>CM059448.1:3713587-4313587 GCA_030390025.1 Squalus acanthias
AACCCTGGGGACTCGGACAACTCTTTCATGGCCCTCTCAGTCATCTGTCTGGGACCACTATCGGTTGCATATACTAACCTGCCCTGGTAATGAGGGCATTGGTGACTTGCTTTATAGAGGAATGTACAGGGAATTGACCGATTTGGCAAAAGTCCCTCGTGGCTCCAAGGAATGAGCCTATTGTGTAAACGTTCACAGCTGTGGTCAGTTTCTCTGCCACAGTCAGAGTTATCCATGGCAGATCGGGCTGCAGCAAAGAACTCCTCCAAAACATCATGATTGAAGCACAGCCTCCAGAGACAGAGCTCCTGTAAAAGGTCTCAGGTAACAGCTCCCTAATTCTCTTTAAATGCAAATCTCCTAAGGGCAATACAGAACTTAAATGAAGGCTTCCTGAGTACAACAGTAAATTATTTTTTCCAAATACTTGCAGTTAATCCCAAGATATGGTCAAAAGTCTCCATAAGAAATCTTACTTCAGCAGTTTCCCTTTAAACAAGTACTGTACTTTTGCCTCGATGAGCAGGTCATGGCAAACTGAACCTTTTAAATAGTGGCGCGCATTCACAAGGGCACATGGGAAGGTGGAAGTCACTGAATTTAGGACGGGTGACGTCATCCCATTCTAACTCTATCATTTACATATGGCTGCCATTGAGAGGGTCAGCTATGGCTCAGTTGGTAGCACCCTCGCCTCTGAGTCAGAAGGTCGTGGATTCAAGTTCCACTCCAGAAACTTGAGCACAAAAATCTAGGCTGACACTCCAGGGCAGTACTGAGGGCGTGCTGCACCGTCGGAGGTGCCGTCTTTCGGATGAAACGTTAAACGTCTGCCCTCTCAGGAGGACGTAAAAGCTTCTACGGCACTATTTCAAAAAAGAGCAGGAGAGTTATCCCCGGTGTCCTGGCCAATATTTATCCCTCAAACAACATCACTTAAAAACAGATGCTCTGGTCATTATCACATTGCTGTTTGTGGGAGCTTGCTGTGTGCAAATTGGCTGCCGCGTTTCCTACATTACAACAGTGACTACACTTCAAAAGCACTTCACTGGCTGTAAAGCGCTTTGGGATGTCTGGTGGTCGTGAAAAGCGTGATATATACACGAGTCTTTCTTTACTTCAGCGTGCCCTGAATCTCAACAAAGTTTAAGCCAGGCTGCTTCTGGATCAGAAATCTGGTGGACCTCAGTTGTGGCCCAAATTCCTGCCCCCGCAAATGCGTAAGTACAGACTTAATGCTTCCCACACAGGAATATCAGGCCTTTAATTTCTCCTCAAATATGTAAGATACATTATTTGATCAAGTTTTCATGTGGGTACATCACCAAAGAGTGTAGTGGTGTGATGAAATTCATACATTGCTAAAATGACTTTGTGTAGACCATTTAATTATTCACCTCTTAGTCACAAATATTATTTTAATCTTTCATCGTCATGTCAGGCACTATGATTACTACAGGATTTACATATTTCAGTACAGCAGTATGTCATCCCTTGAAAACTACAATGAAAATTGCTATTTTTAAAAAGTCAGAAGGGCAAAGAATGGTGTAACCTATTTAGGTTAGGCCAGACCTCCTACTGTGCCTGGAGATCCTTGAATTTTTTGTGAACTCACCTCTCATTGAACAAACTATGAAACACATACCCTATTTATGCTTGTGCCAAAACTATTAGATTTGCATGCATATTTTTCAGCTGATATGAATTGGAACTATATTGTAATATTACAATCCCACCCCAATTGTACATCACTTTCTCGAGACAATCAACACTCAACATTGCATTTGCAACCAAAAGCATTATTGTAATAAATTACATTCACTTTTAGTACAAAAGCTGAATGATGTTGAACTTTTTGACCAGCTTTTAATAACATTTGTCACTCACCACTTCAACAGATAACTTCCTGTTTCATAAACACCTCGGCTATGACCGACTATGTGAAGAGGAGAATACTACACAAGGGCAAAGGGGTCATAGATATGTTTTCTTTTGTTCTTTTAAGAGGTGCCAGGGGGAGGGTATCTGTGCTCCTCATATTGTTGCTGCCTCCACTTCCATCCTGCATCCCACCCATAGTTCATAAATTATCAGTCTAGACAAAATAAATTCTCCCTTTCTCTCCAGAGACTTTGACTCAAGCGATGAGGGATGAATACCCAACCCAAAATACAATAACACAGCCATTAAAAAGGTTACATAAAGCCATTTGTTCTTTAAAAGTAGCAGAGGTGTTTATCTACCACTCAAATCAGCTGAAAATAGCCATCATGCAACTGTTCAAATTGGCTACGGATGCCTTCTGGCAGTTATTTACAATGATTCCTATGTCTAGTTTTGCGGTAATTTCCACTTAAAAGCTCCAGTGTTGTGTGATTTCTCTGTTCACAAAGAAGCAAATCGCATTTGTAAACATGATAGATAATGGCTGACATCATCACGCCGGCTCTCATGGATGTCCAGATTTCCAGATGATACTGTTCACAAATGCACTTATCCATGGAATAAAGTTTTAAACGGGAACTACTTACAGTTATAAAGCGCCTTTAACGTACAAAACATCCTGAAGCATTTCAAACAGGCGCAATCAAAAAGAGTGGAAGTATTAAACTAAGCCTTTACGCTACATTTATATACTGTCCAGCATTTTAATATAATATAAAACCTAGTTACCTTCAGTGTGGTCTTCCTCATTTAAACGGAATTTAATTCACCTTCTGCACAGAAAAAATTTGGACCCTTATCAGGAGAAATGACAGGGTGCTGTCTAATGTTGCATTGTTACTGGACTCGTACTCCAGAGGCCTGGACTAATAATCCAGAGAACATGAGTTCATATCCCACAAGGCAGTTTGAAAATTTGAATTCAGTTTTAAAAATCTAGAAATAAAAAGCTGGTATCATTTAAAAGTAACCATGAAGCGGTCGGATTGTCGTAAAAATCTAACTGGTTCACAAATGTCCTTTAGGGATGTAAACCTGCCGTCCTTACTCGGTCTGGGCTGTATGCGACTCTAGTCCTACACCAATGTGGTTGACTCTTAACTGCCCTCTGAAGCGTCCTTGCAAGCCACTCAGTTGTGAAGGCCTACAACCACTTTCTTAGGGCAATGAGGGATAGGCAATAAAAGCCAGCCTTGCCATCAATGCCCACGTTTCAAGAATTTTTTTTTTAATTGCCAGATTAGTTCCATGGTTCCCTCTGCCCACATTTGATACACTGCCTCACTCTGGAGTTGCATGAAGTATGTACAACGAGCTAAACAGACATAAATATGAGATAAGCTCCAATCCAAATCAGAGGCAAAAAAGAAGGATGAGAGATCATTTCATATGTAGAGGTTCAATTACATTTAATGGACAAAGAAGACCTTACTGAAAGTAAGTAATCAAATAATATTATTTCCTCAATTATTCAACTTCCAGATACAAATAACTCATGAACTAAACAGGACAACATGGTGTGTGCCATGGTGGTGCCAGCGATCTGGCAATTGCTTGTCATTTAAACCACAATTTAACCCTTATTCTTCCCCCTTTTCTTCTAGCTCCATAAGGGGACTCAGACACTAATGCCAGAAAGATGGAACAACAAAAACTTTAACGATGATGCACTGTTCACTTACTCTTACTCTGCTAAGCACCAGCAAAGGAAGGACACTGTTAATGCAGGGAGCATAGATCGTTCAGCTGAAGTTCTCTTCAATGAACTGCTGCTCAACAGCTCTGATGAGGGCTCTGGTTGAACTACAAATCGGATTGCAGTGGTGTTCCACTGCTAAGTGTGGATTCTTAATAAGTGTCATGAGCCAGGTGTGCAGGGGTTAGCTCATATCTCCAATCAGCCGGCCTTTATCTTGCTGTGCAGGGGAAAACAGTGGGGTAATGGATGACTGACGCAATATAAAACCATCATGGCAGCTGCCAGGAAAGCAGGAACAGATGTGCATGACACACTGCTGGTCATCACAGAGCAGTTGAACATTAATGGAGTGGTACCCTTTGTAATTCACAAATGTGATTGGATTGTTGTGCTGGAGCCGGCAGGACTACATGGGTGCAAATCAATGACACCCTGGACTTGGGGTGAATCCTGCAATCTGTGTGAACTCGAGTCCTATTACGCTGTTTTTGGATGCCCATATGGAAAATGATGAATGCGTGTGTTCTTGCAAACAAGGCATCAGTCACTTGTTTAATACAAGTGTGGACTGCAGATTCACTGATGTTGCTGATATTCCTTGTGGTAGCCTGGAAGGAGCCAGAGGCAAAAGAAGTTCAGAGGTGCAGTCTAGCTGTAGCAGTTGACTGTAGGCCTTCTTGCAGAATGTGACACAACTCCGTCACCGTGCTCTGGAGTTATTCGAGGCCTATAAACTCTGTTGGTAAGATTTCTCCAAGCATGCTGCCTTCTATTTGCTCTGCCTCCAGTTGTACCTCTTTTTATACCCTTAACCTCACCTAATCACCACTGCTTGGCTTACCTTGTCTTCTCTTCTAATCTTGGTAGTGTTCTGTACTATAGAACTTTGGTCCTAACCATGGCCTCTCAATCAAAACTAGTTCAGAGTTAACTACTCGCCCAAGTACACAAATGTAAGTACGCTTATGAAAGGCACAGATGTGTGCCCAGTAATAACAGCAAAAACTGATCATAAAGCAGTTGAAACAAGGCAGTGCTCCAACCTGTCAGCCAATTAGCATAAGTTAAAGTGTCACACTTCACTTGTCTAAATCCAATTTTTATGATTGAAGATAATCACTATCACTCCTGGTCACTCTACTCATGATGACCCCAGTTAACAAGGATTTCAATAAAGCATTGCTTTGCATCTAAATTCTAGTGTTGATTGGTAAATTACATCTATCTGCAGCCTACATAACCAGTAACGTTCTTCCAGTTCATGCATCAGTGAAATAATGGACTGTCATTTCTGTTTTCTTCACGTGTTTTAATGATACAATACATCATTGAATAAGTTCACGTTCTTGTCATCTACTCCTCCTGGATTTAATTTTTAACCCTGGGTAATATTCTATTACTTGCTGGAGATACTTAAAAAAATATATAATTCTAAATGAATCTGTAGGTTCTCAAAAAAGAAATAATAAAATTCTTACACAGTCTACAATTACCCAGTTAATGGGAAGTCTAGGGGGAGTATTTTCTGTAGTGGTCCTCTCATCTACCCGAAACCATATTACTACTGACGATATTATTGTATGAATATACTTGTATCAATTTCCTCTCTCCACTATTTCAACAAAGATATCAACCTGATTATTTTTAGGTGGGTTACCATCTCCGTTAAAATAGTGGAGAGGAATTTGAAACGAGCATATTATATACTCGTACAATATCACTTAAAGGCATTTCTACTCTAGTTATCAATATATATTTATTAATCTTACAAAAAGAAACTTCAAACGCGTGCTTTCTTCCTTCCAGAGCTGCCACTCATGGGGTTGAATCGTCTGCGTCCTGGAACAACCCTATTCATTTCAGTGGGGCTGTAACTTCACACTGGCCTAGTGCTAGTTCCTGATCTGTAACCATTTAAACCCCTCCCCCATCAACCCCC
The DNA here is from genome assembly GCA_030390025.1 of Squalus acanthias. Taxonomy (NCBI): domain Eukaryota; kingdom Metazoa; phylum Chordata; class Chondrichthyes; order Squaliformes; family Squalidae; genus Squalus; species Squalus acanthias. Next base: position 3,719,176 of record CM059448.1, read on the forward strand.
CCCCCCCCCCCAAAAAAAAAACCACAACCACCAGCTGGATACTGCTGCATACTCTGAGCTCTGGGGGCAGAAGGACTGAAATGCAAAGTCTCTGCCAGGCAGCAAATGCTCAAGTTATTTTTGTAAGGTAACCAATATATTTGTTATTATATTTATGTGGATGTTGGAGAAGTACTTTAACAGAAAATGCCCCTTCTACACTTTCCTTTCTCATTCTTCTCCCTGATAATCTACCACAATTAATATAAATGTAATTCCTGGGGCATCTGCTATATCACACTTAACTTCTGAACTCTCATATATGCCCGTTTACAGTTTTCACAGTTACATGTGCAACATTTGCAGAGTTTGGATCACAGAAAAGATGCTGTGGCCACAGTCAAATCACAGAGTGGCTTAAAAGAGGGGGGAAAGAATATGTGGAATGTTGGTATTCACCTGCAATAGTCACACCTATTGTTCTAACCTGTCTGCCTACAAATTAAAGCAGCCATCTTTCACCACAATTCATTTGTTAAGATAAACTAAAGCTGTGCAGCTCATTCACGGTTCACTCATCAGAAATGCAGTAACTATTTGACGTGCTTTGACATAAACGTCACGTTGACACTTTTACTAATGATAAAGGCTGGCCACCGGGAGTGCTTCAATAAATAGGCAGTTGATCCTTGTTGAGTGAATAACCTGTTGGCATAAAATATTATTCACTTGACTGGAGTGTTCCCAATATAGGAATTTAGATGGAAATAGTATCATTTACATTTTATAGAGATTGGAGTGTTGCTGAAATAGAGGTGTAAAAGATGCCTTTTCAAAGGGGGTATGCACTTATGGGTTTTTGGACAGGCTGAAAACCTACTTAGCTGAAAATCCCCCAGATGGCCTCTAAGGTTAAGTTTATGCTGCTGCAAGCTTTGTATCTGGTACAACATGAATATTTGCAATGTTTATATTTTTGTTTTTGATCTTCTATGTTTATTAAACATGAAACGCCCGCAGCAGTAAAAATGACAAGTACATTAATTACATCATCACATCGCGGCTCATATCAAGCAAATTTGCAACAGACTTTCACTGAACAACAGTGAGTAAAATACGGAATAGGCTTTAGGCTAGAAATGACTGTTGGTGATAATAGCAGACAACGTTGAAAGCGTTAATGGGTTATGATGTAAATGGGTTGAAGCCACCATTAAAATAGCAGACAAAGGAATGTCGTAAAAAACATATTAAGCATTCATCAGCTATAATCACCAATAGTAATTTCTAGCCTTTTATTTCATCACAATTACATGCCAGAATTTGCACACAATTCCTGCTGAAAGCAGCAGAAAACTCTTTTTGAAACATATTTAAGCAATAAAATTCAGAATCCCACGTCTACGAAGCAATAAATAGCTCCTGTGAGCTTAAATTGATGCCAAGGTTACAAACTAAGCTATTCACATTAGTTTTTTGATGAGTACACTGGGAAAGTCTGCAGTTTATTGCTATTATGCTACATATCAACGTTTCCCTACAAAAATTTCTGCTATATTTTTGGTTGACTGATACAACCCAGAGGGTAGTGGTACAGGGATTGTCATCAGCCTGGGAGAATGTTACCAGCGATGCCCCAAAGAGACCTGTTTTGTTTAGTATAAAATGATCTGGTGGAGCTAGGAATCAAAAGCACAGCGGCTAAATTTGATACAAGGCTAACGAAGGTGGTAGACTCCAAAACTGAACAGGATAAGCGATAGAAGGATTTGAATATATATTTGGGAATTGAGCAGACAGGTGGCAAATTAAATTCAATGTAGAGAAATGCAAAGTGCAAAGGGGAGGGGGGGAGGAGGGGGGGGGAGGAGGGGGAGGGGGAGGGGGCGCTGCAGCTGCTGCAGGACTCGTCTGCTTGCAGCAGATTAAAGGATCTACCTGCTCGTCTTTGTAAGCGATAGTGGAGATTTGTCCTGAACCGGCAAATTTTGCTGGTGTTCAAGAATGCATTGATCGCCCGCCCGCCAATCAATTTCACTCACTGGGATGTTGGGGAGGGAGGGGAGTAAGGGGAATTTAAAACGCATTCAACAACAGCTTGTATTTATACAGCGCCTTTAACGTAGTGAAACGTCCCAAGGCGCTTCACAGTAGTGTCATAAAACAAAATTTGACACCGAGCCACATAAGGATAAATTAGGGCAAATGACCAAAAGCTTGGTCAAAGAGGTAGGTTTTAAGGAGCGTCTTAAAGGAGGAAAGAGAGGTAGCGAGGCGGAGAGGTTTAGGGAGGGAATTCCAGAGCTTAGGGCCTAGGCAGCTGAAGCATGGCCACCAATGGTTGAGCGATTAAAATCAGGGATGCTCAAGAGGCCGGAATTAGAGAAGCGCAGAGATCTCGGGGGGGTTGTGGGGCTGGAGGAGATTACAGAGATAGGGAGGGCGAGGCCACAGAGGGATTTGAAAACAAGGATGAGAATTTTAACATCCACTGTCACTGGACACCAATAGCAAGCTGCTGTTACTTGTGCCCAGCGTTGCTATGGCAGTAATCATGGAAAATGTGACTTATTATGGGGCAGCCAGCTAGCCAAACGTTGAGCGGACTCCTGGTATTCATCGTGCTGAGGACAGTTTTTGAAAAAAATCCGTATATGGCAACACTAGCACATCATTAAGTCACTAACTGGTCCCTACTCTTTTATGCTGTATCTGCTGACAGACGTGAAAGAGAGCTTAAGCTTGCTTCAATGCAATGTGGTGGCCCTCGATGCAATAAACTTAGACCATGAGTATCACTTTGGCTCAGTAGTAGCACTCGTGCCTGAGTCAGAAGGTCAGTGGATTCACGCTGGGACTTGAGTACATAATCCAGCTGACACTGTATTTGATGGAGGTGCTGCCTTTTGGATGAGAAGTGAGACCAAAGCCTTGTCTTCCTGTTCTAATGGACATAAAAGATCCCACGGCACTAGCAGAAGAACGGGAGTGTTCTTCCGGTGTCTTGGACAACTTCTGTCCCTCAATCAACACTACCAAAAAACAGATTAACTGGTCACTTATTTTGTTGCTGTTTGTGGGACCTTGATGTTCACAAGTTGGCTTTTGTATTTGCCTACAAAACAACAGTGACTACATTTCAAATGTGAGAAGTCGCACAACACCAGGTTATAGTCCAACAGTTTTATTTGAAATCACAAGCTTTCGGAGTGCTGCTCCTTCGTCAGGTGAAGTCTGTACATGAAGGCATACATTTCAAATGTAATTCATTGTCTGTGGAGTACTTTGGGATGCCCTGAGGATGTGAAAGGTGCTATATTTTCTCAAAAGATATAATTTTTAGTGGGTTCTTTTGGTAAGACCAGCAAACCAGCTACCAACAAAGGCATTTAAGGTAAACCACTCCTTTAAGTGGGTGTCCTAAAATTATTTTACATATATTCTGAAAGTTACAAAAGAAAATAGACTTGTAGGTTTAGCATGTTGTCTGTTAAATTGGCTAGATTTTTGTGCCCGTGAATTTCTCCTTTAACATTATAAAAGTGTCTTTAAAAGATGTGTTGGATGCTTTTAGGGTATGTTTGAGATACTGTGTTGCATCATATTCTCACCCTTCAGATCAGTTACACTTAAAAGGATTATTTTTAAAGAAATTCAAGAACAAGTACATTTAAATAGTGTTGTGAAAAACAAAAGTGTGCTGATGAATCAACAAACTTAATGCAAGGGTTTCTGTAATGAAGTGGTTCCACTTTGAGGGGCCAGTGAGAGGTAGCGCAACACAGAAAATTCCCTCCAGTGATGGAAGGATAATTTTACAAGGAAGAAGTCGCTACACTACAAACATTTTCTATAATACACACTAATAGCAATATCCGGACACTGTATACTGTGCTGAGCACAAACTGTGACAAGGAAAATCAATATTCAGAAACAGAAGGAACAGCTAATCTCAAACATCTGTTCAGGTCTAGCTAGTTTAAGAGCTTGACAATTTTTTCAAAACCTGACATCTACCAGTATTCAGTTATCATGGGTTTTCTTTGCATGCAAGATGAACCCATTCCACTAATGAAAGACAGTAAGAAAACTGCAACACTTTCATGTTTACTATGCGTCCTTGTTATTTATCAGTCTAACGATAATTATAGAAATTACAGATCCTGCATCAGTTTTTACATTTTAATTCTAAAAAATCTTTTGTTTAAAAAAAAAATGGAAATTTCCATTCATTTACAGTAACATTCCATTCTAAAGATGAAAATGCATAAATCTTGTTTTAAGTAGATGAACAAAATCATTAAATAAAAAACATCCAATCTTAAGGGGTCGAGAGTCAAATCTCAGCAATCATCGCTTCTCAACCACAAGATAATTATGGATGAAGGAGGCCATTCGCCCCAACTGAGGTTATCCATCCAGAGATACCCTACAGCCCTGTCATTGCATCATCCAATTGCTTCTGAAATTATCAATTCTGGAAGGGAGCCGGAATCAAAATTTGCCTGCCTAAAGTACATTGGTATGATGCACCCCTATGTTTTGGAGCTAGAATACCTTTCATTTATACACTTAGGACAATGTGAATATTTTACGTAATCAAATATATAGAGGGGGTAACTTATCTCCTGTGCCTTTTTCCTCCCCTCAATTGACTATGGACATGGTCAACATATAGCTTAGAATGAAAAGAACCCAGGCTTCAACTGCATACATTAAACATTTTGGATGATTTTTCAGGTAGATATTTTTTTTTAATAAGGTGGGCCTGAAGTCTCATCAAGATAGAATCCCACTTCCTGAGCAACGTGGAAAATTTAGTAAAATAACATGCCATCTAGTAATCTCATCCACTTTGTGTGAAACTCTTATGAATGACTGTGGCCAAACCTGGCCAGGACCAATTTAAATGTAGAAGTTACCCATTACTAGTGCACAATGCACAGAAGGCATTAAAGAAAAATTTAATTTCTCAGCAGTCAGAGATTGGAGGTCTGCGCACAATATACACACCTGCGACGAGAGAGGAAGAAAACAACAGCCCCTTTGTCACCTTGCACAGGTTTTATATAATTTCTGTCAAAAATTAAATCAACAGATCACACTTTGTAGCATAGACCAATAGAGATACAAAGAATGAGAATGCTTCCCAAATTCAGTCCAAAAGTAGAAGCTTCTTGACATAATATCAGCAGTGACTCCTTCTGATCCAAAAGTCCCAAAAGGCAATATTAAAATGATCACTTATTTCATACAAGAAAATACATCAGATTTACTTACTAAAGCATTTATGACTGCAGTGCCCTTATCCCGTGAAGGAAATTTGGCATTTACAGAATTGTACATAAGGGGTCACTTTCACTGATGCTTTTTGTATAAAAACTTGCAATGTGTCATTACATATTCTTTAGCCTTTCTTGATCCCTTTAGTTGTCATTTTCAATTTAACAGACAGAAAAAATGACAATAAGCCATAAATGACAACATTGGGATTGAGCTCCTTTGTGGGCCGGTAATTTCCTGCAGATTTGCACCCAGATACATCAGCAATCTCGGCGCATATCAAATACGTGGAAATTTGGTGGCGAGTTACGCGCGAAAGTACACTACGCTCAAATCTCATCGATATTTTACAATCGTCTATCGATCTCTCGGCCTGAATGCATCTCTGCTCATTATAATGGCCTCCTCTCCCAAGTTACAGAGCCTTATACGCGAGTTTCCTGCAATTGCGCTTGCTCAGACACTCTTCGAATTACAACCAGATTTTCAGGTGCAGCAAGAAATTTATGGGGTTTTTTTGCATTTTTTTTTTTGAGTGTTTTCTTTTAACTTATCCTCACTGAGACCTGCACTGTATTTTCTGTTTCTTTGAATGGAATTTTATGACACAAGTATAAGTTATATTAAAAATTGAAAAGCTTTCCTGAGTGCAGGGTTTTAAACATGTGTCCTTAGTGTGCATGAGTGCTGCTTGAATAAGTTGGGCGTATTGCAATGAGATTCGCAGGAAAGTTGAGCACAACTTGACAGGCAGAATGGGCGTGGGAATGGGCGCATTTTTGAGTCTGACTTCCGGATTGTGCCCACGGAGGAAATTCCAGGCAGTGTTGTTGTTTGCGAGCGGCACCGGTCCTGCTCTGCTCAGGTATTACTGGCATGGATGCGGCCAAGCAAGCGACCGCCACCAAAAAGCTAAGTTTAAAAGAAAATTTTGATGTGGAGCAGGAGCGCTCCCTTCGGCACCACAGCGCTCCTGCCAGCCATGATTGAACCGTTGTCCTCTACCCCTTTCCAGCACCTACCTGAGAGCCAGCCGATGGCAAGGCAAGCGGCCCAAACCTCCATACCGCAGAAGGGCGAGCTGCTTGTGGAGGTGCCTGCAGCTCCCCCAGATTATTTAGATTGAGTGGCAATTTTGGGCCAGGCCGGTTAGGCCATGTGCGCACAGCGTTCTACTCCTGGCCCCAGTGTGTCTGCAGACCCAAGGATTTTTGGGCCTGTATGTGCATGAACATTTTATGTAAAAAAAAAAAATCCAAAGCAGAGGGATAAGCAGAATATTACGCAAGTAACCTAATCAGAACAAAAATCCATCAGGGCTACTGAATAGGAAAAATGACAGCAGGTTTGGCAGTTACAGTAAAAGGGAAGAGAATAAATGAGCTCCAATGGACGAGCAAGTCACCACACAACATAACCAAACAGTCATTTAAATGTTATAACCTAATAAAAGTTTAAGAGTATATAATCTATAGTGATAGTTATTAACCATAATTTCACTACTGTACTTAACCATTAGGTATGTTTAACTAACAAACCTACGGTCCCCTGCCCACCATCCACCCCCCCCCCCCCCCCCCTAAAGAAACCTTAATTTCCAGAGATCTAAATTGTGAAAAAAGTACTTGGCTAACACAGGTAGTACTCATTATGTGCACAGCAGTAACAAAAAAAGTCAAAAATGCAGACAACCATTATTTAAAGACCATAGTCACACATATCTTTTTCTAGTAAACTAACTGCTCATGCCTTCAGTTAGTTCCTTAAACAAATGCCTCTTAAAAGTGAATAGAACTACAAGGTTAGAGTGAAGCAAAACATTAAGGCCGCGATTTTATCGGCACTGAGAGGGCGGGTTTGGAGGTGGGTCAAAGGGTAAAATCGTTTTGATTGACGGCGGGGTCCGATCCCGCCGTCAACCCGCCTCCAAACAATTTTCCCCAAGTGTCGGGTCCCCGATTTGCACATGGACCCGACACCTAGCGTAGGGAAGAGGATTAAAGCCATTTAACTGCTTGTTAACAGGTAGTTGAGAGTAGTTGACAGGCTATTTTTTAATTTTGCCGCTTCTGCCTCGGGTTTCCCAACATCCGGACACTGCGCCAGATAAGTGTGGCGTGTTGTGAGTCTGCTGTAATGTTTCTGCATTGATGACAGCTGCAGAAGTGGTGTGAAGGATCCAATGGTGCACTGGTGAGTTTCAGAGGTAAGAAAATGTTGGGAAATTCATTTTTAATGCATTTACACATTTCTTTAGGCAACAAGATTTGAAATCAATGTCTAGTGCCACCTCATTGGGAGAACCTCTCTCACCAGTGACAGATCGCTTCTGTAACCTCACCTGCAGCTGCCATCTGTTCTAGCCTATGGAGGGAGTCATTGGAGAGCCTGGGTGCAAGAGCTCACCTTTGTACAGTGATTGTCAGTGTTTGCAGCACCTCAATGCTGTCAAACACTGAAAAATCAGCTGTCAAAAAAAAATTGTGTGTGGTCCCTTTAAGAAAACTGGCAGATGACGTCATCTGACCGGCTTCCTCTTAATTGGCCGGCAAGCCCACAGGGCGGGCTTAACAAGGTCAATCAAGGTAAAATCACGTTCGTGGGCCGGATGCAGTTGGGGGCGGGACTGGAACCTGGAAACCACCTGACCTGCTCCCAAGCCGCATCCATTGACAAAATCGCGGCCTAAGAGTCTACATTTAACATTTTAATCTCTTATTAAAGTAGAGGGCAAGAAAACAATGTCCCTGACTGACGTAAATCTCTTTCATTTCCCTTGGTAAAAACGTGTTGAAATTCAGCATTGCAGATCTGAGGGACAATTTTTGACCAATGCCCAAAGCAGGCACGGTTGCGCTGCCCACTCAAAGCCGGCGTCGGGAGGCCCGAACCACTTTCAGGTACGAGCCTCGTTTGAATGCCACCGGTGAGATTGCATGTGCCAAACGGCCACCCCGCTGCAGCTCGTCGGTGACGGGAGGGCGGGAAATCAGCCGGCTGCCATTGTTGAGCCAGCCAGCAGGTCGGGCCTGGGTGGGTGGGGAAGACAATCCTGGAGGGGGTTGGGGGGGGGGGGGGCGTGTCAGGCTGGCTGCAGTATTTCCGTGGAGCACTCCATCTCCTCCGGCCCCATAAAAATTCTTGCAAAACAAATTTTGGACCTTTTCTTGAGCAGCAACCAGAGCTCCCTTTAAGGACACACCACTTGTACCTGAAAATTACAAACGGGGTCCCTACAGTCGACGCAGGACCACTATTTGCACATTTAAGCAGCCTCTTGCCAGAAACAGGTGAGTGTACTGTTCGCCCACTTACAGGCCCATCTGAAAATTGCATCATGAGGGCCTCGGGTATCAATGGGGCGGCCGAGGTGCCCCCTCCAATTTTCAACTGCCAGCCATCCGCTTTTCAGAATTCCAACTCCATTTTAACTTTAATGCACACGAACAGTTCACTGAACAGCATATAAAACAGTCATAGCTGTAATCATATACGGGTCAGGGTAAGTAGTTAAAACTGTTAAAGCATCTGAGAACAATTTAATTATATAATCCATAATAGTTTATTTCAGTAGAAAGATGTTGTATAAATATCGTGGCCCTCATTCTGTACATTTTCTGCCCATAAATGGTGCAAATTCAAATCATTTCCAGGCCAAAAGGTAACATTACAAATTATAATTTTTAAGAGATTTGGCTTTGGTTGCAGGTCAACAACAGAAGCTGCAGGAAGTGAGTTAACAAGAAACGTTTACAAAAGCAGTTTTAAGCTGTCTAAAGCAAGACCGCTTTTTGAGGCACAGACATGTACACAGATACAAAAAAAGCATTATTAAATCTGCACGGAATCCATTATAATGTTTTACTATATTAATTAAAAATTCCTTGTTCAGAAAGAAAATCCCTTAAGATATGTACCATATGCTGACTTTCTTTAACCTAGGACTTATTTTAACACAAATTCTGCTTGGCACCCAACAGGCGGGAGTTAAAAGGAGTGGACTTTATCTTTATTGTTCATCTCCACCATTGAATTCCTTCCAGTAGAACAACACTGACTCTCAAGGTCACTCAATAGAATAAAAGATCTAAAAATCTTGCAAAACAATGTTTTCTTTGTAAAGCAAGGCCAATAAATTCAGGATTAGTAATAGAAACACAAGGGGAGAGGTTAGAAGATTTTTTTACCCCCACCCAAAAAGTTATCAGAATATGGAATACAGTACCATAAATAGCAACTGAAGCCATATCAACTATTTAAAGGGGAAATAAATAAATACTTTGAGAAGAAAAATATTAAAGGGCACAGGGAAAGGGAATTAGTGTAGATAGCTTCAAAGTGAACCTATCACCAGCACATGGACTGAATGGCCTCTTTCTGAGCTCAAATTTCTATGATTCTGTGGAAAAACCTTCTGACTTTCCATAATATTCTGTTTAGTCTTATCTCACTATTCAATGGGGAACTGACATTCCAGTTACTACAGATAGGATCCAGACTGGACAAGCCTTTCAACATCATAAAAGTTCACTCTTTTCTAAGATATTAAGGCTGCTGCAATATTAATATTCTGCCAATAGATTTCACAAGCATTAATGATTATACATTTATGACACATATATTTCAAGTGTGAGCTAAATCAGAATGAAATGAGGCAACTCTCTACTATGATTTTTGCGCCAAATACATGCTACTATGCATATAAATTGACTTAAGATTCAACAACAACAAGGACACAAGTGAGCTGGAAGAGGCATTACAAGCTGATTTTACTGTGAAAGCTGTAGCATTTACTGCCTATAGCATATGACAATAAATAAGTAGGAAATATATGCCACACCTAGATACTGCTGGAATAACAACAGAAAGCGCTGGAAAAACTCAGCAGGCCAGGCAACATCCGTGGAGAGAGAAACAGAGTTAACGTTTCAGGTCCAAGACCTTTCGTCAGACGTTCTGACGAAGGGTCTTCGACCTGAAATGTTAACTCTGTTTCTCTGTCCACGGATGTTGCCTGGCCTGCTGAGTTTTTCCAGCGCTTTCTGTTGTTATTTCAGTTTTCCAGCATCCGCAGTATTTTGCTATTGTATTAGATACTGCTGGATTTGTTTTTAAACCTGCTATGCCCTCACCACTCCGAAAACTGATCTAAGTAAAAGATAAATAGTGTACACACTTTTACGCATATCTTCTGGTTATCCCCAAATCTGTCTTTAGGTCTGCTATTCAAACATCATGGCCTAGAAATTGGGAAGGATCCCTGCGGTGGAATGGCTAGGCCCGAGGTGCACACGATATTGGGCCTCGGGCCTCATTTACATGCAGACACTAGGCAGCTCGCCGGCGAAGAGGATTTCAATTTCTGGCTGCTGCGTATAGGCCTATTTGGATATGCAAAGCAGGTATCACCTGTTTCAAGCGTGGGCCCTAGACGCCTCTTTTTTTGCTTTTACCAATATGGCGGGTGGCATATAACGAGTGCGTGCGCCCCACTCTCCATATTGGATGCTTAGGCACCCGTTTCATGCCTGAAAAATGGCACAGCGCCATCAAATTTCTATGCCCACGTATTGGTACGTCAACCTGCATCTCTAGTTTTTCTTTATGGCTTCTGTAATTCTGTAATTACAGGCTACAGAAGCATAACAAATCCTATCCACACTACTTCAAATAACTCATCATTACCAACTGGAACTACCCCTACCTTCCATCTTTTCCTTATTGGCTAAAGATTGAGTCGAATTAATGCAATTGGACATAAATAGCCACTCTTACAAACAACCACTAGATTTATTTTACAAACTCTCTGCTTGGTTCTAATGGATAATGTAAATCCAGCAGATGCTTTGCCTGGAGATGGTTCTCCCTTCCCCAGAGGCATTTACATTCACTTCCAATACAGTTAATTTGATTATATAATTATAAAATAAAATTATTAAAATATTTATTTTGTATTTTGGAAATATCCATGTTCTTTTCTCAGTCTGTATCCTACAATTAGTATAACTATCAATCATTTTCTTTTATGTTGACTTTAGGTCATTTAGGCGAAGGACTATTTAATTGATTCCACTGTTATGTGTATAAAGCTGGTGTTAAATGACAGTGATTAAGGTTTATGTTTCCTACTACACAAAGAATCTATTCTATACAACGGCAAATATTTGAGTAGATTCATAGCTAGTGTGAACAACTGCTGCAATATGGGGGCGCTCACATCCCTTGCAAACCTAGCAACTATTATCCAACTTCTAAGAATATATTGAAACATACAAAATTTTTACAGGGCTTGACAGGGTAGATGCAGGGAGGATGTTTCCCCTGGCTGGGGAGTCTAGAACCAGGGGTCACAGTCTCAGAATAAGGGGTCGGCCATTTAGGACTGAGATGAGGAGAAATTTCTACACTCAGAGGGTGGTGAATCTTTGGAATTCTCTACCCCAGACGGCTGTGGAGGCTCAGTCGTTGAGTATATTCAAGACAGAGATCGATAGATTTTTGAATATTATGGGAATCAAGGGATATGGGGATAGTGCAGGAAAGTGGAGATGAGGTAGAAGATCAGCCATGGCGGAGCAGGCTCGAAGGGCCAAATGGCCTACTCCAGCTCCTATTTCTTATGTTCTTAAGAATGGTTCCATTTGAGACAGACCATGGCCATGATATTCAATGGCGCTGTGTCTGTTTATCTGCCGCAAAACGGGCATTTAAGCATCCAATATGGTGGGCGTGTTCTCATTATGGGCCAGCTATGCATTGCCCGCCATATTGGTAAAGGCAGAAAAAGAGGCATCCAGGGCCCACGCCAGAAACAGTTGTTAGCCACTTTGAATATGCAAATAGGGGCCCAACGCCTGTTTGAGGTCCCCTAGGCAAAATTGGGCTGTGTTAAGGAAAACTTGATCTGCAGGCGGCCCAACCAGCGGTCATTAAAGGGACCGCTAAAGGCCATCACCGAAAAGGTAAATTTAAAAAAATATATAATTTTGCAGGAGTGCTCCTCCTGGTACCACTGCAGTGCCGAAGACTGTTGCTGGACCCTGCTCTCCCTCCCGAATGCTTCCCACCCCCCCCCCCCCCGCAACCTCCCGGTCGCTCCCCTCCTAGGACCTACCTGAGGGCAGCCAACAAACTATCTGGGGATGCCCAGCTGGCGCTTGCAACTCATCAGTCTCATGTAAATGGGGCCCAAACACCCAGTATCGGGTGTGCCTCAGGCTTACCTGTTCCGGTGCAGGGATTGTTCTAATTTCCAAGTGCATTAAGTTTTATTTCAGTATTGTCACAGCCCTTAAAATTGGGATAAAAATGAATTGTGTGAACAGACTTTGACATTCCTAATTGCTATCCAGCGATGCCTGTCAGAAAGTGCGCTGATAGCTGATAAGTTTAGGCTCAGCATTGATGGCTTCATGCCTCATCAAATAACATGTAATAGGAAAGGCAAAAAGCAGCTTGAGTTAGCTATCGCCAGTAAGAACAGATTGGAGTTTTGTGTACAAAGTGAGGAAGAGGAAGGATCCAGATCTTATCAGAGAGTTCCAATTTCCCTTTGGATTTAGAGGTAAACATTCATTGGCTGAAACACTGGACACAAGTGTGCAAATAATTATATATTACTTTTAATATTTCTTTCTTTTGTCTATTTCTGTTCACTTTTAAAGCAATGCTCAACGATATAGCTAGAAGTTGAAGTATGTCATGCTGAAACTGTACATTGCTCTGGTTAGATCATACTTCAAGTACTGAATCTAGTTATTGCCACTGAGACACAAAATGATATCCAAGCCCTGAAAGAGGTGCAGTAAAGAGCCATGATGCTGGGGAAAGACTGGAGAAGCTTTGGTTTTTCCGTCTTCGTGGAAGTGACTAAGAGGGAACCTCAAAGAGATATACAAGATAGTAAGTTTTATAGAAGTAAATCTAGAACATAACTTCAAATTAAACCATGGAATAGGGCAAGGGGCACAAGTTCAAACTGGTGAAAGGAAAATTTAGGACTTATGTCTTGAAGTTCTCCTTCACACGAACAGTAATCAAAGAGTGGAATGAACTTCTAGACAGCGCGTTGAGACAAAAACCCTGGAATCGTTTAAGAAACAGTTGGATGCCGTGATGTTGAGCTGTAGGTTTCTTCTGAATGAATTAGCTAAGGCAGTCAAATCTTCATCTATATCTAGTGTCACCTTGTGATTTTAATTTCAAATAATGAGCACTGATAACACTGTCCAAGGAAATAGTTACTGTTTGCCTTCCTTGTGTTGTCCAGCACAGTAGCTCTTCTCAGCCAATTTTTGTAATCATGCCATCTACATTTAAAGATAAAGAACTCTTCGTTTAAGGCTCATTTGTTACTTAAAGTTATTAAGTAGAGTGAATACAGAATCTGTCTAAATTATTTTATGAGCAGAAGTTCTTCCTCGAGATGGAATGGAAGGATGCAAATTTGACAGTGGAAAAGGAAGAAAGAGAACCTAGGACAGAGATCTAATAAAAATACTTAAATTGGACGTGCCAAATGGCCTTTTACATACCTATTGTTATGCTAATGTGTATAGAAAATATCCTGTTTAAGTGCATACATGTTTTTAAATAATGAAAACTGTGCCCCCTTTCCTGTCCTGATGATAATTAAAAGTATATTACATGTAATTTTTATTTAGTGTAGTTTGGCAGTTCCTATGCACAATGCATACTTGCACAGCAAGTTAATGATTCCTACCCTTTCCGTTTAGATACTAATGCTTACATTGTTTAGCTAATCATGTCAGTTTAACACCTCATAGTTCAGCAGCAGTCAGGTTTAGCCAGTGTAAACATTATTCTTGGCACTAATTCCTTCAGATACACCCTGAACTGCCATATCTTGTAAAAAAAACAGCAGTTTTAAATGTCAATTTTTGAAGGTTTCTCTGTTTTTACAGTGCCCATCAGCAACTAAATTGGATCAGATAAAAAATATATAGAATTTGCAATGAAATATTGTCTGTAGGAGTTAAGCTGCATTAATGAAAACATTATTTCAAACTTAATAAAATGACAATTGTTGAAATCAATTAACAAAGAAGAGGACGACACTGTATTAAGAGTCTTTAACTCAAAATGTTGCAGATCCTAAACTGAAGCGTGCAACTGTGAAGCATAATGCGAATTACTAAAATGTCATGTATTATCTAAAAAGAGAAGTCGCACAACACCAGGTTATAGTCCAACAGATTTATTTAAAATTACAAGCTTTCGGAGCTATCCTGCCCCTTCTTCAGGTAGAGTTACACTACCTGAAGAAGGGGCAGGATAGCTCCGAAAGCTTGTAATTTTAAATAAATCTGTTGGACTATAACCTGGTGTTGTGCGACTTCTCTTTTTTGTCCACCCCAGTCCAACGCCGGCATCTCCGCATCATGTATTATCTAGATTGTGGAATCTGCTTAGCTTCTAGAAAAGGACAATGAATACCCTGTTGATAGAGATTCATACCTCACTTTGGGCCTCATTTTGCTTCTTTGTCAAAAAATGGGTAAAATGTTATTTTCCTTGTTATTTAAAACCTGGTTACAGCACAGTTTGAATGTACCAGGACCGAGACATGGCTGATAATTATGCAACATGATGTTGCATAATTAAGATGCAGCATAAATGTAAGATAGCAATATTACTGTAAAATAACAGTACAGGACATGTAGGGACATGAAGGAAAGTTAAAGATATATGCAAAATTGCTGTACTGACACAGAAAAATTCTACCAAGGATGTAGCAAGTAAGGTAAGTAGAAGTGTAAATAGCAGTGTTATGCAAATTATATTCTACATGCCATGCTGACAAAGAGAATATACTGCAGGAAAGAACTGCTATGCCCAAATCACCATTTCAACTCACACAGCTTACATTTAAAAGGGAAAACTGGCACATAACTGCACCATGTGCACAAATATCTTACTACATATGAGGAATGAATAATACATTTGTTCAAGAGAGACGCTCTGGGAGGTATTGGGCTCACAAAAATTGGAAGACTAATTAGTATTAATCACATATTCTATGATTTGCACAATCATCGTGTGATTTACACATCAACGTGCCTATACATGTATAAATGTAAGTCTTTCTTTCTTACATACTGATTGTGCACAAGCACATAATGGTGTATGTAAAGATAATACAGTATCTACATGGGCGTGCTTGAATACTCAAAATCTCATCTGCACTCTCTTCTCAGGGCAATTACATCCATCCCAGTGATGTACAAGGCAGACCCAAAGAGTTCCACTCACCACAACACCAACTGCACCACTTACGCTTGAAACTGTTACACACACCAGGACAGGATCATAGTAAGCACATGGATGAGCATTGAACACTAACGCTGAAAGGATATAAGTGGTGGGGGGTTGATGAGACAAGCATGTACAAGACAGCAGCCCAGCATGCTGAGTGCCATTATTTAATTATATGAGAATACAAACCTGCTTCCCAGTGTAGGATGTTAGAATATATTTTTTTTTTTATTCGTTCATGGGATGTGGGCATCACTGGCAAGACCAGCATTTATTGCCCATTCCTAGTTGCCCTCGAGAAGGTGGTGGTGAGCCGCCTTCTTGAACCGCTGCAGTCCATGTGGTGAAGGTACCCCCACAGTGCTGTTAGGGAGGGAGTTCCAGGATTTTGACCCAGCGATGAAGGAGGATCGGCGATATACTTCCAAGTCAGGGTGGTGTGTGACTTGGAGGGGAACTTGGAGGTGGTGGTGTTCCCATGCGCCTGCTACCCTTGTCGTTCTATATGGTAGAGGTCGCGGGTTTGGGAGGTGCTGCCAAAGAAACCTTGGCGAGTTGCTACACACTGCAGACACGGTGCGGTGGAGGGAATGAATGTTTAAGGTGGTGGATGGGGTGCCAATCAAACGAGCTGCTTTGTCTTGGATGGTGTCGAGCTTCTTGAGGTGTTGTTGGAGCTGCACTCATCCAGGCAAGTGGAAAGTATTCCATCACACTCCTGACTTGTGCCTTGTAGATGGTGGAAAGGGGAGGTTAGACACTCGCTGCAGAATACCCAGCCTCTGGCCTGCTCTTGTTACTACAGTATTTATATGGTTGGTCCAGTTTAAGTTTCTGGTCAATGGTGACCCCCAGGATATTGATGGTGGGGGATTCGGCGATGGTAATGCCGTTGAATGTCAAGGGGCGGGGGTTAGACGCTCGCTTGCTGGCACTTGTGTGACGCGAATGTTACCTGCCACTTATCAGCCCAAGCCTGAATATCATCCAGATCTTGCTGCATGTGGGTATGGACTGCTTCATTATCTGAGGAGTTGCGAATGGCACTGAACACTGTGCAGTCATCAGCGAACATCCACACTTCTGACCTTATGATGGAGGGAAAGTCATTGATGAAGCAGTTGAAGATGGTTGGGCCTAGGACACTGCCCTGAGGAACTCCTGCAGCGATGTCCTGGGGCTGTGATGATTGACCTCCAACCACCACAACCATCTTCCTTTGTGCTAGGTATGACTCCAGCCAGTGGAGAGTTTTCCCTCTGATTCCTATTGACTTCAGTTGTCATGTTTTCAGGTTCATGTTGAATAGTCTCTTGTCTCCATACACATGACAGTGGAAGGTGGTCATTAGATTGGACTGCTGGTTATCGGTACTGGGGTTTGCCAATTAGCACAAGGCAGCACCAGTAGGATCTCCAGTTGAAATCTCAGTAAGTCATGCTTGTAAGAGCATCTCTTATGAAAACTCCAACTGCTGCTATTGAGAATTTGGGATCCAAACACTAAGGTGCAATCATGGTCAGCTTCAACTGGGTTGGAGAACCATTGTAGGGGATGATGAGTTAGGGATCCAGAGACCTCAGATGCTCAGTGTTGTATGCTCACAGAGAACAGTGGGCATTATGAGGGCCTGCCTTCCAACAGTGGCACTCATGCCAGCACCAAATCTATGTCCAACACAAATGATAGTACTGTTTCTGAAAGCAGTGACCCTATAGTGATTCCAGCAGAAGGAGTCCCCTGGTATGATCCAGGCCAAGATTACTTATAGGCAGCAGGCTTTCTGTATTCTCTGCAGCCCTCTAATAGGCTATTCATCCACCCAACGGTGCTAGTTCCTCAGCTAGGATAGCACTTAATAGTAGAGTACATCAAGAGAAATTCATGACACACAAGGTGCAAATGCAGCAGCAAAACATATACACAACCAGCAATGAAACACTTCATAAAACTCATTCACTTTTAATATATCTTTGGAGTAACTTATTCTTTCATGGTGGAGAAAAGACGGCATTAGTGAACTCAAGCAAACATAACGCCACATATGAAATCCGTTGCAAAAAACTAGTTAAAGCAAATAGTGTTTCCATGATTGCAAATATGTGAATTAATAAGTAATGGCGCCCAGTTGTAGAACTGGATAAAAAGACCCTTGTGTACCTAACTCCCTGCTTACAGTGTCTGATCCCTTGTTGGTGATTGCTAAAGTGTAAGCCTAGATTATGTTCTCAAGTCCTGTAGTGGGGCTTGAACCCACAACTTTCTGACTCAAAGGTGAGAGTGTTACTGCTGAGAACAAGCTGACACACAGCAATACTGTGCGGGATGCAAAATACTGTAAGGACCATCCTCTCTGACTAGTTGAAGGATCTGAAGACTTGCTTTAGCATCCCTGAATTCTGTTCAAGGATTGAATTTGGGTATTCTAGATATGTATGACAGATGGTGCATTTGTACACTGAGCCAGGAGGCCAACCTAATATGGAATGTTTAAAGAAGTTTTTCTTTGCAGTAAAGCTATAGTCAAGTGCTGAGTGTATTGATTTATTCTGCAAAAATAAACATAGTAAATGCTGCTCTGTGACCGACCAATAAAAGGTGCAGTTCCACTGGGTGATACTAGCTCTGATACTATTTTATCTCTAGCTGTCAGATTCATTTCTGTAAATCTAGCAGCCTCGTGAGAATCAACAAACCCTCTCAAAGAGGGAGGCAAGTACAAATGTATTGAACATAACACAGACAATATATAGAAAGCTTGTCTATTCCATTGTGTTGCATGCAAATCCAAGGAGACCAATATCTGGATTGCTCTGAACTTATATTTGAACTCATATTTTCTTTTAAAAGCAAAATAAGTTTGTAGAACTGAACCAAGTCTTGATTGAACTAAAGGAGAGAACAGCAATTTTTACATTAGATCCAGGATTCAGATCCATGGGAGCACATTCTCAGATCCTTACTCTTTACAATGCACATTGGTAAATTTAGACCTTTTATTCATTATTATTGATGGGAGTTGAGAGAGCAGAATAGTTGTTCAATAGGTTTTTTAAAAAGTTAGTTTTGTTATGCTATGTAGAATTTCATAATCTTCCTTTTGAACACAAATGTACAATGTCAACTTTATAACACATACATCACTTGTATGTGTCATGCTTCACTATTTATGATGTTTGTATTCCAACCAATCTCAACACATTTCAAACCAAAGATGACATATTTTACTATAATCTACATTTTGAGGTCCCACATCTATAACCAAGACAGTCTTGTCATAACAAAAATATACATTGATGTATTACATTACACAAAAGAAAACAAAAAAATTACTTTCTTGTAGTTTTTACTTTTTCATTTTGATAACTAATAAAAACTTTATTTAATTTATATTTCTTTCAGAATAGACTGCTACACTGCTGGAGAGCGGAGACTGCTTGCTGTTTTCCCCACATGTAGAACAGTCGTTTTAGCCATAAAAGGAGCTTTGCTTTAACTGAAAGCAAAAGTGTGCCCTCCTTACAAGCTCCTGTGACCAATATCCCCCCTAATTTGTTTTTTGGGTGTGTGGCCCCTTTAAGGGGCTGCGCGGCCCATTCACAGTAAACTTAACATTGAAAAAGCCGGTCCCGGGCTGCGCAGAACCGGCAGAGTGCTGCCGCGCAGCTTAGAGGTAACGTTGCCTGTGTGTGACCTATGTTCCCTTTAAGCTGCGCAGCCGCACACCACTCTGGACCTCCTGCGCAGCCGGCTCACCTGCTTTTCAATAGAAAAACGCAGAATTTTGAATGGGCCGTGCAGCCCGTTAAAGGGGCCGAGCGGCCCAAAAGAAAATTAAAGGGAACATTGCCTGTGACGCTTTTATGTTATACCAATCATCAGTCCCAGCCTTATTATTAGGAAGAGATGGTTCCCAAGAGACCAAGACAACCTCTGTAGCCATGGCTAATGACCCTGTTGCATCAGTTATGGACAGAAGCAGAGCACAAATATACGAGGCTCATGCTGCCACCACTGATTATAGAACATACGATTGGGATCTTGAAACAACACTTAATAAAAACGTAAGAAATAGGAGCAGGAGTAGGTCATACTGCGCCTCGAGCCTGCTCCGACATTCAATAAGATCACGGCTAATCTTCTACATCAATTCCACTTTCCCGTCGTATCCCCATATCCCTTGATACCCTTACTGCCCAAAAATCTATCGATCTCAGTCTTGAATATACTCAACAACTGAGCATCCACAGGTCTCTGGAGTAGAGAATTCCAAAAATTCACAACCCTCTTGAGTGAAGAAATTTCTCCTCATCTCAGACCTAAATGGCCGACCCTTTATCCTGAGACTATGCCCCCTAGTTCTAGACTCTCCAGCCAGAGGAAACAGCCTCTCAGCATCTACCCTGTCAAGCCCTCTAAGAATTTTATACGTTTCAATGAAATCACCACTCATTCTTCTGAACTCAAGAACATTGGCCCATTCTACTCAGTCTCTCCTCAGAGCGCTCTCATCTCAGAAATCAATCTAGATGATTCAACAGTACAGTATAGCACCTCCACACCCACCCACCCCCCACCCTGCCCTGTGCGCGCACACAGTGTATCAATAAACATTGATGATTGCTGCATGCTACAAGGCTTTGCTCTGCAAATGGATCTCAGCATGGGAGACACACAACAGAATCCAAAAGCCATGCTAGAGCGAGGGTGATAATGACAAGGAGATGGCTCTGAACTATCAATGTAGGCTGGAAGACTGGTGGACAGGCAGTAATACAAGATACATTCCAATGAGCATCTGAGTTGCCTCTTTTCTCAAATTTTGTGAGCATATTTACGAATTAAACTGCTCCATAACACCTACTGATAGCTTTCTGTCCACTTCCTCAACTACCATCAATCACTCATGACAGGACTTGAGCACATATTCTTCAGTGTAGTACTGAGAGACTGCTGCATTGTCAGAGGTGTCACTCTTTGAAATAGATTTTAAAATTAAGGCCTTGTCTGCCTGTTCCAGTGGTTCAGGTGAAAGTTAAAGATCCATGGGGTTATTTTGGCCAAAGGGTGAAAACAAGTGCAGCACTAATAAGACTAGCCTGTTTGAAAGTTCGCGCACAATTTTGGTCCTAATTGCCGATTACCTGCAGTGGGGGTGGGGGGGGGGGGGGGGGGGAGAATGACGCCACATTGCCTTCCTGTTTCCTGCAGCAGCTGGTGCTGCGCTGCCTGGCCTCATGTCCTCCTCCCTTTCCTCATCCAGACCAAGGGGGATCCCTGGCAAGATGCCTATGACCATGCACTCCCTTTCTCCTGGTGACTCCTATAGTGTCCAAAAAGCTGGAATAGCACAGCACTTACTCTTTTTAGGTGAAGTCCTCAGAGAATTTACAGAATAAATGTTGATAAGAGTGTTGGTGAAGTCTTGACAAAGTGTCCCAAAAAGTCTCTCGATGTGTTTCAGAGCTCCTCTTCACAACTCCAGTAGCAATGACCATGAAATGGTGACTATCGCTTTAATTGGCGAGTATTCCTTTAAGTAGTGCTTGAAATCAACATCAATGCCGTGTTTACTCCCAAACAGCTGGTCGCTGTTAGGAGAGGGCGTTAGGACAAGCGCTAGCCTGCAAAATGCCGTGCAGCCTCTTTAATGAGCGCTAGCAGGCATTTTAAGTGGCAATCAGCTGTTTAACAATCCTCCGAGCGGCTGTACCTGGCGCTGGCTTCAACTCCTTTACCAAGACGGCTAAACCAGCGTTTCAGCTTGAGACCCTATCTTGGCCACCTCTTTACCCCATAAAGTATTCAGCGAAAATTGACCCCCCCCGCCCCCCATGTCCTCCTAGCTAACATTCCTATACTATTAAAACACATTAACTGGCCATTCTTCACATTGCTGTTTGTGGGAGATTGCTGTGTGCAACTTGGCTGCCACATTCACCTACAAAACAACAGTCATTGTACTTCAAAGTAATTCATTGTGCATGTAGTGCTTGGACATTTCTGAGATGTGATAAAGAGCTATAAAAACACAAATTCTTTCTTTCACTCCCTCAACATATCCTTTGATCTGTTTCAGAATAAAACTTTGGGCAGCTATGTTGTCTAACAATTGTATCTAGGCAATTTCTCAGCATGTTGCAACAGCCAAAAGAGCATCTTTTAAGCTTTGAGCCCAAAGCCTCTGTAGCAGCAGTATGAGCATTCATGAGATGCTCCTACCCTATGGCCTGTGCCATTGAGGGGTTTGCTGCAGATCTCACAGGAGTTGTCATATGCACCATAGCAGACTTCAGTGAAGACAAGCGTTCAGCCATGGTACCACAGATCCAGTTGATAGACTCCATATGGTTCCTTAAACTCCATATGGTTCCTTAAACCTTTCAGCATATTTTTCACAGACACAAGTGACCTCAGCGGATGATCCTGCTCAGACAAGCAGCCTGTGAGGTCTGAATTCCTAGGGGCTAGAGTAGAAGCATAAAGCATCCTGGACTTCTGGCCAGTAAGAGTCTGGCCTTCAGCTGCCACCACTTACTCCTCTTTCCCCATGCACTGCGACTTACCTTGTGTTGTCTCTTCAACCTCATTATCTACAATCTCTGGGTGCATATAGCTGTGCTGGTGCTCAAAGGTGGTGATAGTGACATAGTGCTGTGAGGTGCTGGTTTGCCCAGTGACAGTGGCTGTGGCAGAAGTCTGTTCTTCTGTTCCTATGAAACCAAAACCAACAAAATGCGGACTCAAATAAGTGCCTTCAAACATTACTTCCATTGAATAATACTGTGATGTTACTGAGGTTATGGGTGTCTGTGCAAAGTCTCTCAGTAGGACAACATTGCATGACATGAATATTATAGTAATAGCCATGAGCTTGTGGAAGCTTTGAGCTTCAATGTCTTTCACTCTCACAATGCTCTCCTGTCCTATAATTTGCAGGGTAGCCTCCTCAAAAGGGATCAGGGGCTTGAAATGTTTTGGGTTCTCACCAATACATGCCAGCTTGCCCTGGAAGGAGAAGAATAGTACAGAGATAGTGAAAGAACATAGTGACAATATCATATACAACAATAACTTGTACTCAAGTGCCAACCATGCCAACGAACTTTGCAAATAGGTGTGAGGAAACGGGTGCCGAGCCAGGAAGGGTATTAGAAGGGATGACTGACAACTTGGTCAAAGATGGGTTAAGATTTTTTTTAAAGTAGAGCGAGAGGTGGAGAAGTTTGGGGACAGAGTTCAGAGTATAGGACCAAGGTAGCTGAAAGCTTGGTCACCAACGAAGGGTGAACCGAGGGGTGTTGCACAGAAGCCAGCGTCAGAAGGACTGAGCATTTGGGAGAGGATGTAGAGTTGGAGGAGATTTCAGAGATGGGGTGAAGCAAGCAATAGGTGAATATATAGATGAAGAAGATTTAAAATTTAATGCATTGAGGGGACAGGAAGCCAATGTAGGGCAGCAGGGGCTGAGTAGTGAACCAGAGACATTCTACTCTGTAGAACTTGAGGATGCATATTCAATATGTGAAGTCCTTTGAGAATTGCTGCTGTGCATATATGTTGCCATAAGCACAAAGCATTCCTCAGGCTGCTTCTATTATGGCAAGACTTAATGTTGGTAAAAATAAGAAAGAGTTAGCAGAGATAACTTTCCTGCATATCTGCTTGTGGCAGGTGCTTGTCACACAAACAGCTAACCTTAGCAGATTACTTCGAGCATGACATCTTCTCCTGATAAACCTCTATGTCCTGGGGATGTGGAATATACCACTGATCTGCGATTTGATTCCATGCCTACTGCACCAAGTGCTTCTGGGGGAGAGGGAAGTGTTCATCTGTCCCATCGAGTATCTCTCAGTTCTCCATCACTTCTTCAAGCAGGTATCCAACAGCCTCACATGTGAATGTGGCTTTCCTCTGCCTGGACGGCTACATTTCTCAACATAACTATTGCACTAACAGCTGACCTGTTCTATTTCAGGGGTTTAAATGTTACTCTGCATTAATTAAAGTGGCTCCCCATTGGATGGCCTGCCGTGCTGGCATCAAAACACATATTTTAGTACACCTAATCAAATCAGAAAAATCAGATGTTAAGCAGCTTTCTTTTAAACACTCAAAAATTCAAATTAACATCGAGTTAACCCTCGATTAGCACAACAACAGTGTCTAGGCTTATGTGGCGACTCGCTCAAAAGTTGGTTAAGGATGAGTACCAGTCTTTCCTCTTCAACCTCTGGTATTCAAAAGACCCACTTGTGTTGCCTGAATCAGAGAAAGTTTTGTGAGTACATTGACCAAAACAGACTGAAGGATGTACTGCTGAAACTGATGACCTTTTCCTGATGTAGCAACATCAAGGCAAATCCTTCAATGATGAAGGAATTAATTGGGAATCCAAGGGCTTCCCAAAGCTAATCGAAGCACTGTTCTGACGAAGGGTCATCGACCTGAAACATTAACTCTGTTTCTCTCTCCACAGATGCTGCCTGACCTGCTGAGTATTTCCAGTATTTTCTGTTTTTATTTCTAATCTAAGCACTGCTTGGTCTGATAGCTTGTGTTTCAATTACAGTTTCAGAGGATTTGAAGCTATTCTGACAACTCCCATTGGTATTTAGAGTGCACTTAAATTAACCAGAGAAGATGTGTTGACAGGTAACTCATACAACTGTCCAGAATACTGAAGTCAGGTGGGCAGTAGACACACCTTGATCAGAGACACATTAATTGTGCAGATGCCCTTTTGACCATGGTACAGGCCAAATCAACTTTAGAAGGAGTCGGAAATGACATCTTGGGGGCGGGGTGCAGGGATTTCTGTGCATGCGTGGTCATTGGGCAGGATTTGCGAGGTGGCCGCAAGTCACCAACAGGAAGGAGATCCTTTTCCCAATGGATGACAGGAAAAATCAGCAAGAGAGGCTGAGGGAGAGGTAGTTGTGATGGCAGCAGCAGCTTTCTTGGATGTGAATGCAACCAGAAAGGAGGTGCAGTGCAGTCTTTCCCATTGACTTATGGAGAGATGTGGCAAGTAAAGGTTCAATAGAACTGTGACAAAGGTCGGGTCTTGTGCAGAGAGTGTGTGAGATGTCCTGCCTTGAGAGTCCTGGTCAGATCATTAATTTTTTTTCCTGCACTGCACCAGGTCCTAGGGACAATGTTAATGGCATTGATGTTTTGTGCCACCTGTCTCCATATCCAAAAGAAGAAAAGTTCAGGGCTGCAATGACTTTGACTGCAACAGGCAATACTGTGCTAGCGCTAGCAGTTGCTTACAGATCTTCTTGCAGAATGCAGCACAACTCTGTCACAGTCTCCATAAGAATTAAAGCCCCTTTATGCACTGCTCCTCAGAGAACTGCAGGTATGTTGTTCTGGACTTATAAAACTCTGTTGGGAAGATAAAAGATTCCTCTGAGCAGACCTCCTTCTATTTGCTCTTCATCCAGCTGCAGCTGCATTCACTGCTCCTGCTCCTTCTCTGCCCAGACTGGGATTCCAAGAAGGACCACCATGAAGAAAGAAATGCACTGCCAGAAGCCCCTTAACAGTTCAGAACCTCCAGCAGCAATTACAAGCACATTCAAATGGTTACGGTGAAAAAACCCACAAGCTAATGCAAGAAAAATGTCTGCAAAGACTCTATATAGCTTTACCCGAAAGTAACAGATGATCCCTTTAAATATCGTTGAAAATGACTGCCTCCTGACTTGTACCTCCCATGGCTTGTGGGTGGGAGCAGGAAGTGGAGGTAGTAACGTGTGCAGAGGCAAAATGGTGTCAGGGTCCAAACTACATTATTTGACCCCTATCTGCATTTATGCATCAGGCTCCCCCTGTTTCAGATGTTAACTTAGTGGTAAATTGGTGCTTCTACTAGCTTCTTAATTTTGGTTCTGCTAACACCCCGTTTTTAAGGGGAAAACGGAGTAATAACAGAGCAGTTCAAGGTAGACGCTCTGGCACTACACAGTACTGAAGCTGTTTCAGCCTCAAGCCAAAAGCTAAAGGAAGATTGTTAAATTATGGAAGAGCCCAATAATTCAGCAAAACAGAGGCTTGAAATAATATTATAAGCAGAATCTTCAAGTTTTTAGCCCTAGAATTATTGATTGGCGAACTACTGTAGTATATAATTCATGTGTTTTGTGACTAGTGTAATTGCAACTGTATTTTTGAAAACAATATTTTCCAACAAAGGGCAGATTTTGGTGTCCATCATGCCACCTGTGCTCCAAAACGGAGTGATAGACTGAAATAAGTCGCACCACCAAAATGCCACCAACCATTTCTGCAGGCACTAGTATACCTACCTGCCAATTACTGTGGGGCTCTGTCCTCTAAGGCCTGGATCAACAGAGAGGCAGATGCAGAGCTGTGTCATCTGCAGTGGGGCACCGAGAGCTAGTATGCCCCATTGGGCTGGCACATACAGGGGCAGTAATAGTTGGCTGTGGCCTGAAACTTGGTTGAACCTCCTTGCAAGCCGCTGCAATCCTGACCTACTGGGACGGAACAGTTGAATAAGACAGAGGACAACCCTCCTTGCAGGCATTTCATGCAGCACCATCTCAACCTCAACAGCCATCCAACGCGGTGCTGGGCCGCTCTATCACTTGTCTGCAGACTTGTGCCTGTAACTAGGGTGCCCTTTTCCTGCATTGTCGCCTATGACTTCATAATCATTAAAAAAAAAGGAAGGTTGGGATGGGAATAGGGCCATTAAAGGATAGACAGGACCACAGGTAACGATAGAGAGATGGCAGAAATATTAAATAATTATTTTGCTTCAGTATTTACCAGGAAGATAGAACAGGTGGATATGACATCGGATGATGAGATTAGTAATGAGATAAGTGCATTTAAAATAAAAAGGGATATATAATAAATAAACTAATCAAACTCAAAGAGGATAAAACCCCTGGTCCAGATGGATTGCATCCATGCATTTTAAAATAATCTAGGGAAGAGATAGCAGAGGCATTACTACACATATTTAATAATTCGTTAGAAAAAGATGTAGTGCCAGAAGACTGGCGGATAGCTAACGTAATATCTATATTCAAGAAGGGGGATAGAACATGTCCAGGGAATTATAGACCAGTCAGCTTAACATCAGTGGTAGGAAAAATAATGGAATCCCTACTAAAGGAGAAAATAGAAGAACATCTAGAAACCAAAAATATAATAAGGAATAGTCAGCATGGATTTCAAAAGGGAAAGTCTTGCTTGACCAACTTCACTGAATTTTTTGAAGAGGTAACAGAGAGAGTAGACAATGGTAATGCAGTAGATGTAATTTATCTAGATTTTCAAAAGGCCTTCGATAAGATACCCCATAATAGACTGATGAACAAGGTCAGAGAATGCGGAGTCAGGGGACAAGTAGCAGAATGGATAGCTAGCTGGCTTCAAGACAGAAAGCAGAGAGTAGGGGTAAAGGGTAGCTGTTCACAGTGGCAGAAGGTGGGTAGTGGTGTTCCACAAGGATCAGTGCTGGGACCACTGCTGTTCACAATTTACATTTTGGAATCAAAAACACAATTTCTAAATTTGCGGATGACACCAAATTGGGGGGATAGTCAATACTGAGGAGGACTGCAACAAATTACAGGAGGACATTAATAAACTTGCAGAATGGGCATATAATTGGCAAATGAAGTTCAACACAGATAAATGTGAGGTGTTACATTTTGGTAGGAAGAATAAGGAGGTCACTTATTACTTGGAGTGTGCGAGTCTAGGTGGGGTAGAGGAACAAAGGGATCTCGGAGGACAAATACACAAATCACTAAAAGTTGCGACACAGGTTAGCAAGGTCATAAAAAAAGCCGGCAACTCTGCATCATAAAAAAAGCAAACTAAGCACTAGGGTTTATTTCTAGAGGGATAGAATTGAAAAGTAGGGAAGTTATGCTAAACCTGTATCGAACCTTGGTTAGACCACACTTGGAGTACATTGTACAGTTCTGGTCACCATATTATAAAAAGTATATAGAGGCAGTGGAGAGGGTGCAGAGATGATTTACAAGGATGATACCAGAAATGCGAGGGTATACATATCAGGAAAGGATGAACAGGCTGGGTCTCTTTTCTCTTGAAAAAAGGCTGAGGGGTGACCTAATAGAGGTTTTTAAAATTATGAAAGGTTTTGATAGAGTGAATACAGAGAGAATGTTTCCAATTGTGGGGAAGAACATAACTAGAGGCCATCAATATAAGATAGTCACCAAGAAATCCAATAGGGAATTCAGAAGAAACTTCTTTACCCAGAGAGTGGTGAGAATGTGAACTCACTACCACAGGGAGTAGTTGAAGCGAATAGTATAGATGCATTTAAGGGGAGGCTAGACAAGCATATAAGGGAGAAGGGAATAGAGGGTTATTGCTGATAGATTTAGATGAGGAAAGACGGGAGGAGGCTCGAGTGGAGCATAAACGCTGGCATGGACTGGTTGGGCCGAATGGCCTGTTTCTGTGCCGTATATCTTATGTAATCCTATGTAATCCTCTGTCCCTTCAGACTTTACAATGGTGGCTGATGGGTTGAGATGCTTTTTGAGACTCCTACCATTAGAGTCCTTTCTAGACCTACCTGTGTCTTACATGTGGTGTTGTGAATAATTATGCAAATATGCTTCCACCAGGGCATTGTGTGTGATTTGCACTACCTGTTAACAGGCAGTTAAGTGCCTATAATCCTCTTCCCGTCGCTAGGTGTCAGGTCCCTGCGCAAATCGGGGACCTGACACCTGGGAAGATTTTATTGAGGCGGGTTGACAGCGGGTTCGGGACCCGCTGTCAATCTTTGCAATTTTGCTAGCAGTCCCGCCTCCAAACCTGCCCCCTGAGCGCCGGCAAAATTCCCCCCAATGTCTCTACAAGAATGAACAAACATGCATTTATAAAGCGCCTTTCACAGCCTCATAACATCCCAAAGTGTTTTACAGCTAATGAATTATTTTTGAAGTATAGTCACTGTTGTTATGTAGACTACTGCGGCAGACAAATACAGCAATGAGATAAATGACCAGTTAATCTGTTTTTGATTGGTGTTGTTTGAGGGACAAATATTAGTCAGAACACTGGGAGAATTCTCCAGTTCTACTTCAAATAGTGCCATAGGATTTATTCAGTGCCAGAAGATTTTTAAGTCGACCTGAACAGGCAGACAGTACCTCGGATTAAGATTTCATCCGAAAAGACAACACCTCCAACAAGGCAGCACTCACTCAGTATTACACTAAGTCAGCTTAGATTTTGTACTCAAATCTGTAATTTTTTGGTGAGCTTTCACACTGAGATGAGTTGGTAATGTTTATCATGAAGCTCTTTCCTTTCATAGAGGATAACCTTAAGTAATAAACATTCTTTCTGAAATGTATTTCAGTGATTTGTTGCCCTATGCATTTTGCCTTCAATTAATAAGATAACATTGTACAACAGCTTTCTAAAACTAATATCAAAAAAAATCCAAACACAACTAACTTTCAACCAATTTGTCGCTAAGGCAATAATAATAGTGTGTTGGTTTCCTCTCTATAGGACAAGAAAAACAAATCCTTAAATCTCTTTGAATTATTTTATTGTGCAATGTTGAACTAGCATATATACACAGCTATCACTTCTCATACCATATGACAAAGACGGCTTTTGTTATGATTAATTGGGAGGTCAGTAGCAGCTGCACTGTGAGTAAGGCATAATCATTATCTATAATGCACTGCGGCTTGACAATAACTATTCATTTTATTATAAACTAGACATCTGTAATATTAGGCATACTCCAGACAGCTGCTACTGTTTAGTTGTTCAAAAAGAATTAATAGTCCTGTACACTGAATTCTACTGATCCTTAAAATAAATGTTTTTAGAAAGTTCTAATAGAAATATAAATCTAAAATTATAGCTACTGGATCCATATATGATTTGCAAATGCATGATGTAGAAGGGTGCTTTATTCTTTCTTTCAAGATTAGGTTAAAAAAAATTAAATAATAATGAAGTTGAACACTGAAGTGAGGAATACGACTTGTTTATTAAAATTCTGTAAATGAGAAGATTTTTTTTTAATAGCCTTGCATTATTCTTAGTTTTACAGAATTTATAACCTTACATCTTTCTTAAAAAGATCTTTCTACACTTTCTCAAATTTCCCTGGGCCAAGCACCATTGCTGGTCGGGGGTCCTCGGCCTCTGCTGCTGACACTATGAAATCAAAATGTAGCAGGCAACCAAGAGGAAACCTGGGTCCCTCTGATTTTCTCTGTCTGTGGGGAAGTAACTAGCCTCTGCATATCACCTCCCGATAATCCATAATTTAATGGATCAAAAATCCTGGGCTCTGCCTGATCTGATCTCCGACATTACAACAGTGACTACACTGCAAAAGTGCTTCATTAGCTATAAAGCGCCTTGAGATGTCCTGAGGTTGTGAAAGGCTCTATATAAACGCAAGTCTTTCTTTTTGGATCTGCACAGATCACGATAACTTAAATGATACTTATTCCTTTTTTTAGGCAGGTGAGAATTCAATATGCTCAGTACTGATCTGTGTAATACCTGCAGTTGATTATCACTTTCAATGTATTGTATGAAGAAGTGTAATACAGAAGAACTGAATACAAAATATTAATAAGTTAATTACAAGTATTAAAGACATATTTAAAATTGGGTAAACATTTTTTTAAATGTAAATATTTGGTTATTTAAGAGTTAAGTGGTAAATTCAGCATTTATTATTTCCTCACATGCACTGTACAAGAGGTGCTAAAGTGACTGCCATTTACATATTTTTGCATCACTGCTTTCCACTTTCCCATTTCAAACTAGATGTGGCATCCACATAATATTTTAACACTATAGTATTGAGCACTGGGGGGCAATTCAGTATTGTTGCTGACCTACATAAAACCTTTATAAATAACCAAAAGAAAAAAACCAGACGCCAACACAGATGCAGTGTCCAATTAACAGTTGCTGAGATGTGTTTGGGTGTAAAGTCATAATGGATTGTTGTCACTATTTGACTAATGAGTGACAGCAACAAGTGTTCCAGCTGAGACGGCTAGAGATGTTATAAAATTATTTCTATGATTTTACATTACTGTTTCATGACCAAGGGCTGCTGCATGAGTGGTCTGAGAATAACTATGGGCCAACGTTACAATGCACTTACAGCAAACACCAGAGTGGAGTGTTTTTACATTGTTACATTTTAATGCTACTTTGCAATATAGTATAATTGCATCTGTAATTTTGGTGGCAAATTAATACTATTAATGGAAAGGGGGTCTGAAGTCATCATTCTGTGATCAATAGGTGTGTTAAATATATTATCCATCACATAATTATGGTTAATTTATACTAAAAAAAAATATTTTTGTATCCCCCACTTATTTAAAAAAAACTCATCCCACAGTTATACTTTCTCCTTCTAATGGGAGGGTGGTAGGGTCTGAATTAGAAACTTAGCATTGAGACTGCCATGCAAACACTGAGGAGAAGTTACAGCTCTGGAATATGGGAAGAAAGAGTCTCAAGAGGAATGGAAAGACCAGAGCAAAGGATAGCTACTGTGATCTCCCCCCACCACCATAAAATTAGACCAAAGAGAAAAAGGAAAAAGAGGCGAGGCAGCTAAAGTTAAAGACAGAAGCAGAGGGGAAGAAGGAAACTACTGGAAATGAAGGAACAACATAAAACAAGAGAACTGACGGAGAAACTTTACCAGAAACCACTGGACATTTAAATTGTTTTAAGGTTTACATTAAGTACTGCATTTAATAAAATATTTGTTTTCTGTGACAATTTTAAACCTTCCTATATAAAACTTCTATTTTTAAAAATTATTGTTGCAAACATGGGATAAAATTCTAAATACCATTAAAATAATATTGTATAGAATAAAAATGTGGAATGTTAAATACAAAACCTAGGTGGGTCTGAGTTTTAGTGCATCAATGTGGCCGAGCAGTAGGATGCAGATTTATGTCTTGATTCCCCACTCAAAACAACCTATGCGACATTACTAAACTCTATCGGGAGTAGCCTTTGAATGCAACAAGAAATTTTAACCTTTAGAGAAATTGAATTATAAAAAAGTTTTAAAAATGCAAATCTTTTGCATTCATTGCTAACATACATGAACAAAACAATATTCACTCAGGAAAAAGTACATTTTAACAAAAACAGAGCAGATAGTCCTAATACTAACACAAGAGATTACTTTTTTACGTTTTTTGAACAGCAGACTGATAATCTAGGCACCCTGATACCCAAATCACGACTAGATGTCATTATAACACTTACAAGCACAGATTTATACAAGCACAGTGATCCTTAATACCTCGAAAAGATAATTTGTTTATGTAACAAATACTGCCAATCTTCATCCTATAATGACTGGTCACTTTATTGGAAGGTTTGCTGAAGTAAACGACAAACTCAGCTTTTATCAATTTGGATCTAGACCTGCTTGTTGTTGGTAAATCAACAAGATAGATTATGTGGCTAATGCCTAACAAAACACTTAACAGATCAGCATTTTATCTCTTGAGCTATGAAAACTTAAGTTACAGCCAGGTCTCAGGGGGTTCCATAATGGATAGATTAAAGGAGATGCTCATATGTATTAACTAGGACTGATATTAAACTTTAAAAACACAAATAACCAGGTGGTCAGGTAGCAATGCACTGAACTACCTTCTCATTTGGATATCCACAAAACTTGAAGTGTATGGGCCTCCAAATGGGCAAAAGTGGTTCCCATCATTGAGGTCCAGATCAGGTAAGCGACCCGAACCACCAAAAGAACAATTTATTTTTAAAAAGTTACTTGCCAAGAGGGCCAAGGAGGATGTGACCAGAACCTGGGGGTTGAAGGGTGGGGTGGGGGGCGGGGGAGAAAACAGCCTGAGCAACTCCTCCCACATGGGAGGGGGAAGGGGCGAGAAAGGCAGCTTGCTGCCCATGCGAGTTAGGTGCCCTCCCAATGACCACACAAACTCCAGCAGGATCGGCGCTGGGGGGCATGGGTTGGCGCGATCCTGGTGCAACTGTCGGGGTCTCATTGAGAAATTTTGGGGCCCAAATGTTTAAGAGAGATATAAAAAGTGAAACTGTGAATGTTGGAAATCTTAATTAAAAACACAAAAGGTTGGAAATGCAGAGAACATGTCAGCATCTGGGAGAAAACACAGTTAAGTTTGTGGTGAAAGGTATCCAGCCAAAACATTAACCTTTATTTCAGAGGCGGACACATCTGCTATATATTTATAGCATGTTCTGTTTTTGTTTCAAATGTTTAATAAAATTATGTATTTCACACAAAATTGATCAGACTTTTACACTGTATTAGTCATTTTGAGAACTTTAGGAATGAAACTGATTAACAAAACGGTTAAGGGACATGTTAATACAGATTTATATTTTGTGCTGGTGTCTTATATTTGCATTAGGAATTCCACACAATGGGACTTAATGGCAAGGTATTTAGTACACTGGCACTTTACACTTGGATCAGATGTTGTAAAATCTGGTACATTTGGCACACCTGCATGCATGCTTTCCTATCTGTTAAATATAGGACTGCAACTTATAAACCAAGGCAACCTGTAGGGATTTTGCTAACAAGCCAACCATAAAATAAGTATGCGTGTATGTTTATCTGGGGCGGACTACACAGTGCTGTTAGTACGGTTACTTGCAGCTGCTCAATTTTAAGTTCCACCAGGTACCAACTTGAATAACTTTAAGCCGTTCCATTTACACAGAAGCACACAGCAGAAATGGGAGTAGGGTTTATGTAAGTAAACCACATTAGTATTAAAAGGTCCTGGTGTCTTTACAACATGTGCACACAAGCCTGAGGAGTTGGGATTAGCAAAAGGTGCATACACACCTTTGTTCAAAAATCTGTGATCACGTAGCAAAGCAGAGAAACGTGTTAGGACTTTCGCACACAGTCAAGTTGTGCGTGATTACTATACATTACAATGCGACAGAAAACTGTATACATTGCAGATTTTATGTGCATGTTGAGGCATTTTTACTGGCAAAACAGTGGCATAGAACCAGGGTTGAGAGTCAGCCAGGGTGATGCTGTGAGCACACCAACATAGCACCACCTATCATGAGACACAAATCTTGGGACAACGGAAAGGTAAGAATAAATAGGCAGGAGGGGAGGGGGAAAGTCCGGGGCAGGTTTGGTCCAAGGTTTCCTTGTGGGGCCCAGAAGAACACTTCTAGACCCACAAGGAAACTAAGCAAAAAACTGTCTAAGGGGGTTTTGGCACATCCTGAGGTTCTGATAGGTGCTATATAAATGCAAGTTCTTCCTTTCTTGTATGAAAGAAGAGTAGGCATGTACACATAAATGGTTACAAATACCTTAGGATTTCTCCTGATAGCAATGATTTTTTTCCTGATTTGCTCCCAGGTAATGGGAGAGGCTCTGCAACATCCATCTATGCAGCTTCCACTTCCACTTGAGAGGTGGGGACACTTCAGCACAAAACAGGTGTACCCCACACATCCCCTCTTTGCTGCACTTCCTGGATCAACATCTCCAACAAGCCAGTGCTGAAGTTATTGGCACCACCCTCATCACAAGGTAACTGCAGATGAGGAAGGCCATTTCACGCATCTTAGTTCCTCCATCTAGAACCACTAAAGAGCTGCTGGCTTTCCCAATTATCCAATCTGCAGCCAAACACATAGCCAGAAAACATGTGCAAGGAACCTATTCTAATGAAGAGGAGGGCCTTGCCGTGGAAAATTTGGCAGCACTAGCCCCCACACCCCACGTTATCTGCACCTGTGCCACTGGCAAACATGGCCCCAATTTTGTTAACATTCGACAATTGCGGCGTATATATAAAAGAATCAATACATTGGTGCTTTAGCAATTCTTAGTTTAATTTCTTTTACAGTATTATTGTCTCTGTTCATGTCATTTAAACGTAGAAGTTAGCATTGGTATAATTATCAGCTTAATTTGCTCGTATGTCATTCCTCTGCCCACTATTTAAGTGGAGGATAAAAGTTATCGCCTGTGTTAAAATAGCAGACAGAGGAATGTCATAATTAAGTTACTCATCCACTGATACCACTAAAAGTCATTTCTATGCCGTTGTAGCTTAAGAATGTTGACAAAATTTTTTTACACATACCATTGGTGAGACCATTAAAATTATTCTCCAAATAGAGAACTCAGTGTTTTGTGAAGAACAGCAACCAATCAACCAAAATTACCTCTCCAGTAGCGTTAGCGACAGAAAAGACCAACATTTTGTGTATTTTGCATATTTAATAAAAACAGGCAACACACAATTTGCCAAGCATAGTCTGCAATTGATTTTGTGTGCTAAAAGGAACTGGCAATTAGGGTCTTCTATCAATTAATAACATGAAACAACAAGAACAACTGCTGTCTTGCACAGAGCTTGCATATTGATTAGGCCCGTCTGCTAGAAATCACAATGCAAAGCAAATTAATAAGGTCTCTGGTTCCACTAATAAGGGGTGAACAATCTGTTCAAGACAGAGACAAGCGCTTGGAAACAGCTGATTATGTGTTCGCGTGGCAGATGAAATCTTTATCACACGATGAATCCGATTAACAAAAATACAGTCTTTTAAAAAAATGCCACCTCTTCCAATCGTCCCTTATGTCAGCTGTAAGGCTCTTTTACAGATTGAGGTCAGGCTGGTATTCAGGAAGGCAGGACTTAAATGCAGCAAAAAAATAATTTTATATACTGTAATATGAAAGCTAATAACTCAAAGGCAACCAGTTTAATCTGTTTCAGCAACATCTCAGTCTAAAACTGCATTAACCCTTTGCCCCCACCCCATTTTGTAAACATGCAAATACAAATTTAAGTAGCCTAATGAGGTTGGATTAAGCTCAGATAACAATATTATAACACTGTGCTGACAGGTGTAAACCCTCTTTTTAAATTTAAAAAAAAATTGTTAATAAAGCAATAGGTTTGCCTCTTTCATTATGTAAGCCCATATTTTAGCTTGAACCAAATATGCTTTACACAGCATAAAATTCATATATCTGAAGTTCTAATGGAAAAAGAGATTGAATAATGTTGTCAAATAGCACATTCAATGGAATCCAAAGTAAACTTGACTTAGTTGGTACCACTCTCGCCTCAGTTAGAATGTTGTGGGTTCAAGTCCCAGTACGTGACTTGAGCACATAATCTGGGCTGGCACTCTAGTGCAGTACTGAGGAAGTGCTCCACTGTTAGGGTGCCATTTTCAGATGATATAATAAACTAAGGTCTTGTTCCTGTGTTTAAGATGGAAGTCAGCAAATGGGATTCAGGGTTATTCGAAATGCACCAAGGCAATATTGTGAATAGGTGGGCTAGATGGAGCAAAGGTCTTCTCCTACTTGAAACAGTTACTATATTAAAGATCCTATGGCACTATGCAAAGAAGAGCAGGGGCGTTCTCCCAGTGTCCTGGCCCTTAAGGTTCTTCCCTCAACCAATACCAGCAAAATAGATTAACTGGTCATTCATTTCATTACTGGTTATGGGATCATTGCAATGGTGCACTTCAAAGTATTGGGATGTTTGAGAGACATGATAAAGAACTCCTAAATGCAAGCCTTTCTTTCTGTTTTGGTCAGAACTGAGAATTCTTTCGTAACACATCAAAGGCCAAAGAAAGATTACTTTAAAAAAAACTGGGTAAAGTCAACAATCCCCATGTACCCAGTGGGGACTTGCAATCAAAAGAGAGCACAGGTCAGTGAATCTGGCTACAATATTGTAGCCCTATCACTAACCAGCTCTCCTTTTGAGTATGGCTTCCCTGCTGGCAGTGATGACTCTGCCCTTGTGTGTACATTTTGCCAATCTCCATTGTTTAAAGCTGAACTTTTGTTTTTAAAATATTTGTTAGAAGAGGTCCAAAAACTAATAACCATGTAAGGTGTTAGAAACTGATAACTTGTTTGTATGTCACCACACCGATAAACAAAACACTAAAATATTAAGGGGTTTCTGATAACGGTATTGCTGAGCTCCGAAGGGTGCAACAACATTTACTGCTGTGTTCCAAAATATGTGTTAAGAAGCTTTGAAATATATTTTGTAAGGTCAGAAATGGGGGCTACATTTCCCACCCACTTACCAAAATTACTGTAAACCAATGACTCTCATTTATTGGCAGACCTGAGAGTGGGTGATTGTAAAAAAACGCAAATCTGACAGTGTGCATAACTAATATTACAACCCACGACAAGTGATTCAGTGCACTCTTCCACTAGCTGTTACTTGTACACTTTGTAAATATCCAGGCAAACTGTTTACTACAACAGCAACTTGTATTTATACAGTACCTTTAAAGTAGAAAAACATCCTAAGGTGCTTCACAGACGTGTAACCAAAAATGGACACCGATTCAAGTATCAGGATCCTTCCAGCCCATCAAGGTACACCTCACAGGCATAAGTTCAGTGTCGAGCCCATTGCACCACCCGGTCCCTCCTCAGTACACTTCAATCCTTTATAGAAGTGCTTGGTAATAGCCCAATGTTAAAAGTTAGCAGTTAAGAAGGGAAGTCAGGCAGGTAGATAGGGTGGGTCTATCAAAAAGGACCAGGTTTGTTGGTTCTAATTGCCTGGATCTGTTCCTAAACATTCTCATGTAATGGTAGCATCTCAGTAGAGCTCAAACTTTCCCTTTGTCAATATAAAAAAAACAGAAAACAAGGAGGGAACGGATGGTACAATAGGTTAGATACTGACCCAGTGCTGCAATGAAAGGGTCCTATGTGAAATAGGTTTGGGCAGTAGAAGGTGCTTTTATCAGACTGGTGCAGAATAGAGAGCACTTTACCCTGCATATAACTGTACTAAAAGGTATCTAACTATACCTTGTTAGTGAGAGTGCTTTAAACCAACAAGGAGTCTCCAAATGGAAAACTGTTCCATTCTCCAGTACTAACCTCACTCACCTTGAGAAGCACTAAATTCAATCCAAAGAAATTAACAGGAAACAAAATAACTAAAAAGGATTTTTAGCAAGAACATTGCAGTACAGATGTTTGCTTACTATTGCTATAGCTGCAGATTAACAGTTGCAAACTCTAAATAAACGTAGGATGAATTTTACTGCGGTTCAGCCAAGCTGATAGGTGTCGTGGGAAAAAACACTCCACACTGTTTACAGTATTGGGGCATTTCTGGATTAAAGTCCATTGTTTAAAGGGTGTTAGCTCAACTAAAATCCAACTAATTTAACACCGGATTTACATCAGATTGGCACAGTGCGCAACTTTCCGTCATATATTTTGTAGCAACATATTTTTCAGTGTACGTATCAATTTAATATCACGTGGCACACAAACTGAATTGCAGCAAATATAAACGTAAATGTTCGGACTGGTGGGCATGAAATGAAGATCTGTATTGAAAATGCTAGATCTATTTAACATCCAGGCAATTGTATATTTTGTCAATAAACCAGAGTGACATTTGAATTCAGGGAGGAAACTGATGTCACTTTAGGGCATTAGTGACTAAAGTGACATCAGGGAGAAATAGAAAAAAGTACTATATCTGAATGCACAAAGCATTCCCAACAAAATAGATGAATTAATAGCGCAGATAGAAATAAATGGGTTTGATTTAATAGCTGTTGCAGAGTGACCAAGGTTGGGAACTAAATATGCCAGGATATTTGACTTTTAGAAGAGACAGGCAGAATGGAAAAGGAGGAGGGGTAGCCCTGATAATAAAGGAGGGAATAAAGACAGTAGAGAGAAAGGATCTTGGCTCGGAAAAACAAAATGCAGAATCAGTTTGGGTGAAGCTAAGAAACAACAATGGGCAGAAAATACTAGTGGGAGTAGGCTATAGGCC
Organism: Squalus acanthias; assembly: GCA_030390025.1. Lineage (NCBI taxonomy): Eukaryota > Metazoa > Chordata > Chondrichthyes > Squaliformes > Squalidae > Squalus > Squalus acanthias. Next base: position 3,757,608 of record CM059448.1, read on the forward strand.
CCCTAACAGTGGTTGTAGTGTCGGGCAGAGTATAAATCAGGAAATTAGAGATGCGTGTAACAAGGATAATACAGTAATCATGGGGGACTTTAACTTTCATATAGACTGGGCAAACCAAATTTTTAGAAATAGTGCAGAGGAAGAGTTCATGGAATGCATTCAAGATAGTTTTCTAGATCAGTATGTCAAGGAACCTACAAGGGAATTGGCTATTTTAGATCTAGTACTGTGCAATCAGGGTTAATTAATAACGTTGTAGTAAAGGAGCCTCTGAGGAGCAGTGATCATAATATGATAGAATTTTATGTTGAGTTTTATGTTGAGTTTGAGAGCGATTTAGTTAAGGATGAAACTAGGGCCCTAAAGCAAAGCAAACTACGTAGGTATAATAGGCGAGTTGGCTAAGGTAGGTTGGGAAACTAGGTTAAAAGATATGACAGTAGAAAACCAATGGCAAACATTTAAAGAAATAATTCATAATTTGCAACGAATATACATTCCCTTAAGGAATAAAAACACCACGGGAAAAATGGTCCAACCGTGGCTAACAAGAGAAGTTAAAGGTAGTATTAGATTAAAGGAAGAGGCTTATAATATTGCCAAAAGGAGTAGTAAGCCTGAGGATTGGGAGGATTTTAAAATTCAGCAAAGGAGGACCAAGAAATTGATAAAGGGAAAATAGAATGTGAGAGTAAACTAGCGAGAGACATAAAAACAGACTGTAAAAGCTTCTATAGATATGCAAAAAGGAAAAGATTAGCGAAAGTAAACGTGGATCCCTTGCAGGCTGAGACAGGAGAAATTGTAATGGGGAATAAGGAAATGGCAGAGAAATGAAACAAATATTGGCCCAAAAATTAGTGCCGCTACGCGAGAGTACGCACTGCGTACTCTCGCGTATTCTGTCTCCAATTGCCGGTTTTCTGCATGCACTGCGCATGCGCTGAAAACCGGCACTTGGTGAATGGAAAAGGGGGCGGGTCCTAGGTGAACCGCGTGCGCGCTACAGGCTGCGCGCATGCAGTGCACTTAGTGGTTTCAACGCGCAGGTAAGTACGGAAGATTCTACACATAAAAAAAGGAGTAAGACCCACTTTTAACAAGGTAAGTAGTGAATTAAGTATTATTTTGAATTTTTTTTAACAGGTATATCTTTTTTAGAGACTTTAAAGACAGGTAAGTTTATTTTTATAACTTTTTAAAAGATTTTAAATTTTTTCAAAAATTTAATTTTTTATTTAAAATGGTTAATTTATTTAACTATACTTATTTTATTAATGTGATGGTTTTTTTTTAAATTTAATTGAGGTTTAGCGGTTCTTTTGGGGGGCTATAGTATTCATAACTTTCACAGCACTTATGTGAAAGTTATGAATGGAAGATGGTGTGCTGCCATTGGCTCTAACTGAGTCACGTGATCCCACAGCTCGCACAAATTAACTACACCGGTGGGATACGCAAGCCCAGCACAGCAGCTGTCCAGAACATCAAGTTCGTGCGAGCTGGAACTGAAAAAGCCAGTGAGAGATCGCGGGGAGGCCTTACCCTCGCACGAAGGCTTCCTCACGAATTTTTGGGCCATTGTGTCTGTCTTCACGGAAGATGACGCAAAAAAATTCCAGGAAATAGTGGAGAACCAAGGGTCTAGCGAGAATGAGGAACTGAAAGAAATTAGTATTAGTAAAAAACATTAATGGGACTGAAAGCCGATAAATCTCCCGAACCTGATGGCCTACATCCTAGGGTTTTAAAAGGGGTGGCTATAGAGATAGTGGCTGCATTAGTTGTCATCTTCCAAAATTCCATAGATTCGAGAACGGTTCCCGTGGATTGGAAGGTAGCAAATGTAACCCCACTATTTAAGAAAGGAGGAGAGAGAAAATGGGGAACTACAGACCAGTTAGCCTGACATCAGTAGTAGGGAAAATGCTAGAATCTATTAAGGACATGGTAACAGGGCACTTAGAAAATAATAATAGGATTGGGCAGAGTCAACACGGATTTATGAAAGGGAAATCATGTTTGACAAATCTATGAGAGTTTTTTGAGGTTGCAACTAGCAGAATAGATACGGGGGAGGTCCTGGTCTTCAAACACTCTCTTCCTCAAGCGACCGAAGGCTGCATTGGCACACTGAAGACGGTGTTGGACTTCGTCATCGACATCTGCCCTTGTTGACAGTAGGCTCCTGAAGTATGAAAAGTGGTCCACGTTGTCCAAGGCCTTGCTGTATGCCTCAGAGACATGGACCATGTACAGCAGGCACCTCAAAGCACTGGAAAAGTACCACCAACGCTGCCTCCGCAAGATCCTGCAAATCCATTGGCAGGATAGGCGCACCAACGTCAGTGTTCTCGCTCAGGCCAACATCCCCAGCATCGAAGCTTTGACCACTATCGATCAGCTCCTATGGACGGGTCACATCGTCTGCGTGCCCGATACGAGACACCCAAAACAAGCGCTCTACTCGGAGCTCCGACACGGCAAGAGAGCCTCAGGTGGGCAGAGGAAATGCTTCAAGGACAGCCTCAAAGCCTCCTTGAAAAAGTGCAACATCCCCACCGACACCTGGGAATCCCTGGTTCACGACCGCACAAAGTGGAGGAGAAGCATCCGGGAAGGCGCCGAACACCTCGAGTCTCTTCGCTGGGAGCAAGCGGAAGCCAAGCGCAAGCAGCGCACGTTAACCCAAGCACCCCACCCACTCGCCCCTTCAACCACCATCTGCCCCACCTGTGACAGAGACTGTAGGTCCCGCATTGGACTCATCAGTCACCTGAGAACTCATTTTTAATGTGGAAGCAAGTCATCCTCGGTTCCTAAGAGAAGTAAGAGATACGGGGGAACCAGTGGATATGGTGTATATGGATTTTCAAAAGGCATTCGATAAGGTGCCACTCAAGAGGTTATTAAACAAAATTAGGGCTCATAGGATTGGGGGTAATGTACTAGCATGGATTGAGGATTGGTTAACGAACAGAAAACAGAGAGTAGGAATAAACTACTTCCTCCAGAATCCTTTCCACAGGTCAATCACCCTCTGGGAAAAGTAAAACTTCCAGTCGTCTAACCTCACCTCCTGCTTCATTGTACAAAAGAGCTGAATTCCAGAGGCGAGGTGAGTGACTGCCCTTGACATCAAGGCAGCATTTGACCAAGTGTGGCATCAAGGAGCCCTAGTAAAACTGAAGTCAATGGGAATCAGGGGAAAGACTCTCCACTGGCTGGACTCATACCTAGCACAAAAGAAGGTGGTTGTTGGAGACCAATCATCTCAGCCCCAGGACATCGCTGCAGGAGTTCCTCAGGGCAGTGTCCTAGGCCCAACCATCTCCAGCTGCTTTATCAATGACCTGACCTTAGGATGGAGGGAAGAAGTGGGGATGTTCGATGATGCTTGCACTGTGTTCAGTTCCATTCACAACTCCTCAGATAATTAAGCAGTCTATGCCCGCATGCAGCAAGACCTGGATGACATTCAGGCTTGGGCTGATAAGTGGCAAGTAACATTTGCGCCACACAAGTGCCAGGCAATGACTATCTCCAACAAGAGAACGTCTAACCACCGCCTCGACATTCAACCTCATTACCATCGCCGAATCCCCGAACATCAACATCCTGGTGGGGCGGGGGGGGTGGGGGGGGGTGGGGTTTCCATTGACCAGAAACTTAACTGGACCAGCCACATAAATACTGTGGCTACAAGAGCAGGTCAGAGGCTGGGTATTCTGCAGCGAGTGTCTCACCTCCTTACTCCCCAAAGCCTTTCCACCAACTACAAGGCACAAGTCAGGAGTGTGATGGAATACTTTCCACTTGCCTGGATGAGTGCAGCTCCAACAACACTCAAGAAGCTCGACGCCATCCAGGACAAAGCAGCTCGCTTGATTGGCACCCCGTCTACCACCTTAAACAGTCACTCCCTCCACCACCGGCGCACTGTGGCTGCAGTGTGTACCATCTACAAGATGCACTGCAGCAACTCGCCAAGGCTTCTTCGACAGCACCTCCCAAGCCCACGACCTCTTCCACTTAGAAGGACAAGGGCAGCAGGCACATGGGAACACCATTACCTCCAAGTTCCCTTCCAAGTCACACACCATCCTGACTTGGAAATATATCGCCGTTCCTTCGTAGTTGCTGGGTCAAAATCCTGGAACTTCCTCCTGAACAGCACTGTGGGAGTACCTTCACCACGCAGACTGCAGCGGTTCAAGGCGGCTCACCACCACCTGCTCAAGGGCAATTGGGGATGGGCAATAAATGCTGGCCTTGCCAGCGATGTCCACATCCCAGGAATGAATTAAAAAAAAGGTGGCCCCATCACATCAAGCACTATCTTCTTCATAATGTCCATACATTTTATAATCTTAAATACCTGGTAAAGATCCTCTCTAAGCCTCCATCTTCCAGCAAGTATAAATCCAAAGCATCAAGTCTATTTTCATAGCTCAATGTACTTAGGCTTGTGATCATCCTTGTTGCCCTCTCTAGTCACAATGTCCTTCCTGGAGTAGGAGGATCAAAACTGGACACAGTATTTCAAATTAAGTCATATTACTGTGGTCCTAGCTTTGCAATGATTAGCCAGGGTCCTGTTTGCCTTTGGCTACCCTTCCTGTCACTGAGCTTCATCTTTGAGGGAGTGATCAATGATCAGCCCAAATCTTTCTCCCTCAATTCTTTTTGAGACCTACCCAAATCACAATATATACCCTTTTTGCATATTTATTGTCCATAACTGCATACTTGTGTACATTGAAGGACATTTGCCAGTTTCAGGCTACTTCCCCAATCTATGTAAATCCAGTTGTATTCTAATTCCCTCTTGTAAGTTACTAACTCTGACACACAATTTTGAGTCATCCACAAATTTAATTAATGTGCTGCCTATGCCGTTCTGCAGATCATTACTGAAGATAAAACACAGAAATGGCCCAACACTGTGCCATCCCACTCATAATTAGACCCAATTGGGCTGCTATTCAATTTAAAACCACCTTTTTGCTCACAGCCCATTAGCCAATTTTTAATCCATTTTCCTATTTCTCCCCACTTAACATGAGACCTAATTTTTTTTGCACAATCTATTATTAGGGACATGGTAACTGGGCACTTAGAAAATCATAATATGATTGGGCAGAGTCAACATGGTTTTATGAAATGGAGATAGTGTTTGACAAATCTATTGCAGTTTTTTGAGGGTGTAACTAGCAGGGTAGATAAGGGTAAACCAGTGGATGTAGTATATTTGGATTTTCAAAAGGCATTCGATAAAGTGCCACACAAGAGGTTGTTACACAAGATTAGGGCTCATGGGATTGGGTGTAATATATTAACTTGGATTGAGGATTGGTTAATGGACAGAAAACAGAGTAGGAATAAACGGGTCATTTTCGGGTTGGCAGGTAGAAACTAGTAGGGTGCCGCAAGGATCAGTGTTTGGGCCCCAGCTATTTACAATCTATATCAATGAGTTAGATGAGGGGGACATATGAAATAGGAGCAGGAGTAGGCCTTTCGAGCCTGCCTCTCCATTCAGTAAGATCATGGCTGATCTTTGACCTCAACTCCACTTTCCTGCCCAATCCCCATATCCCTTGATTCCCTGAGAGTCCAAAATAAGAACATAAGAAATAGGAGCAGGACTAGGCAGATGGAGTATAATGTGGGGAAATGTGAAATATCTATTTTGGTAGGAAGAATAGAAAAGCAGATTATTTTTTAATAGGTGAGAAACTAGTAATTGTTGGTATGCAGAGGGATTTGGGTGTCCTTATACAGGAATCGCAGAAAGGTAACATGCAGGTACAGCAAGTAATTCGGAAGGCAAATGGTATGTTAGCCTTTATTGCAAGGGCGTTGGAATACAAGAGTAAGTATATGTCTTGCTGCAATTACTGTATCCGGCATGGGCTCGATGGGCCAAATGGCCTCCTACTGTGCTGTAACGATTCTATGATTCTAATTACTGTATACAGGTTTGGTCTCCTTACCTAAGGAAGTATATACTTGTCTTAGAGGGGGTGCAACAAAGGTTCTCTAGATTGATTCCTAGGATTAGAAGGCTGTCCCATGAGGAGAGATTGAGTTGAATGGGCCTATACTCTCTGGAGTCAACAATGAGGTGATCTCATTGAAACTTCTAAAATTCTTAGAGGGCTTGACAGGGTAGATGCTGAGAGGCTGTTTCCCCTGGCTGGAGAGTCTAGAACTAGAGGTTATAGTCTCAGGATAAGGGGTCAGCCATTTAGAACTGAGATGAGGAGAAATTTCTTCACTCAGAGGGTTGTGAATCTTTAGCATTCTCTACCCCAGAGGGCCATGGATGCTCAGTTTTTGAGTATATTCAAGATGGAGATCGATAGATTTGTGGACACCAAGGCAATCAAGGGATATGAGGATAGGGCGGGAAAGTGGAGTTGAGGTAGAAGATCAGCCATGATCTTACTGAATGGCGGAGCAGGCTCAAGCGTCCATTTCTTATGTTCTTAATCACTTATGTGGCGCTTTATCAAATGACTTTTGGAAATTCAAGTGTATGATGTCTACAGGGCCACCTTGATTCCGTGTTCGAGTTATCTCTTCAGAAAACTGGATCAGGTTTGTCAAACGTGACCTTTGCTTTCTGAAGCCATGTTGGGTGTACTATATAACAGCTATATGTTCTGAATACTCATTTACAGAATCTCTTGTGATGCTTTCCCACCTCTGAGGATAGACTCACTGGTCTACAGTTCTAGGATTTGACTTTAGTCCCTTTTTGAACAAGGGGAAAACATCACACAAGATCTCTGCCATTTCTTTAAGCAACCTGGGATAAATCAAGCCTGGCCCCGTTTTATTTTGAGCCATTTTAATTTAGCTAGAACCATTTCACCTGAGAGACGCAAGAAATCTATCTAGATTTTAGTTTTATCTACTAGGCAAGGAGCAGGTGCAGCCTTTTCACGATTACAAACTGTCCCGCCGTGCCTTTGCCATTGTTTACAATCCTCCCCAAGTCATCTTATAACACTCCCATTTGTTCCCTAACTGACTTTTGACTCCTAACATAAGCAAAAAATGCTTTTGCATTGTCCTATTTTCAACTATCCTCCTCCTTGCTAGATTCATGTTAGTTTTTCTAATACTGTTCCTTTTTTAATGTTAACTGTTTTGTGTACCTTTCTCTAATCTGAATGATTAATACTGTTTATAAATCCAAAAATACTTCTTCTTGAGTGGCAGTTGCTGATTTTTTTTAATTTGTTGCTGGGACAAGGGTATTAAGAGTCAACCACAATGTGGGATTAGAGTCACATGTAGGCTAGACCAGGTAGGGGGAAGCAGGTTCCCTTCCCCGAACGACATTAATGAACCAACTGAATTTTTGCGACAATTCAGCAGCTTTTGTGGTCAGTTTTTCCTGGTGCTAGCCCACAAATGACCAGATTTCTTGCCTTCAATTTCCCAGATGGAGTTAATGGTGGAGCAGGCTCGAAGGGCCGAATGCCCTACTCCCGCGCCTGTTTTTTATTTTCTATTTGAACTCGACCTCTGGTTTACTAGTCCAGTATCATAACCACAATACTACTGTACCTATTATCCCTCCATTTAACCACTGTGACCTTTACTGATCATATATTATTTTCTGTTTCATAGGAATATTTCAGGCTCCTTTTCCCTTCAAGACTTGTTTTTAATAAGTAATCTTTTTTGGGGTGTTGCAGTCATCAGTGCCCAGTTCCCTCTCCCACTTAAATGCTGCAAAGTCGCTTTGGACTCATCCACATCTTAATGTCAGATAGGCAGTCTGGCAGTTCAGAGGTAATCATGATTAGAGGAAGTGGTGAGATGGCGGAGCTGGGTTTTGGCAGCATATGTGTGGAAGCTGACTCCATACCTGCATGTGATGTCTTGAAGACCAGAATGTAGATGAAGAAAAGGAGGGGCCAAGGATAGGAACTTTAGAGGTGGTTGTGTGAGGACTGGAGAGAAACCATTGCTGAAGATTGGTGTATTGGGTCAGGTAGGAGTGGAATCACACAAGGGCAGTCCCATAGAGTTGGACAACAGAGGACAGGAAGTGGAGGAGGATTGCGTGGTCAACCATAATCAAACACTGCAGGGAGGTCAAGGAGAAGGAGGGAGATAACACGCCCCGGTTGCAGTCACAAAGATGTCATGTGACTTTGACTAGGGTAGTCTTGGTGCTGTGAGCAGAGTAGAAGGTGTACTGAAGAATTCAAACAGGTAATGATGGGAGAGGTGACACAGAGCCGGGAGGCAACGGCATGTTCAAGGTCGTTGGAGAAGAAAGGCAGATTAGAAATGGGGCAATATTTGGAAATGACAGATGGATCAAGGGTGGACTTTTTGAGTAGAGATCTACAAATTTCTGCTGTTGGGACGCGGGAGCTGGTTTCAGCAATGTTAACAAGGGAGCTGGTGCCTAAAGATGTTTACGATAAGGTGGAGGTAATTGCATTTCACTATCTACAGAGAAGGAGAAAAAAAATTACGAATGGGATCCACAGGGACAGTATTCAATATGGACTGTTACTTATACAGCTTGTTTATCCCCTCCAATCCCCCCCAGCACATATGAAAAACACCACCCCATTAATATCCTAAGAATCTCGTATACACCTGGTTATGCTTTAGTAATTTGGTAAAAATGGTATTTATGTACCTACCTACTGCAAGGATGAGAGCAATAAATTGTTTATTTTTAAAAGTAGTTGACATTTAATTTATTTTAAAGGATGACAAGGCTTTTAAAATGTATTAGAAAGGAGATCCTACAAAATTATAAATTTTTGTGACCTTTTAGGAAAATGGGGACAGCTTTATTAAAAGTTGTTTTTCAATGACAGAAGTGTAGCCTGAATACTGAAAGCCTCTGGGGCTTATATGGAATTTATGGTTTCTACGAATTACAAAAACAGTCTGTTTATGAGTTCAGCCACTGACAATGCTGTTTTTGAGTTAATTCCTACCATTCTGTCTGATAGACGGTATTCATTATTGAGAGCCTCAATTAAATAAAGCAGAGTGCAAAATCTGGAAACAGAATCCTCAACAAAGCATCATTGAAGGATCAACTCCTAGTCAGCCACATACTCTTGTCTTCCAGAGCACAGTGCTGAGCAAAAGTGGCACAGACGGCTCTTTAATGTGCTACAGCAGGTGTTCCTTTTATTGAACATACATTGCTCTATATTGCAATAAGGAGGAAACAAAGTCCTCAATATTTCACTATATTCGCTCATCGGTCCTACTGGATTTCATATACAGTATAACTTCACTATAACTTATATTGCTTATAATGAACACCCGGTTTTAACAATCCCAATGGCATGACCCAATTTTCTCAATGGAAATCAGCCCTCCCTACAAGGAACTCTTGAGCAGAATCTACCTGGACCGACCCAGATACAACGATGGAATTCAAGCTGAGGCTAATTGTAACCTACTGTAGTGCGAATCCCACATGACGTATACATTCGTTGCCTCATAAGACAGCCCGCTATCTGCACACAAACTGCAACGAGGAAACTGACACAAGACAACGTGCATGAAGATGGAGAGCAAGAAATTGTCTTCATCTCTGAAAACTAAACTTCAAATCATCGATGATCTGGGCCATAAAGGAAAAATCGCAAGTCACAATCTGAAAACTCGGCTTAGCAAATAGCACAGTTGCAATCATGTGAGCCAACAGAGGAAAAATCAAGTCTGCTATCATCGTAAATGAAAGGCCGATCCAGATTCTAGAGCGTAGTGCTGAGTAAAAGTGGCATAGACGGCTCCATACTGCGAATCATGATGATGGTGATGAAGCAATCTTTTTCTGATTTAAAACAACCAGAGGGTGTAACATGTCGGGCAATGTGTTATGTGCAAAGGCCCAAAAGGTTACCAGTCATTACTTGAAACTAAGGATCTTTTTGGACTGGTTAACAAGATAGAAACAGCGTGTACTGAGAAAAGCACAAATAATATGAAGCAGTCTAAGCTGTATAAGTTTTTCTTAAAAAAACAGAATAAAATGATGTTCAATTCAATTTGGTAATTTCTTCATTTTTCTGATGCAGCAAATCGCCAAACTCTACTATAGTGAACGCCTTGATATAACAATCTTTTCTGCCGGTCCCAAGAGGGTTTGTTATAGTAAAGTTCGGCTGTATATTTCATTACACTTCATGACTTCAAGTGCTAAAAGGAAGAAAATCTAAGGTGAGTACTTTTTGTTCAAAGTACTCGCATCAATTTTCTCACCAGCACTGAGAACCTCAATCAGATCTTCTTTCCCTGCCAGGTTGCTCCACGGATATCACCAATGGGAGCATCCCAGAATGGCTCCATAGAAATCAGCAGAGACAGGGCTAGTGGCAGAAAACCTGCCCGAGAGCTACTCCAGAGTCATAGGGCCCGGATACCCACGTATTTGTTAGAAAATCTCCATTCCTCCAGTTGATAGTAAAGATTATGGGCCCCATGACTCTGGAGTGGATGGTTGGAAATTGTAACTCTTGCTGTTTCCTATGGAGCCATTCCAGATTGTAGAAGCAGGTTTCATATCAATGACCTCACCAGAGCAGCCTTGCAATCAGGGAGACCTGAGTCAATGGTCTTCATGCCAGTAAGGATGTTGGTACTAAAATATCATGCTCAGTTTCCGCCCATTGGCTGTCCCTTACTTGAACTATACCTAACTATTAATACAGAAGGCCCAATACAGCACGAAATTCTAGTTGTTCCAATGCTATGGTTGATTTCACCAGGGTCATTATCTTCAGCTCCTGCCACAAACCCTTTCCTACTGATTCCATTCCCCTCCCTGGCTACCGTCTCAAGCCAAACCAAACTGTTCACAAACTCAGCGTCCTATTCAAATTGAGCTTCCGACCCCATATCCTCTCCACAAAGACCACTTATTTCCACCTTCATAACATTGCTCGTCTCTGCCGCTACTTCAGCTCATCTGCTGCTGAAATCCTCACCTATGCCGTTGTCACTTCCAGACTCAACTATTCCATGTTCTCCTGGCCGACCTTCCATCTCCACAGGCTGTAAATGTCAGTTCATCTAAAACTCAGCTGTCCCGATCCTATCCCACACCAAGTCTTACTTGCTGATCACTCCTGTTCTTGCTGACCTACATTGGCTCCCTATTCCCCAATGCCTCAAATGTAAAATTCTCATCCTCCCCATTTCTGTAACCTCCTCCAGCACTACAGCCCCTCAATTTTCTCTTAGTTCATCTGACTCTGGCCTCTTACACATCACTCTTCCCCACCATTGGCGGCCATGCCTTCAACCGCCTCGGCCTCATGTGCTGGAATTCCCTCCCTAAACCCCTCCACCTCTTCACTGCCCCCTCCTCCTTTAAGTCTCTCCTTAAAACCCACCTGTTTGATGTTTTGGTCATCCTTTCTAATATCTCCTTCTTTGGCTCAGTGTCTTTTTTTTAATTATGACTCTGAATCGCTTTGGGATGTTTTTCTAAGTTAAAGGCGCAATATAAATGCAAGTTATTATTGTAGTTACAGTGTAGAATATGTGGTGGCCTAGGAGCGGCTGCCTCTTATTTTCTTGGCCAAGAACAGTGAGAGACCTGGCAGGGGAAGGGAAAATATCATACAAAAGAAAGAAAAATAATGAATTCTTTATTTGCATTTCCACAAAATTTTCCTCCCTTTTAGGGATAGAGGGAAGAGACCCAAGTGGCATCATTTTTTTTAAGTATAAGTCTTATTGAATTAAATCCATTCACATGTACTGCAATTAAGATAAAAACAAAATATACATTTATGTAATCTTATCAGGTGTTTAAAATATATAGTTGTGTTGGTGTAAGAGTTAATATCCTTTGTATTCCGCATGGCTAAATTCATCTCTTGAATAGTGCTTCAACAACCCCAAAATGCTTCTGGACATCTACAACAGCAAAATTATAGGATATATATAAACCATATTTTTCAGGCCAAAATTGACACCTCAGCAGCCACATTAAAAGGTACACAGCTGTGTTTAGCAATGTTTATATTATGCCTGTGGCACTTCTAGCAGTGGTTTATGGGTCTTAGGTGCCACTGCTGGAATTACTTTGGAACATATGCACAGGCCCCCTGCTGATGGTGACACACACTCCTCAGAATCCTTCTCACTCATCAGGCACCTCTCCCTGTCAACACTCTCCGCCTCACTTCATTTTCTTCTCTATCCTCTGCAGGACTTTCCGTCTCTCTTGGCTTGTTTGCCTCCTCTTGGCCAACCTGTACTTCTCTCAGCCTGCTCTCCTTTACTTATTCATGCTGCTCTCTGCCCCGAGCTCGGCTTCTTTCGACTCTCCAACACTTTTTTATATATAGAGCTCCCTGATGTGAACAATGGAGTGCGCAAACACACATTGAGACTACAAAGAATGGCATCAATCAAACTACTCTGCAACAAAAAAGGATACTAAAAGTTTTAATAACACATGTAATTTAGGATTTTTTATTACTATATAGCTAAACCAGGCCATAATAAAAAAAATACTTGCTTTAATATAGCACCTTTCATGCCAAAATGTCTCTAAATGTTTTAGACAATTACTTGTTTTGAAGTGTAATGGCTGTTATTATATAGGCAAACGCAGCAGCTGTACTGTGCCAGCAATTTCTCACAAAATGCAATGAAATGAATGGCTAGTCAATCTGATTTGTGGTGTTGGTTCAGGGAGGAATGATGGCCAAGACACTTGCAGAACTCCCAGCTCTTCTTTGAACAGTGCCACATGATCATTAATGTTCATCTGCACCACTCGAACAGGCCCCACAGTTTTAACATTTCATTTGAATGATGACACCTGCAACAATGCAGCACTGTCTCAATACTGCACTAGAGTGACTGCCTTGATTATGCATTCAAATCCACACCTTCTGACCCAAAGGTGAGAGTGGCAGCCACTGAGCCAAGTTGACACTTGAGTTGGCATCAATCAAGTACACATTAGTTTTTTGCAATTGGATGGCTTACTTTACACCACTCACTAAATCTTAAGCAACAGTTTGCAAGAACTTCAGAAAAAAATAAAGTTTTACTGTAGGTTCTAATCCGTCAGTGGGTAAATACATTCCCTTGCATGGCACTGAGCCATGCAGATTGGTCTGTGGTGAATTGTTGATCTCAATTGGGGCAGTGGTGGTGAGGGACACAAAATAATTGGCTTCAGCATCATCAGGCTAGGGAAGGAAAGGTCAGCCAGATTTCTGACATTTGGTCACTAGCTGGTAATCCATGTTGCTAAGTATAATAACGTAGATGTTGGGTGGGAACATGATTAAGCTCAGCTGTACTGCTTTCTGCAGTCAGATAATCTACTGATATTCACTGCATTCAAGACATGAAGAGTAGTCATTCGGGTAAGGTACCAGAGAGCTGCTGGTGCTTCAGATTCCCAGCCTTCAGGAGAGGAGGGGAGAAAATTGGAAAAACAAAAGACAAGTTGTATTGCAGATCGTACAGTTGATCAAATGTCCCAATATTTATGCAAACTAAGATGAGCTTTAATGGAATCTTAATATCTAAAAGGTTGTTAGTGTTATAGGCTGCAATTTAAAAAAATTATAAATGCAGATTTCAATTTGGAGCAAAGCAGGGATTCTATTTACACTGTACTTTTCAGCCAAGATATTTGGGTACCTTTGATCCATACTGCAGTGGTTTTCAAACTCTTCCGTGTGGGAGGGGGGTCTCCCTGCAAAGACTGACAAACTCTTCAGTACCCTCTGCAAATACTAATATATTCCTGGGACTCTCTGAAAATACTGATGCACATTCAGGGAGCCCATGTCCTAATTTCTGAAAGAAATGGCAGCTACCCAAGGAATACAATGCTACTCATTGCATATAGATGGCCCTGATTTTCACTCAAGGTGGATTCCCCGCTCAGGCCGGAGTTAAAATTACAGTCGGGTCTCAATGATGTCATCGGACCGCAACATGCATATTTAAAGAAGGACCCTGTTGGCTCTGGGTGTGTGTCCTTGCTGCCTGCTCAGGAAAGCAGGTTAAAATTGCAGGGGGAGTGTGACTAACTGGATTGCTCTTCGAAAGAGCTGGCGCAGTCTCGATGGGCCGAATGACCTCTTTCTGTGCTGTACTATTCTATGATTCTATGTTGCAATCATGGCGGCTTTCGGACAGGCAACAGCCAGGGCAATTTTAACTGCCCACCCACCAGGTTTCTGCTGAGCAAGTAGGGTTAAAATAGCCCCCAATGTGTTAGTAAATCAACAAATACAAAAAAATACACAATGTACTCACAGCTCAGGGTATACCTGGCTCAACAGGAAGAGAAATCTTTGCCATACCATACCAAGATATATACAACTGTATATTGGTATGTGCACAATTATAATACATTTGACCTTGTTTTTCAATATTTGTGAAAATTGAGATGGTTTTAAAAGGGATTAAAAAATTGTAAAAAGCTGCTCGATTATGAGGGAATAAGCAACAGCCTCTGAGAAAGTACAGAGAAGCATACACAGAACAGAACCAAAGCACACAATCCAGGCTGATACTCCAATGCAATACTGAAAAAGTACTTCATTGCTGGAGGTACTGTCCTTGGGACAAGATGCTAACTGATGTTCGGTTTGCCTGTTCTAGTGGTTCAGATGAATGTTAAAGATCCCATGACACCTTAGGAAGAAGAAAAGGGAGTTCTCCCAGTGTTCTGGCCAACATTCCTTCCTCAAGCAACATTACCAAAACAGATTAAGTGCTTCATATTATGCTAGTGCAACACAGCTGGCTGTAAGCCAAATGGAAAACTATAGGGACAGCCTAAGACCAATGATCCAGAAGACCTGTTAAAGACAGGTCTTCTCGGTAGCAGCTCTTGGTAAATCTTGACTGTTTGACTGTTGGCTGCACCCAAGACCTGCATTTGGAAAACAGGAAACAATGACATTAGTGTGGATCTTATGCAATATAAAAGCAGCAATTCATTGGTCATTTACTTCAGCGTTGCTTGTGGGATCTTGCAGTGTGTAAAATATCTGTTGCATTGCTTACATAAAACAGTAATTCATTGTATGAAGTGCTTTATTTCTGAGCAGTGTGATAAGGTGCTACACAAGTGCATCTTTTCATTTTTTACAGCAAGCTGGGGAAGTTTGTGAAGACACGACCCTCCATAAAAATAAAGATTGGACCAAAAAACATGGATGTCATCAAAACCAGCCTCACTTAGAATACAGTGTTCTGTTTTAGTCTCCTCAAACAGTGGGCGATATTGAAACTTTGGAAAAGCTCATGAGGAGGGCCACAAGGAAGACACCCAGTTTTAAACACCTCAATTACCCTGATCTATTTACTTTATAGAGAAGCGTAGACTCCAGAAGGATTTGACGGAGGAGGTTTTTAAAAGGAGTAGATTGTGTTCATATCGAGAGATTATTTTAATTAGATAGATTAGGGAGAACCAGCTGCCATGCGTATAAAGTTAAGCAACCGTAAAACCAGGTTAGATGTCAGGGGGTTCTTCTTTTCCCAGAGGATAGTAGACTTATGGAACAAGTTGCCAGCTTATGTAGTGAGTGTGGATTCACTGCATTACTTCCAAAGAAAGCTGGACCAATTTCTGTCTGGGATGCAAATCACAGCCTACAAAAAGTAGGTGGGATATTAGTTAGCATAAATCATGGTCAATGTCCTCTCCTGGACCCTTAGGCCTGTGTATTTTGGCCTCTCCCAGGAAATAACATGGCTGCCAGTGGGTGGGGGTCTTGGGAAAGGCATTATGACTGTGAGGCAGTCTTGATGAACCAGCTTGTCTTTTCTTGTCCATTATTTTCATATGTTCTCCTCCTCGCACAGATCTTTTGCAAAAGTTGCCAACATTTTGCTATCATTTTTGAGCTTTTAAAAAGGCTCGCAGAATTTGTGTCCCCAGGTGTAGCAACTTCCCTTTAAGAGGCCACATCCTTTTAAGCACCACAAACTCACTAATTTCCTGCCTTCTTCCTCTCCCCACCTCATTAAGCTCCATGTGTAAGGCAGTAGTGGTGCGGGTGGTTTACTTAAAGAATGCAATAGCCAGTAAGCTCAGACCTTTCTTTTTGTTCTTTCCGCCTCTCCCCCCTTTCTCTGCCTCTTTACTTGCTTAAAACCGGTTACATCTCTAACTGTTTCCTGTTCTGATGAAAGGTCATCTACCTGAAATGTTAACTCTGTTTCTTTCTCCACAGATGCTGCCTGACCTGCTGAGTATTTCCAGCATTTTCTGTTTTTAAGCTCAGTTCTTCACTCTTCTACCATGCACAGCAGCCTGTGCCATGCGTTCCCGGCAGCACCGACGACGAATTGCAATATTGCTCCCTAAATCTATACCAGCTTCACTCCGAATATGCGTCATTTTACAAGAATGTACGGCACTCTGCGTACATGTAGCTTTTGAGCCACTAGTTGCACTATGGAATTCCCGTTTCCTAAGGAGGGTAAGGGTTAAGATACTTGAGAACTTCAAATCATAAAGAGGCGAGAGGCAAGTATATTCCACAGATGGGTTTAAAGCCACTTTTTGTCTTGCTAACTGCATTTCAGAAAGAAATTGGCAAAAGATTAAAGATTTATTTTAGTAGTTTAAAACAAACTCTCCAAATTCACACCCATGGTAGACAACTCAATAGAAAACGGATGTCAATCATCAACACAGACAAAAACTTGTGTCTACACCTTGCCTGCGTCACTACTTGTTTACTGTCCTTTTATACTAACTGCATCTGTTAGCATGGATCTTTGATTCAACCTATTGCTCATAAAGAACAGAAGGGAAAAGCTGCAATAAAACCAAAAATCTTACTACAAAGTAACTGGGATACAATGAGTAAACAATGGTAGTCGTAGCATTTGATGTGTAGCATAAATCCAACTGAATGCATTAAACTTTTGGCCTCTGTTGTCAAAGCAGGAAACAGAGTAAAGTCAAGACCTGCCATAGGCAGAGAATGTCAGGTTTGTTATTTCTATGCTTTACAAAAACACAAAGTAAGTACAACTAGAAGCAGCTGATCACACAATTGAACATGAACCACCTGCTGTATGAGAAATCAACACCTTTGGAAACCACTTATTTTAGGTTCAGAAATCTATTGGATTGCTGACACGGGCTATACAAATACATCCCTCTCTAAACAACACTGCACACTATAATGCTGAAAATCCCCTCACTTGCACGCATATGTCCTCTGGGTTCAATTTAGAATTTTTACAGAATGTGTTAGTAACCGACTACTGTGAAAAACAGGGCTAGATGTAGACTGCTGGAGCGTCAATATTGTAAAGATAATACAGTCTATTTCATTTAAGTGTATCATTTTTCAAAATCCTCCCTCCATCAGTTGATTTCTATGGAAGCCTGCTCTGTTAAGCAAATACCAATAAGCGACATTTTATTTTAAGCCTAGTTCTGCAGTCTATAATCCCACTCCAGCTTATGTTAACCATCCATGTATCAACCAGAAGCAGTGTAAATAGCTGATAGTGTATTCATACAGTAAGTTCTAGAACAGCCCTAGGTCATTCAATTATAGTAAATATTGAAACATTATTTTTCAAAATTTTGTTTATTGCAGAGGTGTATACTGATTTTTCCTCAATGTTTTAATGCACTTAACAGGAGGAATTGTATGTCCATAAATCCATCGGGTACTTCATGGGACAGCGACATCACATATAATGAAATTCAAAATAATCTGTGATTGATTCCAATTTACCCGGGCCAGATTCTAAGATTGGCAGGCAAAACTGTAATTGAAAAATGGGCTGCCTTTAAAGAGGAGATGGTTTAGGTACAGTTGAGGTACATTCCCACGAGGGGGAACGGTAGGGCAACTAAAGCCAGAGCTCCCTGGATGACAAAAGAGATAGAGAATAAGATGAAGCAGAAAAAGAGTGTGTATGACAGATGTCAGGTTGAGAATACAAGTGAGAATCAGGCTGAATATAGAAAGTACAGAGGGGAAGTGAAAAAGAAGATAAGAGGAGCAAAGAGAGATTATGAGAATAGATTGGCATCTAACATAAAAGGGAATTCAAAAGTCTTCTGTTGGCATATAAATAGTAAACGGGTAGTAAGAGAAGGGGTGGGGCCGATTAGGGACCAAAAAGGAGACCTACGCATGGAGGCAGAGGGCATGGCTCAGGTACTAAATGAGTACTTTCTATCTGTCTTCACCAAGGAAGAAGATGCTGCCAAAGTCATAGTGAAAGAGAAGGTAGTGGAGATACTGGATGAGATAAAAATTGATAAAGAGGAGGTACTAGAAAGGCTGTCTGCACTTAAAGTTGATAAGTCACCAGGACCGGATGGGATGCATCCTAGGATGCTGAGTGAAGTTAAGGAGGAAATAGCGGAGCTACTGGCCATTATCTTTCAATCCTCCTTAGATATGGGGGTGGTACCGGAGGACTGGAGAATTGCAAATGTTACACCCTTGTTCAAAAAAGGTACACCCAACAACTACAGGCCAGTCAGTTTAACCTCAGTAGTGGGGAAGCTTTTAGAAACGATAATCAGGGACAAAGTTAACAGTCACTTGGACAAGTGTGGATTAATTAAAGAAAGCCAACACAAATTTGTTAAAGGCAAATCGTGTTTAACTAACTTGATCAAGTTTTTTGATGAGGTAACAGAGAGGGTTGATGAGGGCAATGCGGTTGACGTGGTGTACATGGACTTCCAAAAGGTGTTTGATAAAGTGCCACATAATAGGCTTGCCAGCAAAGTTGAAGCCCATGGAATAAAGGGACAGTGGCAGCATGGATACGAAATTGACTAAGTGACAGGAAACAGAGAGTAGTGGTGAATGGTTGTTTTTCGGACTGGAGGAAGGTATACAGTGGTCTTCCCCAGGGGCCGGTACTAGGACCACTGCTTTTCTTGACATATATTAATGACTTGGATGTACAGGGCACAATTTCAATGTTTGCAGACGACACAAAACTTGGACATATAGTGCACAGTGAGGAGGATAGTGATAGACTTCAAGAAGACATAGACAGGCTGGTGAAATGGGCGGACACGTGGCCAATGAAATTCAACACAGAAAAGTGTGAAGTGATACATTTTGGTAGGAAGAATGAGTCGAGGCAATATAAACTAAAGGGTACAATCCTAAAACTGAATCCAAAGCATGAACAGAGACACCTGGGGGTATATGTGCACAAATCGTTAAAGGTGGCAGGGCAGGTTGAGAAAGCGGTTAAAAAAAGCATACAGGATCCTGGGCTTCATAAATAGAGGCACAGGGCTGGATTTTCAATGACCCGTGGAGTCGGGTTCGGAGGCGTGTGGGGGGTTAAAGTTGCAGATTCGGGGGTCCCGATCCCATCCCGACTCCATTCTGCCTCCACGCAATTTTGACAAAATCGGTAGCGGGGTTCCCGACTCCGTCCCGCCTCCAAGAGGCGGGAGAGGCCATTAAAGCCCTTAACAAGCCCTAAATTGGCTCTGTAATGCCATTTTGAAACGTTTTAGCTAGTTTAACCCTTTTCCGATGTGAAGTACGCCTGATGTGAAACACGCCAGTGAAACCTGGCGGGAGCACAAGTGGATAGCTGACTATCAGCTGCAGGTCCACTATTATAACGGAGATGTGATGAAGGTAGTAGTAGTATTGTGATGAAGGTAGTAGTAGTATTAGGTCTGACAGTCTCTCTCTCTCTCTCTCTCTGATGCTGCTCATTTTGCATCCAGGTCCTCTCACAGCAAAGGCCAGGCAATCTCCGAGACCAGGCAGTCTCTGACCTGCAATGATGACATCATCAGAGGCGACTTTCAGACTGAAACCACTAATTGGTTCATGGGTTCCCACATGCTGGAACTCAATTGCCCAATTAAGTGAAAATTGCATCATTCATCCACATTAATCTGGAGTCGGGGGGGCAACACGAAATGCGGGTAACGCGACCCCAACCCGAAGACAAAATCCAGCCCATAGAGTACAAAAGCAAGTAAGTTATGATGAACCTTTATAAAACACTGTTTCGGCCTCAACTGGAGTATTGTGCCCAATTCTGGGCACCGCACTTTAGGAAGGATGTGACGGCTTTAGAGAGGGTGCAGAATAGATTTATGAGAATGATTCCAGCGATGAGGGACTTCAGTTACGTGGATAGACTAGAGAAGCTGGGGTTGTTCTCCTTGGAGCAGAAAAGGTTGAGAGGAGATTTGATAGAGGTGTTCAAAATCACGAGGGGTCTAGACAGAGTAGATAGAGAGAAACTGTTCCCATTGGTGGAAGGGTCGAGAACCAGAGGACACAGATTTAAGGTGATTGGCAAAAGAACCAAAGGCGATATGAGGGAAAACTTTTTTACACAGCTAGTGGTTAGGATCTGGAATGCACTATCTGAAAGGGTGGTGGAGGCAGACTCAATTGTGGCTTTCAAAAGGGAATTGGATAAGTACCTGAAGGAAAATAATTTGTAGAGCTACGGGGAAAGGGCGGGGGAGTGAGACTTGAAGTACTCTTGCAG
This sequence comes from Squalus acanthias, assembly GCA_030390025.1. Taxonomy (NCBI): domain Eukaryota; kingdom Metazoa; phylum Chordata; class Chondrichthyes; order Squaliformes; family Squalidae; genus Squalus; species Squalus acanthias. Next base: position 3,778,128 of record CM059448.1, read on the forward strand.
AGAGTCGGCACGGGCTTGACGGGTCGAATGGCCTCCTTCTGTGCTGTAACCATTCTATGATTCTATAAGAATCAATGGTCAAAAGTATTAACTAGTTTAAACCATGTATATCGATTAACCTTTATCACAGGAAAGGACATCTATAGCAATTGCGCATTTCTCATTTCCAAAGTTATTAAGCTTTAATTTTTATTTTTAAGGTAAAAATGGTGCATTCACACAACTTTGTTTAGTATTGGTGTAAAATAGTTTTGGTTTTGTGTAGATCCTAAGTTTATAGAGTAAAAATTAGGTGTCAAGGCCAGAACTGACTGAAGTGAAACAAAGTGAGGGTCCCTTCTACGGGGAATGTCACTTTGCTTTGCTTTTGTTGGCTCTGGATTGAGGCTGCATTTACACCACAACTGTAGCAACGGTGTGAAGCAAAACTGCTCGACACTGACACTACTACTGCAGTATGAATGTAGCTTAAATGTTATTAGTAATCAGTAAGATTAACTCTCTTTCCTTCTTTAAGACACTCATTAATACCTACATCTGTGACCAAACTTTTGGTCATGTGCCCATATATCTCCTTATGTGGCTAGGTGTCAAATTTTGTTTGATAACGTTCCTGTGAAGCGCCTTGGGACATTTAAAAAAGTTAAAGGTGCTATATAAATTCAAGTTGTTGTTGTTGTTGAAAGTAATGGCTATTAACCACAATTTTTCAAGCTTACTGAATGAGCTTTTTCCACCAAAACAGACCTTTAAATCATTTATATAGTTCCCAACTAAGGTTCTTGTCTTCCAACATTGCTCTCCTGGAGCTTGAAATTCCTTTCATTGATAAATTTATTGAAAAGTCGACATTGCGAAAAAGTGGTGCAATTGGAGAAAGAACGAATGCCGTTGTTTAACGCTTTTCTTTGCCAATTATACAATTCTGAAAATGGACTCATGAAAGTTAGCAAAAAGATAGGAGGCCATTTTGGGTTTGTTCAGGCTTTATTAAAGGCCAGTCAAGGGAACTCATGTATAATCACACACTATTGGAGGCTCTTTGAAATGTGAGTTACCTCCCGGTCAAACAAAATATCAGCTGCCACAAAGAGTTAAAACACACTGGAGTGACACAATGAATTCAACTAGCAAAGCAACAGATCCTCAGCTATTAATATCTTATACTGATAGCATATCATGGCCATCACTGATTCGTCCATTTAGGGTTAATAAAGGGAGGAGCTGAAGTTAACCAATAAGAAAAATACTGCAGATGCTGGAAATCTGAAAAGAAAAACAGAAAATGCTGGAGTTCTCATTAAGGGTTCCATCCAAAATATCTTCCTCTTTTGGGTGCTGACTGCCCTGCTGTATACAGCCACCATTTTATGTTTTTATTTACAAAAAATCTGCATTTGAATAGGCCACTCTTACGGACTCAGAATTAGGTAATTGGGAAGCAGATATATTAGCATGATAAAGCCCAGTGTTGAGGCATTTTTAACTAGTCAGTGGAAAGCCGAATTCACTGTTAAATGACTGCTCTCAGTGCACATTTCATTTTCTGACAACAGCCTTACTACAGCCTTGTTCATATTCTATACCTTGCAATTCATTATCTAAATGAACTTGCCCACTCTTCTCCCTTTAGCTCCCCAACGATGTCAGGGGTTAAAGATGAATTGCAAATTGAAAATGTGGGGAAAGTGCACTATGTCAGTCATAATCTGAAAGAGAAAAGATAGGTAACATTAATGTTTTGGGTGGGATATTTCATCAGAACTTTCACCGGTTATGAAGAAGGGACTCACCTGAAACATTTCCTTCCAGGTGCCTGAAGTCCTGCCGTGCATTTCTACCATTTTCTATTTTTATTTTGGACTTTTATCTCAATCCATGACATCACTGGTGCAATAGTCCATTCAGAGCAGAGAAGGACTTTAAATTTGGCAATAAAACTAAAGATAGATATTCTGGATTTGAAATATTTAAATAGTGATTTTAATACACCATCTATTTTCTATCACTATTGGAAAACTATTCCAAAAAATCTGACAGTAGTAAAAGGTTTAAGAACATAAGAAATAAGAGCAGGAGTAGGCCATATGGCCCCTCAAGCCTGCTCCGCCATTCAATAAGATCATGGCTGATCATCGACCTCAACTCCACTTTCTCGCCCGATCTCCATATCGCTTGATTCCCCTAGAGTCCAAAAATCTATCTATCTCAGCCTTGAATATACTCAAAGAGTCAGCATGCACAGCCCTCTGGGGCAGAGAATTCCAAAGATTCACAACCCCTCTGAGTGAAGAAATTCCTCCTCATCTCAGTCTTAAATGGCCGACCCCTTATCCTGAGACTATGCTCCCTAGTTCTAGACACTCCAGCCAGGGGAAACAACCTCTCAGCATCTACCCTGTCAATCCCCTTCAGAATCTTGTATGTTTCAATGAGATCACCTCTCATTCTTCTAAACTCCAGAGTATAGGCCCAATCTCTCATCATAGGACAGCCCTCTCATCCCAGGAATCAATCTGGTGAACCTTCGTTGCACCGCCGCCAAGGCAAGTATATCCTTCCTTAGATAAGGAGACCAAAACTGTGCACAGTACTCCAGGTGTGTATAAACAAATGCATAAAAAGGTACTGACATCTACAGATTGTATGTTATTTTACCAATTTTCTTTCTTCCTCCTTTCCTGAAGGCATTGAATCATGCTGGCTCAATGGGCACCAGATGTCTTCTGGTAAGAAGTACCCATTTGTCACATAGGAGCCTAACTAACAAGAGTTGCAGGCTAATTGAGCATGGGAGGAATCACAGCCGAGCCCAATTCTGTCCTCATCTGACATAAACAGACATGCATTTCTGGGTGGTGTAAATGGGTACTGATGAGGAGCAGGAACATTCACTGATTTTTCCCTCCTTAACTGAGGGACATAGAAGCCACTTTTAGTGCCCCAAATGCCACCCCAGCTAAGAACAGCTAGCTAGCAGAGACCAAGAATCAAACCTGAAACCTTTCGGGTCTGTATGGCAGATTATGGCTTTGAACCTTTCAGTCACCTAAACTAGTAAAATAATGGGCCAAAACATTGTTTTTGGCTGTTAGAAAACTGTGTGTAGCTATCAAGATTCATAGTCATACAATTATTTAATAAAAAGCCATGATGGCAGGCAGATAATTATCTTAAGTGATCCTGGACTGACTGGATTATCTAAAAAAATGTAATCTGAAATGGAACAATTAATCTTACAGATAATAAATTACATTATAATGCATGGAAACGGTTTTATGCATGAGGAAATACACTGTAACTCTTCAAATGCTAGTCAAATAATTTGCTGTATTTGTCACAGAGACTCCGTGCTTATTAGCAGAGAAAGAATTAAGCAGGATTAGAGTTCAGGGATGATCTTAAGAGAATTCTACTATAATTGACTGCTACAATTTCTGACAGACACTGTCATGCTGTAAATGTCTTCCATATCTGTACAAGTCTGCTAATGTTCTCCTTCAGTAATTGCTCCTTTGTTTCTTTTGTCCGTGACACTTCCACTCAATAGAATAACACCTTTTTTTTTGATTACACCTCTGTGAAGCGCCATGGGACTTTTTCTACATTAAAGGTGCTATATTAAATGCAAGTTGTGGTTGTGTTAGTTGTGCTGATCCAGACAATGCAGTTTTAGACTGGATAAATGTAATTAGGCATTGTATTTTTGGTACTGACAGTGATCTACCCGAGGAGAGCGGTAAGTTCAAACAAACCTTACTTTATGGTTGACTGCAATCTCTCAAAGTCTGTCCAGCCCTTACTGCAGAGCCCATTGAATAATGGACTTTATGCAAGTCAAAGTATTTTGGAGCAATGCCCCTATAATGCTTAGTCCTCGGTTTACAGGAATGTAGTACAGTCCATATTAGTTGCTATTGTCTCCACAGTGGACTGTAGTACAGCCATTCATTGATCTATCATACAATATATCTCAGAGATCGATTATTCCATTCTCTAGTCCAGACTAGTTACAACACTGTAGATATCTTATTGATACTTTGACACAATCATTTTGAACACGGCCCCATTGAACCATTGCCCTCCCTGCCTTTTTGTTTGAAACTTGAGTCGATGCCTTCTTCAGCCTCTCACAATCAGCCCGCAACCAATGGAGATACCGAGTTCTCATGCTCCATGACTGCTCATGCACTGGTGATTCACTTACTTGTGGAGTTACAGGTGGCTCTAATGCGTGTACTGGTGCTTGGTACAGTACTGGTAACTGTGCGTGTGATTTTTGATGTGTAGTGTACTAGTATCTGCCAGATTCTTCTTTAGAGAGCAAACAGTTAGGTATTGGTAGGGTTATACAGAGGTAATACAAGTGTTGTTCATGTATAGATAGAATGGTTACAGCACGGAAGGCGGCCAATCGGCTCGTCGAGCCCGTGCCTGCTCTCTGCAAGAGCACTTCAGCTAGTCCCACCCTTTCCCCGTAGCCCTGCAAATTTCTTTCCTTCAGATACTTATCCAACTCCCTTTTGAAAGCTGTGATTGAATCTGCCTCCACCACCCTTTCTTAATCACTCGCTGCGTAAAAAAGTTTTTTCTTACGTCGCCTTTGGTTCTGTTGCCAATCACCTTAAATCTGTGTCCTCTGGTTCTCGACCCTTCTGCCAATGGGGACAGTTTCCCTCTATCTACTCTGTCCATACCCCTCCTGATTTTGAACACCTCCATCAAATCTCCTCTCAATCTTCTCTGCTCCAAGGAGAACAACCCCAGCTTCTCCAGTCTAGCCACGTAACTGAAGTCCCTCATTCCTGGAATCATTCTCGTAAATATTTTCTGCACCCTCTCTAAGGCCTTCACATCCTTCCTAAAGTGTGGTAGAATTGGACACAGTACTCCAGTTGGGGCTGAACCAGTGTTGTATACAGGTTCATCATCATTTCCACACTTTTGTACTCGATACCTCTATTTATGAAGCCCAGGATCCCGTAAGCCTTTTTTAACTGCTTTCTCAACCTGCCCTGCCACCTTCAACGATTTGTGCACACATACCCCCAGGTCTCTCTGTTTGTGCACCCCCTTCAGGATTGTACCATTTAGTTTATATTGCCTCTCCTCATTCTTTCTACCAAAATATATCACTTCACACTTTTCTGTGTTAAATTTCATCTGCCATGTGTCCGCCCATTTCACCAGCCTGTCTATGTCTTCCTGAAGTCTATCACTCTCCTCCTCACATACTTCCAAGTTTTGTGTTATCTGCAAATTTTGAAATTGTGCCCTGTACACTCATGTCCAAGTCATTAATATATATATCAAGAAAAGCAGTGGTCCTAGAACCGACCCTTGGGGAACAGTATAACTTCCTCCAGTCCAAAAAACAACCGTTCACCACTACTCTGTTTCCTATCACTTAGCCAATTCCGTATCCATGCTGCCACTGTCCTTTTTTTCCCCATGGGCTTCAACTTTGCTGGCAAGCCTATTATGTGGCACTTTGTCGAATGCCTTTTGGAGATCCATGTACACTACGTCAACCGCATTACCCTTATCAACCCTCTCTGTTACCTCATCAAAGAACTCAATCAAGTTAATTGAACACGGTTTGCCTTTAACAAATCCGTGCTGGCTTTCATTAATTAATCCACACCTAGCCAAGTGACTGTTAATTTGTCCCTGAAAGATACTGAAGGGCAGTTAATATTGTACTTAAAGAATGTGATTCAGGCATAGCATGTATTCCAACATTTTTGAGGGTTAATTAAGGATGTTTGTCTAATGGAAAGCAATTACTAGATTCCCTGGTAAATTGCCCCATTTTGATCTGTCACCCCTTCTGGCCTTTCTAGGCCAAAGGATTTCACCACAGGTTTCTGTTGGTCCCTTAGTATTTTAAGTTTCTGCGGCCTGCACTGGTGATGTTAATAGCCTGGCAGTTGAAGGCATTTGGTGGTCATTTTAAAATCATGGAATCATTAACACACCTCCGGTCAGATTATTCAGGTAGTAGGGACAGTATTGACCCAGCTTTTTATCTCCTCACAGGCATAGTTCTGGGTGTGTAGGCTGCGTCCTTTGCCCAAGATCACCATTCCCTGGACAGTACATTATGGATGAGGAAAGATACTTTGATAACCATAAAACGTGACTACTTCTTGTTTTCTGAACTGCAGTTCACAATTTTCTGATCAGTGCATCTTACTTAATGGAGGCTCATTTCCTGTGTGTTAAGGTACTAACATGTGATAGGTTATTACACTGAGCTCTGCCTAAAGTTTCAAAATGTGGAGATCACACTGCTTCTAGCCAGAAACTGCTCTGTTTCCCTACATTTGGAAATTGTGTGACTTGCACAAACAATTCTTCCATTAAGAGCCCTAATGAATGATACTTGGAAACTTGTTCCCCTTCTGACAGAAGGCAATTAACACTCTTTTAATGAATGTGAACAACTCTTTGGTCCAGGGAAACATCTTAAGCCAACTTTGACTGAAAAAGTATATGCTCGTGTTTTTAAAATTTTTATGCCCGTCTATGTACTGGTCAACATATAAATAATTTTCTGGTGTGGGTTCCCTACCTTTGGTTTTCCAGGATTTTTCAGTTGTATTATTTCAGCACCCATCAATAAACATTGAGGATTTGACTGGCTGACACAGTTTCTGCATTGTAAGTAGCTGGTCAAAGTACATTCCAGTGAATTCCAGATGGCATTTAACGATAAGCCAGTCTGTTGCATGCCTATCAGGAACAAAAGACAGGGGATTGTGTGCTGAAACACCTAAATTCTGCTGACTGCTCAATTTCACATTTGCAAATAGGTCTTGAGATGTTTTACCTTATCACATTTTCGTAACACATCAAATAGACGTGAGGAAAGGGAAAGCAAACATTTGATCAAACAAAAAAATGCAAAAGAGTGCTGGGACTGGTTGTAGTTGTACAAGGTGTCAATAGATATTTGACTGGGGTTAGGGTTAGGAGTCAAGTTAATATGGGATTTTTGTACACAGGGACTAGCCATTTAAAATGTTTATTTAAGTATTCACAATGGCTGATTTTTCCTATTAAATTTATCATATTTCAAACACACAAAGGATGGCATGTACCAATGATGCACAGTATATAATTGTGACACATTATGTCAATATTGCATTTTTGCACAAATAACCCCTTTTGTAAAAGTATTAGCTATTATGAGATCAAGTTTTCAAGTTCTGCTGTAGTCACATTAGTAATTAAAAGAGCTAGTTCTGCGCAAGGACTATTTATCAGCTTTTGCATAAATGCCAAGGGACCCAAGAACCTGTTGCTGCTCCAGGCAACTTTGTCAGTATCTTATTCTAATTAAAATAACAAAGTTGTTAAACACTAGAGCCAGTAGAAAGGGAATGAAAGGTCAACTTGCTGGTTAAAAAACAGAACTATTGAACTGTCTATGAATGAAACCAGATGCATCCGTGTGTGGATTTTCACAGAGACAACTCAGTTAAGAACACAGGAACCTAAAAATTAGATTACTAATCATGGAGTGGGGAAAGAATCTGGATTTAAAAAAAGGTACAATAATGATTCTATAGAATTCAAACGCTTTGATTATAGCAACTAATAGGATTCCGCTGTCTGATAATTAATTTGGACAACCCCCATCGTTTTTCTTGCAATGGTGTTCAAAGAAGACGTTTCTTCATGTTACAGTGATGTTGAGAACAAATGAATGCACAATTCGTAACATTTTAGCTTTAAAAAAACCAAAGAAATTGCAATTAGAATTTTGTTTTTCTGGGCTTGAGGCCATTTCTAATATATTAGTAATTACTCATGGTGATTGTTATTAATGCTGATGTTGTTGCTATTGGTGAGTCAGGAAGTATGGTGGGAGTTTGAGAGAGACAATGAAGTAAGTGGATAGTGGGAAATTATTTTTTTTAGTGGCTCAAATTTCCCAGTTTTCTCTGAGGCCCTTCAAGGGCAAAACAGCACAGTTACCAGGATAAGCAGGAACTCTCTGACATGCCCCTTTGACACAGGGGGTACAGGCGTAAGATCTGCCCATGGCTGATATAATGGTATAATGGCTGCAGCTAAAAAAAAAAAAATGGGGTGGAATTTAGACGTAACCTCATTTTCCAGTCTCTTGATCAGAGACCTAGCCCAATTATGGATGAGAATTTCAGGCCCATGGTTGAATGGACAGGTTTTGAAGAGGATCTTGAAGACTTGGAGGGAAGTCGCAAGGCTGAGGGTTTTTTGGAAGTTTCAGAATGTAGGACTGAGATGGCTGAAGACTTTACCATCAATCGTGCCATGGAGAGACGGGGAATGTACAGGAGGCCAGAGTCATCAGAAGAGTGGAAAGTGCACGTTTGGATATAGAACTGGAGGGGGTTGCTTAGATATGGTGGGATTTGTAGGTGTGTAAGTCTATCAAAGTTTTTCCTTAGATCCAGGTAAATCTCCATTGCAATTAGTAGTGTAGTTGATCCTTGGTTAAATTTAAGCCACAAGAAGATCATTGAGAGTCACTCTGCGTGCACTGATGAATGTTTTTTGTGTTCAAATCCTGGTTGTGTTATTTTAACACAGTAATTAATATACTTAACACACTTTAATAGTAGCAACGGCAAGAATGCAACATAAATTTATTACCCGTTGTGCTAAAAAGTGCACAGAAAAAAAAATTGAAACTCCAATGAGTTTATAATGGGGTTTGACTGTATTCATACCTTGGCTCACTGTGACTTCATGAGCCTGAGTACTTTTCTTAAGGTAGGAAATTCCTCTTTCATTTTCAACAACCAACATAATTTCATCGGAGTCTGTGGTATGAACTGTTTCATTCTGACAGCTGCAGCAGAGTTTTTGAAAGTTGAATTTTTTGTTAGCACTTTGGACGACTTTCCTCAGTTTAGCAATGTTGTCTCTGTTACAGGCAGCTTTTACCATCAATTCTGAAAATAGACCTCTGCTCTGTTAAAACATTTAAAAATGTCACTGATGTGTGTACATAGATCGAATTGGTAAGGCCAACAAGCTAATAGTGCATGCTTCCAATGTAACTTTTAAAGTGCACTACTGCAAAGATTTAGTCTTAAATACATTTTTTTACTTATCTCTGACTTAAAAGTAACTTTTTCCTCCAAACTACTCCTTTAAAACAATACATCTGAAATGAAGAATGTTACTTGAAAGTTTGCCCATTCTTACTCAATTCACTTTCCGGTTCAACTTTCACAAAATTTCTAAGTGTTGACATATTACTTCAACATTAGGTTCATCATGACCTACACATCCTCAAGGGAATGAAGTTGAACTGCCAAACTGATCATGGCTCTTATTAATTCCTCCAGAACTAAAATAGCATTCCTGCAATTAGATTTGATCAGATGCTTGTGCCTCAGTGGCAAGAGATATTAGACAAGAAAGAACCAAAATGTCAACAAAGATTTAGTACTTAAAATCTTGACTGAAATGTATAGAAATTTATATAAAGAAAAAAAACCTTGCATTTACACAGCAGTTTTCACATCTTCAAGACTTCCCAAAGCACTTTACAGCCAATGAATTAATTTTGAAGTGTGGTCACTCTTGTAATGTAAAGAAGTGCGGCAGACAATTTTCACACAGCAAGGTCTCAAAACACAGTAAGATAATTGACCAGATAATGTGTTTTGAATGATATTAGTTGAGGGATAAATGTTGTTTAGGGCACCTGAAGAACTCCCCTGCTCTTCTTCAACTAGTGCTATGGGATTTTCTATATCCATCTTGAGCACGCAGACATCTTAGTTTAAATCTCATCTGAAAGACGGCATCTCCAACAGTGCAGCACTCCCTCAGGACTGCACTTAAGTGTCAGCCTAGATTATGTGTTTAAGTCTCTGGAGTAGGGCTTGAACCCACAAACTTCTGACTCAAAGGCAAGACTGTTACTACTGAGCTAAGCTAGCACACATAGAATGCATTCACTCTGTTGAAGCATCTGATAATTTTGATATTGGTCATTGATTTTAGGTAGGGGAAAATGTAGTCAGCGAGCTTTAAAAATTAAAAGAACTGAATGAATGCAGGAATGAAGTCCTATTAATCCGGGTTTTTTTTTCAAATTCACATTCCAATTTTTAAAGGCGTTATGGTCTGTACATTTTGTTAATTCCACTTTCATCTAATGACAAATAGAAATGAAAAGAAAGCTTATACCATCTCGAAGGTCAGTTCAGCAGAGGGGTCTACTTATATATGAATTCAGCCTTCATCCACATAATACGCTAAGAGGTGCTCTAACTGAAAGATGAGCTGAGAATATCCCCACAGCAGGACCACTGCTTTCAGCAAGGAATGCATAGAAGCAACAGCTTAGGAACAAACTTGTGAATATTACAATCTCATTTTCATCTATATAATTTCATCAGGTAGACTGGGATCCCTTTCAACATTCTGGAAGATATTGTCAACCACTAGCATGGAATGATCCTCTTAACTGTGCTTCCCACTGTTCCACCTCTATTGTAAATTACAGCATCAAGACTCTGGTCAAGATTTGTTCATAAGACTTAAGGTAATGCTCCCAAAATCCATTTATTAAGATCAGGTTGGATTGGTTAAGGGTAGGCAATTAATAAATAATGTTCTAAAATGTAGATTTAGATTATGTTACAGTCATGTTGAGAAGATCTGGCTTTTTCCCTCAGATGCAAAGATTTTTTTTTGACCAGGCTGGAACACAGTGCTTGATCATCACACTGCAAAGACTTGGGTTCAGAAAACAGACAATGGATTCACTATTCTCCTTATTTTATTCTCTCAAATTAATAGGATGAACCTTATGCCACATAAATTACATTAAGTAGATGCGTGGCAGTAATAAAAACTCTAAAATGAAAACTTCTTTCTGTTTTATCCTAGTCATCCTTCCTTCCTATACCAAAACAGATCTGCCTTCATCATATGTTTACTTTTTTTAAGATGTTATCCTGCTATAAGAGGAACGTGAGATTGTCATGTTACTAGCATCTTCTGAATGGCCACTAGACAGGAGAGAGAGAGAGAGAGGAGTATTGAGCATAAACAATGATACTGTTTCTTCAAAAATGAAAATCAACACTGGGCACAGAAGCAACACTTGCTTGATTCGTGTCTATTTTCTCACGCTTTTCATTTATCTGTTCTATGAAGTTCGGAATTTATGACTAAATTAGATGGCAATCATCTCTTATATTGAAGAGTGTGGAGAGGGCTGGGGATCTCATTAAATGCATGCTCCATGTATCTAAACTTTCACACATTCTGACAGAATGTTATTTCCAAACCACAGAAAATTATCCCAATTAGACTCTCTTAATACCTCCACTTTCAATCTATTCTCTGTGATGAACAGGGAATAGTGTGGAGGTTGTGTATGGAGGCTCTGTGGTGGGTAGATGAGACACCAAATGTAGATTCCATGTTACAAATATCAAGGTTTAACTTGATCAGGAGTGTTGTATCTTTTCCAGTCCATTGGTACTGAGAACTACTTGGCAACACAAGACAGACCATAAGTCCATGTTACACAGGGTATATTTTTCTCCATTCACTAATCTTAGCAAAAGAGTACAAGTGAGCATGAAGTAGTTATATTTGTAACTCGAGAGGGAGTGTGGGTTAAGAGCAAGCTGCCTATTGTTACTGTGTATTTGTTATTTTTAATAAACTTGTTCTGTAGCCTAAAATCAGAATTTGATGAAGTGTTTATTCTTCTACTTTTGAAAGTCTAGATCTTCAGAGGGTACATGTCACACTCAGTAAGCTAATAAGGGTTTCCTGTTCAATGCTACATTACCACATATTATGAGTGTAGTGTCACAATGGTTCGTAGGGAATGAGGGCTCACTTTCACAAGTGGTGATTGGCACAGGGCAGAAGAGAAACATCCAGATAAAGCCTGAAAAAGTAATGACTATTACTAGCCCTGCTTTCTGTAGAATAGTATGACATGCAGGTCACTTCTTTGAAATGGAAATGATCAGTTAGCTCTTATATGCTGCTGACAGCTCGGAACAGAGTGTTAAGCTGCAAGTTTGGTGAGTGAAGTAGTTCGGGGAGGGAGGTGTTCCTTTCTTTTTCTATCTTTGTCAGCTTCCAGGACCTGGTGAGTATTTCTACAGTCCAGTCGTCAAAGTAAAAGTAAGGTCTCTAGTTTCGAGTAAGTAGTGTTTAAAGGGAAGTAAGGTCCTTAGTGTATTTAATATTCTTTAATTTAAAGGAAGTAAAGGGAGTAAATTAAGGGTAGGACATGGCAGGGCAGCTCAGCAGCGTGGAGTGCTCCTCCTGTGCTATGTGGGAAGTCAGGGACACTTTCGGTGTCCAGGGCGAATACATGTGCAGGAAGTATCTCCAGCTGCAGCTACTCGAAATCCGCGTTTTGGAGCCGGAGCTGTGGTTGGAGTCACTGTGGAGCATTCACGAAGCTGAGATCTTCGTGGATAGCACGTTTAACGAGGTGGTCACACCGCAGGTAAAGAGTGCACAGGCAGACAGGAAATGGGTGACTGCCAGACAGAGTAAAAGAACTAGGAAGGTAGTGCAGGAGTCCCCTGGGTCCATCTCCCTCTCCAACAGATTTTCCGTTTTGGATACTGCTGGGGGAGATGGTTTCTTAGGGGAATGCAGCAAGAGCCAAGTCCGTGGCACTACAAGTGGCTCAGCTGCCCAGGAGGGGAGGAAAAAGAGTGGGAGAGCAATAGTGATAGGGGATTCTATCATAAGGGGAATAGATAGACGTTTCTGTGGCTGCAGACGTGACTCCAGGATGATATGTTGCCTCCCTGATGCCAGGGTCAAGGATGTCACTGAACGGCTGCAAGGCATTCTGAAGGGGGAGGGCGAACAGTCAGAGGTCGTGGTTCACATTGGTACCAACGACATGGGTAGAAAGAGGGATGAGGTCCTGCAACAAGAATTTAGGGAGCTAGGTAGCAGATTAAAAAGCAGGACCTCAAAGGTTGCAATCTCTGGATTACTCCTGGTGCCACGTGCTAGTGAGTATAGGAATAGGAGGATAGAGTGGCTGAAGAGTTGGTGCAGGAGGGAGGGCTTTAGTTTCCTGGATCACTGGGTCTGCTTCTGGGGAAGGTGGGACCTGTACAAGTCGGACAGGTTGCACCTGAACCGGAACGAGACCAACATCCTTGCGGGGAGGTTTGCTAGTATTGTTGGGGGGAGGGGTTTAAACTAACTTGGCAGGGGGATGGGATATGGAGTGGAGCTATAGTAGGGGGTGATGCACAGCCAAATATATAGAGGAAAAAACAAGTCAGCCTGGAAGGCAGAGCAAATATGTAACGGCACAAGGGAGTATGGCAAGGCTGGATGGCATTTATTTTAATGCAAGGACTCTTGCGAGTAAGGCAGATGAATTGAAGGTGTTGATGAACACATGGGAGTATGATATTGTTGCTATCACAGAGACATGGTTGAGGGAGGGGCAGGACTGGCAGCTCAATATTCCGGGGTATAGAATCTTCTGGCGAGACAGAGGGGGGGGGGGGGTGTAAAAGAGGAGGGGGTGTCGCAATATTAATCAAGGAGTCAATTACTGCTGTAAGGAGGGATGATATCTTAGCAGGTTCCACTAATGAGGCCATATGGGTAGAACTTAAAAACAAAAAGGGGGCAAGCACTTTGCTGGGAGTGTACTATAGGCCCCCAAACAGTCAGGGGGAGATAGAGGAACAGATATGTAGGCAAATCTCAGAAGTGTAGAAATAATAGGGTAATAATAGTAGGGGATTTCAACTTCCCCAATATTAACTGGGATAGTCAGAGTGTGAAAGGCTTAGAGGGTGCGGAATTCTTAAAGTGCATCCAGGAGAGCTTTTTGAGCCAGCATGTAGAAAGTCCTACAAGAGAGGGGGCGGTACTGGACCTAATTCTAGGGAATGTAGCCGGGCAAGTGGTGGAAGTGTCAGTAGGAGAGCATTTTGGTGACAGTGACCATAATTCGGTGGGATTTAAGGTAGTCATGGAAAAGGACAAAGATGGACCTGAAATAAAGGTTCTAAATTGGGGGAAGGCCGATTTTAATATGATAAGGCAGGATCTGGCCAAAGTGGACTGGGATCAGCTACTTGTAGGAAAATCCACATCAGAGCAGTGGGAGTCTTTCAGAAAGGAAATAGAGAGAGTACAACGCCGACATGTTCCCGTAAAGGTCAAGGGTGGGACCAATAAGCCCAGGGAACCCTGGATGTCAAGGGAAATACAAGAATGGATGAGGAAAAAAATGGAGGCTTTTGGCAGATACAAAGGACTAAAAACAGTGGAAGCCCTAGAGGAGTATAGAAAATGCAGGGGGGTACTTAAAAAAGAAATTAGGAGAGCGAAGAGGGGGCATGAAAAAACACCGGCGGGCAAAATAAAGGAAAATCCCAAGGTGTTTTATAGGTATATTAATGGCAAGAGGATAACCAGGGAAAGAGTAGGGCCCATTAGGGACCAAAGTGGCAATCTGTGTGTAGAGCCGGAAGATGTAGGTGAGGTTTTAAATGATTATTTTGCATCTGTGTTCACTATGGAGAAGGACGATGTAGGCATAGAAATCAGGCAGGGGGATTGTGCTATATTTGAACAAATTAGTATTGAGAGGGAGGAGGTACTAGCGGTTTTAGCGGGCTTAAAAGTGGATAAATCCCCAGGCCCAGACGAGATGTATCCCAGGCTGCTGTGTGAGGCGATTGCAGGGGCTCTGACACAAATGTTCAGAACCTCTCTGGCCACAGGGGAGGTGCCAGAGGACTGGAGAACAGCTAACGTAGTACCATTATTCAAGAAGGGTAGTAGGGATAAACCAGGGAATTACAGGCCAGTGAGCCTAACATCAGTGGTAGGGAAATTATTGGAAAAAATTCTGAGGGACAGAATTAGTCTCCACTTGGAGAGGCAAGGATTAATCAAGGATAGTCAGCATGACTTTGTCAGGGGGAGATCATGTCTAACCAATTTGATTGAATTTTTCGAGGGGGTGACTAGGTGTGTGGATGAGGGTAGTGCAGTTGATGTAGTCTACATGGACTTCAGTAAGGCTTTTGACAAAGTCCCGCATGGGAGACTGGTCAAGAAGGTAAGAGTGCATGGGATCCAGGGCAATTTGGCACATTGGATCCAAAATTGGCTTAGTGGCAGGAGGCAGAGGGTGATGGTCGAAGGTTGTTTTTGTGACTGGAAGCCTGTGTCCAGTGGTGTACCGCAGGGATCGGTGCTGGGTCCTTTGCTGTTTGTAGTGTACATTAATGATTTAGATATGAATGTAGGAGGTATGATCAGTAAGTTTGCAGATGACATGAAAATTGGTGGAGTGGTAAATAGCGAAGAGGGAAGCCTCAGGCTACAGGATGATATAGACGGGTTGGTTAGATGGGCAGAACAGTGGCAAATGGAATTTAACCCTGAAAAGTGTGAGGTGATGCATTTTGGGAGTACTAACAAGGCAAGGGAATACACAATGAATGGTAGGACCCTAGGAAGGACAGAGGATCAGAGGGACCTTGGTGTGCATGTACATAGATCCCTGAAGGCAGCAGGACAGGTAGATAAGGTGGTTAAAAAGGCATATGGGATACTTGCCTTCATTAGCTGAGGCATAGAATATAAGAGCAGGGAGGTTATGATGGAGCTGTACAAAACGCTAGTTAGGCCACAGCTGGAATACTGTGTGCAGTTCTGGTCGCCACACTATAGGAAGGATGTGATTGCATTGGAGAGGGTGCAGAGGAGATTCACCAAGATGTTACCTGGGCTGGAGCGCTTCAGCTATGAAGAGAGACTGGACAGGCTGAGGTTGTTTTCCTTAGAGCAGAGAAGGCTGAGGGGGGACATGATTGAGGTGTACAAAATTATGAGGGACATAGATAGGGTAGATAGAGGGGAACTTTTCCCCTTGGTGGAGGGGTCAATAACCAGGGGGCATAGTTTCAAGGTAAGGAGCAGGAGGTTTAGAGGGGATTTGAGGAAAACCTTTTTCACCCAGAGGGTGGTTGGAATCTGTAACTCACTGCCTGAAAGGGTGGTAGAGGCAGGAACCCTCACAACATTCAAGAAGCATTTAGATGAGCACCTGAAACACCATAGCATACAAGGCTACGGACCAAGTGCTGGAGAATGGGATTAGAATAGACAGGGCTTGATGGCCAGCGCGGACATGATGGGCTGAAGGGCCTCTTTCTGTGCTGTATGACTCTGACATTTACCTGCAGCATTTTGTAATAGTTCAACACCACAGGATGCACAGTATAGTCCAGGTTGGCACGGCTGCAGACTTTGTTTCTTCTGAAATATGCAGATAGATCATGCATAAGGATATACTGCATTAACTTCAATATAGGCTATTTTTTTTTTAAAAACAAAAAAAGTCAATTTAAGTTGGGAATACTGTGTTTATGCAAATTTTAATCAAATTAATTTATGCAGGGTTATGCTCTGTATGTTGAGCAAGTACGGTAACATATACTGTTATTTACTGGTAATCAATTTTAAATCTATTCTGAATAAACCAGCAGTAATTACAACTTTTAAACCTTAAAAGCGGATTGCATCACATAACACAGAGTGCATTTTCAGCCCATTAGCACTGGCAACATAAAACGGACATTCTATTTTTGGTCCATGTTATACAGGGTATTTTCAACCGTTAACTAATCTTAGAGAAAAAGTAAATGTGATCGTGAAGTGTTTTTCCCACTTTATACTCATCTATTTTTTTTGCACTAAAATTAGCCAACAACTGGAAAACATAGCATATATTGCTTAATACAATCAATACTGGCAAGTGATTTCAAGACTAATCTGAGAGTTTGTGCTCACATCATTCAAAATTCTCCTGAATCTACTCTTTTCTTCCATAAAATGGGGAGGGAGCACTTTGAACAAAGAGTGCCTCATTGCCCTCACACTTTTCTTCCACATTAAATCCTACTTCATACTGACTTAGTTTTCTCCTCATAAATGCAGCTGTGGCATTATATATAATAGCCCAGTAAATAAAAGCAGGCAAACTCACCCATAAGAGTGAAACTTAATTTAAAAGTCAGTCAAGGTTGTGACTTGAACCTTGAACCCAATACTGTGCTACTAAAACAAATGAGCAGATCAAGGCTCTATTTCAATATAGACAGAATTAGAAATATTTCCCAAAATAAAAGAATACCATGAAAAAGTTCCCACTTCATATTCTACTTTGCCACTGCTGCTCGAATACATTTATATCAAGTTAATATCTCCCGATATCATATATTCCCTGGGATTGCTTCTTGACTAAAAGTAAACAGCTTATCTGTTCTTAAACCTCTTCTCATATCAATCTTGATCTGACCACTAGGAGACAGTGGAAAACACGGAGTTAACTTGCCCTGATTTTAGATCACTTGAATAAAATTTGAAACTCAGTATTTTGGGAATCAGGGAAGATATTTTGGATCCTGCCACACTCAATGGCACAGCCAATACCCTGCACTACTAGCTTATTAATTTATTTTAATTTTTAAATCATTTTCAGATCAAATGGAACACAAAATGTGTAATAGTATGCTGTAAGCTCTGTACTGAGTAACAGTAGACTCTGCTAGCAGTAGATTCAGGAGTATTAGGAGAACTATCATAGCAAATGATGCTGTAAAGTGGGCATTTTGCATATTTGTTCTTTTAAGGAAGGCAGATAAAGAAAAACTCCGGAGATATTGCTACAAAGTACCAAAATGTCTCAGCTATTTAAATGAATAGCTGAACCATATGGAGCATGGAGGTCCCTGGTTCAATCTCCAATCTGTGCTGAGTTAGTTGGTATCAGTCAGGGTACGACTGCTACAGTCAACCTCAGCACCCCTGGGCTTGAGAGGGGAAATCATCCAGGGTTCCCATCCCTGATCAATATTCAGCTCATGCTTTGCTGAGATATTCTGCACAAACTACTCGCCTGCTGACAATCACGGTCTAGGCTCGGAAAAGAATCATGGCTACTTGTGTGATGCACTAGAGAGCAACTTGCATCCATGGAACCATACCCAAAGGAGTCAATGCCTTCAGGAGAAGAGATGGGAAAATTGACAGAAAATAAATATTAAGAATGCAGGAAGTTTTAGTAGTTAAATGCCTTCATTAAAAGGAATTGCTTTTTAAATAAATGTAAATACTTAGTAATGCAAGTTATATCAAAATGCATGGCCTAGAAATGAATATTATAGTTAGAAGCTAATATCTAAATGCTGGAGAATTTTCTTCATTAGTTGATTGTCCCTACTCCATGTGGTGGAATCCTCTTCTCTTTACATCTTGTAGCTCTTCTATTAGCACTGCTCTTCCATGACCTGTGTATCTTTAACCCTAAAGAAAACAACAAGATTGTGTTACAAAAACATAAATACTGTGGCTACAAGAGCAGGTTAGAGGCTGGGTTTTCTGTGGTGAGTGACTCACCTCCTGACTCACCAAAGCCTTTCCACCATCTACAAGGCACAAGTCAAGAGTGTGATGGAATACTCTCCACTTGCCTGGATGAATGCAACTTCAACAACACTCAAGAAGCTCAACACATCCAGGGCAAAGCAGCCCGCTTGATTGGTACCTCGTCCACCACCTTAAACATTCACTCCCTCCACCACCGGCGCACTGTGGCTGCAACGTGTACCATCTACAAGATGCAATGCAGCAACTCGCCAAGACTTCTGTGACAGCACCTCCCAAACTCGCGACCTCTACTGCTTAGAATAAGGGTGGACAATTATTTGGGCTGGAGGGCCACTTAACATGTTTTGGTGAGCTGTTGAGGGCTGCACACCA
The DNA here is from genome assembly GCA_030390025.1 of Squalus acanthias. Lineage (NCBI taxonomy): Eukaryota > Metazoa > Chordata > Chondrichthyes > Squaliformes > Squalidae > Squalus > Squalus acanthias. The sequence goes on from CM059448.1 coordinate 3,796,932, forward strand.
GTGTTCCCTCTAAGGCGCGCGGCTGCACACCAATCTCGAGGTCCTGCGTAGGCCGCTCACCAGCACTTGCCGCTGGAAGAGATACCGCGCAGCAAATTTAAAGGGACCACGCACAAAAATAAATTAGAGGGAACATTGCCACACACATAAAATAAATTGTTATGAACAGCTATCATTAAAATTAAAAACAGTGAATGCAATGTCCAATATACCCGAGTCTATTTAGTTATGCCTCCACTATGCTAATTAAGTGGGATAATATTAAAACGAGTGAATAATGGTGCAAGAATGAGTAACCCCACTAAAAGTCATTGGTGAGAGCAAAGAGTTAAATTGGTAAATTTGAAACAGGCCAACTCAGTGTTGATCATCACTCCCACTTCTACCCTCCCAATAATTTATAAACATAAATTCAGATAGTAGTCAGATACTATCTTTAACACACAAAATGTAGTGTAAAATAGTAAAATCTTCCGTTACTGAATGAATGAAAAGATTGATCGATCGATTATATGTTGTACTGAAAGTCTCTGTGACTGTTTGGCAGAGCGGCTCGAGTCTGTGGGGCCTCTGATGCAAGAGGTGCTCTCTTTTTAGTGTGCTGAACACGGGAGCACGAGGATTTGCAAGGCCTGAAGTACAATCCATGCCATTATCTGGAGTCCTTGTGCTCCGGGATCCACTCCAGTGTCTAAGACAGCGATGTGAATCCCCCTGCCGTCATACTCTGGGTACCGGGAGAGGAAAGACACAGCTGTGGCTCAGTGGGTAGCACACTCGCCTCTGAGTCAGAAGGTTGTGGGTTCAAGTCGCACTCCAGGGACTTGAGCATATAAAGCTAGGCTGACACTCCAGTGCAGTGCTGAGGGAGTGCAGTGCTGAGGGAGTGCTGCACTGTCGGAGGTCTCGTCTTTCGGATGAGATGTTAAACTGAGGCCCTGTCTGCCCTCTCAGGTGGACGTAAAAGATCCTGTGGCACTATTTTGAAGAGGAGCAGGGGAGTTATCCCCGGTGTCCTGGCCAATATTTATCCCTCAATCAACATAACAAACACAGAATATCTGGTCATTATCACATTGCTGTTTTTGGGAGCTTGCTGTGCGCAAATTGGTTGCCGTGTTTCCCACATTACAACAGTGACTCCACTTCAAATAGTACTTCATTGGTTGGAAAGCGCTTTGTGACGTCTGGTGGTTGTGAAAGGCGCTATATAAATGTAAGTCTTTTTTTTTCTTCGGTAAAAAAGTCATCAGGATGAGCAGCCATGACTCGACTCAGACTAATGTGCAGCTCGAGTGCCGGCTCGGGTTCTATTTCTGTCCTGTCCAGCGGACCGGATAGCATGAACTGGCGGGCTGCATACGGCCTGCGGGCCATATTTTGCCTACCACTGGCCTAGAAGGCCAAGGGCAGCAGGCGTATGGGAACACCATCACCTCCAAGTTCCCCTCCAAGTTACACACCATCCTGACTAGGAAATATATCGCCGCTCCTTCATTGTCTCTGGGTCAAATTCCTGAACTCCCTACCGAACAGCCAAAGTTCCTTTTACGGCCCATTCAAAATAATGCACATGCACGGTTTTCCCCATTGAAAAGCCAGTGAGCCGGCTGCATAGGAGGTCAAGAACATTGTGCAGCCGCGCAACTTAAAGGGAGCATTACTAACAGCACTGTGGGAGTACCTTCACCACAGGGATTAATGTGGTTCAAGAAGGTGAATCACCACCACTCCCCTTCTCGAGGGCAATTAGGGATGGGCAATAAATGCTGGCCTTGCCAGCGACGCCCACATCCCATGAATGAAATAAAAAAGTATGGAACCAAAAATTCCATTCTGGTCATTCAGGCCATGTCTGTTGTCATGGACTCTATTCAATTAATGTTCTGAGAAAAGGCCATGTTCTCCCAATGGTAAATCAAGTAAAACTTTAAAGTATCAATTTAACATTATATGCTGGGGGTAGCTTTCCGAATTTTCATTGTGAAGCATCATCTGTTGACTTCATATATTGGGATATCAATGATCAGAAAAGTATGGCCAGCACACCTGCAATTTCCCAATGTGGGTGGCTGGTGGGCAAGGCACCCGGCCAGCAACACAAACTCAAGAAATTGGTCAGCCTGTTATTTGTCCTTTATTGTTGCTATTTTTGGCATGACACCTCCATGGGCCTAAGAACTATTATGTTCCACACATCATTCAATTATGTCTATCTCGCCTTGTCTTAATAAATCTCAATCCCATTCCTAACCAGATATTCATCAAGCTCTTTTATAAAGAAAGACTAGCTTTTATATAGCGCCTTTCACGACCTCAGGATGTCCCAAAACGCTTTACAGCCAATGAAGTATGCAAGTGGCACAATATTAACTGCTTTAGCTAGGAATTTACTCACATCCACAACTCTGAAAGTGTGGGGAGGGGGCGGGGGTAAGCGGGGGGGGATAAGGGCGGAGGAATACATCTAATTTTGCTTAGTTCTTACTGGAATGTGAAAGTTGTTCTGGGGAAATAGCTCCATGAGTTGGAATTACATAGTTCACATTAAACCCCCTACCAAAGGGATACATTTCGAGACAGCATTTAATTTCTCAAGGGGCAAGAAAGATAACATTCTGTGTGTCAGTACTTCGGATGTTGTTTTATACCAAAAGACTGTTCTAACCGTTGAAGGAGGCTTGGTGAGAGCTCACTTGAGATTTATATTTTAAATTATTGTTGCTGTACTTTAGTGCTCTTATTCTCAGTATTTCATAACTTTACCTGATCTTGTAAATAAGTTTGAATAGTTGTCAAAACTTCAATCCATGTGCAATATTTCCACCCAGCTGGAGCGTGGGAGCGTAGCACGAGACTACACTTAATCTAATCAAGGTAGCAGTACTGTGAACTGAATATAATTAATCCCCTGTTCCACAATTCTTCTACTGAAGTAATTTTAGACGTTAAGGGACAACAGTCCATTTACAGAATTTACCTGGGCATTGATCCAAAACTGGAACGCCAGGGACACAAGTTACAAATGAGGTAGTTAGAAGACATAAAAGAGATGTCAGGGCAAATTTCAACTTCCAGCTTCCTATTTCTCACCTGAACAAACAGGCACCCGGGAGTTGAAAATCGCAGGAAGGAGGCAACCTCTGCCACCATGGCCTACCTAATGCAATTTTCAGGCAGATCTATAAATGGGCGAGCAGCACAACTGCCCGTGACTGCTTATATATGCAAACTGGGGTCCTACGCCTGTTGTAAGATCTTGATTGCCCCACCGTTTGCAGCTGTACCATCAGCCATCTAAGCCCCATGTTGTGGAATTTCCTCTCTAAACCCCTCAGTCTCTTCACCTCCCTCTCCTCCTTTAACTCTCCTTAAAACCCACCTCTTTGACCAAGCTATTGCTCACCCCTCCTAATATTTTCTTCTTTGACATTTTCTGAAGCCTCTGTGAATCCCCTTAACATGTTTTTCTACCTCAAAGGCACTATATAAATTCTGACGAAAGGTAATCGACCTGAAACGTTAACTGTGTTTCTCTCTCCACAGATGTTGCCTGACCTGCTGAGTACTCCCAACATTTTCTGTTTTTATTTCAGATTCCAGCAACTGTAGTATTTTGCTTTTGCGCTACATAAATTGTTATTATTTGGGAGCAGTGATGCATGACATCCAAAATGGAAAAAGAAACAAATTTGTTTGATATATATCACATATTTTAGTAATTTGATTTTGCTTTCAATTACTGGAGTAATGTTGCATACAATAGATTGGTTGAACACAAATGTTGCAAATGATCGGATTTGCATACAAGATGACTGACTACCAGGAATTGAGTTAAAAAAAGAGAAACTCACATACAATAAGGATTTGCATACATCAAACCTATAAATAAGGAGGCTTTGTTGTACATGTTCAGGCTAAAAACTGGTAAAAGGTTTGTAATTCCAAGACTAACTCGTTATAAGCTCAATGTTTTCTGACATATTTTACTGATCAAGCGATTAAAATGCTGCATAATAAGATGGGATGAATGGGCTTCCTTATTTACCTTATGACAATTTATTTTAATAAATGTGGAAATTTCCATATTCTATAGTTTATTTATTAAAAAGATGGGTGTAGGGCCACGACCCATGGTGCAGGGCACCAGAAAGTATCACAATTACAAACCATGAAATGGGTTATTTTTGATCTCCACTCCCAGACACTGGGATAATTCAAATTGACTCTTTGATGATGAATCAAACTAATGCTTGCTCCCATTCAAAAATGTAGAAGAGAAACTCTGCAGCAGGAATAGATACAGAAAATGATTTCAGTTATATAATTATTTATCAAAATTATATCAAGCTTTGATATTTTATGAATATTAACAGGAGTTAGTGCAGAGGCAGGCAAACTAGAATATATTACTAAATTAGCTCATCCATAAGGGAAAAAACAATTACAATTTGTCTTCCTTTTACAATAATAACATTCCTTTGACAAGTCCATTATAAAAAGTTTTTTGTATAAAAATTTATATTCCTCTATAAAGCTGATTTTCAATACTGAGGTACATAGGTTCTGAAAATGCTTCAGTAGAAAAGCATAAAAGCAAGAGACTCAGTCAGTGATCCAATTAACTTGAAATGTAATTAGACTTTAACTAAATCGCAGTTAACCTTTCAGAGAGGCATTTAGTTTTGAAAAAGCAACTTGGAGTAGAAAAGAAAAACATTAACCATAATGAAACTTATTCAGCATGTATGTACATTTATAGAATACATGGCTGTGTTCTGCCAATAATTAATCAAGAGATCATTTGATATCTGTGCGCATTTGTCCCCACCTTTCAACAAACTGATGCACCTCAAACTGTGATTAACATAGCTACTTGTGAAAGAAAAGAACTGGGCAATGCATTCAGTATTTTAAGAACTCTTTGAATGAAAAGAAAAAGAACTTGCACTTTTATAGTACCTTTCACGTCCTTATGATAAAATGCTTCACACTAATGAAGTACTTTTGAAGTGTAGTCACTGCTGTAATGTAGGGAAACGTGAAGTCAATTTGTACACAGCAAGGTCCCACAAACAGCAATGAGATGAATGAACAGATGATCTGTTTTAGTAATTTTGATTGAAGGATAAATGCTGGACAGGACACTGAAAGAACTCCACTGCTTTTCTTCGAAGACTGTCATAAGATCTTTTCTGTCCACCTGAACTCTCAATCTTCTGACTCAGAGACAAGAGTGTTACCATTGAGCAAAAGTTGACACTTTTTTAAAAGTTCCCTCTGTATGTTCCCACTCCTTTAAGAATTTTACCATTTAGGGCCTATTTCCATTCTCTGCTCTTTCCCCTTCCAATGTTTACTAATTCACATTTATCTATGTTTAACTACATTTGCCATATCACTGTGCACATTCCTAGCCTGTCCATTGCCTCCTGAAGTCTCCCACTGTGTCCCAAATTTGATATCAACAACCTTTGTTATATTATTCCCCTTACACTTATGCCCAAATCATATTATTTATTTATATATACACAACAACTTGGATTTATATAGTGCCTTTAATGTAGTAAAACGTCCCAATACACAGAGACAGAAATACAAAGAGAAAAAGAAAAACAAGAGTGGTCCCAGCACAACACCCTTGAGGCACGCTACTAGAGAGCGTGTCAATCCAAGACATATCCATCTATTCCTACTTTCTATCCTTCAGCCGTCTTTGTATTCATGCTGCCACTTTACCTCTAATACCAAGGGCTTTAATTTTTGCAATAACTCTTTTGTGACACTGTCACTTTTTGAAAGTCCACCACATCACATCCACAACATCTCTGTTTGTACATTTTGCAACTTCCTTGAAAAATTAAATTAGTCAAGAATGACCTGCTTTTTCAAGACCATGTATACGATGTCTGATTAACTTAAACCATTCTAATTGTTTATTAATGTTATCTCTTATTCTAGTCTCTCAGTTTTTCTACCACTGATGTGAGATTAACTGGTTTCTGGTAACCTGGCTTATCCCCTTTCCCTTTTTTTAAAACAAAAGTGTAACATTTGCCAGCCTCCAGACCTTTGGTTAATTTTGCAAAATTGTTTGAATTACCTACAAGTCCATACAAATATAATCTGGCATTGCTCCATAATTCTTAAGGAGCCCATTATATTATAGGTACTTTTCAAGCTCTCCCCAAACACATATCATCTGATCAGGCCCCACACCCTTTATGACTAAACATAGAGCCAAATGTTTTGCTATTTATGTATTCCTCTACATTTAGAGACAACACAGTTTGGAGACAGCAGTTTGGCAATTTTAACTATTTGTGAAAGTTAATTATACCGTTCAGAACTATGCTGCTGGGTACCTTTAACTTAATTAATTTCAGTTTATTCGAAAACAAGTTGACCATTTTTGAGTAAACAGTTTCTAAATCTAATTCCCTCCAATATTGAATTTTAAATAGCTTAGTGATCTACAATATAGAAAAATACTACAAATTCACAGCTGCCTGGAGTAAAATTTCTCACCTTCTGAGCTGGCCTCTTTCACTTTCTTGTTAGAGATTACGCTTTTTGCAACTGATGAATTATTTCCCGATCCTTTCTTTAAAGTCAGGGTATCACTACCTATATTAAAAGCTGGATTAATTTCATTTATGCCTGTATCCTCTTCTATTTGAAGCAGTCTGTCAACTGGTTCTGAATGTTTGTTGCCCTGGACAGCTGTCCTGTTGCTACCGTTACATTTTAAGGCTGAAATTGAATTTTCCAGTTTATCCTCATTGCACTGGATCTGGGCAATCTCCACTGGGGAAGAATACTGCTCTGGTATTAATATTTCAAACTGAATAATGGATGCTTTCTCTCTGACAGGTTTTGACTTCCCATTATGTTCTTCCTTATACTGCGGAGGGGTAGCAGAGAGCTGGGTGCTGAAACATTTTCTTCCACGTCTTTTCTTTTTTAATTGAATTCTGGCCATTGTTTTAGAATCACAAGATTTTGTCACCTTATTTCTATATTCCTTGGGAAAAAGTGCTTTGCTGGATTTTTTACTATGTGATGTATCATATGCTCCATCAGTCTGGGTTACTAGGCTGCATTTCTCATCACTATTTATACGATTTAGTTTTTCTATCCGCATTCTGTCGCGATCGGGTCTTTTGGAGAGTATATTTACATACATACTTCTTAGTCTATAATTTGGTTTATTTGGAGCTGTATTTTCTGTTCTTTCTCTTCTAGTTTTCCTCTGTCTCTGGCAACCAGCTACACCAGATAAAATGGACTTGCTTTTCATTGGATTTTCTTCCACATTATTAATTTGCATGCTTGATCCACTCAAAGTGGATCTTTCCAATAACTCCTCCACAAATGAGTTCTCTTTTGCAGCCTGGACAATTTTCCTACTGTGGCGCTTCATAGTCTTCCTCTCCACCAGACTGCTCCATTCACATGATTTCCTTTTGCTTTGTTTCTGCACATTGTTCCATTTAACAGGACCATTCTTGTCTTTTTGGCTCAGTGTCTTATCTGATGCTTCTATATTATCTTCATGCTTAGTTAGTGCACTTTGTATTGGCTGTTTAACACTATCCTCTGTTGTAACCTTTCTTCTATCTCTTAGGTGTATACTGTGCTTATCTGAACAGTCTCCTTGTCCCTTCTGCACACAGGGCTTTGATAAAGCCACAGAAACCCCGTTAGGAAAAGTTGTTTGGCTTTTCCCACCAGAAACAGCTGAGGAATTATTAATGTCTAGGAAAAGAAATTTAAAAAGATGGAAAATAAATGAGACATTTTAAACAATGAATTTCTCGACTATAGTCATTTTAAATGCAACAGATACTATATCAAATTAGAAGATTTTTCATTTTAATATCTGATCACAGGCCAAATAAAGAGGACAATGCATCAACACTGGTAACAATGTCAGCTTGGTAAAAAGCCCACTAAATAGAATACTGAATAAAACACTGCATCTACTAACCAAGAACTGTGGGAAGGCTGGAGTGGACTTGCTCATGGATAATATAGATTTCTACTGAGCAAAGCACTGCAACCCAGTAAATTACATACATGTTTCAGGCTTCAAAATGTTCACCAGTATTAAATAGATAAATTGTTAATATGAGCTTTTTAAGTAACATTTGAAATTATTTCCAATTTGCAACACACTTGGTATTTGTTGCTATTTTAAGATAATGGCAAAAGAACCAGGGGGAAATGAAGAGTTTTTTATTTTTACGCAGCGAGTTGTTATGATCTGAAATGCACTGCCTGAAAGGGTGGTGGAAGCAGATTCAATAGTAATTTTCAAAAGGGAATTGGATGTATACTTGAAAAGGGGGAAAGAGCTGAGGAGTGGGACTAATTGCAAAGAGCCGGCACAGGCACAATGGCCTCCTTCTGTGCTGTATGATTCTAAGATGTTAAAAGCTTTAACGGATCTACAGCTCAGCCGAGTGAAATAATGTTAAATTTCACTTGATCAAGGAGGATAGTGCAGAAAATTTCTTCCAACCCTGATTCACTACTTCTTAAAAAAAAAAGAAATTTAATCCCACCAGATTCCTTCCCCAGTTATTTATTCAAATCAGAATCTTGCCATGCAGAAATATCAGAATAAATGATATTGCAAGACAGTTTTTCAACTGGATAGAGGACACTTTCTATCACATTTTTTTCAGTCTCCTTTGATATGTGGGACATATATAAGGTGGTTTTATTTACTTAATTTGAAATACCTGTTGATCTCTCAAATTTCTTTAAGGAAAACAGCATACATTATTTGTGCACTTGCGAAAAGTTTAGTGCCATTTCCTACTCACGAAAGGATCACTCAAAACAGATATATGCAATAAAATTGAAATTTTGAGTAAAAATGCTCACGGTCCTTTCCTAAGTAAATACTAGTTCCTCTAACAAGATGTATTTTGAAATCCCAAAGATGTAAGGCACGATGGTGTATTATAGTCCCAGTTTGTTGCACCATGAGATGGTAGAACACCATTTCATACCAATGATCTCGGAGACACAAAGGGCCATATTTTGTTCCGATTGCTAATTTTAGCAATAAAGTAGACAACAACTTGTATTTATATAGCGCCTTTAACGTAAGTAAAACGACCCAAGGTGCTTCACAGGAGTATTATGACAAAATATTTGACACCGAGCCATACAAGGAGAAATTAGGGCAGATGACCAAAAGCTTGGTCAAAGAGGTAGGTTTTAAGGAGCATCTTAAAGGAGGAAAGAGAGGTAGAGAGGCAGAGAAGTTTAGACATGAGTAAACAGTGCAATAAAGGCAGAAAGCATTTACAGGCGATTTGTCTATGGGGCTCTGAAATTTCTCATTCTTTAAAAATGTATTAAGGACCATTAGGGATGTGAATAAAAAGAAAAATTTTGCTTAATATGGCTTTATTAAGGTCTTTAAAGAAGAACTCATGGAACTTTCCTCAGCTAGACAGTGAAATGGAAAAGTGAGTACTTTAATCCTTTTCATACCTGAAATTAGTGAGCTTAATCAATATGAAGTATAACATACATAGCAATTCTTGGCAAATGACAGTGGAATTGGGCCTGGTCTCTGAAGCTACAGCAAACCCAAATGAGGAAAATTAAAGAGATACTGCCTGAAACTTTCCTCAGGATAAACTGGCTGTAATGTTACCAAGATATTTTGTTAAACTGGGTGGCATATTGACCTGCTCCAGGGAACCATCTGGGTGCCAAAAGATTTTTTTTAATGTATTGAGGAAAATCAATGAAATTGTGTCACAAATATTTGACTGTGCACTGGTGAAAAGTGAATACAATTTACTGGTTAAAATGTTGTCCATTCTCAGGAAAAGGTCTAGCTGACAGCTAATCTCAGAGAACAAAAGCCATTCTTTGTTAATTATATTTACTTTTCCAGAGTATATATCGAGGGGAAACAGTTATGCAAAAAAAGGAACATGATATTCTATATAATGAGTGGTTAGGAAATACGAATGCTCATGTTTCTGAATAAAATAAACCATATAAAAGTATACTTAAAAATATTTTGAAATACCTAATCTTTCAAAATTTAAGTATTTGTCTTCCTGCCCATTTCACTGGAGGCCAAGGATTCCATTGGAATGCTTCTGAGGCAGGTTCTGTCCCATTTCATTGACCATTTACAGCAGTTACAAGCATCCTGACTATTTATAAGAATTTACAAGCACCCTCCACTTTGGATAAACAAGTGACCAGCACCTTATCCAATTTCAGATTAATTTAAGCCCTTTGACAAACAGCAATTTATCTAATAAAATCATTATAGCCTGCAATTGGTAATTTTTTTAAATATATAATCTACTGTCTCTTTCACATGTGTCTGTAATACTGATATACAAGCTCTCATGTTAAAATGAGCTTTGATGCGGAACCAGTTCCAACAAATATTCCACATTAGCGAACTTTAAGATTTATACCAGTCAAGTGGTTTGTTAACTGCTCGAGAGGTATTAAAGGATCACTGCTGTACCTTTTGTTTTATAAATACAGTAAAATGTGTAAATCTTTTTAATTCTTGCATTCTCAGGAAGTACACATTTCAAAACAGTGCACTCCTGCCATTTTGTTGGCGATTCAAAAAAGAATCTTGATAAAAAGAGAAAAATAAAGCTCTAAGTTCCGAACTTTAGCTGTGCTGCTGTAGGGAGGTTCCATTCAGAGGCCAGGAATTTCAGCACGAGAGGAAGGGTGAGTGACTATCGAGCACCTGGCTTCATAGCAACAACTTCAGTAGAGGCCCGAGAATACCTAGCTACTTGGTCAGGGAAGTATGGTATGGGGAAAATCCAAGAAAGTGGGAGAGAAAAATATCTTAAAAGGCAGAAGTTTCATCCTAAATTGAAGACTCTATGAAATGCATAAAGCATAAATCAGAGTTCTCCTGGTCATTTTTTTGCAATGTAGGTTTGTCTAAAAGTCAAGTGCCTACTGCTTATTCCCACTTTTTCTTTAAAGTGGGGAGTAGTCAAAAAATTCAAAGTGGTGGAGAGGTGACTTTGGGTAACAGAACAATCCTAAGCACAAGAGTGTTACCCAAAGTAGCTTCTCTATCCAGTTGATTACCTACAATGCTTCTTGAAAATGGCTGATTAGGTACATGTTTTGGGGAAAATCTCTCTCTCTTGTTCCTCTCCTCTCCCCTCCCCTCTCCCTGCCTTTGTGGAAGATGGAACACTCAGGTCATGCGCTAAGATTAATGTTTTCAATTTGAACATCCTGAAAGAGCTCCAATGAGATTCCATTCAAGTGCAGTCACACCTACATGTTCTGCAGAAGAGATGTGGAAAGCACAACAATGGAAAACAATACTGTAATAGCATGTATAACCAGGCAGATTTCTAACCTGTATAAATAACCAATTTATAGTAAAACTAGATATTATGGTCTCCAAAAGTAACATTTATAAATAGCAATACATTTTTTCATAAATGTTGAAACTTTATATAGCAGCTGCGTGATACCGCATATTGGAGCCTCAATGTATTGCAGCATGGAATTATGGGACTTAAGCTCAGCCCCATGACTCCCACTATATCCATTATCTTAGCTATGCCACCATGGTGAGGCTCCAAGTAGAGGCCAGGTGTTCCAACAAAGAGAGGAAGGATAAATTGGAGTCAGAGTCACCTCTGGGCCCCTCTCCCACACTTCCTGGTCGGTTTCAGAGCAATATTGGGAGAGGGCTGGGGAAAGGTCACTTTCTCAGTGGGATTTGTGCATGGTGCGGGAAGACCAAGAAAAGGGAGAAAAAACTATTTTAAAAGAAGGCAGAACCTTATCGTTAAGAAACAAATCACTACAGATTTGATGCATAAAATGTTGTAATATCATTGTTCAAGGGGATATGCAGCAAAAATCAGTGAAGTCAACTGAGAGCCGTCACTCTGCCAAAATGAAAAGAACCATCTCCAACGAGATTCTATTCACATTACACTAACTATGTGACTTCTGCATCCGGAGATTACATTTTAACATATTTCATGATATCCTAAGCCAAAAGTATAATACATAGGCCATTTAGACATTGAATTCCAGATATGAAATTTAATCACAAGAAATCCTCCCTGACAATATTTTCCCTGTTTTTCTATTTATTATAGTAACCAATACCTTAAATCAATAAAGACTTTAAAACACAAGATGTAGTTCTTATATATAGTTAAAAATTCTAGACAAGTTTAACACATTTTCTTTAATGACCAACTTAATCATTTTACTTTTACAAACATAATTAAATTTATAGCTTCTGATACAAATGTGTCACAGTTATTTGACTGTGAAAAGCAGCTTTTCCAGGTCTCCAAACTACACTCCAACATGTGTAGCACTTACCCCTACTTTTGAAGGTACAATCTCATAAAGGAGAAGGATACTCTATAGGAATGTTCTTTTCCCTTTTATCACTCTCATTATTTGTATCACTATGTGGTACCCTGCAGACCTATGTTACAGGTTGGGTGGAGCCAGAGATATGTTCATTATTGGGAACAAAAAAGATGCAATGCACTAAGAGAAAATATATCTAACAGCTGAGAGATTATTTTGCAAAACTATACGATGAGAGAGAAACTGGTAGTTCTCTCTGACTTTAAAGACTAATGTGGTACTAAAGGGACCAGACTGCTTGATATAGGGCGCAATGCTGGTTAATAGTAAATACTATTTTTGAATGGGTTCACTATGGTATTTGCTTTCCAATCATTACATTTTATTATTTAAAAAATGGACTGTTTATGAAGTAGCAGACACAGAAATAGTTTATTCCAAGAAAAAGCACTCAGCCCCTCAAGAATTGCAGCTAGATCAGTAATGGATTATTAATGTCAAAGACTATGGTGGCACAGCAGTTCTGCCAAAGTAATTCCTCACCAATGTGCCATACGCCATTGCACAAAATGACAGCTGTAAAAGTTAATTAAAAATCTGCTGAAAAACATAATTGCAAAATTACTTGATATCCCCAAATCTGCCCAATGTTCACTACCAATAGTTTTCGTCTTGGAAGACTGTTTGATATGATACTTTTAAGAACAAACATTATCATTGCACAAAGCTATTTCCATTCGCTGTAAAAGACAATGGCTACCTGCTATTTTTTTTAATCTAATCTTATTTATGAATGAATCTTTAGTTCCCTATTTTAGTCCATGGCTGTTTTAAGATCAAATTCCTGGATCTCTAGCCCATAGAATAACAACTTGTTAACAAAATCTCGCAGTAAATGTGCTTTATGCAACGACATAATATTGTATAACTGCCACCAGATGTCTTTAGCACATTGGGATGCCTCCTTACTGAGTGAACTGACAATACATTGTGGTAAAAGTATAACAGAACCCAATGGAATTCTGTTATGATTAATTTCCATTTAAAAGGCACTTAAATCTATTGTTCTTATGTGCCTTGGATTTACTAGTGTCATTACCTAATCCTTTTGTCTGCTGCCTTTGCAGGTGCGATGTGAAATGAGTTAGGGAAATCTCAGTTAGGGAAATCTAAGTCTAGTTTATAGCTGGCATTAGTCCATAGCACAAAATCACTCCAAATTTGGGATTAATCGGCTCTCTCATACAGCGAGGTCCATATTATGTAGGAAATGGAAAATTTAAAATGTTGGTGCAGTAGGAAATACACTTCAGAGGTTGGGACTGAAGTGTACTGCTGGGACTGAGTGGAGGGATCTTCCCATACCTGACATGGTGTTGCACAGGGTGCCTGAAGTGAGAGGATGTTCTATTCCCCAATATTAACATTCCTCAACTTAAACAAAACATTAAAAAAACTACAGAATAACAGATTACATTAAATAGCTTGGCTGGATTGATAAACATGTATTCTTAACTCAGAATGAGCCAACATGATAGAATAGGATATATATCTGTTTCATATTAGTTATTGTCTTCAGTGAAGCTTAGGTGCTGCGTACATACATTCTCCGTTATTAAGCTTGTACCTTTATTTCTAGATCTGGACAGCCTATGATTCCTGCTCTTTGCTACTTTGTCAGTTTTTACCAGCTCGTCAACGTGTTGATATCCTACACTGGCATCCTCCTCTATAGCTAATTTAGGTACACTTTTGCCTTTAACTTCCAAGTTGGAACACAGCCGGGTGAGATTATCTTCCTTCTGCTCAAAAACTGAATGCGTTATATCGTTTCCATTGGATTTTGTCAGCTTTTCAAAGTAGCTGGGTCCTCCATTTGTACTCTGAAACATTTCCACGCATTCAGTTCCTATGTTCTCAGGTGCAGCAGCACAACCGCAGATATCATCAGCTTTGACAGCATCTGGTGAACTATCCCCTCTTGCTGTTTCTAAACACTCTTCCTCTGGATCCTGGTCAAAAAGCTCAGGGGTGAAACACCATGTGTCATCCTCCTTAACATCCTCCTCTTCCTCCGCAGGCTGCTGCACATCCGTGTCAACCGAGGGTGCTATTGCCATCGCCATCACCTCAGCCTCATCCTCGCATAACGACCCCACAACAGAGGAGGGTGATACAGCCATGGAGCTGTTATAAGAATTTCCTGTACTGTCATAAACAGTTTGGTTTTCCTCATTATTCTGTAATTCACATTTTACTGCATTTAACAATACATTCTCTCTGATGTTTATTGATGTAGAAGTATCTTTCTGTAACATGGTCTCCAACTGAAATGTAGTTATTTCTGTTTTTTGCTGTCTCTGTCTAACAGAGTTACACAACATGTTCTTATAATGATCATCTTGCGTCAACTGAATTGTTGGAAAATGCGACTGTGTTGTCGGTGTTTGCATAGGTGTTGAAGTCAGGGGCCTTTTTTTGAAATACTGCATGATAGATCCTGGCGCTTTTTTTGTGTCATCATTTTTTACATTTTTCAATTTGATACTGGCATTTCTGAAGAGCGGAGTCTTGGTACTTATGGTTGTAGCAGAATTAGCTTCCTCGTTATCTGTAAGCCAAGCAATAATTATCAAAAGTCTTAAAATGCCAGTGCAGTACAATTTTACCCATATAACTTAGGTAACATTCATTTTTCACAACTATGTAAAATCCACTGCAAAAAAAAAGCATAATCAAAATTTTTATTTTGAGCGCCCGGGCATAGATCATGCACTCAAATCATGATTGCTGTAAAGGATCATCTTAAGCAAGCTCAGAGAAGCCTACTAATCACCAGTGGAGTACTGAACTCTCAAATAGAGCCATTGTTGTAAAGTAATCGGTGAGATTTTGGGCACCACACTATAGAAAAGATATATTAGAGATACGGTAAAACAACAGTTGTATACACTAGAAAGATACCAGGGATGAGAGGATGAAAGTTATGGAGAGACTTTGAGCTGTATTTGATGGAACAAAGGTTAAGAACCCTAATAGAACTGATCAAAATTATGACAAGGTTTGAAAAGGTAAATAGTGAAAGATTATTTCCACCCGTTGGTGAATTGGTAATAAAGGGAGACGGGTGCATAAACTCCAGATTAGCACAGGAAGCATAAAGGAGAAGGTTAGAAAGATTTCCCCCCCTACAAAATGGGTTACCTAAGTATTGAAACCCAATCAATACAGACATTGAACAAGGAATTAAATAAACATAAGAAAAAAACATATTTAAAGGAAGGAGGAAAAGAGCAGGAAATGGAATTAGAATGGATAGGTCCACTGAGAAAGCCAGCACTGGAACAGGCAAGATGGACTGAATAGCTTTCTTCTGTACCAAAATTCTGATGATGCAAATCAATATTCAAATTCTAAACAGTGAGCCAGATCATATGTGAAGCACTTAGCGAGTGGCTGAGTGTTCCACATCTGGGGAGAGGGGGGGGGAAGAAACCCAACAGAACCAACCCCACCACAAGAAACATAACCACTGTTAACTGATTTGAGAGCAAGACTGTCGATGGGCGTGAAACACCTACAACCCATAATATCTCGCCTTGGCCAGCAGTGGTAGCAATAAGGACGTCGGAAGGAGTTTATAAATGAAAAACAAAAAGTCGATTGAGCTTGTTGGCATTCAGATTGTAATTTTGCATAATTCAGTGCATAACTGTCTTAAATCAATTAGAAAATAATTTTGCACAACTTGACCCTTGCAGCCCACTCACCATCATGCAAAAGTCCTCCAGTGGTCAGCATGAAGTGATGTGGGACATAGAATTCTTCAGCTTACAACCAATACTACCCATAACTGATAGATTGATTCAAGAGGGACAAAAACAGGTCTTGTCTTCTACTGCTCAATACCAGATTAGTTTCACAGGCTCAAATTAACTCAAATTCAACGTCACTTATCAAAACTCCAACAATCTCATTCAGGTGGGATAGAAGATGAAAATCTCAAATTACTGACGATGGGGCTCTTCTCTGAAGTTGCGAATTGAGGCATTTTGTCAGAGCAGTAGAGAAACATTTTTTATCTCTACTGAGTTATACCTCATTGGCAAAAGGCAGACAGCATTTTGGTTTGAAGGGAAGAAAAAAATGCCACTGTTATTGCTCACCTCAAATACATACAAGACCCTTCCCCTAATATTAAAAATCTTTATACTGTTTTCTTATAGGTCATACCAACCCATTAAGTTCCCTGTTGAAATGAGTGGCGCTTTATTAATACTAACCAGGTACTCCTGTAGTGCTCATTTTACTGGTATCACAGAAGGGAGGTGCAGGAATGGCACTAGGACTAGTCGCCTGGTTTGCTGTGCTAGCATTAGGCGGGGTGCACTTCGGAATACCATTTTCCAACAAGCCTTGTGTGCTGACAATCTGTGACTGATGATCCTTGTTCTCAACATGTGCAGGCTTTGACAAACCTTCATTTGAATATTCTGTTGTAATAGCAGGTATTGTATTGAGGACCTCGGGTAAATGACCAACACCCTTCTGGTGAGCATTGGAAAACATACACAATGAATCCAATGCGCAGTTAAAGTTTGGATGGTGTTGGACCTGTCGACGGATCCACTTTGAGAGACCTATAATTAAACAAAAAGTTGTAAAAATCAGTGAAAATTAGAATAAGCAAAATAGCATCTAAAACAGAGGACAAGCATTCTAGAAAATGAGTGATAGATTTTATGTCACGTCATACTTAATGTTAATCATAAAAGTAAAGTGTAAACAGAAGTTTGTGAAAAACAATCTAATTTTAACCAAAAGAAAACATGCACCCAATCATTATAAGGACTTTTCTTTCTTTTCAATGCTGGCATGTTATTGAAATTTATTTCCAAAATCCTAACAAGATTTGAATAAATTAGTACGATTTTTAAAAAATATGTTGCTTGTCCAACCAGTGCTCTCCATATTAATTTGCAACGGATAATTTACAGCAGGTTTATTTAAAAAAATGTATTTACTTTCAATCCCATTCTTTATCCACTTCATTTCAAATCCTGCCACTACTGCAGCACCAAAGCCCAAAGTTGTAAAATGCTTAATTAATTATATGGGCTTTTTACCAAAGTCATAAAAACCCAAAACGATTTTAAAATCCCTTTTTTTACCCTCACAACTTTCTATGCTTACTCATACAAAAACAGGGCACCGCAATTTCCCAGTATTTACAATTGTGATTGGTACCTCACATCCATCGTTAGTTAAAAAAAATGATTTTTGCTCATTTTGTATTTTATATATTTGTAAGCAAATGAATTGTGTTTAAAGTTTTGTTAAAATATATTAAATAATTTTTTCTTCTATTTTGCATGTTATTTTCTCTCAACTAGTGCTGTTTTGTCACAACTCCAGATGTAAAGTCACCTTGTCTCTGCTCAGCATTTCCTTTAAACAGCCTATCCATGCTTGGTTAATCTCCATGTAGAGATTATAACGCACTCTAAACCAACTATTATTCCAATGGATGTTTTCATATAAATTACTTTCCTGGTTCAACAGTTGAAACTGCAACACTTGCATCTACTCAGTGAAATGCTATTGGAGTGGCTCCAATAAATGTATTTTCAACCATGTGAGCAGTGAAAATAACTGAGTAGAATAATGTTTCAGTATCGGTTGAGTCAAATTAGCATACGTGCATAAATTGATCTTTCACGGAGGTTTTTATGATCTCTGAACCGGATTTATGCACCAGCGCTTGAGGTCGATCGTCATTCCTGCGTTTGCTAAACTTCGCAAAAAAAAGACATGAAAAGTGGTGGATTGTTGAAATAAAGTGTCAAGGAATACTTTGTTTGCTTTTAGCCCTGCTCTGAGCATTCCTACCCTCTCAAAAAGGATTTTTTTAAAAAACAAGTTAGTCAAAAGTGAGAAATAGACTCATTTAACAAGCTGCGGCCTTGCTAAAGGTCATTAATGTTGAACCCATGCAGAATTCCACAGCTAGGTAGCTACATTGAAAAGTGAATATTTTATTCCATTCCTGAACTTAAAGATGAAAATTTTCAAAAACTACCACAGCAGTAAAGGAAATGAAAATAAAATAATTTTCTGGCCCACAGCATAGGTGCAGTAGGTATTGATGGGTATATCACAGTGGATGAGGAAGAAGAGAGGTCAGCCCAGGAGCAAAACAAGTCAGTCTGGGAGCACAGTGAAATAGAAACATAGAAGATAGGAGCAGGAGTAGGCCATTCGGCCCCTCGAGCCTGCTCCGCCATTTAATGAGATCATGGCTGATCATCCAAATTCAGTACCCTGTCCCTGCTTTCTCCCTATATCCCTTGATCCCTTTAGCCTGAAGAAATATATCTAACTCCTTCTTGAATATATTTAATGAATTGGCTTCAACTGCCTTCTGTGGTAGAGAATTCCACAGGTTCACCACTCTCTGGGTGAAGAAATTCCTCCTCATCTCAGTCCTAAATGGCTTACCCCTTATCCTTAGACTGTGACCCCTGGTTCTGGACTCCCCCGCCATCGGGAACATCCTTCCTGTATCTAGTCTGTCTAGTCCTGTTAGAATTTTATAAGTTTCAATGAGATCCCCTCTCATTCTTCTAAACTCTAGCGAATACAAGCCCAATCGTCCCAATCTCTCTTCATACGTCATTCCTGCCATCCCAGGTATCAGTCTGGTGAATCTTCGCTGCACTCCCTCCATGGCAAGAACATCCTTCCTCAGATAAGGAGACCAAAACTGCACACAATACTCAAGGTGTGGTCTCACCAAGGCCCTGTACAACTGCAGCAAGACATCCTTGCTCCTGTACTCGAATCCTCTCGCTATGAAGGCCAACATACCATTTGCCTTCTTAACCGCCTGCTGCACCTGCATGCTTACCTTCAATGACTGGTGCACAAGGACTCCCAGGTCTCGTTGCACTTCCCCTTTTCCCAATCTATTGCCGTTCAGATAATAGTCTGCCTTCCTGTTTTTGCCACCAAAGTGGATAACCTCGCATTTATCCACATTATACTGCATCTGCCATGCATCTGCCCAATCACCCAACTTGTCCAAATCATACTGGAGTTTTTCTGCATCCTCCTCACAACACACACGCCCACCCAGCTTTGTGTCGTCTGCAAACTTGGAGATATTACATCTAGTTCCCTCGTCTAGATCATTAATATATATTGTGAATAACTGGGGTCCTAGCACCGATCCCTGCGGTACCCCACTAGTCACTGCCTGCCACTCGGAAAAAGACCCGTTTATTCCAACTCTTTGCTTCCTGTCTGCCAACCAGTTCTCTATCCAAATCAGTACCTTACCCCCAATCCCATGTGCTTTAACTTTGCACGCTAATCTCTTATGCGGGACCTTATCGAAAGCCTTCTGAAAGTCCAAATACACATCCACTGGTTATCCCTTATCTATTCTACCAGTTACATCCTCAAAAAATTCCAGGAGATTAGTCAAGCATGATTTACCTTTTGTAAATCCATGTTGACTTTGTCCGATCCGGTCACTGTTTTCCAAGTGCTCTGCTATTACATCTTTTATAATGGACTCTAGCATTTTCCCCACTACCGATGTCAGGCTTACCGATCTATAATTCCCCATTTTCTCTGTCCCACCTTTTTTAAATAGTGGGGTTACATTAGCTACCCTTCAATCCATGGGAACTGTTCTAGAGTCTATAGAATTTTGGAAGATGACCAGCAATGCATCTACTATTTCTAGGGCCACTTCCTAGGAGGAAGAGAGGTCAGCTTGGGAGCTCACCACTCCGGAGGTGCACAACTCACAGCAGGTAGTAGGGTCTACCACATCAGAGTCAGTTATCTGGTAATAATTGAGGTGCCGTGCATAAGGAGGCTCAGGCTGCTCAGGAAAGCTGTGACCGAGGTTTGCCACCTGAGGCAAAAAGACCTGCAATGATGTACTGGCAGTGAACGCCTACACTGCCCTCAATTTTAGAACCATAGGCACCCACAACGGACATCTTGGCAGTCAGTCACTTTGTCCTGTACTGCTCCATTAAGGAGGTCTTTCCACCCACCAGACTACAACTCTGACAGCAACAACCGTAGCAGGCCAGTCACTGCAGGCAGGGAGACAGGTAGGAGGATTCACTGTTCAGGTTGTTCACTGAGCTCTGCAATGGGGCACTATTATTGCTTTTGCACAGATTTGCAATCATGGAACTATTATTTGCCACATCTGCTTGGTTTTTTTCAGTGTACTATATATCCTTGTTTGTTTTTTGTCAACTCATGCTTTATTTTCTGCACATTTAATTCACCCCACTCATTTCTCATTAATTTTCTTCCTTCCCCTCCTGAAGATGTTGACTGCTTACAAGTATACAATTCCAAAGCTACTGTTTGCCCTCTAGCTCCTCACCCAAGTGGCTATTATTCATGTGTGAGCCTGGACAGTAGGTGTTGGAAAGCTATTTATCCATATGGAGCGTCACAGCCGAGACCCATCATGTTTTTACCAGAGATCAACACGTGCACTTTCCGTCATATGCTCACTCCCCCCCCAGGAGTCGATGGCTCAGGAGCAGGAATGCGGGCCAATTTTTCCATTCCCAGTCCTGGGTACTAATGGAATCCTTGAAACCATCCAACCAAAGGCTAGTTGGTGCAGTGGGTTTGCACAATGACCCATCACCTTTGGAATGCAGGTTGGGAGTACAGCCTACACTAATGGGATGAAAATCTCTCTTGAAAGGATTTAACTGAATTGAACTGGGGCAGTGTCGATCCAGGACATAGTGCATGAATCCACAGCATAAAAGTGCCCATTATTCAGCACTAATTGGAAGTTGACTCAGAGAGCCCTTAAGAATAGCCGGTATAGGAAATGAAAACAACACACTTGTGTATTAGAGGGTGCTCTTTTGAAGTTGAAGCCAAGGCATATTGTTGGAACAGTGAAAAGAGATTTACTTTTACATTTTCTCACAAGGAGGGGGGTGGAGGGCAAGTAGGAGGCCACCTCCTACTTACTCAGCAACACATTGGAAACAGCTTAGGAAATGTACGTGATGCAAGGGAATCTAAAAAAGGCGAGAAAATAAAATGCAGGAAGAAAAATTAGGGCGTTAAGAAACCTTTTGTAAAATTACTGAACCTGCTAACTCCCCCGTTGCATTTGGAGGAATTCCCATTATCAAATGCATGGAATTCTAAAAGTCAAAACATTTCACTCGAGTGTACCCTCTAAAAATTTACAGGTGCTCATGTGCTGTATAAAATTTTACAAGTCAGACACTCATGGGTACACTAGGAGAAACTATTTTCCTTAACCCTTAAAGCATTAGATCATTGCATTTGCTGTGTTAACCATAAGGTGCTCCTGTTTATTCAGCAGAGAAAAAGGTTAATGTGGCATAATCTCAGTATAACACACATTACATAACTTTGTGTTTTTAGCTAAATTCCACTGCATTGGCAAATAACAGCAGCATTACTTAAGAATCCGATGCAAATAAAATTTTTATGGTCGAGCCATATCTCAAGCAGCTGTTTCACATTATTTTCAAAATCAGAACGCCAAAGCAGAGCTATAGCACCATCCAGTGACAAAAGGGCAGTAATTTGACATTCACAATTTTCATGCAATGATTTTAGAGCAAATTTTCAGTTTGATCCAGCAATTCCAATGCTGAACAGCATTCCAGCTTTTTATTTGTCCAATTTAAACAAATATTTAACTCCCCTTTTTTAGATTCTACCAACCCACACACCTCTTCTGACCAAGAAGACAGCAATCAACTTCCTCCTTGGCAATGCTTATAAATTTCTCGAAGTGGCTGCTATGGAGGTACACAAGAGCATTATGGGTTGATTAAGTCATCCAATTTGCTTTCCTTCCTGACAGCCCAGCCAAAATTAGCAACTCGCTGTGGAGAATATATTTTTTACCTTTCTAGAAATAGCCAACATGGACCAAAAAAGGCTTTCATGGAAATGTATCCAAGACTGAAGTCACTTTTTAAATGATGATCATGTAGTAATGCAGAGGCCTGGTGATGCGAGTTAACACACAAATATGGTAATAGTGACAGGATTCAGGTTTGTGTTTTGAAAACCCATGTACACAAATCCCTGATCTCAGACAGAACCATCTGCTGATGCACCAAGCTGATTCAAAATACTTCTAAGCGAAGAATGACAAACCTGAAAGCAGCTGGAATAAGTCGGTCACACCACTCCCTTTCCAGCAGCCCCCTTGTCATCGTAACAGTGAGTCTCAAAACTTAATAGATATGCATTTGTGGGTTTGAACATGCATATTGCAGCAAATTGACATGCCAATGTGTTGCACCATCTGTATTTTTTTTGTTCATATGGTGGAGCAGTACGGAATGGTGCAGAGCACTGCTCTAATGCACTGAGTGGTGAGACACAAATTTGAGGCTAGGTTGGTGGGACTGCGTCCAGCTGGGTGGGACTACACTCGCCTGGATCCATTCTTATCTACCTAATCGTAACCAGAGAATCAGCTGCAATGCTTCTCTTCTCGCTCCCGCATCGTTACCTCTGGTGTCCCACAAGGATATATCCTTGGCCCCCTCCTGTTTCTCATCTACATGCTGCCCCTTAGCGACATCATCCGAAAACACAGCATCAGTTTCCACATGTACGCTGACGACACCCAGCTCTACCTCACCACCATTTCTCTCGACCCCTCCACAGTCTCTAAGTTGCCAGACTGCTTATCCGAGGTCCAGTTCTGGATGAGCAAAAATTTTCTCCAATTAAATATTGTGGAGACCGAAGCCATTGTTTTCAGTCCCCGCCACAAACTCCGTTCCCTAGCCACTGACTCCATCCATCCCTCTCCCTAACATTTGTCTGAGGCTGAACCACACTGTTCACAACCTTGGTGTCATATTTGACCCTGAAATGAGCTTCCGACCACATATCCGTGGCATAACTAAGACCGCCTATTTCCACCTCCGTAATATCACCCATCTCCACCATTGCCTCAGCTCATCTGCTGCTAAAACCCTCATTCATGCATTTGTTACCTCTAGACTTGACTATTCCAACGCACTCCTGGCTGGCCTCCCACATTCTACCCTACATAAGCTTGAGGTCATCCAAAACTCGGCTGCCCGTGTCCTAACTCGCACCAAGTCCCATTCACACATCACCCCAGTGCTCACTGACCTACATTGGCTCCTGGTTAAGCAACGCCTCGATTTCAATATTCTCATCCTTGTTTTCAAATCCCTCCATGGCCTCTCCCCTCCCTATCTCTGTAATCACCTCCAGCCCCACAACACCCCCCACCCCGAGATATCTGCACTCCTCTAATTCTGCCCTCGAGCATCCCTGATTATAATCGCTCAACCATTGGTGGCCGTGCCTTCTGTTGCCTAGGCCCTAAGTTCTGGAATTCCCTGCCTAAACCTCTCCGCCTCTCTACCTCTCTTTCCTCCTTTAAGACGCTCCTTAAAACCTACCTCTTTCCTATCCTAATTTCTCCTTATATGGCTCAGTGTCAATTTTTTTGACATAATACTCCTGTGAAGTGCCTTGGGATGTTGTACTATGTTAAAGGCGCTATATAAATACAAGTTGTTGTTCTCTGATCACCAAGTTCTGATTTCAAATCAGCTACCATGGAGAAGTCACGAAGTAGAGACCTGACAATTCCCCATAGGGAGAAAAGGACAACTTGTGGGAAGTCATTCACCTCCTAGCTGTTGGTTTCATAAGAAACAGGAGCAGGAGTAGGCCATACAGCCTCTTGAGCCATGATTATACTCAACGATTCAGCATCCACAGCCCTCCGGGATAGAGAATTCCAAAGATTCACAGCCCTCTGAGTGAAGAAATTTCTCCTCATCTCAGTCCTAAATGACCAACCCCTTATCCTATTTCAGTATGGCATTAGCAGTAACCTGGGAGCAAAGTGCTCATCTGCTCTCTCAGCCATGGATGATTCATGTTGTGGAGCAATCACTTAAAAAGAATATATAAATAGCTTAAAAAAAAGGATATGGAGTTGTAAGAAGTAATTCATAATTTTCACCTTTTCACAAAGTGCAGCCTTTTATTTAACCCCTCCCAAAGGTGTAATATTAAATAATCATTTATTACAAAGTATACAGAACAATAACCATTCTCCTCAACTAACTGAATAATCCCTAAAGAAAGACAGAGCTCACCAAATTCTAGTCGGTTTGAAAACAAAAATATTAAATAGACTTGACAATAGTACCTTACCAGTTATATACTTTTTGGTATTACTTCTAAATCGGTCATCAACCAGGATCAGTGCTCCCCAGTCATTCTTATGTCGAATGCACCTATAAAAGTGAGTAAATGTAATTACATTCTGCTATCAATTATTTTCTAACAAAACTATCCCTCTCTGTACTAAATAATATTTTCAGCTTTTAAAATAGAGACTGATTTTCTGTACATTTCTGATAGTGAGTATGATAAAGAACACTTCAAACCTTGGAGCCCCAGAGAAGTTGCACCATTTGCAATGCAAGTTATGCTCTTCCTTCAGTAAAATGAAGACTTAGAGGGGATCTGATCCAAGTGTTAAAGGCAAGGATAACAAAAGTGGATGTCGTGTTTGAGATCCTAGGGATGGGTAGGACTAGGGGCCACCCATAGAAACTGAGGGAGCAGGGAATGGCGAGGTTATCATGTGATGTATTGTGCTACCAGATCATCTTGCCTTATGATTTACAAATAAAGATCAACTGATTTTTTTTCCATCAAAAATCGAAACGCAAAGATGGGTTCAACAGGGCTGCTGGATGGAGCACTGATCGAGCTTTCCACTGGAGGGAGGAAAGTTAGGGAAACCCAATAGGACCAGTTCCTCCCTACAGAAGTGCACCAGTCAACCAAAATACGAGTGCAGTAAAGTCTGCCTTGCAGATTATATCACTCTTCCTGAAAAGGTAGAACTGTGAGAAGGTACATGTAAGGGATCAAAAAAGGGAAAAGGCAGGTTAGAAAGTATGAACAGAAATGTTTTTAAAGGTAACAAAATTATTCAATTAAAATGAAAACATTTTTGAAGCTATGGTACATAAGAATATGTTCGAAGGCTCAAGTAATGTGAATTTATTAAAACTTTTGTTTCAATCTTAATTTAGCAAAACTTTGGACATTTGATTCGCTGGATAAAGTATTCCATTAAATGGCTTCATGACACAGTGCACTGCCTCTTCAATGTGGATTCACTGCAGCACTATTGGAAATGATGCTGATCAGAAGGCCTCCCAATGGGGCTAAAAATTAATGGGCAAGTGTTCTATTGCACTCTCAATAACCAACTTAGGAGCAGTAGCAGCAGAGCACTGGAAACAAATCACCTGTGCATCCGCTCAGCGAGAAGTGGTTTGTTTAAAAAGAATGCAGTCAGGCGACACGGTGGCATCGTGGTTAGCACTGGTGCCTCACAGCGCCAGGGACCCGTGTTCGAATCTGGCCTCGGGTGACTGTCTGTGTGGAGTTTGCACATTCTCCCCGTGTCTGCGTGGGTTTCCTCCGGGTGCTCCGGTTTCCTCCCACAGTCCAAAAATGTGTGGGTTAGGTTGATTTGGCTATGATAAATTGACCCTTAGTGTTAGGGGGGGATTAAATATGTGGGGTTACGGGGATAGGATAGGAAGGGATATGTTAGGGGGAATTAAATACGTGGGGTTACGGGGATAGGGTGGGATATGTGTCGATGTAGGCTCGATGGGCTCGATTCTGTGTGAGAAAGCAGGGACAGGGTACTGGATTTGGATGATCAGCCATGATCGTATTGAATGGTGGAGCAGGCTCGACGGGCCGAATGGCCTACTCCTGCTCCTAGTTTCTATGTTAACAATTTTCTTTAAGGGATTTGATCCTAGAAAATTTACCTATCCAGTGCAGTGACTGCACTTCTTGTGCTTTGTAAATGAGTTTGTAATAGTTACACAAGTACCGGGGTAATTCATCAAACCCCCAGGTTGTGCCCAAGTTGTGTTTTATGGTGTGGGCTGATTAGGCCTCTGTTCAAATGTTAGGCACACTTTATTGAGTTTTAACACCATGATCAAAATCCATTCACACTAGCACCTATGACCTGCAATCCTATTTCCTTCCAAATATCAGGATTATATGCATGCAAATTTGTCCTCAACACACTTGTTGATTATTTATGTCCATGTATCTGCTGCAACTCCATGTAATGGCATATCACAAAGCAGTTCTACCAGAATCATGCTCTGCTAAATCCATTTCATTGAGGCCTGCATCTTCTCTCTCAGGAATATGACCGACACAGTTACAGTTCCTCTCCCAGTCACTGGACTCTACTTAATGGACTAGAAAACCCCCCACATCATTAGCACCTCCCCAAAACCCTGGCTGATTGGAGAGCTTCGTTACTTGACCTGTGAACTCTTACCTGCCCAGGGCTTGATTCAGTGCTCGAAATGCCTGAATCTCATACCACTGACTACCAGGAAGCAGACCCCGTGTCCGTGAATGCTGGTCATTATATTTCCGTTTCAGTTCAACCTGGAGGGGAACAACAGACACAATTCAAATAGTTGTACACGTTTTAGCAATTTTAATGTGCAACAGAAATGGGGCTGAACTTTAAATAAAACAAACAAAAAAAACCACTGGAGACACTCAACAGGTTAGGCAGCATCTGTCGAGAGAACACATCAGTCAATGTTTCAGGTGTTGAACCCTTTTTGAAACATCAACTGACTTGTGTCTTCTTGACAGATGCTGCCTGACCTGCTGAGCGTCTCCAAGGCTTTCTGCTAGTGTTACAGATTTCCGGCATCTGCAGTATTTTGCTTTCTGAACTTTATATAAGTGGTTTACAGTAAGACTTGTACAATCCAAATATCTCAACAACAACTTGCACTTATATAGCACCTTTAACATTATAAAAAAGGCCCCAAGGTCTTTCACGGAGGCACAAGGTAAAGAAAATGAACGCTGAGCCAAAGGTGCAAATATTAGGAGGGTGACCAAAAGCTTGGTTAAAGAGGTGGGTTTTAAGAAAGGTCTAAAAGGAGACGAAAGAGAGAGGCAGGGGAAAAGCCATGAAGGGATGTAAACAAAAGGATGAGAACTTTAAACTGGAGGTGTTGGAGGACTGGAAGCCAATGCAGGTTAGCAAAGACAGGGGTGACAGGTCACTGGTTCTTGGTGCGGGATAGGATACAGGCAGCAGAGTTTGGATGAGCTGCAGATTATTAAGGAAGAATGGGAGGCTGGCCAGAACATTGGAATAGTCAAATCTGGAGATGACAAAGGCTTGGAAAAAGGTTTCAGCAGCAGAT
This sequence comes from Squalus acanthias, assembly GCA_030390025.1. Taxonomy (NCBI): domain Eukaryota; kingdom Metazoa; phylum Chordata; class Chondrichthyes; order Squaliformes; family Squalidae; genus Squalus; species Squalus acanthias. The sequence goes on from CM059448.1 coordinate 3,824,633, forward strand.
GGGCTGAGGCGGGTAAGAGGCAGGCGATGTTACGGAGGTGGAAATAGGGGCTCTTAGTGATGAAGAGGGTATGGGATCGGAAACTCAGCTCAGAGTTAAATAGACAACAAAGCTGTGAAAAGTCTAGTTCGGCCTGAGACAGTCGTCTGGGAGAGAGATGGAATCGATGGCAAGGATATGGAATTTGGGGGCCAAAGACAACAGTTACGATATTACCAATGTTTAGCTAGAGGAAACTACGGTTCATCCAAGCAGACTAACAATACAGAGGAGGCAGAGGAGGGCTGAGAGATGTAGTGGAGAGGTAGAGCTGGGTATCATCAACATACATGTGGAAGCTGACCCCCACATTTACATATGATGTTGCCAAGGGGCAGCTTGTAGATGAGGAAACAAGAATTGATCCTTGGGAAACTCCAAAAGTAACAGTGTGGGAGCGGGAAGGGAAGCCACTGCTGCAGATGTTCAGGCTATATTATAAATAATCAAATTACATGCATTATACTTAGATGTAAAAGACATACATGTACACTATTACATAAGTGTATATAATATATGTAATGTTCAATTCAACTTTACAAAACAAAAAATGCATAACAATTTCAAGCTATGCTCTACAAATGATAAAATATTTGAATGTTTATTTTCACAGCTGCATAGAGAAACATTAACCACTTTGACTTTTTGTGCAATTCTGTACACCAAATAATTAAATGTGGACACACATGTTCTTTTGGCATCCTTTAGATAGTCAAATTTGAATGTCATGATACAAAGAACAGAAATTCCTGATCATAAATCAAAAAACATAAACAGGATGGCATAGTTTAAACACCGCATAAACTCTTCAAATTTAGTGAAATCAAAAAATCACAGAACTCACATTTGTTACTGTGTTGAATAGAAAATAATTCCTTGGTTTAATCAGTTATTTCTGCTCTCAATAAGTCTAAGATGATATAGCAGAAAAAGTTGCAACACAACAAATGCTTGAACTTCACAATGTTAAGTCAATAAAGGGATATATTATATTGATTTTTCTTTCTTTTCCTCCCTTGAAAGCTACTCTACAGACTTCTCTATGGATTTCTCAACAAAGCAGGTAATGCTATTGTATCTGATTGATGAAATGTATAAGCTCAATGCATAAATGGGTTAAAGGGACACTAAACCCCAGTGGATGATGCCTTGCGCTGCTTTGCTCATTCCTCTGTGTTTAATTACTGTGAAAGTTTCTCAGCTATTTCATGTTCCTTCGGTTACATCCCATTGAGCTCAGTCATTTTTTACAAATGAGAATTGCAGGTATATGATGTCAAAGTTAGTTGCTTAAGTGAGAATTAGGGATAAATTTTACACAGGAATTGCAAAAGAAAAGCAACAGAATTTACTCATAATTGATGGCAAGGAAAAAAAGATGTGGCAATGTTAAGAGCTTAAATAAGTCAGCAGAGTACTCCGAAGAAGCAAGCAAAAAACAGCTCCTAAGTATTCGTAATTAAAGATATGAACATAGTTAAATGCACTGAAAAAAATGACTTAATCAATGGATTGTGCATTCATTGCATTTATTACGTGTATTCCACAATTCTGCAACTAAACATTAAAACAGTACATTAGCATTTAGAATCACAATGCACATATGCACTAATAAGTGGTTCCATTTTCACCTGTGCTTATACTTCTCAAAAATCAGCAAGTTACACTCAATTCAACTGCTCTTCCTTCAGCAAGACCCAAAGTGGAGTAACACTGTGTTGTCTTCAGTACAAGAGCTGGAGAGGGCGTAATGTTCCAGCAAGCAATGCACATCATAACATCACAATGAATGCTGCACTTTATGAAACTGCTTTATCTACATACAAGCTCAAGTGTGACTTCTCCCCAACAGATAGTAGCGGCCTGCCAGAAAGCAGATTTGATTGTGCACAGCTGTGTGAAGTGAGTTCTTTATACTGATTTCTCACAATTGTTTTCTTAAAGGAAAAGTCAAAACATACCAAAGCTTACTGGCATTGCTTTACTATAAAAGTTCATATTATATACAAAATCCAACTTTTTCACTACACACAAACAATTGTCTCACTAATTCAAATGAGAGAAACCAGAGCTGTCATCACGGAGCTCGGTAAAACAGGATTGTCTCTTCCCCCCTCACTTAAATATGTTTTATGCATTACTGTTTAAGGTTAGTTTTTAACAAATGCTTCTGCAATGAAGAAAATTACTGCCATCTGTGTCCCATTCTTATCAACAAGTTAGCACTTAACTGGATGGCTACAATTATTTGAAAGTTGGTAATTGAATGTCTGCTTGGCTCACTGGTAGCACTCTTCCCTGAGCCACAAGGTTCTGGAATCAAGTCCTACTTCAGATCTTAAGCACATATTGGCCCGGATTTTCCGATCGGAGGCTTCCTGCGTGCGGATGCCTCTGATCTGGAAAAAATCTGCAAACTTACCTGCTGGCTTCGTAGGTCCCGACACTTCCGCTCCTGGGCCTCTCCTGGTGCGCATGCGCAGAGGCCCAGGTATCCCAGGGGGTTCACAAGCGTCCCTGGGATCACGTGGGCCATGGGGAACCAATCAAAGAAGGGAATCCCCCTTCACACTTTTGACAGGTGTCTCCGCATATATATCAAAAGTATGAATGGGGATCACTCAAAAAACACACTAAAACATTAAATAAATTTTTTTTAAATCACGTATTTAAAATTAGTTAAAATTACATTAAATTAAATATTTGAAACAAAAATTTAATTTTTTGAAAAAAATAAGTTTTTTACGGGGCTAAAAATAAACTTACCTTTTTTAGAAGTATTTTTGAATTATAAATGAGTGAATTTTTAAAAAAAAACTTTTAAAAACTCTTATGCTGGTAAAAGCAGGCCTTATGCGTGCTTTTACCAGGCGTAAGATTTTTAAAGGATTTCAGCGGGCGGAGGTTGTGTAGAAGGCGGAACTCTCCACCCACAGAGGCCCTTCTCCAGGGCAGGCGGAGGATCTGTCAAGAGAATTCTTAACAGATCGGAAGTGCTAGTTTTCAGCGCATGCGCTTCACATGCCTGAAACCGGCACTTGCGAGGCTCCGACGGGTGCACACAGCTCGTACACACCCGTAGGGGTCGGAAAATACGGGCCAATGTAGGCTAACACTTCAGTGCAGTACTGAGTGAGTACTGCATTGTCAGAGATGCCATCTTTCAGATGACATATTAAACCAAGGCCCTGTCTATCTGGACACAAAATATCCCATGACTCTTTTTTGAAGAGCAGAATGCTGGCTGACATTCATCCTACAGCCAGAACCACTAATACAAATGAACTGGTCCCTTCATTTCATTGCTGTTTGTGGGACCTTTCTGTGGGCAAATTGGCTGCTGCATTTGCTTACAAAAACAAGTGATTACAGTTCAAAAGTTAATTCATTGGCAATGGAGTCCTTGGGGATATCTTGAGGACGTGAATTGGCAGGTATACGAGCAGAAATGACCAGACTGGACTTTGCTGGGCTATTATTATGAAATTATGTTAGTCCTCGCTACAGCCCCTCCAGCAATTATCCAACACAGAGGGATGGAATGTGTGAAGCCTGTGTGGGATGTGATGTGTAAAATATCTGATCTTGAGCGAGCCGTTGTGCATTTTGTTACATGTGGTGGTGCCAGGGGTTTTCAGACTCCTCATCATTCTTCCTAGAGCAGCATGCTTAAAAACTCAGTTGAAAACAGTAACATTTGAAAGAAGAGAATGAATTGAAGATTGAGAACAAACACATAGCGTTATTTTATAACAGATAGAACAGTCTCATAAGTGCCACCCAAGAGGCAAACTAATAGACTGTCGTAGACAGCGTGTTAGATTTATAATAGAATACAGTTTGAATGGTAAGAAAATGATTGACCGACCAACAAACTTAATCGTATCATAAGATTCAATGCATTTCTCCCTGCCTAACATATTTGTGAGAAATACAGACTATTTCTTATTTTGAAAGCACTGATTCACAATACTGCTGTGCCCTACAAAAAAAACTTTAAAATGTAGGCGGTTTTAAAGGTTGCTTCAAAGAAAAAGATCACTTTCAAGATGATTTAGTGGAAACACGTACAATAGTAATATGAATCTACACAACACCAGCTTCACTGATAATGAGCACTTCGTTTTTTTTAAATTCTGAAATAGAGGAGGGCTGATTAAAGCACGAATTCTGACCAAATGCTGCAGTCAGCTCAAGGTTCCTCCTTCCAGCATAAAACATGCTGAAACATTCATTATGACCATTAGTATATAGATTATGATGTAACTATTGAGCTGTGGCAGCTGAATTTGTTCTCAGAATGTGGGCTTTTACCACACATTAATACCCATCTCTGCTGACATAGGATAACAGATTCAATAATCTATCTACTAACAGCAAATATAGTATGCAATACTGCAAAGGAACATAGTGCCTAACCCTCTTTTTTCCCCCCATACGGGATAATGAAATGATCGCAACAAATTCATTTTGAATACCACAAAACATTAAATCTTTACACAAACCTGTCACTTTAAATCTGATTCCATTATAGGAACAGTTGCATTTTTAATGCTGTACAGAAGCTGAAGTTAAAAAAAATACTGTTTAAATGCAACGAGGCATTGTGTTTGATGCTTATTTCAATATGCTTGATTCAAACAAGCATAAAAAAACAAACTAGGTGGTAATCAAGCAACCATGAAGAGTATATGCAGTGCTCATTTTAATATGCTTTACATTTGATTCCAATATGCTTTCATACAAATCAGCGCATAATCCGCACCACAACCAATATGTGCAACTTACAATCCAATGTTGCATGACAATGTTCTAAGAATTAGGAAGCAATTTCAATGTGCTCCACATAAACAAAACAAATGCACACAGAATCACTATGAAAGATGTGCAACAGTGAATGAGTATGCTTCAGAGGAACACATGACAGTTCTGGCCAATTCATAATCCCATAACTCCAAGTGAAAAGATGCTTACACATGTAAGTGATAATCCACTGACAGAGAACCGCCGTTTCTAATTGCAGTACCCATGTCTTATCCCTAGTATTATTTACATTATTCTTTATCACATTACTCAAATCATTTGATTCAGTTTACCACAAGAATTGGCATTAATGTATGGTAAAAGTTTTAATTCCTATAACAAGCATAAAAGGATCAAACATGGCACCATATGATCCATGCACTGCCATTCTAACAATGAATTTCTAAAATATTCCTCTGTAACAATGATCATTTCACTACATTATGTGGGAACAGGGGACTTCAAGCTGATTATAGGTTGAGACAACTCTCTCCAACATAAAAGACCTGGGATATCCATTTTAACCCCATGAAAGCAAATGAGGTTATCGATGTAATGACTGTTTTATACTGTTTTCAGGCATATCATTTCAGGGGCATTGTCAGAGCAGGTTTCTACATTTATGGAGATTTTCCATCAATGTAAAACAGAATGGGAACAAAACCTTATTTTAGTATATGTGTGGTACTTCCTTTTATTAAATAAAAGCCAACAATTATCTTCAATTTAGGACAAAACTGGAACAAACCAGGATAAAGGGCATTTAGAGAAATGTGGGGTCAATCCCAGAAAATGAAATTAACAGGAAGTTCTGTGTTCAATACAAAGTTTTAGGGGTAAGTACACACACTGCCCTCGGTATCAAAAGGTTTCTATTTAATGAAGTAAATGAAACAGGTACCTAGATTTAGCAGGCACCTACCCGCGTAACTATCCATCACTGATAAAACAACAGGTTACCCATATCAGAAAATGGAGTCTACATCTGTTACTAGTACCAACCTCCAACTGTCCCATTGGCTCGAAATCTTCATTGAGAGCTTCCACATTTTGTCGCTGATAATTAGTCTATTCCATTACCATCTACAACTACAATTATGTCTCCTAGGTTTTACTGTGCAATTTTGCACCATGAGACAAGATAGGTGATTGCCCCTCTTTTTCTAAAAAAAAGATACAAGATTATGACTTCGGGCAGGAGGGGGTTACTGAAAAATAAAGTGTGTAGTCTCCTCATATGACAGAAGAGGATGTCACTTTTTTACTGGGGTAGTTTATATTCTATACATGTTGCATTTCTCTTGTTAGTTTATCAAAAGCAGAGGATGCTGTGAAGAAAGAAGTGTTCCGCACAATTCACTAATTCTACATTAAAATATTCCGCTTCAGAAATCCATAGTAAAGCAATTTTGTAAATGTTATGCGATCGAAAACATGTGTGCTTTGAAAGCTGAAAAGTGCTTATGTACTCAACAGATTAATAATTATAAAAATTGCAATGGCTGACTGACAAAGAAGAAGATAATCTGTCCATAAAAAAAACCAAATAAACAAGAAATGATTATTCACTGTTCATGTCAACCTTTTTAGAACCATAAGTGAATATTGTTTTGACATAAAATGCCGCTGGTCAAAAAATAATTGCTGTTGACCATTATTTACAAATCTGATCATAATGCTCTACAGGTCACATTAGCATAGTATCTCAGAAGTATATCCTCTCAGTTTAATTTTTTTTATATAATATCCAACATGACCATATAAAAATTCTATTGTTACCTATTCATCACCACAACAGATTTGATCTGTCATGCTTTAAAGAGTAAAGTTTTGCTGCGGTCCATTCAAGGGTAAATTTGCTAGTGGGCAAAATCCTGGGTTTCCTACCTGCTGGCTGATATTTTTGACTAGGTCAATTCATATAACTATTGAAAATGAAGAAGTGGGGCTCACCTGAAGGTCAAGTGGGTAAAGGTGCGTCTAGTATGGTGATTAGCCAAATAGACCAGAAGGCCCCAGGTTTACTGATCCCAGCAAAGAGTCCTATAACTGACCTCAATACTCGGGCTACAGGGAGCAAATCAGTGACCCTTCTCACTTCTGATCGCTATCCAGCAACTTCAGCTGGAAAGTGCGTGCACGTGGGTGGATCTCAGGTGACGATCCGACTGGCGTTGGCTGTGATGCCCTCAATGATCAAATAGCTTGGCAGCACTCACTTGACTGTTTGCACAACAATAATAGCTTCTATAGGTACACTCAAGCAGGTCTCAGGGTCTTCAGGACAGGACAAAATAGTAAAAATTATTTAGAAAAATGAAAATGCTATTGTTCTTATACTTGCCCAGCACTTTATGAATAAAAGTGCTGAGTATCCCTCTCCCCAACTTGTCTTTTGTGCATTCATTCACAAATGATGATGGGAACTGTTGTTTTGTTTACCTAACTATATTAATTATCTGCCACAAATCTTCCTTAGTCGATTCAGGGAAAAGCAGCCATCTCACAATAATAATATAAGCATTTTATAACATTAACCTAACTCAGTTGCACAGTATGTGAATTTGGCAACAAGCTCTGAACTGGTTATAAATGGGATTTTGCTTATTTCCCGTTTCAGATGTTATCATCACCACTACCCATTGCCAAACAAACACCGTGGTTCAGCAGTACTATGGCTCCCAATAAAAAAGTTCCCACCTCTCAGTTTGGCACTTCAATTACTTTTCTCATAAAATACCAGAGGTAATTTTTTTTAAATCAATGTGCGTTCCACTGTTTGAAAAGGTTTACTTATTCAAGCTAAGCATAAAAGAATCGCAATTGAAGAAACATGACTAACAGCAAATGAATTACAATTCCGACCTAGCAAATAAAAGAACAATTAAACAATGAAATAAGTGGGGATAAAAGGAACCAGGAGTAAAATTAAACAATGAAAAAACAACCAAAAGGAGATAAATAAAGAGAAAATACAAAAGTGGCATAAAGGATGGTAAATGAATCAGAAGGAATATGAAAGCAAAGCTGAAAGGATTTAAGGCAAAGTAGAGTGAAAAGGTCAAATAAAGAAATGGCTAGCAGTGAGAATAGAAGGAAAACATTTAAAAAGTAAACAAATAAAATACAATTAAAAAAACCAATATGACAAAAGGAGTTAAAGGAAACAAAAAGATTGTGAAGTGAAATAGCAGACAGAAAAGGCTTTGTATTTGAATGAATGGTCTCTTTTGGTTTTAAAATGGACAGACACATGCCTGCTTGACGTCCAAAGCAAAAAATAAATCTCATGTACATCATACAGCTCAAATCAGTATCAGAAAGTAAAAGCGCTTTTATATTCCCTGAAACTGATGCAGCAATGCAAAAGCATTAATGAGGCAAACAGTTGTTTCACATAGCAAGTCACAGAAGAGTAGGAAAATTGCCCCAAATGATGGTTCTTGATGGGGAAACATTGCAGCACATATTCCAACACCTCACTATCTCACCACCATACAAAAATGCTCAATCTACTCAATGGGGGGGGGGGAAGAATTGCAATATTACAAGCACAACAAACTATGAAAAGACTCCATTATTTAAAGAGAGTTTCTCTTTAAAGCAGTGTAAAATGAACTAGCATTTGGAGCACATATAGTCAAACTCAAGCTGGCCTACATATGTCCTAAGATTATGAGGAACACCACCTGCTTCCAAACTGTAGAAAAGACAAAGACTAGTTATATCAGTATGGTTGTGGTTATACAGGGGCTGCCAGGGAATACTTTTTTTTTTTAATTGAGAAACCTAGGAGAAATGCCAGGTCCAATAGTTCAGGACACAAACACGGTTGAAAGGAACAGGAGAGAAGGTGAGGTAACCCACAAAGCAGCGAGGGAAATAAGAGCAAAGGGAGACAATAAAATGGTTTTGGCAACCAGGTGTGAGACTAAGAAGTGGCAGTGGTACCCCATGTGATCTACTACTGAATCTTCTACACTGTAACCTTTTAATCTGAAGTGAGTCTACTGTCCACTCTGAAGAATCCTTCAAATTGGGAAAAGACAACAAATGGAAAAAAATGTCATCTGCATTTGCAAATAAAGCAATACAATAAAATTATCCAGTTCCATTATGATGTTCACAATTTCAATACCAGGATTTACAATGTTCATATTCTGTAGTGGATATAAAACCTACTAGTTATTACAATGCGACTTTTGGCTAAGTCCCAAACACCTCATTGCAGTAAGGATCTACTGTACTTATCCTGAGCGCATGTGACAGTTTTCGTGATTTAGAAATGCAAATAACAATCTTACCCTCAACATTTAACTGAAGAGCTTTATTTATATGATGGCATATAATCCGCAATATGTTAAGAGGCAGTATTATCAATGAGTTGAGATGATGTCATAAGCCACAAGAGCGAAGCTTGAGCAATTTATGAGCAGGAACAGAATGCAAACTCTGTTATACTGTATAACATATTGAAATATAATGATTTCTTACCCTATTCTTTATTTTGGCCTGCAGGGTGATGGCAGACAGGAAAGAACAGCAGGCTCCCACAATCAAACATGACCTTGACGAACAGTAATATTGTACCATTTGATATAAAGGTTTATGGACTGTTACAAAGAAATGTCATGGCGTCCATGTATCACATTTAGGAGCGTTCTCAAAAATAATATTTTAGCAATCCTCTTAAGCCACAAAAAAAAGCATAGAATAAGTAATTATCACTTTAAATAACCACTAATGAGCACACTGCCTTTCAAGGCACAAAGCCAAACCAGGGGAGTGGGAGGGTGGTGTGTTTAGGAAGTTTATCCAACCATGTAGCAGTCATAGAATCTACTGTCATTTTTCCAATAATTATGTTATTGAAGGCTTCAAAGCTTCAATCTCGTGAGGGAGTGCTGTACTGTTAGAGGTATGTATTTTAGATGAGACATTAACCAAGGCCCCAACTACATGCTTCAGTGGTTCGGGTACACATTAAAAAAAACACATTTGAAGAGGAGTAGGAGCGTTCTACCAATATCCTCTCCAACACCACCATCAAAAATAGATCTAATTTACTGTTTGTTGGACCTTGGTGTGCACAAGTTGGCTGCCATGTTTCCCTACATAACAATAGTGACTCCATTATTTGGAGATGGCTGAGCCATCATTTTTGGACCCTGCCACAAACTTAGTACACTCAGCATCCCCATCTCTGGCCACTGTCTCAGGCTGAACCAGATTGTTCACAACCCTGAGCTGAGTTTCTGATCCCATTTCCACTTCATCACAAAGACTGCCTGCCACCAGAATTTTGCCCACCTTTGCCCCTACCTCAGCAAGGCTGGTGCTGAAACCCTGATCTACGCAGTTATTACCTCCAGACTTGACTATTCCAATGCTCTGCTGGCCAGTCTCCCATCCTCCAGCTTCTGTAAGGTTCAGCTCATTCAAAACTCTTCTGCTGACATCCTATTCCGCACTTCCTATTTGCCCATCACCCCTTCTACACTGACCTACACTGGCAGTTTCCCAGAACCTCAAATTTAAAATTCTCATCCTCCTTTTAAAATCTTTCCATAGCCTCACCCTGTAATCGCCTCCAGTGTTATCACCCCACCCCCCTCCAAACTCTGGGTACCTCTGACTCCGGCATCCCCCTCTCTTCGGGTCACCACTGGTAGCCGTGCCTTCAGCTGCCCAGGTCCCAAACTCCAGAATTACCTCCTATAACCCTCTGCCTTTCCATCTTCCTCTCCTCAAACCCCACCTCTTTGAATAAGCTTTTGGTCACCCCTCCTAATATCTCCTTCTGTGCCTTAGTTTTCATTTTTTTTTGATCACACCTCTGCGAAGTACTTTGAGACACTTTTCTATATTAAAGGTGCTACATAAATGCAAGCTTTTGCTGTTGGTTAGGGCAATGCTCTGCATTGAAAGTACTTCTCCACAGCATACACTTCACATTCAAGGAAAGAGAAGAGAGAGATTATTTTGTTCATAATCAACATGTTGAAGACTTAATTGGAAAAGCATTAAAATGTCTCTAAATGTTGCTATTGTTCTTCATAAATATTTTGGGGTATAATATTAGAAAATACTTTTTTTCTTTCCTACTGTCTGAACCAGGAAGCTTTGTGATCTCAAAGATTTTTTCTTAATATTCAATTTATAAAACACAAACAGATTTACCATGGCATTACTCACAAGTAAGAGGATGTACTAAAGTATGACAGGAAGCAACAATGATGTTACATGAAGTATGCAGTATATGGAAACCTTCTAAAATTGAGAAAATACAAATAACTCTCTACAGAACCAGTTACAAACTATTTTTTAAATGAAGTTAAAAAAAATTAATCAAAACCGTAGTTTTATCTACCCTCAAATGATTTCTTATGTTAATCATAAACAGCTTAAAGCAGTCATAAAGTACTTGTATTCTAAGTTCAACATCAAGCAAAACTCCCACCCTACAATGTGGTCAAAGGGTGGAATTCAGGTAGGCATGGTTTCCTGTTGAAGTGACAAAGCACACCCTTGCTGTCCTTCTCAGCTATGCTGCTTAATGTCAGGACATCCCAATTAAAACAGGACTCAGCTGAGAGGTTTATTACCAATTAAATGGCATTTACACCCCTGATTAAAATTGAGCATCTTTATGGACATGTTTGCTTAATCTTTGTTGCAATATGGAACAAACAGTACATTCTGGGGGATAGGGAAATGATATTGGAAAATCAATAGGTTGAAGAGAGGTTAATACAGGAAACCTATCCTCAGGAAACTTAAGGAAAAGTTAAATATAACTAAATGGATTTGGAAATTTAAGTCTTACAGCAGTCTTTGTATAGTGTGATTTTAGTCTGCACTCAAAAGAGTTAACTGTGAACATCAAAGCCAGTGGAGATAAAGGACAGCACCCACAGGCAGCATGTGTCACATCCATGCAATCAGAATCCATTTCAACTTATTATGCTGCAATTTCATACAGCGCTTTTGTGTTTGATTAAAAATGACATGTTACATATGTGAAAAAGCCAATCCCTCCTGCTAGCAAATATCCAGGATGTGCAATAAACCACAGGCAACCAGGAATTAACCAAATGTCAGCAGAGAGCCCTTTCCTTACCTGCTCATCCTCAAAATAGACAATTAGCCACCAGCCATCCTTTACAGACACAGCAGCTCTGCGGATGATCCGCAAGAGGCCTACGGCTAGCTCTCCCGTCTTGTAGCTGTCAGAGCAATAACTCTTTGATCTATCTGGGAGGTCGTGCAGACATTAGTTTAAGTTGAAGCCTTAGAGTGCACAGGTTTATGCCTGCTTCTTGTACTTGAGTTTTTTTAAATTAAAAAAAACAGCATTTTAAACTATGTTAAACTACATTAATTTGTCAAATCTTTCTAACATGGTAATCAAGGTAGAACAAAAAAAGTGTGGGAGCCTGGAAGCTAATCTCCAGTCGTTTGGCCCATAAATAGTCCGTTATCCATCACATTCATAGCTTGAGAATACAATGGCTCAGAAATTCGTCACGGGCGGTGACGCAAAATGGGCGGTATCGGATCAGATCAGCCGCCCGTTATACGCAACACCTGATATTCAGTTCTATTGCAGTCAATGGAACGGAATATCAGGCGCTGCATATAACGGGCGGCCGATCCGATACCGTCCGTTTTGCGCCACCACCCGATGAATTTCTAGACCATTGTATTTTTATGTAAATCAAATTAATGAGCACCAAAATGCATTGCATCAATTTGTATAAGATTCCTAAAACATACTCAACATAGTACTGTAACCTTCCATACAACACACCACATATATCTCATCAAGTAGGCAAAGAATTAGTTACAGAGCCGCTAATCAAGGTTATTTTGTTTTCAGAGCCAACTGTGATGTCAGTTTCTGTGGTGGATATTCACGCCATTTTAGAATTACTGACACACCAGTAGAGAACATCATTTAAAGGGGAAGGACTGTTTAGTGACTTTCTGTTCCAAGTACTTTTTGTAGGAGAAAATGATAGTTGCACCTCAAAATTTCCTTTTTTTTTTTAAAAAAAGGAAATCAGTTCTCTTATTTTCATCGAGATCCTTAAATAGGATCACTTTTCAGCTGGGCCTCTCTAATGACATCAATCTACAAGTCCCAAAATAGGTTGATTAAAACGGCGAGGGTTCTGGTGCTCTGAGTGTCATCAGAATCTGTGGGTTGGCAATGGAGAATTCTACAGCTGCAGCATGATTTCTGGGATCGCACAGATCCATAGCAGCTCTCAACCCAGCTTTGAGTTGAGCCTCTCCCCTATCATTTGTAATAGAGCCGCTCTAGGATATTGCCCCTCAGCTGACACGACCACAACGGCCCAGCAGGAAGGGGGAGTCAGCTCTAGAGTCTTAATGCCAAAGGTAAAATCAACATTTAGTTTTAAAAAATGAAGAAGTTTATGGTGAGACTATTATTTCCTTCCAGAAAAAGGATCGTTTTGAACCGCATCCCCTTCAGCAAGGTTGATATGTTTAAAAGTGTTTGGTAAAGCCTCACCATATCCTGCCCAGAAGGGATTAGCAAGCACTCTCAACATAGAGTCATAATGGCACAGAAGGAGGCCATTCGGCCCATCGAGTCCGTGCCGGCTCTCTGTAGAGCAATCCAGTCAGTCCCATTCCCCCGCTCTATCCCCGTAGCTCTGCAAGTTTATTTCCCTCAAGTGCCTATCCAGTCTCCCCTTGAAAACATTGAGTGTCTCCGCTTCCACCACTTCCGTCGGCACCCACTGCGTAAAAAAGTTTTCCCTCACATCCCCCCCTGTATCTCTTGCCCAAAACCTTAAATCTGTGTCCCCTAGTCCTTGTACCATCAACTAGTGGGAACAGCCTTTCCCCATCTAGCCTATCCAAACCAGTCATAATCTTGTACACTTCTATCAAATCACTCCTCAACCTCCTTTGCTCTAATGAAAACAAATCCAGCTTCTCCAACCTGTCCTTGTAGCTAAGATCCCCCATCCCCGGAACCATTCTGGTCAATCTCCTCTGCACCCTCTCAAGTGCATTCACATCCTTCCTAAAGTGTGGTGACCAGACTGGACGCAATACTCCAGTTGTGGCCTAACTAGCGCTTTATAAAGGTTCAGCATAACTTCTCTACTTTTGTACTCAATACCTCTATTTATGAAGCCCAAGACCCATATGCTTTGTTAACCACTCTCTCAATATGTCCCTCCACCTTCAGGGACCTATGTACATTAACTCCCAGGTCCCTCTGTCCCTGCACACTCTTTAAAACTGTGCCATTAAGTGTATATTGCCTCTCCCTGTTCCTTCTGCCAAAATGCATCACCTCACACTTCTCTGTATTAAATTCCATCTGCCACTTGTCTACCCATTCTGCTAGCCTTTCTATGTCCTGTTGCAGTCGACTGGTATCATCATCACTGTTTGCCACACCCCCAAGTTTGGTGTCAGCGACAAATTTAGAAATTCTACTCTGTATTCCAATATCCAGGTCATTTATATATACCAAAAAAAGCTGTGGCCCCAGCACTAACCCATGGGGAACACCACTGTCTACCATCCTCCAGTCTGAAAAACAGCCATTTACCACAACCTGCTGCTTTCTGTCCTTAAGCCAATTAAGCCCGTTAATTTTTTCCTTGATTATTGTTTCTAAAACTTTACCCACCACTGATGTTAAACTGTAGTTACTAGGATTGTCCTTACTCCCTTTTCTTGAACAATGGTGTCACATTTGCCACTTTCCAATCCTCAGGCACCTCCCCCGCATCTAAGGATGATTGGAAAATTATGGCAAGCCCTTCCACTATCTCCTCCCCCAATTCTCTTAGCAACCTGGGATGCAAGCCATCTGGACCAGGCGACTTATCCACACTAAGCATATCCATCCTTTCTAGTACATCCTGTTTATCAATTTTCACCCCTTCCATTGCTTCTACTTTTTCCACTTCTACCGATATTTTGTCAGCATCCACTCCTTAGTAAACACCGATACAAATTACTCATTGAGTATTCTAGCCTTGCCCTGCGCCTCTAAGCATATATCACCTGCTTTGTCTCTAATAGGCCCCACCCCGCCTCTTACTACCAACTTACTGTTTACATGCCGGTAGAAGATTTTTGGGTTCCCTTTTATGTCAATCGCCATTCTACTCTCATATTCTCTCTTTGCCAATCTTGTTTTCACCTTCACTTCCCCTCTCAACTTATTGTATTTGGTCTGGTTCTCCCTTGAAGAATTCACCTGACATGCATCATGCACCCTTTTTTTTTGTTTCATCATCTTCTCTATCTCCCTCGTCATCCAAGGAGCCCTTGCTTTGGTTCCCTTACCCTTCCCTCTTGTTGGAATGTACCTAGTCCGTACTTGGAACATCTCCTCCTTAAAGATCTCCCATTGTTCTGTTATAGTTTTTCCTGTCAGTCTTTGGTTCCATTTTACCCTCCCATTGAAGTTAGCCCTTTTCCAGTTTAGAAGTTTCACTCTAGATTGTTCCTTGCTCCTCTCCATTGCTAATCTAAATCTTATGATACGATGATCACTCGTACCCAAGTGTTCTCCCACAGACACTTGGTCGACCTGGCCCATCTCATTCCCCAGCACCAGATCCAGCAATGCCTCCTTCCTAGTTGGGCCAAGAACATACTGGTCAAGGAAATTCTCCTGAACACATTTCAGAAATTCCTCCTCCTCCTTTCCCTTTACCCCAGCATTATCCCAATCGATATTTGGGTAATTAAAATCCCCCAATACCACTCTATAGCTCTTGCATATCTCTGCGATTTCCCTGCAGATTTGCTCCTCTACCTCCCTCTCACTATTTGGAGGCCTGTAGAATACCCCCAATAGTGTGATCATACCCTTTTTGCTCCTCAACTCTAACTAAATGGATTCTGTCCTTGTCCCCTCAAGAACATCCTCCCTTTCCAACACTACAATGTCTTCCTTAATCAGCACTGCCACCCCACCTCCCTTTTTTCCTTCCCTATCTTTTCTGAACATCTTGTACCCTTGAATATGAAGTACCCAGTCCTCACCGTTTTTAAGCCACGTTTCCGTTATTGCCACAACATCATTGCCACACGGCTAATTGTACTTGTAGCTCACCAACCTTATTCACCACACTTTGTGCGTTTACGTACATGCATTCTAAACCCATTTTTAAATTTTTCGTAGTCTTTTTTAGTCTGCTCCTATCTAATATGGTACTACTTCCGCCTCTAGTACTACTTTCTTCTCCAGTACTATCCAACACACTCACTCTTTTATACACCTTATTCCTCTTTTCTACACCTATATGCTGGTGCCCATCCCCCGCCAAGCTAGTTTAAACCCTCCCCAACAGCACTAGCAAACCTCCCCGCGAGAATATTGGTCCCGGCTCTGTTGAGTTGTAACCCGTCCGACTTGTACAGGTTCCACCTTCCCCAGAAATGGTCCCAATGCCTCAGGAATCTAAAGTCCTCCCTCCTGCACCATCTCTCCAGCCACATATTTATCTGTTCTATCCTCCTATTCCTGTACTCACTAGCACGTGGCACCGGGAGTAATCCGGAGATTACTACCTTTGAGGTCCTGCTTTTTAATCTCTTTCCTAGCTACCTATAGTCTGCCTGCAGGACCTCAGCCCTCTTTCTGCCTATGTCGCATAATATTCACATAGCTTTATCCTTTTTTTTTTAAGTATACACAATCTTTAATCATATTTTAATGATATTCATCTTTAAACTATCAAAGCCTCTGTACAGTGTTTAGAATGTTGTCAATTGAATATATGTGCTTTTTTAAAAGCAGTGTTCATGGCACTATGTTGAATTATCACATTTTTCTGACCAAGTTGTCAGGATAGATAGATCCAAAAACAATTCTCACAAAGTTGCTCTAATTTGGTTCCAAATTGTGATTCATTGCAGTCTCTGAATAGCACATCTGTCCTACATAATGAATTAGTGTATGAAAGGGTGCATGGTGCAAAACTAGCCAAGTAGATCCAATAAATGGGGGGGGGGAGGTGGGAGGATTCAGGAAAGAGTAAATTTAAAAGCAGCAAGAGAAATGTCTAGAGCCTAGAAAAGGCTCTACAGCACAGTAGAGTTTTGGGTAAAAATAAACAGAGTGGGTCAGGAAGGGACAGAGACAGTAACAAAGGTAATAAGGCATCAGTGACTAAGGTGACATCAAGGAAAAATAGAAAAAAAGTCAAAGCTAAAGGCACTATATCTGAATGCGCAAAGCATTCGCAACAAAATAGATGAATTAATAGCGCAGATAGAAAGTAATAGAAAAGCAAAATACTGCGGATGCTGGAAATCTGAAATAAAAACAGAAAATGCTGGAAATACTCAGCAGGTCAGGCAGCATCTGTGGAGAGAGAAACAGAGTTACCGTTTCAGGTCGATAACCCTTCGTCAGAAAGTAATAGGTTTGATCTAATACGATAGCAAAATACTGCGGATGCTGGAAATCCGAAATAACAACAGAAAACGCTGGAAAAACTCAGCAGGCGAGGCAGCATCCGTGGAGAGAGAAAGAGAGTTAACGTTTCAGGTCGATGACCTTTCATCAGATTTGATCTAATAGCCATTATGGAGACGTGGTTGCAAAGTGGCCAAGGTTGGGAACTAAATATTCCAGGATACTTAACTTTTAGAAGAGATAGGCAAAATGGAAAAGGAGGAGGGGTAGCCCTGATAATAAAGGATGGGATAAAGACAGTAGAGAGAAAGGATCTTCGCTCCGAAAATCAAGAAGTAGAATCAGTTTGGGTGTAGCTAAGAAACAGCAAGGGGCAGAAAACATTGGTGGGAGTTGTTTATAGGCCCCTAAACAATAGTTGTAATGTAGTGCATTGGTTGTCATCTTCCAAAATTCCATAGATTCTAGAACAGTTCCCATGGATTGGAAGGTAGCAAATGTAACCCCACTATTTAAGAAAGGAGGGAAAGAGAAAACAGGGAACTACAGACCAGTTAGCTTGACATCAGTAGTAGAGAAAATGCTAGAATCTATTGTTAAGGACGTGGTAACAGGGCACTTAGAAAATAATAATAGGATTAGGCCGAGTCAACACGGATTTATGAAAGAGAAATCATGTTTGACAAATCTGTTAAGAGTTTTTTGAGGTTGTAACTAGCAGTATAGCTAAGGGGGAACCAGTGGATGTGGTGTATTTGGATTTTCAGAAGGCATTCAATAAGGTGCCACACAAGAGGTTATTAAACAAAATTAGGGCTCATGGGATTGGGGGTAATATACGAGCATGGAATGAGGGTTGGTTAACGGACAGAAAACAGAGAGTAGGAATAAATGGGTCATTTTCGAGTTGGCAGGCTGTAACTTGTGGGGTACCGCAAGGATCAGTTATTCACAATCTACATCAATGATTTGGATGAGGGGACCAAATGTAATATATCCAAGTTTGCTGATGATACAAAGCTAGGTAGGAATGTAAGTTGTGAGGAGGATGCAAAGAGGCTTCAAGGGGATATAGACAGGCTAAGTGAGTGGGCAAGAACATGGCAAATGGAATATAATGTGGAGGAATGTGAAGTTATCCACTTTGGTAGGAAAAATAGAAAAGCAGAGCGTTTTTTTAAATGATGAGAGATTGGGAAATGTTGGTGTTCAGAGGGACCTGGGTGTCCTTATACACGAATCACTGAAAGTTAACAAGCAGGTACAGCAAGCAATTAGGAAAGCAAGTGGTATATTGGCCTTTATTACAAGAGGATTTGAGTACAAGAGTAAAGACGTCTTACTGCAATTATATAGGGCCCTGGTGAGACCACACCTGGAGTATTGTGTACAGTTTTGGTCTCCTTACCTAAGGAAGGATATACTTGCCATAGAGGGAGTGCAACGAAGGTTCACCAGACTGATTCTTGGGATGAGGGGATTGTCCTATGAGGAGAATTTGAGTAGACTAGGCCTATATTCTCTGGAGTTTGAGAATGAGAGGTGATTTCATTGAAACATACAAAATTCTTACAGGGCTTGACAGGGTAGATGCAGGGAGGATGTTTCCCCTGGCTGGGGAGTCTATAACCAGGGGTCACAGTCTCAGAATAAGGGGTTGGCCATTTAGGACTGAGATGAGGAGAAACTTCTTCACTCAGAGGGTGGTGAATCTTTGGAATTCTCTACCCCAGAGGGCTGTGGAGTCTCAGTCGTTGAGTATATTCAAGGCAGAGATCGATAGATTTTTGGATATTAAGGGAATCAAGGGATATGGGGATAGTGCAGGAAAGTGGAGTTGAGGTAGAATTCAGCCATGATCTTACTGAATGGCAGAGCAGGATTGAGGCTCCTATTTCTTATGTTCTAAATGCTAGGTTCTGGGATTATAACCACAACCGACTTTCCTGTTTTTTGCTAGACTGCACTGTGGTCACCTGCTTCCAAATGTTGCATCAGGATAGAGCAACGTGCTTGTAATTAATACGGAATGTCATCCTTTAAGGCAATCATCTGAACTCATTATGGAAAGCATAGAACAGTAAAGGAACTGAAAATTTCTCCTTGATGATGTCAATCAATAGAAGTAGAAAATCATGCGAGTTAGCTGGGATTGGATTTGGGTGGTCTCAACTCTCAACCCAGCTCCTATTGGTCATGAGACCGGAGCACAAATCTGCCCCTTATTTGACACTACACTTGCAACTCAGACAGATGGGACAGTTGATTTGGAAAATGGCACACTGGTGTTGTATGAACTGCTTTCTTGGGGTTGGAGCTGGAATTCATTGGAGCAGAGTAGAGATAGCTCTGTATTGTATTCAACCATGTGGTGCCTGATCTGTCAGTGCTTATTTTTAATACTGGGTGCTGGAAATGTAAATTTTCCCAGGGTTAGCATTCCTCATATTGACACCCACAAAAAATGTAAAACTTAAAAAAAAAAAATTATACACAGAGGTATTGAGTACTAAAGTAGAGAAGTTATACTGAATCTTTATAAAGCGCTGGTTAGGCCACAACTGGAGTACTGCGTCCAGTTCTGGTCACCACACTTTAGGAAGGATGTGAAAGCCCTTGAGAGGGTGCAGAGGAGATTTACCAGAATGGTTTCGGGGATGGGGGATCTTAGCTACAAGGACAGGTTGGAGAAGCTAGATTTGTTTTCATTAGAGCAAAGGAGGTTGAGGGGTGATTTGTCGAGGTGTACAAGATTATGACGGGTTTGGATCGGCTAGACGGGGAAAGGCTGTTCCCACTAGTTGATGTTACAAGGACTAGGGGACACAGATTTAAGGTTTTGGGCAAGAGATACAGGGGGGGACGTGAGGAAAAACTTTTTTACGCAGCAAGTGGTGAGGACCTGGAACTCACTGCCGACGGAAGTGGTGAAAGTGGAGACACTCAATGTTTTCAAGGATGGACTAGATAGGCACTTGAGGGAAATAAACTTGCAGGGCTACGGGGATAGAGCGGGGGAATGGGACTGACTCGACTGCTCTGCAGAGAGCCGGCACGAACTCGATGGGCCGAATGGCCTCCTTCTGTGCTGTTATGACTCTATAATCAGTGCTCCAGAATCTGAAATGAAATTCTCACAATGAGAAATAAGGAAATTAAATGCTGCCTGGTTGTTGTTGTTTCGTATAATGGGAAAAGCTTACAATGGGATGTCTAGGCTGGCTAACCATTCAATGGCCTTCTAAGATGCTGAGTGGAGAAATGTGGTGCCTCCCGCAACAGATCTTAGTGGGCAGGTTGATGTGATATGTTCCATGGTCTGGGATGCATGGCTACAGTCGCACTTTGGGTCATCCCTCATCTTCCACTTGTGGAGCAGGTGGCCGCATCGTCCATGCCCTGTGCGGATTCGATTAAACGCTGTCCACTGTCTTTGAGGGAGGTCGAAGCCAGGAACCTCTGCTGTTGGGTCAGTGATGAGGTGTTGGTTCTTTATGTTGCTTGCGTCCCACGATTCCATTCATCTGGATATTAACTCGATACCAGCTGCATGGATACTGGCCGCTGTTTCCCAGAATGGCTGGCGTGATTTTAAGTGCTTTCGTGGTGGATTTTTTAAGTCTTCGTGAATGGGAAGGTCGATGTTGCTCATGATTTTTTCCATCTCACGGAGCGCGGTGGCGTTGCGGCGAATGGCAGGCGGGGCAATGTGGGACAGCACCAGGAGCCACTCAGTTGGAGTGGACTTGAGCGTCCCTGACACGGTCCTCATGGCGGCATTTAGCTGCTCATCCACGAGCAGTGTGTGGCGGCTGCAGCACCATGAGGCAGAGCAATATTCTGCAGCAGAGTAGACTAGGGCCACTGTTGCTGCCTGGTTGAAAGATTATATTCCAGGCACCTTTGACCTTGTTGACAAACTTACACATGAAAAGTTGACTGAAACAATTTGTTTATACTGTACTAACGAAACCTGATAATTAAAGATCTGAGCCACCACAAATTAATCCACAAAAGTTAACCTTATTTAGACTAGCAATGGTTTTAAATGAATCTTTCTAATGTCTACACTGATTTTGCCTGAAAGATAGGTACTGCACATTTAAAACCAAGTAAGCATGCACCAAAAGTGTGTAGTCTCAGCAAAATTACAGATACAAACATGGACTCTTAATACTGCAAGCACAGCAGGTTTAAATGGAAAGCATATTTAAATATTTTTTAAGAACTAAGTGCGAGTGAACTGTTTTTGTAGTTTTAATAACTGCCTGTATCCTTCACAACCTAAATAAGCACTAGTTAAACTTACCCAGAGATTTTGCATTAAGCAGATCTTTCCGCATGTATCATTTATTACAGGTAAACTAATTGCATTAGACACAAGAAGTTACAG
Organism: Squalus acanthias; assembly: GCA_030390025.1. Lineage (NCBI taxonomy): Eukaryota > Metazoa > Chordata > Chondrichthyes > Squaliformes > Squalidae > Squalus > Squalus acanthias. The sequence goes on from CM059448.1 coordinate 3,846,295, forward strand.
TTGATCAAAGCAGAAACTGAAAAAGAGCTGGAGCTGCACGTTAACAGTTGCCCATGGCAAGTTTATAATTTTTTTTAAAAGCCAATCAAGCATGCAAGATTAAAATCTAACAGACCAAACATTGAGCTGAGCTGTAAATATGAGGAACATTTGGAATTGCTGAATGGACTGAATCTCATACTTTAACCCATTATGCAACTGAGGATCGAGCTGTTATAATAAACTGCTTATTTGGTAAAACTTAGCACAGACTATAAAGAAGTAGTCTAGATTCACTAGATCTACATCTGAGCAGTTACACAGGAACATAATTCAAATCAATGCAATGCAGTAAAAGAATCAGCCAGGAGGAATCATTGGTGTTTATTAAAAATAGTAACAAACACTGAATGTTGGGGATGGTGGTAGAAAGGGTCGCAATTTCAGTTATCTACGAGCAGTGCTACACTCAATGTCACAACTTGAAACTCCTGCCTTCCAATGAATGAAAAGCTATTTTCAATTATTTGCAGTACTGTGATCCACAATAATGTTTTTTTTTAAATAAAAGAGAGAGTTTACTCTAGAATGTTTTGCGTAAACCAAAAAGGAGAATATAAAGTGTTGCATTTGAAATGAACAGCCACTCACTGAATAGCGACAGAAATATGAAGGGGAATTTGCAAAACATTTTAACACTTTTAAAAAGGCACTTCCAGTTGTTTGTGGGCAGCTCTTAATTTACCATAATCTTACAGAATTGTTTCTCTGCTCCTCCTATTCTAGATATACCATAAAGTACATTGTTCTATTATATTTAAATTATGCAATTTCCTACCCAGCTCTACTGCTGATTGAAATAGTTCTCTAAATGCAAATCTTCCACTTGGACAAACTATAACTTAATCTCTTCTAATTCAATTTCCTTTTACTATTCTAAATTGAGAGATTAGCTGTTATCTACTGAGAGAACACTTGGCACGCTACAACTATCGGCAGTATTCACATGGAGTATACACACACATTTTTGTAGAGTCCAGTTATTTATTACTGTCCATTGTATTAATCATTGTTGCATATGTTCCTATGCAACTCTGCAGTTATTGTTTGTCTGAAGGGTGCACTTTGATCTATTTGCTCACTGTTGGCTTCATCCTGCTCAGTAATAAATTTCCCTCTCCCTCAACTTCAACTACAGTGAAAGTGAACAAATAAATAAATCTGACAGGAACATAGCACTCTTTGGAAAAAACTGCCAAAATCTTTATATTCCTGATCAAAAATGTCCTGTTATACCACATTGATTAATTCAACAAACATAATACACTATTCCCTACATGTAAAATGTACTAATCAATATTGTGCTGCAAGTACTATGAATTTAGCCATTCTAACAGTTATAGACTGCTGGCACTTGAAGGGAATTTTGTGATCATGTTGCTGAAAAATCTCCTGTTATCGAATCATAAAATGATACAGTACAGGAGGCCATTCGGCCCATCGTGCCTGCTCTTTGAAAGAGCTATCCAATTAGTTTCCGCCCTGGATTGAACCAGGGACATTTCCTGTGTAAGGTGAATGTGAGAACCGTCACACTACGGAAACCTCCTAAATTAAACAAAGGGCCCGCTATAAGTTGAACCTAGGATCTCCTGTTTACTAGATAGGCGCTTTAACCAACTTACTTAAAATATGTACTAGTTGTTCCTATGGTGATGTTCACACAAAAATAATAAAAAAATTGTCTTTGCTGTAACTGTCTCATTCATCTACTCTCTCAACATGCGTCTCACACACTTTCTCCTGTCGTCTCCATCTGTATCAGACTCGCTCATTCCTCTCTCCGTCTTCCTGAAAATCTCGTACTAACGTATTCAATTTACATTTTCCAAAGAATATAGCAAAAACTTGTATCATAAATCACAAAGAATTCTAAAGTACCAAACAATTTCTTATCGAATTTAGCTTGCTTATAATGCCTTAATTTACTTAGGTTAAAGCACCTCAACAATTCACAACTCTCACTAGCTTCAGCGATACTGAACTCATGAATAACCTCGAGTAAGGAAATAACATATTAATCTACTGAGGATTGCAGAGATTCACATTTTTTTTAAGTACATTCTAGTACTTTGAATCAAGAAATCTTGATTTGTTCCATAACTTGTGTCTATAAATATGTCTTTTGCAGTTAAGAACATAAGAAAATCCAGAGTGAGTATAGGCCGTTCAACCTATTGAGCCCACATCATCCAGAGTCCACGTATGATTATTCCATCATAGACTTCCTTCCCAAATCACCTGGTGTCTCTCATTTTTAGTGAACATTAATTTCCTTCCCCCATCTCCCTTGAAAAAAGTCAAACTGTGTTGTTAAATATGTATAACTCTCCATCCCACTTCTCAACAGATATTGAACCAGCTCCTTGTTAAATGTTATAAATTACTTCAAATCAATTTTGAGATCTTATGGTGTATGTTTTAAAACAGACACCCGTAATTTCCGATAGGAGACATCCTGCGTGCGGATGCCTATCGTGAAAAAATCTACACCCTTACCTGAGGGCTCCCGAGGTCTGGACTCTTCCGCTCCTGGTGCACGCGCGCAAAGGCCCAGGTATCCCAGGGGCGCAAGTGGCTCGCAAGCATCCCTGGGATCACGTGGGCCAGGCGAGCCAATGGGAGAAGGGAATCCCCCTTCATACTTTTGACCGGTAGACCTGTCAAAAGTATGAATGGGGATCACTGAAAAAAGACACATTATTAAATAATTTTTTTTTAAATCACGTTTTTAAAATGAGTTAAGATTACATTAAATTAAATATTTTAAACAAAAAGTTAATTTTTTGAAAAAAATAATTAACGTTTTTTATGGGGCTAAAAATAAACTTACCTTTTAAAAAAGTACTTATACATTGGCCCGAAAATTAGACCTAATACGGGAGATTACGCACTGTGTACTCTCGCGTATTAGGTCCCGAAGTGCCGGTTTCCTGCATGCACTGCGCATGCGCGGGAAACCGGCACTTCGGGTATTGCGAAGGGGGCGGTTCCTAAGTGAACCGCGTGCGCGCTACAGGTTGTGCACACGCAGCGCACTTAGTATTTTTTTCAGGTTTGAACGCGCAGGTAAGTGTTGAAGATTTTACACATAAAGAAAGCAGGCTTAAGACCCCCTTTTAACAAGGTAAGTAGTTAATTAAGTATTATTTTAATTTTTTTTCAACAGGTTTATCTTTTTTAGAGACTTTAAAGAAAGGTAAGTTTATTTTTATAACTTTTAAAAAGAATTTAAATTTTTTCAAAAATTTAAATTTTTGTTTAAAGTGGTTAATTTATTTAACTATAGTTATTTTATTAATGTGATGGTTTTTAAAAAAAAATTAATTGAGGTTTAGCTGTTCTTTTGGGGGCAAGTTGTATTCATAGTTTTGACAGCTCTTGCTGTCAAAACTATGAATGAAAGATGGTGTGCTGCCTGGCTCTAACTGGCCCACGTGATCCCAGAGGTAGCATCGAACTAACTGCGCCTCTGGGACACGCACACACTGCGCGCCGGCACCAGGGAGAGGCCCAGGAACTGAAGTTCATGTGGGCCAAAACCATAAAGGTAGGCGCGGAGTGCGATATCGCGGGGGATCCTTACCCCCGCGGCAACCATCGAACTCCAATTTCTGGGCCATTATAAATGAGTGAAATTTTTTTTTTTTACTTTTTTAAACTCTTATGCTGGTAAAAGCAGGCCTTACGCCTGCTTTTACCAGGCATAATTTTTTTTAAAGGTTTTCAGTGGGCGGCGCTTCTGCAGAAAGTGGAACTTTCTACCCGCAGAGGCCCTTCTCCAGGGCAGGTGGGGAAGTACCGGTTTTCAGCGCATGCCTGAAACCGGCACTTGCGAGGTCCATACGGGTGTGTACACAGCTCGTACACACCCATAGGCATCGGAAATTACGGGCCTGTAACTCTTTCAAAGCTTCAAATGTAATTTACTTGTTTATTCAGCAACATTTCTGCTTTTTAAAAATATTTTTCTGTCTTTTAGTTTAATGCGTACTTGCACTTCTACACTGTTTTATAAATGTGAGTTTAAACTGGGTTTGATAATAAAGGTGACATTGAGTATAAGGAGATAAAATTTGAGATAAAAGGTATTCAGCTCTGCTAGCTCGGTTTGTTATTCAGGTCAATGTTGAGAACAGACCATTTTCACCTCCTTCCTGCGTGACACCAAGTCTGTATCTTTATTCTGTATGTCCCCATTAAGATTTCCGAGGGTTCTTTATTTCCGCTTTAAGGTTTCAAAATCAAAGCTACAGAACCACTGATAGATGATAAAGTTACATGCTTGTCGGAAAAAAAAACACTGGTTCACCAACGTAAAACATAATACTGTAGCACCTAAAATATAATTATTGTACCATATACATACACACACAGGGGTTGCTGGAAGTGGGGAGATGGCTTGTAAAAAGCCGATGAGAAAAGTATCTTGTGTGTGTGGCAGTACTCTGCAGGGAGTGGATACTGATGTTGGAATGCGAGTCAGTCACACTGTCACTATTAGTGATCTATTACTATACAAGTCCTGATCTAGTGGGCCAGTGACAATCGCACGGCCCATGATTTACAATATTTAAATGAATAACAATGACTAAGAAGAAACCTCTGAGAAAAAGACCGTTAGATGTAAATCTGAACAGAGTTGCAATTTCTGTTCAAATTATCCTTCGATGCAGTATTGTGTACATGTAATTGTCAACTGCACTTGAATAAACTGCATGCAACTATATAATTACATTTTAGAAAATTTGCGTTCTTCCCACTGATTAGGACAACCTCCCCTTCAAAAATAGTTCATACCAGGATCCTCAGTTCCAAACAATAGTGGCACATAGTTTTTGTACAAATTTACTGCTGCCAAGAACTGACATCATCAACTGATTCTTTATCCAAAGCTTTAAAACAAACCTAAAGATAGACATTGTGATTGGGATGTGGTAGTTTGTAAATTCTCCTCCTCTATTGACCAATTGCTGAGTTTTAAAAATATTTATGAGCAAGATTGGTTTTCAATATGTGGCACGCAGGAGCTGGAGATCAGTAAATTTTAAAATCAATTAAAGTAAACAAGTTTCTGAAAATAGGTTAAACATACTGTCTGAACAATGAGTGAGCTTAGTTTTCCTATAGGCATAACCTAGGCATGCCTCTTGCATCACATTACAAATTTTATAATTACCAGCCTCTCAAGCACAATTGTTGGGATGGCTACATTGAGACTAAAAGATAAAAATTGTATCCCTGATGACAGACTGTTTTTATATTTAAAGCTATTTTCCAGTCCCAGTCCTGGGATGATTCCAGTTGGGGCTTTTTTGTCATTCAGTACGAAAGTCACTTGACTAAAGACCACTACATTGATCCCACTTTTAAGCATAACACTTTATTTCAAAACTCATTTATTTGCGTGCAAATCTCAAGAACATGACTGCGTGTTTTTTTCAAAAGCCATAGGTTTGCAAACAAGACAAAAGCTATCAGGTGGGCCAGAAAGCAATACAAGCATTGGACTGTAATTTTATGTTCAATATATTTAGTTCTGATAAGTTACCAGCAATTACTAGAAATGTAAAACCCCAATTATTTAAAAAATGCTGGTGAACTTAATTAAACTATGCATATACGTTAGAACTTAGCCTGTAAAACTTGGTGTATTGGAAAATAACTGGTTGTCCCGTAGATGATGTACTACAATGCAGAACCTTCGTCAAATACTTCACTAGAACTTTCAAATGCGTCATTAAAATTGGTAACATTTCAGTGGCAAAAATTCAAACTGTCTGTGTTGTACCAAACCTTCAACAAATGTCTAGATCATCAACTACCTTCCCGCCCGCCCCCCACCCCACCCCAAGTGAAGTGACCAATGAACTACAATAAAGTCTGAGACCAGCTCGTCGTAATCTTGTGCTGGTCCTCAACATTGCCAGCGGTCATAATCTTAATGTGCAGCATGACAATTATCATGATGCAATCTGTGCCAAACAAAACTGTAAACAAAAGAATCATGTATGGCAAACTGAAAGTTAAATACCAAAAGTAACTGTCAGAAGCTGATCAAACTATTATTTATACAGAGGTACAAACACTACTTTTACTTTCTCCTTCCCCCAAAACAGTATTATAAATAAGAGAAGTCGCACAACACCAGGTTATAGTCCAACAGATTTATTTAATTTTACAAGCTTTCGGAGCAGTTCGCTCCTTCGTCAGGTAAGTTAGCAGTGAGAGAATCTCCCAGAATTCACAATTTAAACACAGACAAAATCTATTCACATCTTTCTCTACATCAAAGAGCACAGCCAAGACAATGAGATGTGTCCCAGGGGGTCCAACGTGTCAAACCACCTGCTGGCTGCATATCCTGTCAATTTGTGTAGGTTCTTGTGTTAGTCTTTTTAAAAAAAAAAAACACCTGGGAAGACCGGCCATGATGTCAAGTCACGTTCTGTATCGTGACATGAACCCGATATCAAAATTTGCAGATGACACAAAACTTGGAAGTATAGTTAGCAGCGAGGAGGATAGTGATATACTTCAAGAAGACATAGACAGTCTGGTGGAATGGGCGGACACGTGGTAGATGAAATTTAACGCAGAAAAGTGCGAAGTGATACATTTTGATAGGAAGAACGAGGAGAAGCAATATAAACTAAAGGGTACAATCCTAAAGGGGGTGCATGAACAGAGAGACCTGGGGGTATATGTGCACAAATCATTGAAGGTGGTAGGGCAGGTTGAGAAAGCGGTTAAAAAAGCTTACGGGATACCGGGCTTCATAAATAGAGGCATAGAGTACAAAAGCAAGGAAGTTATGATCAACCTTTATAAAATACTGGTTCGGCCTCAACTGGAGTATTGTGTCCAATTCTGGGCACCACACTTTAGGAAGGATATGAAGGCATTAGAGAGGGTGCAGAAAAGATTTACAAGAATGGTTCCAGGGATGAGGGCTTCAGTTATGTGGATAGACTGGAGAAGCTGGGGTTGTTCTCCTTAGAGCAGAGAAGGTTGAGAGGAGATTTGATAGAGGTGTTCAAAATCATGAGGGGTTTGAACAGGGTAGAGAGAAATTGTTTCCATTGGCGGAAGGGTCGAGAACCAGAGGACACAGATTTAAGGTGATTGGCAGAAGAACCAAAGGTGACATGAGGAAAAACTTTTCTACGCAGCAAGTGGTTAGGATCTGGAATTCACTGCCTGAATGGGTAGTGGATGAAGATTCAATTGTGGCTTTCAACAACAACAGCTTGCATTTATATAGGGCCCTTAACGTAGTAAAACGTCTCAAGGTGCTTCACAGGATTATTATAAGACAAAAAATTTGACACCGAGCCGCATAAGGAGAAATTATGGCAGGTGACCAAAAGTTTGGTCAAAGAGCTAGGTTTTAAGGAGCGTCTTAAAGGAGGAAAGAGAGGTAGAGAGGCGAAGAGATTTAGGTAGGGAATTCCAGAGCTTAGGGCCTAGGCATCAGAAGGCACGGTCACCAATGGTTGAGCGATTATAATCAGGGATGCTCAAGAGGGCAGAATTAGAGGAGCGCAGATATCTCGGGGGGGGGGGGCTGAAGGAGATTAGAGAGATAGGGAGGGGCGAGGCCTTGGAGGGATTTGAAAACAAGGATGATACTTTTGAAATCGCAGCGTTGCTTAACCGGGAGCCAATGTAGGTCAGCAAGCACAGAGGTGATGGGTGAACGGGACTGGTTAACAAAATTGAGGCTCATGGAATAGGTGGGTTAGTGGCAGCTTGGATAAGGAATTTGCTTAAGGACAGAAAACAGCGAGTTGTGGTAAATGGCTGTTTTTCAGTCTGGAGGATGGTAGACAGTGGTGTTCCCCAAGGGTCAGTGCTGGGGCCACTGCTTTTTTTGGTATATATAAATGACCTGGATATTGGAATACAGAGTAGAATTTCTAAATTTGCCAATGACACCAAACTTGGGGGTGTGGCAAACAGTGACGACGATACCAATCGACTGCAACAGGACATAGAAAGGCTAGCAGAATGGGCAGACAAGAGGCAGGTGGAATTTAATGCAGAGAAGTGTGAGGTGATGCATTTTGGCAGAAGGAACAGGGAGAGGCAATATACACTTAATGGCACAGTTTTAAAGAGTATGCAGGGACAGAGGGACCTGGGAGTTAATGTGCATAGGTCCCTGAAGGTGGCAGGACATATTGAGAGTGGTTAACAAAGCATATGGGATCTTGGGCTTCATAAATAGAAGTATTGAGTACAAAAGTAGAGAAGTTATGCTGAACCTTTATAAAAGTGCTGGTTAGGCCACAACTGGAGTATTGCGTCCAATTCTGATCACCACACTTTAGGAAGGATGTGAAGGCCTGAGAGGGTGCAGAGGAGATTTACCAGAATGGTTCCAGGGTTGGGGATCTTAAGCTACAAGGACAGGTTGGAGAAGTTGGATTTGTTTTCATTAGAGCAAAGGAGATTGAGGGGTGATTTGATAGAAGTGTACAAGATTGACGGGGTTGGATAGGCTAGACAGGGAAAGGCTGTTCCCACTAGTTGATGGTACATGGACTAGTGGACACAGATTTAAGGTTTTGGGCAAGAGGTACAGGGGGGATGTGAGGAAAACTTTTTTACGCAGCAAGTGGTGATGACCTGGAATTCGATGCCAACAGAAGTAGTGGAAGCAGAGACACTCAATATTTTCAAGGGGCGACTGGATAGGCACTTGAGGGAAATAAACTTGCAGGGCTACGGGGATAGAGCGGGGGAATGACTGACTGGATTGCTCTACAGAGAGCCGGCGCGGACATGATGGGCCGAATGGCCTCCTTCTGTGCCGTTATGACTCCATGACTTGGTGCGAGTTAGGACACGGGCAGCCGCGTTTTGGATGACCTCAAGTTTACGTAGGGTAGACTGTGGGAGGGCAGCCAGGAGTGCGTTGGAATAGTCAAGTCTAGAAGTAACAAAGGCATGGATGAGGGTTTCAGCAGCGGATGAGCTGAGGCAAGGGCGGAGATGGCAATGTTACGGAGATGGAAATAGGTGATCTTAGTTATGCTGTGGATATGTGGTCAGAAGCTCATTTCAGGGTCAAAAGGGAATTGGATAAGTACCTGAAGGAAAAAAATTTGCAGGGCTATGGGGAAATGGCGGTGGAGTGGGACTAGCTGAAGTGCTCTTGCAGAGAGCCGGGATGGGCTCGACAGGCCAAATGGCCTCCTTCTGTGCTGTAACCATTCTATAATTCTATGAACACCCCCCCACCCCACCCGAGATATCTGCGCTCTTCAAATTCTGCCCTTTTGAGCATCCCTGATTATAATCGCTCAACCATCGGTAGCCGTGCCTTCAGTTGCCTAGGCCCTAAGCTCTGGAACTCCCTTCCTAAACCTCTCCGCCTCTCTAACTCTCTTTCTCCTTTAAGACGCACCTTAAAACCTACCACTCACCTGCCCTAATTTCTTTCGTGGCTTGGTGTCAATTTTTTGTCTCATAACACTCCTGTGAAGCACCTTGGGACTTTATTACGTTAAAGGTGCTATATAAATACAAGTTGTTGTTGTTAAGACACTCCTTAAAACCTACCTCTTTGACCAAGCTTTTGGTCATCTGCCTTAATATCTCCTTATGGGGCTTGGTATCAAATTTTGTTTGATAATGCTCCTGTGAAACACCCTGGGACGTTTTACTATGTTAAAGGTGCCATATAAATAAAAGTTGTTGTTGTCACATGGAGTGAATTGAATTGACTGAAGAGTGGCATATGTGATGATGTAGATGCCTTTCCTCTTAAGCTTCCTGGATAATTTTCACTTGTGGAGGGAAATAGATTAATAAGTACAAATTCTTATATTTAATCACCTTTGTAGATTTAATCAGCTCTTCAAATCATTGGAGCCACTTTCTCAATGAAAAAAATAATAGTTTCCACAATGCAAAGTTATGCTCCAGTAAAGGCACTGTAAGTTCATTTGAAAATATATGTTGTGCAGCGGACACAGATTTTGAAGTCACAACATGGCAATGAGTCAATGTTTTTGATAAGATATTGAGTTGCGGAAATTTTGGTGCCCAAAACATCGTTCTTAGGCTTGGTGTCTGAATAGGTTTGTACTCATTTACTAGAGCAGAAACGCAACTGATACAAACAGGATAATAAAGAATCAAAGATTGAAACATGGGATACCCCCTTAAAAGCAAATTCCAGAGTAGACCAGTAACAGTTCTGGCTGAAAGTCTGAATGGAGCATACCACTTTTTCCTCATCGAATTAATGACTGGCATGCAGTGCGTAGCAAACGAGCAGCCCATATACTTTTAAGGCTAATGCTCAAAGGGTTAACGCCTCGTTTTGAAAAGCCTCAATATGAAAATGCAGAGATGATTGATTTCTTTATGAATGCCACCACCCAACTAATAGTGCACTATTCATTTTATCAATCTTTGACCATTTGCAGCAATCTGGCAGCAATCCAGCGATTCAGTGTGTTATTGTAATACCTTACTAATGGGAAATTTCATCAAGAGATAATGAACAGGGAAGGCGACAGTGGCTGGCCTTTAAATACAATTTTCTAAATTTCAAAAACCACTAAATTACTAGAAAATATGTCACTAATTTTAAAGTAGTTACAACAAATGAAAAACATTTCTGCAAGCCTAACAATTAAAGTATCACTTACATTTTATGGCAATTACGTTTAGCTAAAACTAGACATTCTCAGTTCCAAACAATCATTAAGAACTTTTGATCTGCAGCCAAAGCACGAGGCTTCAAACCCAAACAGTTTATGAACAAAACTAAATCGGGAAGAGGAAAGGGCACATTTAGTGTTATTTAATGTTCAGTACAGCAATATTCTAAGCACATTAATCTTTATAAATATCGTAATATTAAACGTGACAATTAAAGGACTACATCATAATGGGGAAGAGGTGAAGAGGAGGATTGCATTAGTGCAACTAATAATATTGAATGAAAAACAAAAGGGTTAGCTTTATTTAAACTGGCAGGAATCAAGGCCTGTGTGCAGTAGAATTGAGTTAATGTACCAAGTTCTCCTTGACCACTAATCTTTCCTTTGGAGCTTCTCTCACACTCCCTCCATCACTATAACAAGTACTTTGTAGGATGGCCCAGTTGCATCAGTGGTTAACTCCCAAGTAAAAGTTTTGAATGCCCAAATGTTGTGCTTAGTTAACCCTCAAACAGACCATTAGTGAGTGTGCCACATAGAAACATCCATAGCAGATACAAAATATGTCCATTCACCTGTTTCCACACCATTGACAAGTCCCCAAATACTCCTTCCATGTGAAGCAGCAGCTTACATGTACTTCCTGCAATCTAGTATACAATATTTGCTGCTTACAGTGCTGTTTCTTCTAAATTGGGAAACCAAACATAGATTGGTGGCCACTTTAGTGAAAATCTCAGTTCCGTCCACAACTATCATTCTGACCGCCCTGTGGCTTGCCACTTGAACTGTCCTTCTCATTCCCATTGTCCCTGTCTTGGGTCTCTCCGATGTTTTAAATCAAGCTCAATACAAACTTCAGGAATACTAGTTGATCTTTCACCATGGCACACTGCAGTCCTCTGGTCTGAACAATAACTTTTCCAAATTCAGACCGTAGTTGCATCCTCAATTTTTCTGCCAACTTCTCCCATTCACCTTTCATCTACAACATTAATTAAATTTAAAACAGAAATAGACAGTTTCCTAGAAGTAAAGGGCATTAAGGGTTACGGGGAGCGGGCAGGAATTTGGACATGAGTCTAGGTTCGGATCGGTCATGGCCCTGTGGGTAGTGGAGCGGGCCCAGGGACTGTGTAGCCTGATTCTGCTCCTATTTTGTGTGTGCAATTCTGTTAGATGCAGGAGATGGTTCTGTGATAGATAGTAGATTGGCGGTTAGGATCAGATCAGCCATGATCTTATTGAATGGCGGAGCAGGCTCGAGGGGCCAATTGGCCTACTCCTGCTCCTATTTCTTATGTTCTTATGTTCTTATGTAATCCTCTGCATTTTGGAGCTGTTTTTGTCCCCCTTTTTGTGTTTCTAATGTCTTTTCACTATCTGACTGAAATGAACTTTGGGTAACAACTAGCATTTTTAAAATTTCTTTCCAAGTCTTAGCAAATCTGTTCAGCAGCTATTCTGTTTCTTTCTGGTGGGAGTTAATGCACCCACTGATTGATTTTTAGCTGTTGTTTTCCAGTCTTTGTTTTGTTCAGTCTCCCAAAAAGGGGCTGCTCATCTCACAGTTTCCAGTTCTGATGAAGTACCCACACTCAAAACAATAATCCATCGTTGCTCTTTGCAGATGCTGCACAACCTTTCAGCATTTTCTGTTTTGTAACAGTTTTACAGCTATTTTAGGTGCAGACTTCCCATTACCTATTACTGTAGGTTATGGTATCCAGAGTGATTTTGCTCAAACTGTGATTAATGTCATTCATACATTAAATATGTTCACCCTTTTAAAATCTAAGGCATACCTGACTTAATATCAGTTTGCTTAATAATTTAATCAGTAACATACCCAGAAAAGAAACTGTTGCAAACCTTACAAGTAGCATATTGTAGTAAATAATTGGAATGAAGAAAAGCAAAACTGAAATAAAATCACATTTTTCTAGTCTGCTAGTATTAAATTTGAGCTCTAGTCATATGTCTATGTCACTATAATGTGCACTGACCTCAAACAGAATTACAACAGTAAGCAATTATCCTCAAGTCTACTGATATGTCATGCTAAACCTGACAGTTCAAAGAATGAAGTTAATTGTTTTGACTAGCCGCCATAATTAGCCACAGTAGCTGTAATTGCCAATAGCCAAATTGACTGGGTTAGTAGCCATAAAAAACTACAAGCAACCTGATGCCTATGACCTATAAGCAAAATGACAATATGCTCAAGTGATTTTTTTTAATTACTTATTTCTGGCTTTAACCTCATTCTTAATAATATCTTCAGTATTGGCTTAATTGCTGAAGCACAGGTTGACCATCCTGACAGCTTTCTCAGCTACAGATGCAATGCCTTGAAACGCTTGGACTAAAATGCTAAAAATCAAATTTTAAAAGATGTAGCTGGACACTGTTCAGGTCACAGCAGTGCTATGCATCATTTTAAAAACTGTTCCTGCAGCTGAACATGTTGGACATTTGGCTGTGTATACGCTGGGGAAAAAATGCATTTTAACCTGTGTGAAGTCAAAGAATTTCTGTGCCTTGTCTTAAACTATTGCAGAACTAAATAAAGAAAGTGTATTTTAGTAAATATATGAAGTGATTCAGAAGGTAAAAATGGCTAACTGATGATTAGCAGAAACCTGTGAATGCTCTAAAACATGAAAAACTGATAAGGTAGTCTTCAAGTGTGGCTTGATGGCACGCCCAAGTCAGCCCAAAGTTGATCACAGTAGTAGTGTTTCATAACATAAGAAAAGTCAGGGATGAGGAAAAAAAATCTCTCAGCCCATTGATGCTCACCTCTCCTGTATATATTGGCCTTGGAAGGGGTAAGTGGAGATTCACCAGAATGATTTCAGGGCTTAAAGGGTTAAATTATGAGAACAGGTTGCATAAACTTGGCTTGTATTTCCTCGAGTTTAGAAGGTTGAGGTGGTGATCTAATTGTAGTGATTAAAATTATGAAGGGATTCGATAGAACAACAACAACTTGTATTTATATAGCGCCTTTAACGTAGTAAAACGTCCCAAGGCACTTCACAGGAGTATTCCAAGACAAAATATTTGACACCGAGCCACATAAGGAAAAATTAGGGCAGGTGACCAAAAGCTTGGTCAAAGAGGTAGATTTTAAGGAGCGTCTTAAAGTAGGAAAGAGAGGTAGAGAGGTTTAGGCAGGGAATTCCAGAGCTTAGGGCCGAGGCAACAGAAGGCACGGCCACCAATGGTTGAGCGATTATAATCAGGGATGCTCAAGAGGGCAGAATTAGAGGAGCACAGATATCTTGGTTGGGGGGGGGGGGGGGGGGGGGGGGGGGGAATGGAGCTGAAGGAGATTACAGAGGTAGGGAGGGGCGATGCCATTGGAGGGATTTGAAAACAAGGACGAGAATATTGAAATCGAGGCGTTGCTTAACCGGGAGCCAATGTAGGTCAGCGAGCACAGGGGTGATGGGTGAACAGGACTTGGTGCGAGTTAGGACATGGGCAGCCGAATTTTGGATCACCTCAAGTTTACGTAGGGCAGAATGTATGAGGCCAGCCAGGAGTGCGTTGGAATAGTCAAGTCTAGAGGTAACAAAGGCATGGATGAGGGTTTTAGCAGCGGATGAGCTGAGGCAAGGGCGGAGACCCGCAATGTTACGGAGGTGGAAATAGACGGTCTTCGTGGTCTTAGCAGATATGTGGTCGGAAGCTCATTTCAGGGTCAAATATGACACCAAGGTTGCGAACAGTGTGGTTCAGCCTCAGACAGATGCTAGGGAGAGAGACAGAGTAGATAGATAGCAATTATTTCCTCTGGTAGACCATTTAGGAGTAAAATCAGGAAACACCTTTTCCACACAAAGGGTAGTGGAAATCTGGAACTTACTTCCCCAAAAGGATGAAGCTCAACGTAAGCTCGAGGAATAGCACCTCATCTTTCAATTAGGCACTTTACAGCCTTCTGGACTCAACATCAAGTTCAACAACTTCAGACCATAACCTCTGCCCCAATTTTTTTTCACATGGCAGCTGTTGATGATTCTGCCATTGCCATTTACACTTCATCTCAAGTCATCTTTTGTTTCTTAACTTGTCCCATTACCATCTCCTTTTGCCTTGCACCATCATCCCTTTTGTCTCTTAATCTCTGCTGCCTTCCATCCTATCACAGACCTTCCCTTTTGTTCATTCCTCTCCTCCCCTCTCCCTGCCCCTACACTTGCTTAAAAACCTTTTACATCTCCAAATTTTTCAAGTTCTGACAAAGGGTCTTCAACCAGAAACATTAACTCTGTTTCTCTCTCTACAGATGCTGCCTGACCTGCTGAGTATTTCCAGCATTTTCTGTTTTTATTTCAGATTTCCAGCATCCGTAGTATTTTGCTTTTGTCCCCAAAAGTATGTTGCTGCTGGGTCTGATCAGATGGGATTTGACCAAGGCTCTGTACAATTGAAGTATAACTTCCTCCTCTTTGTATTCCGACCCCCTTGAGATAAAGGCAACCGCCTTGAGATCGTGCAGTAAGCATTATAATAAATAATGGAGCCTCTCTATACCTATGTATATGTGCAAGACCAGAAGATGCATTAATAGATAGATAAAGGTTCTGAGTCAGGAGGAGGGGAAAAAAGTGACAGTTAAACATAATCCTTTGTCAACTTTTGATTTTTAAAGCGAGCATTGGCAAGAATTCCTCTTAAATACTTCTGCAGTAACTGAACAAGTCAGTCATCTTCAATTAATCTTTGAACCACCCAATGAAGTGTGAAACAAAAACCTCAACCCAAGAGCATTGCAGTGAGGGGAAACCAATTATTTCCAAGAAAATAGTGTCATTGATCAGCAATCTGCCTTTTCCCTTCCTTCTATGCACGTTTATGAGGAATACATACTATAGTGGAATCCACATTTTATGTGAACCATTAACTAAAGACCCAGATGGTAAAACCAAAGACAGTTCTATTCAACCAAAAGAGAAACCCTATATCAAACTATTACGATGATGTTGTGCAAGTGTAAAGCTTACTGAATGTTTGGCATATATGCAAAGTCAAAATCAATTTTACGTTAAACCAGTAATTGGCTACGCTCTTTTTGGAACGTGATCTATTATTATTTGTATAATGGAAATCAAATAAAAGAGTCAACTTAGGTTTGTTGCCAAGTTGACCAGCTGCAGTGGTGTAAATAGTGTAAGAAAATAAAGCCTTGGCTTCTCCCAGATAGTGTTCAAAGCTTGATTTCTCCATAACAAAGTACTTGGAAAGAACCCTTGACAGAAGTTTTACACTGAGTGCAAGGGTGATGGCTGAAGAAATGGCTTATCATAAGAATGTCTTGTTCAGTTTCTCAGCCAATGTTGAAGTAAACTATAGGATAGGAGACCTCAGTCACAGTTAACAAGGGTAGGAACCCCATTCCTTGGGGTGCTAAAGCCACAATGGAGATTTATCCAATACAAACTTAAAGGGTGATGATAGAGCAGACTTGATCTCAAGAAAGATTTCAACTTCTGTGTTAAGCCAAAGGGGTCCTTGTGTGATTCATTGACGTCTCACTATAGGAGCATGACGTGGAGGGAGAATAATCATTGTTATGATCTGACTTGCGATTCTTGGACATAGGAATTCTGGCAATATATTTTCTGATCAACTCCAATAAAACTAGCATGCAATGGACTCCCTTTGATAGCTCAGCTTATTACGGCAGTCAGTATAGATTAGGAAATCTCAATTTAGTCTGTGCTGAGTTAGGTGAACTTAGGCAGAATAGCAGCAGGGGCGCTCTCAATAGGCTTGTTTAGGGAAGAGAAAAATCGGACAGGGCTCCTGCTTCCGATCACTATACACAATCCCTGCTGCAAGTGCACATGTGGATGTTGGATGAGGGGAAGATCAAAGTCAGCTACGATGCCTCTACCATTTAATAACTTGCCAGCACCCATGGTCTAGGTTCACATATAGAATGTTGGAGGGCACCCACTGCATGCAGAACCATAACCCAGCAAACAACTAATGGCTTCTGGACAGAAGATGGGGAGAAAATTGGCAGTGAAGTCATAACCCTGAAGAAACCACCAGATAAAGTTTGATAAATCGTACAAGAAAGATTTTTCTACAAGATTTTAAAACAAGGAGTTGGCATGAAACTGAAATGAAGTTTATTTTGTGAGGAGTGAATGGCAGAGAAGGGACAAACTGAGCAGAAATTAGAACAGCCTTCAAGACAAAGCGTTTATTTTTTTACTGGCATGAGCAGTGTTCAGGAAGCTGGCATTAATAGCAGAGGAAGAATTGCAGATGGCTATGTGAAGTTTCACTCCCTATAAAACACCAAGAGAGGACAACAAATTCTTTAAAGGGTGCAGCGTTGGCTATTTTATGTATAGTATGTGGTATAACAACTGAAGAACAGTATATTTGTTCACTCCAAATCTTTTGCAATTATCAGCTTAATTTATTTTTATTTGTAGTCTGAAAACCATATATATATTAGATAGTGGATAAAGTGAACATAGTACTGAACCATAAAGAAAGATGAACTAAAATTTTTATTGTGCAATCAACCAAAACTATATCTGTCAAGTAAATACAGGTAGATCTCTTTAGACCTTTATTTTGACCCGCAGGATATGACTGTGTATGCAGCTGTTTAACTAGTACTCTTAACTAACACTGGTGTAAAATAACTATATTTGTGCACCAGACAAGACACAAATCCATACCATACGAGCTGGGATAATGATTCTGCAATATAATCAACTTTGGGGCAGAATCTAACACTAAAAGTGTGACTGTGTGGAAAACTCTTGACAGTACTGCATCAAACAGAAGACAAACTCTCTCAGATCAAACACAATAGTTGCAAAATGCTCCTGAACTATGTCAGCTAAAGGCCAATGCAAGACAATGATGAACAAGACAACCCATGTCACAAAAATTGCCTTCCTTGACTTCAAGCCTGACACATGTTGCAATCTGTCAGGGCAAATTATGTTTACTATGCTGTTTGGCAATAGTGATAGAGAGGTTTTGAAAATAAGAGTACAAATCTTGTGTAAGGGGCTTGTTGAACTTGGCATAAGAAGGATTCAGTAAGCGCCAACATACAGAGCCATCTCACTCCACCTCAGGTAACCAATGTAATAGCAAATGTCAGCCACACACTGGAAAATGCCAGTGTGTGGCGTGCAGCTTTTCTGTCTCACACTGGCCAAAAGTGCAACACTGATTGCATTTACATAAATGTCAACGACATCTTAACTGTTTTAAATTATCTTATAAAGAAAATGATAATAAATACGAAAACATGTTCATTTGCAGCAAACTGCATGTATGTCCATACTGTGTGCTATCAAATGTGCTAATTTCCTATTTTGAACTCCAAGAGCTACACGTAAGGTAAGTTCCACTGAAACTGCTCCAAGCATGAAGACCACTCTTAGAAAATTCAGAACTAACAAAGTATAGGTATTGATTATTAAAACATTGTTAAATTCATAATGGTTTATAGTCACAAATTAGCAAATCAGGAAGGTGATTTAGCTTCAATTTGAGCCCGAGAGTGATTGTAAATATTGGAGCCGATTAAGCAGTCCCATCGCAGTGCTGACATTTCACAAGGTCAACATGCTATAATAATTAACAGGGTACGCAGGCTGAATATCTGATAAGTCAGCAGTTCTTGGACAGCTGTAGCTCCCAATTAAAACATAGTCACACATTGGTGACAAAGGCATGGATGAGGGTTTCAGCAGTAGATGGACTGAGGTAGGGATGGAGGTGAGCGATGTTATGGAGGCGGAAGTAGATGTTCTTTGTGATGAAAGCTCAGGTTGGGGGTCAAATAGAACACCGAGGGTATGAACAGTCTAGTTCAGCTGGAGACAGTGGCCGGGGAGGAAATGGAATCAGTGGCAAGGATGCACAGTTGGTGGCAGGGGTTGGAGACAATGGCTTTGGTCCTGCCATTATAAGCCTATTTCTGTGCCAGCAAGAAGTTAAACAATGGGAAGACCATGGCTTTGGTCTTCCCATTGTTTAACTGGAGGAAATTGGGGCTCCCCAAGACAGGAAGTCAAACGAGCAGTCTGATAACAAATGGGGATGGGAAGAGAAAACATTGTTGGAGATACTCTGGCTACGATCAGATATGCAAGAATGGACACACTCAGGGGAGAAATTAAATGTGGTATAACTGGGTGACAGGAAGGGCTTGAGAGGAGAAAAAGGGAGATTAAAGTAATGGGCTTGGGTCCAGAGCGCCAGACAAAATGCGCAGACGTGAATAAATCATCTTCTTCTTAGGCAGCCCCTCGGAACCGAGGATGACTTGCTTCCACATTAAAAATGAGTTCGCAGGTGACTGATGAGTCCAATGCGGGACCTACAGTCTCTGTCACAGGTGGGGCAGACGGTGGTTGAAGGGGCAGGTGGGTGGGGTGCTTGGGTTGACGTGCGCTCCTTGCGTTGCCTGCGCTTAGCTTCCGCTTGCTCCTGGCGAAGAGACTTGAGGTATTCGGCGCCTTCCCGGATGCTTCTCCTTCACTTTGTGCGGTCTTGGGCCAGGGATTCCCAGGTGTCGGTGGGGATGTTACACTTTTTCAAGGAGGCTTTGAGGGTGTCCTTGAAGCGTTTCCTCTGCCCACCTGGGGCTCTCTTGCCGTGCCGGAGCTCCGAGTAGAGCGCTTGTTTTGGGAGTCTCGTATCGGGCATGCGGACAATGTGACCCGTCCATCGGAGCTGATCGAGCTTGGTCAAAGCTTCGATGCTGGCCTGAGCAAGAACACTGTCGTTGGTGCGCCTATCCTGCCAATGGATTTGCAGGATCTTGTGGAGGCAGCGTTGGTGGTACCTCTCCAGTGCTTTGAGGTGCCTGCTGTACATGGTCCATGTCTCTGAGGCATACAGCAGGGCGGGTATCACTGCTGCTCTGTAGACCATGAGCTTAGTGCCGGGTTTGAGGTCCTGGTCTTCAAACACTCTCTTCCTCAGGCGACCGAAGGCTGCACTGGCACACTGAAGGCGGTGTTGGACTTCGTCGTCGACGTCTGCCCTTGTTGACAGTAGGCTCCCAACGTATGGAAAGTGGTCCACGTTGTCCAAGGCCTTGTCGTGGATTTTGATAATCGGGGGGCAGTACTGTGTGGCGGGGGCAGGTTGGTAGAGGACCTTTGTCTTACGGATGTTTAGTGTAAGGCCCATGCTCTCGTATGCGTCGGTGAAGGTGTTGACGATGGTTTGGAGTTCGACCTCTGAGTGAGCGCAGACGCAAGCGTCGTCTGCATACTGTAATTCGACGACAGAGGATGGGACGACCTTGGATCTGGACTGGAGGCGACGGAGGTTGAACAGTTTCCCGTTTGTTCTGTAAATTAGCTCCACTCCAGCGGGGAGCTTACTGAGGGTGAGATGGAGCATTGCAGCAAGGAAGATCGAGAAGAGCGTTGGTGCGATGACACAGCCTTGCTTGACCCCGGTTCGTACGCGAATTGGGTCTGTGGTGGAACCGTTGGTCAGGATCACGGCTTGCATGCCATCGTGAAGCTGGCGGAGGATGGTGACAAACTTTTGAGGGCAGCCGAATTTGCGGAGGACACTCCATAATCCCTCACGGTTCCCAGACGTGAATAAATGCTGACCTTGTAACTACTGAGTCCCTATGAAAGGGCCCTTCAAATTTTAGGATCAGAATCTATAGCGGGAGTTGGGGCAGGGGACATTGGCAGGTCTGGGATAGTACCATTCTTATTATTCCTTCCCCTCTGCACACTCACACACTCATTCACTGACACAAAGGCTCAAAATGTAGCAACACAACACG
The DNA here is from genome assembly GCA_030390025.1 of Squalus acanthias. Taxonomy (NCBI): domain Eukaryota; kingdom Metazoa; phylum Chordata; class Chondrichthyes; order Squaliformes; family Squalidae; genus Squalus; species Squalus acanthias. The sequence continues at coordinate 3,866,824 of CM059448.1, forward strand.
TATTATCTTGCTATATAATCTCTATTTGAAGGGGTGTCTTACTGCCATCATTCTAAGGTATGTTCTTCTGACTCCACGTTGTCCATGTGGAGATAACAACAAAAACAACAACTTGCATTTATATAGCACCTTTAACATAGTAAAATGTCCCAAGGCGCTTCACAGAGCGCTAAGCGTTATCAAATAAAAGCCACATAAGGAGTTATTGGACAGGTGGAGGCAGGTTTTAAGAAGTGTCTTGAAGGAGGAGAGAGAACTAGAGAGGCGGAGAGGTTTAGGGAAGGAATTCCAAAGCTTAGGGTCGAGTCAGCTGAAGGCACTGCCGCCATTGGCAGTCTCTCAGGGCAATGCCATGTCGATCCCACCTAGCCACCCTACTCAAATGATTCCTGCAGTGCTGGAGAGAATGAAGGACAAGACCACTACGGCAGCATTAGATGTGATGTCAGTAGTTGCAGGGCCATTTCATGATCTAGCATAAGAGGGCACTCGATCACCTCCATCTCCAAGATAAGCCCAGCAACTACAAGCCAGTCAGTTTAACCTCGGCAGTGGGGAAGCTTTTAGAAACAATAATCAGGGACAAAATTAACAGTCACCTGGACAAGTGTGGATTAATTAAGGAAAGCCAGCACAGAATTTGTTAAAGGCAAATCGTGTTTAACCAACATGATCGCGCTTTTTGACGAGGTAACATAGAGGGTTGATGAGGGCAATGTGGTTGACGTGGTGTACATGGACTGCCAAAAGGCGTTTGGTAAAGTGCCACATAATAGGCTTGCCAGCAAAGTTGAAGCCCATGGAATAAAAGGGACAGTGGCAGCATGGATACAAAATTGGCTAAGTGACAGGAAACAGAGAGTAGTGGTGAACGGTTGATTTCAGACTGGAGGAAGGTATACAGTAGTGTTCCCCAGGGGTCGGTTCTAGGACCACTGCTTTTCTTGATATATATTAATGATTTGGACTTAGGTGTACAGGGCACAATTTCAAAATTTGCAGATGACACAAAACTTGGAAGCATAGTGAACAGTGAGGAGGATAGAGATAGACTTCAAGAGGACATAGATAGGCTGGTGGAATGGGCTGACACGTGGCAGATAAAATTTAATGCAGAAAAGTGCGAAGTGATACATTTTGGTAGAAAGAATGAAGAGAGGAAATATAAACTAAAGGGTACAATCCTAAAGGGGTTGCATGAACAGAGACCCCTAGGGGTATATGTGCACAAATTGTTGAAGGTGGCAGGGCAGGTTGAGAAAGCGGTTAAAAATGCTTACGGGATCCTGGGCTTCATGAATAGATGTGAGAAGTCGCACAACACCAGGTTATAGTCCAACAGCTTTATTTGAAATCACAAGCTTTCGGAGTGCTGCTCCTTCGTCAGGTGAAGTGAAGAGATGCATATAGGCACAGCATATATAGTCAGAGAACACTGCCAGATGATTACAGTTAATCTTTCTAACTGCCCTTTATCACACCTTGGCAGAGAGATAATCACGGCAATCAAAGGTGTGGATGGTGTCCAAACAGGTCAGTCAGGAAAACATTACATCAAAGACAATGAGGCGGGGTCACAAGGGTCAAATGTGGCAGATGCTGGGGTCTGTATGGAGAACAAAAAACGTTTTTTGCTGGAAATCACAGCAGGTCCGGCCGCATCTGTGTAGAGAGAACAAGCCAACGACGACTCGAGTCTGGATGACTCTACGTCAGGTGGGGTTACATGTAGCGTGACATGAACCCAAGATCCCGGTTGAGGCCGTCCTCATGGGTGCGGAACTTGGCTATCAGTTTCTGCTCGACCGATTAATTACAGGCCAGTCAGCCTAACCTCGGTGGTGGGAAAATTATTGGAAAGAATCCTGAAGGACAGGATAAATCTTCATTTAGAAAGACACGGATTAATCAAGGATAGTCAGCACGGATTTGTTAAGGGAAGGTCGTGTCTGACAAACTTGATTGAATTTTTTGAGGAGGTAACAAGGAGGGTAGATGAGGGTAGTGCGTTTGATGTAGTGTATAGGCTTTTGATAAGGTTCCACATGGCAGACTGGTCACGAAGTTAAAAGCCCATGGGATCCAGGGCAAAGAGTCAAGTTGGATTCAAAACTGGCTCGGAGGCAGGAAGCAGAGGGTAATGGTTGATGGGTGTTTTTGTGACTGGATGGCTGTTTCCAGTGGGGTTCCACAGAACTCAGTACTAGGTCCCTTGCTTTTTGTGGTATATATCAATGATCTAGACTTGAATATAGGGGGTGTGATTAAGAAGTTTGCAGATGATACTAAAATCGGCTGTGTGGTTGATACTGAAGAAGGAAGCTGTAGACTGCAGGAAAATATCAATAAATTGGTCAGGTGGGCAGAACAGTGGCAAATGGAATTCAATCCGGAGAAGTGTGAGGTAATGCATATTGGGAGGGCCAACAAGGAAAGGGAATACACATTAAATGGTAGGACACTGAGTAGTGTAGAGGAACAAAGGGACCTTGGAGTGCATGTCCACAGATCCCTGAAGGTAGCAGGCCAGGTAGATAAGATGGTTAAGAAGGCATACGGAATGCTTGCCTTTATTAGCCGTGGCATAGAATACAAGAGCAGGGGGGGGTTATGCTTCAACTGTATAAAACACTAGTTAGGCCTCAGCTAGAGTTAAGCATGCAGTTCTGGTCACCACATTACAGGAAAGATGTGATTGCACCAGAGAGGGTAAGAGGAGATTTACAAGGATGTTGCCGGGAGTAGAGAATCTTAGCTATGAGAAAAGACTGGATAGGCTGGGTCTGTTTTCCTTGGAACAGAGGAGGCTGAGGGGAGACCTTATTGAGGTATATAAAATTATGAGGGGCACAGACAAAGTGGATAGAAAGGACCTATTTCCCTTAGCAGAGGGGTCAAAAACCAGGGGGCACAGATTTAAAGTAATTGGTGGAAGGTTTAGAGGGGATTTGAGGGGAAATTTCTTCACCCAGAAGGTTGTGGGGGTCTGGAACTCACTGCCTGAAAGGGTGGTAGAGGCAGGAACCCTAACCACATTTAAAAAGTACTTGGATGTGCACTTGGGGTACTCTAACCTGCAGGGCTACAGACCAAGAGCTGGGAAGTGGGATTAGGCTGGATAGCTCTTTGTTGGCCGGCGTGGACACATTGGGCCAAAATGGCCTCCTTCCGTGCTGTAACTTTCTATGATTCTATGAAGTGCACCTCCCATCAGACAATTATAGAGTCACCGATGACACTGTGAAGAGTCGGTTCTACAGACCATCTGCCTTCCTGGTTGAAAGAAGAGAGCAGGCAGCAAGGGACTCCTGCAGGGAAATACAGGCACAAAACTGAAATAAAATGTAAAGCATACTTAAAAAAAAAACTGGACAGAAATGCAATCAAACTGGAGTAATGTACTACTTTTTAGTTAATGTAATGCGTCAGTGCTGGTGTTAGAGAACAAGTAATTGAGCAATATGAATTTCTAAAGCTTTCTAGTGTAACAGAAAAAAAAATAAAGCAGCGATAACTTGTTTCATTGCCACATGTAACAAGTCAAACAGAAAGCATTTTCCATTTTTATCTGCTGTCACTCAGGTGCTAAATAATTTAAGTTTAGCAACATTGAAAACAAAAATCATTAAAAATGTAACAAAAGTACTGTACACTTATCCAAGCATTTTTGGCACCTTGGGATTAACGTTACAGACTAATGCTCAGATAAAGATTCCTACATCTCACAAATGATTCAAATAGTTCTCTGATGTCCTGGTATACACATCAACCAGTGCAGCATCGGGGACATATTTAGCAGCAACAAGAGGGGTAGCATTACTATACTGCCCACTCATATCACTGTGAAGTGAAAGAGAGATCACTGCATATATGTACTCTGTTCACTAGCTACTGACTACCAATGAAATTTCTAATAAGTTAAAAGAGCGAACTGGATGCTATTTTCAACGAGAAACCTGTGCAGCAGACCACTGAATGCACACTGACTGTAGTTAGACTGCTGACATTGCTTTCTGCTAGCTCCATCGGATTATTGCTTGTAAGAGATGATGCAAGCTAAGATCGGAGGTATTAGTATGCAGGTCCTATACAAAGCAGCTCTGCTCTAACATAAAAGTTGCAATATACTATAAAAGATTGTAACTGCAAAGGGCAGGCAGTAATCAAGTTGGAAGAGCAGCAGCAGATAAAGAAAGATGTTAAGAAGGGAAGCGATAGCGCATTCTTAATTGGAACACAAAATTAGAAATTGCCGTGACTACAAAGTAGTGAAACACTTGGATTCACATCTACTTTTTCACTAAATTTTGCAAAATCAGAATTGTCACCCCACATCTATGCACAGAGGCCTGGACTAATGATCCAGAGAAGTGAGTTCAAATCCCACCATGGCAGCTGGAGGATTTAAATTCAGTTAATTAAATAAATCTGGAATTAAAAAGCTAGTGTCAGTAATGGTGACTATGATTGTTGTAAAAACCCTTCTGGTTCACTAATGTCCTTTAGGGTAGGAAATCTGCCGTCCTCACCCGGTCTGGCCTATATGTGACTCCAGACCTACAGCAATGTGGTTGACTCTTAACTGCCCTTCACCACAAGGATTGCAGTGGTTCAAGAAGGCGGCTCACCACCACCTCGTCAAGGGCAATTAGGGATGGGCAATAAACGCCCGCCTTGCCAGCAACGCCCACATATGTTGAAGGAATACATTATTAAAAAAATGAGCTAGTCAAAGGGAGTCAATGGATAGCAACCAACACTTGGAATTCTGGCTGATTAATCCCCCCCTAACTCAAGGGTGCTGAGGGCAGCTGTAGTACCCCTAGTGCCATTCCAGCTGAAACCATAAAGATCATAGAAGAATCATAGAATGATACAGCACTGGAAGAGGCCAATTGGCCCCCAACACTTATAAAATTAGCAAATGAAGACCTCATTAGTGAGCAGAGTGAGATATTTTCACCAAAGTGCGCAAAATACCAAATAATCAGATTTGCATTGAGATGTATTAAGAATTTGTTGCTCCAAGTGTTTGTTTGTGTAGTTGCCACAATATTTTTCCCTGAACTGTCCAATTTTGACAGTGTTCAGGTAAGGGACGGGCACTTGCAGTGAATAGTAGCACAGCATGAGGCATTTCAACAAACACAAAACTTTATGCTTCAAGAAATCATGGTGCAAATTTACCCTGGTCTCATCTACTCATCTCAATCCCTGTTGCTTCCAGGGATTCTGAACAAGTGACATGATTAAAATCTAATGCAACCAAAACTCTCTTATGAACAGCAAATTCAATCTACTGCCAGCCAAGCAGAAGTGAAAAAAATCAAACAGTTTCCCTGGAGGTACATCACTGCTGTATGCTTCATGCCACTGTGTCTAAGGTGAACTGTAAGTGTCAATCATCATTAAGAATCCCCAAGGTGACAGCTCCACTTTTCAAACCATGTGCACAGTTTGATCGAAAGTAAAATCTTAAAGGTCAATGCAACTTGCTAAGGACATGATAAACAAAGAAAAAACTGGACTGCTCTGCCATTTTCACAGACTTATTACTTACAGCTCAAAAAACAGACAGGGAAAAGTAAAAGTTTTAAACTGATGTTTGGAAAATGTTGTACGGTTCCACCCACTGCCACTGACTTGCCAGTTTATATCCTCAAGCAACAAGGAAGGATACACTGCCTCTTTCACCCACGCTTAAAAGATTCAAACGACTATATAAGGCATTGATAAAAAGAATTCAAGTATCCCTTTTTTTATTCATTCACGGATGTGGGCGTCGCTGGCAAGGCCGGCATTTATTGCCCATTCCCTAATTGCCCTCGAGAAGGTGGTGGTGAGCCACGTTCTTGAACTGCAGCAGTCCGTGTGGTGTGTCGTAGCAGTTTGGTACAACTGAGTGGCTTGCTAGGCCATTTCAGAGGGCAGTTAAGAGTCAATCACATTGCTACAGGTCTGGAGTCACATTTAGGCCACTTCGGGCAAGGACCACTGATTTCCTTCCCTAAAGTACATTAGTGAACCAGATGGGTTTTTACGCTAATCCGGCAGTTACATGGTCACTAATTCAGGCCTCTGGATTACTAGTCCAATAACATAACCACTATGCTACTGTTCCCTTCTTGCTGCACCAAGCATAGAGCTCTCCTGGAATTTTACGTTCTTGTCAAACAATGGCCCTGAATTTGCGGTCGGAGGCTTCCCACAGGTAAATGCCTCTGATCCGCAAATAAAATGCCCACATACCTGGTGGTCCGGGAGGTACGGAGACTCGCGGTCCTGGGCCTCTCCGGGTACGCGCGGGAAGATGCCCATGTATCCCAGGGGCGCAAACAGTTCGCAAGCGCCCCTGGGATCACGTGGGCCAGCCCAGCAAATGACAGAAGGGGATCCCCATTCATGCTTATGGGGATTCCGTATGTACCCAAAAAATACCTCTATACTTCAAATACATTTTTTTTAAATCACCTGTTTAAAATTAATTAAAATGGCTTTGAATTAAATATTTAAAACAAAAATTTAATTTTGAAAAATAAATGTACATGTTTTAAAGGGGCTAAAAATAAACGTACCTTATTTCACAGGTTTTTAAATGTATAAATTATTGATAAAATTTTTATTTTTCTGTTTTTTAAAACTCTTACGCTGGTAAAAGCAGGCTGGGTAGAAATCTGCACCAGCGAATGCCCTTTTTCTGGGGATCCATGCCATCTGTCAAGAGAATTCTTGACAGATCGCAAGTTCCAGGTTTTAGTGCACGTGCAGCGCATGCCTAAACCTGGAACCTGCGCGGCCCCTACAGGCGCCTGCGCACCTTGCACGCGCCCGTAGGGGCTGCAAATTACGGCCCAATGATTCTCTCGCCAATTTTCTAAGGGAGCAACACGAATTTGCTGAGAAAATTCTAGTGTGAAGTGGCCTAATCAGAATCCGATTCAGCTCCTCTGCCTTCCGCAAAGATACAATCAAGTTGGGCGTTTCTTGCATCAGAAATCTCCAAAGATGATCAGCTGAACAAAAGAAATGTAATTCGGGATACCGATTCTGAATAGAAAGAGATCTACAATACAATCAGCTTATTGGAGTCCTTAGAGGGTTTTATACACAGAAAAAATATCATGTTAGCTTGACTCAGTTGATAGCACCCTTGCCTCAGAGTCAAGAAGTTGTGGGCTCAAGCTCAAATCCAGGACTTTAGTACAAAATCTAGGCTAACACCAGTACAGCACTGAGGGAGCAGTGCATCATTCATTGGAGGAGACATTAAACTGAAGCCCCGTCTTCCTGCTCAAATGCAAAGATCTCATAGCATGACGCGAAGAAGAACAGAAGTTCCACTGTCCTGGCTTGTATTCCTCCTTGAATCAACACCACCAAAAACAGATTAACTGGTCATTTGCTGTTTTGTGGGACCATGCAGTACGCTAAATAGCTCCTGCGTTTGCTTGCACAAGAACAGTGACTACATTACAAAAGTAATGAATAGACTGTGAAGCACTTTGGGACCTCCTAGGACATAAAAGGGTGTATATGAATGCAACTTCGGTTGTTTGTTCTTTCTATCCACCACAAAAAAGGATGGAAATCATCTGCAAGTTCTGCAATGCATTCTTAACCCCTGTGGCTCAGACCCTCCAACAAGAAACGATGTAAACACTGAAAGGCAGTTCAGATCAACCTTCCACCATATGGAAAACATTAAATAGGGTGCTCTATGTAGAATGAAGGCTATAATAATCATTTGGCAACAGTAATGACTGTATCGTGTACAGGGAAATTCCCACAGTAGTGTACTACACATCCTTTTGCATTTTATTTTTTAAACTGCAGTCTCATTTTTGAGAAAATTTAGCAATGTGTAACAACGCCCAAGACAGCTTAGCACACCACAGTCAAGAGAATTGCAGATAGGAAGCAAAACTCCCTGATTACATTCCAATGTGGAAAAACATACTAGATGCAAATAGGAATTTCAGACATTAAGATTATGGCTCAGTGAGTAAATGCACAGTGCGTTAACTGCTACATCTGCCACAGCAAACTCAGTTTAGGGAGGAGGCAAAGAAAACTGGAGAGAATTTCCAGCACTGGATGTTATCCAGTTGTCCCTGCTCATAGTGTGCATTTGCAGACAGGAGGATGAGGAGAGAGAGGGAGAGGGTCTAGCCCATCTTTGATGGTTTCCACAGAGAATAATAGCCAATTGAATAAGGTACAGGATGGCTCAACCACCTGTGAGACTATACCCAGCATGAGTCACCATCTTCAGGAGAAGGGGCACATGGTGAGAACATCAGAGAGAAAAAAATATATACAAATGAAAACTATGTAAAGAACAAGCCGGTAATGTAGAAAGAAAAACCAGAAAGATTTATTAAAGAAATATAGTTGAATTTACAATGTAAAATCTTTGTTTTGTAAGCGAAGCAGTTGTTGAGAGACACAAAAAAAAATCTTTCACCAACTTTATACTGTGTCACATTGCACAAAGAACCCAATTTCAGTAAAGGATTGCAATGGCAATTTTTCTTGCTTTCACAAATCAAGGGGAATAATGGGAAATATCTAGAGTGGAAGAACACGATGTGAACAGCTCAAGTTAAGAGGATCTGAGAGGCAGACTCGAAGTACACAGCACTAAATTAGGCATGAGATTTACCCTTTGTTGTCATTTAGTTATGGGTTACTGGAGATGAGAAAAGGGGGCATAAGACTGAAAATATACAGAAGAGAACTGCTGAAAAGCTGGTCTTTTAATGTCTGTACCTCGCATATAATAGATCATTTTTGACTGGCCTCCACATATCCAATTGTAATAAGGTTTCAGTATAACATGAAAGTTTTCAACTAAGGCCAGTCTAACTTTATGTAAAAAATCAGTTAACTTTTTTAGCAATTTTGAATAAACTTGTAGCATTCAATTTGTTTGCTGTGCAGGTAATTTTCAATTGCAGTAAAGAAAATCAGGAAACACTGCTTATAAAGTAAAAAAAATATTATTTTACCTATAGAATGCACGCACAAAATTATAATGGAAATTTTAACTCTCAAGTTTTCCTGCAATTTTCAATGTAAATTGGATCGCTGGATATTGGCCTATTATGGCTTTAAGTGAAGGGCACTGCCCATGTGTGAAGTTCACTTTTGTAGATTCTGTTGACTAGTTTTTTTTTAAATGTTAAATTAATTTACTATTACATTTCTGCCAGCAGACTTTGGGGACAAAATGCCGCACAGATATGTTGTTGCACAAACTTCACAATAACAAAGGCGCTGGTACTAAACATATTTTTTATGTGATCCTGCAGGCATTTTTGTTATAACCTATACATTTTTATGGGGTTTTTTTTGCAAGTGAAAAGGTTTCAGCAGCCCATCCTTCCTTAGTTTTGATTACTTGCCTGGAGGTCTTTGACATTTGGAAAAGGAATTCCTATTGTAACCACCGCACGGGCGTTATCATCAGTGAAATCAAGCCCTTCACTGACTTTTCCCCTGCAAACAGCTACCAAGAGAGCTCCACCTAAGAACAAAAACAGAAAAAAAAAATCAAGGCGCTGCACCAAAAGGAAGGTTAAAAGGGTAAACATAAATCAGCTCGCAAAAGATTACTAAACATGGATAGCTAAACATTTTGACTTGGGGCTAAAAGGTCCAGCAAACTTCAGTCATTTTAGTCCATCATATATGCAGCTTAGTCTGCACTGGTTTTGGTCATTACACCACATCCCACTTAATTCCACAAACTTGCAGCTTGAAAACATGTTTTTTTTTTAAAAAAAAGTGTTTTCTCAGCACCCACTTAATTCACCCGCGTTACCTACTTGTACAGTCAAACCATATTATTACAGATGTGTAAACCGTCCAAAATAATTGTTAGTATTTTTTTGGCGAGAGCTATGTAATAAAAAACTAGTTTGCTGCAACAGAAGGTTTATGTCATCCATTTGATACAGCAAGTTTCGACTGATCTGTCCTTCAGCAAAGATCCAGAGTAAATCTGATGAGGGCTCCTCTCGCAACTTCAAAATGGAATACTTTCCCCAACTATGGCTTTCATTCAACAAATGATTCATCTGTCATGGGACAAGTACAACACAATGTCAATTCTTCCACCCCCACCCCACAAATAAGACACCTTGCTTAACTAACAAAACCTAACTCAAGTGTAAGCTTCTGGGCCGTTTCTTCCAATTTTCTAACCTCCTTACCTGAAGGTATTGATTCACATTGGGGTACCGTTCCATCCAGTAAAGACCAACATGAGATCTAGGCAACGTTTGTCAGCAGGCTGCTCCTCTGTAAGAGGCATCGCAGCGGAGACCAACATTGTCCTAACTGGCATTCACATAATTACAGCAGTGCTCACTGAATGATGATCAGGAGTGGGAACCCTGATTTTTTCCCCCCTCCTCAACCCAGAAAAGCTGAGGCGAACTCTAAGATCCCAACCACCACCCTGCTCAGATCACAGCACAGAATGGAAATCAAATGAGACATCCTTTGTCAATATTTCTCAGTATACTTGGTGTCTATTGAGCTATCAGAAGAGTTACTTGGGTTGGAGACTTCAAATATTCACCACCATTAACCCCCAAATATGTTGCTGCAGTGGTGTACAGCAAACTCAAGTACAGTAATTTTAGTAAAACAACATCTTCCCAAATACATCCAATGTCATAGATCTCTTAGATATATGCTTTACTCATTACACTGAAACACAGGCATAATTACTAGTGAATCACCCGTGGCTTTGCTCTCGGTTAGTTATGGGGGTGATTTTAACCTAACCCCATCAGTGGGAAACTGACAGGATCGGATCAGCTGCTCATTTTACACCCTGCCCAATTTTACTTTCCACAATGTAAAATGGGCGGTCAATCCGCTTCTGTCAGTTTCACGCCAGGCGCATTAGGTTAAAATGACCCCCTTTGTGCTCCAGCTGTGTTTATTGTGCCACGCTGAGAGGTTAGTGCCACCTCTGGGAAAAGGAAGAATAGCAGCCAGCAGCTCAAATGGTGGAGCGATATTTATTTTTTCAGTGGTCAGGGTCAATGGGAAAATCTCAGAGCATGCCGTAATATATCAATTTCCAGAAGAAGAAAGAGCATTTACAGACTGCTTTAAGCCTCAAAATCTTTTTTCACTGTTATTATGGACTGAATAGCTAACAACTTGAATGGCGACGCTGTATTTATTTTGCTGCCAAGGCCAGCAAGGAATTTTTGGGGAAGCTATAGCAAGTAGCAAAATATCAATTCCTAATGGAACAATAGAGAAGATAAAACAGTTTTCCCAAAGCCTCCAAATCCTTTAAGTTTTAATTATTCTAATAAACGCAGCTGGGAGACAAAACTGGGAGTAGGCAGTGCCACTAGTGGTGGGAGGACTGAATGGAAGTATTACAATATTTGCCTACATAACAGTAACTATAATTTAAAGTAATTAATTTGTTATGAAGCATTTTTGGGATGTCCCGAGGACATGAAAGCTGCAATATAAATACAAGTTTTTTCTTTACCCACTAAAAGTAACAGAAGCAGGCATTATCGTCATACCCTCGACATTACCTCTAGGCACTCCGAAATGTCACAAAAGCATTACTGAATCATGGCATGATGGAAACAAACATCGCAAACAGGAAGTCTCAAGAACTTTAATACATATTAGTGCACCTCCCATGGTGCTGCTCATATTAAGTCAGAAGGAGAAGAGTTGGAGAAGAAGTGGTGGTGTGGTGGGTTCCTGCAATCTGTTCTGAAGATTTAGATAACTGCAACGCATTATGACAATATTGCACTGGAATATTTATCTATTCTTGATATATTAAAAATCTTGCGGCAGCATGCACTTCCTGTCAGCGATTCCATTATAAATTCCTACGTCCATGTCAAACAGCCAAGGCCCATGATGGCGTGCCACAGTAACAGGTGCAGGCAAGCACTTGGAGCACAGATAGCAAAGGGCGTGATGCCATTCTCCTTTCCCTTCTCTTTTTCTCCTTTCCACCTTCTCTCTTTCCTCCTCGTCCCCTGTCATGGTGTCCATGAGCAATGGGTGTGGAGGGGCAGCTGGAGCACAAATTGCCATGGCCTGTGATGGCTGGGACAGGAGGGGATGCAACACTAAGCTTCTCAAACCTACAGGTCAGACAGCCGAGGAGCCTGATACTGGGGCAAGAAGCAATGGGCAGCAGGGCGTAAAGTAGTCCAGAGTAAAATGGGGCGTGAGTGGCTGTGAGAACCAGTGGAAAAAAAGGGGAGAAGCTGGAAGCAGAGAGATGAGGAAAAGCCGGAGGGAGCTAGAGTATGTAAAAATAGTATAAAATTAATAAATAATTTACCTGGAAGCAAAAAGTAAAATAGCGACTAGGCTGAAAAAAAGTGTTCAGAAACGTGATGTAGATCCATCTAATGACTAAAAGATGGGAGTTTCAAGACTTGAGGAATTGGATACAGAGCCACCTAGTTGCCAAAACTATGGCCTAAGGATGGAATTATGACATTGACATAGGAGAATTCAATACTAAATGTTGATAGTGACATGTTGACACAAAAGTGTAACAAAAATCATAACAGGAAGTATGGTTTTTGGACAGCAAGTACACACCCTACACAAAGTTTTTAATAAGATATATATCATTGTTGGAAGTAGAGATCTCTCACTAATTATTACTGACTGCAGGAATTGTAGCATTGTCAGTTAGTCTTGGGATAAGTATTGATGATATCAGGTAGGATTGGAACAGAAACAGATAATCAAGAAGATAAAAGCATTGGGATTAATCTGGATACAGGGAAGGTGTTGGGAAGCACCACAGAATGCTGTCACTAGAATTAGCTCTGGTTCTACTTAATAATGAGCATATCATTAGGTGTAGAGCTCCTCACACCCAAACTTGATTCAATGGGTAACAGTTCTTGATTAAGTTCTATAGTCAAAACAATATAAACAAGACTTGTTTCACATATTCATTTTAGTGTTGAAACATAATTAAGACATCCTTAGTTGGTAAATGAACAAAACATAAAAATCACTCGTACACGTACGAGTGCGCTATATCAAACTTCACATGACATGGCCGTGTAATGCCTCACTTCTGCTTATGGATTTGGGACCTAATTTGAGGTTTAATCCACACAGACTAACTGTAAATGGTGAAAAGGCAAACGTTTCTGCAGATTTACTATGACTGATATTTTCCCTCTGATGTACCTTTGCTTCCTCTGTCCTTTATAACATTATAGTAGGACTGCAGCAATCCATCAAAGTCACTTTTGTCACCCCCTTTCGGCTCAACGGCGACTGCTTTGACTTCCTCCAGCTTCTCCCACAATCCTGTGAGCATCCAGCGATTTTTCAGTTTGTCCAGCATCTGGCAGATAGGGGTAAGAAATATATTTTTGGATATAGGAAGCTACTGTAAATTTAATTTCACAGTGAATAAGACATGTAGATGCCAACAACTAAATTAAATCATCAGCAATGTTGACAACCACTGCTCACATGTTTCTGAAGAGTATTTAACAAGACAACAATGTTGTTTTGATGCCAGGGGTTTATGTCATAGCATTTTATTATCTGGAATCCAATATAGCCTGAGGATGTTTACAAATAGACTGAAAATGTACCTGTGCATTAGCTAGGCAAATTTCCACTCCTCACAAATTTTGTCTCAAAAGTGATTGCTAAATGTATGATAGCAATAAACCAGTAGTGGAAAGTATTTTTTACAACTAAAAATTCCAAATGAAGCGCCAAGGCCCATACTGCAGCAAACCAATGGAATTGAAAGAATCAAAGGGAAGTGGAGGTAAATCAATAGATGATGCCACACTTGGGTTTCAAATTCCTGTAGATTGTAGGAGGAAGGGAAAACTCATGAAGGTAAAAACTCCGCATGAAGAGTGCTATTTCCAGTAACAGTAGCACATCATGTTCAGATTGCAGGCGCAGGCCCTCCTGCTTCGTCCTTCATATAACAAGTTTTATCATCTGATATTGGCGATTTGGATGACAAAAGTGAAAAGATGCAAGACATATCCCCAGAGAAAGGGAATGCAACCTTGGAGGGCGAGTCAAACCTATGCAACTTCTACACAGGCAGAAGACTGGGAATCAGCTGCCTTACCAAACCTCTCAATTAATAAATGCCGGAGTAATTTAAAAGGGGCAGGACAAAATAACATCCAAAACTTAAAAGTGTGTGAAATTAAATTGCAAAGCATTAATTACATAATTTTAGAGAGATCTTTTATAAATTTTATAAAGTAGTTGACATTCATGGCATTGCACTTTGGGTGTCAAAACCAAGTGCAGTCTTCAGATGAAGCGGGATTAGACAGCAAATAAATAATTAGGCCACAGCATGCAGACGCCATTCAGTTTTTAAAGTCACACATTCGGTCTTTATTATTTATTTTATAAATTCCTATGTCAACATTTAAAATATAAACAGCCTATGTGAGCTGGTCATGCTGTAATTACACCAGCCTGCCAGTTAATTATGAGGGATAAGTTTAAATAGGCAGCTTCCATTTTGAATGTGGACATGGGAATTTATAATGGAACCAGCTGACAGCATGTGCATTCAATATATTATAGGTAGATGTGCAGAGTTCATAATACTGAAAAGAGTTTATCTTTTTGATATCTGGATGTCACAGTTTATCTAGCTATGTAAAACACGTCGTCATGTTAACAGTGAAAACTGATTATCATAGAAACATAGAAACATAGAAACTAGGAGCAGGAGTAGGCCATTCGGCCCGTCGAGCCTGCTCCACCATTCAATACGATCATGGCTGATCATCCAACTCCAGTACCCTGTCCCTGCTTTCTCACACAGAATCCCCATCGAGCCTGCACCGACACATATCCCACCCTATCCCCATAACCCCACGTATTTAATTCCCCCTAACATATCCCATCCTATCCCCGTAACCCCACATATTTAATCCCCCCCTAACACTAAGGGTCAATTTATCATAGCCAAATCAACCTAACCCGCACATTTTTGGACTGTGGGAGGAAACCGGAGCACCCGGAGGAAACCCACGCAGACACGGGGAGAATGTGCAAACTCCACACAGACAGTCACCCGAGACCAGATTCGAACCCGGGTCTCTGGCGCTGTGAGGCACCAGTGCTAACCACTATGCCACCGTGTTATGAATATCAAGAAAAGTAGCTTTTGGCATCTTAAAGGATGCTTTGCTCTCTGAAATAGCTCTCATTTCAGATGTAAAGCTTGCTTTATTATTGAAGGCACCAGTTTACATTCAATTGATAATGTTCATTCCACCAATTAAAAAGGAAGCTTAGCGCTTAAATACTCACTATGAGCAACAGTTTCCTAAAGATCATCTGGTCACAGACATGGAAAGTGTTTGCACTGTACAGTTTCACTAAGGCAAAATTCACTACAAGCAGGTTCCACAGCATTACCAATTACTGCAAACTCAAAAACTTAAAAGTCTATATTAGTAACCCCTAAAGGACTCAACAGTCTGGGCCTGACAACAATTTAGCGTGGTCGCATTTATTATTTCTCCTGGGGTATACCAAGTACAGATACTCAGCTGTGTTTATGTCAACAAGACAAGACTCAATGCAGCTTTCACCATTATTAAAATCTTTAGCAAGATACCACAAAGACTAATTATTGTACCCAAGGAAAACCAAGTAAATTAAATATTTGCATCAATGCTGACAAATTCTTATAGACTTGAATTAAAAGTTATATTTTCTTCTCGAAAAATCATCCTCGTTATCTATGTTGGAGATATATTGAGAAATTGGAACAAGAATGAGGGGAACACAAAGAGTACCTTCAACACAATAATCTTAACGGAAATCACAGACATTTTATTACCACGGTCTGAGCATAAATAAAATGTTCTCATGAAAAATACATACTTTCACATTCAAACACCATTATTACATTACACGTTGAATTTAAATCCTCCTGCAGTGCCTCCTAGCAAGATAGGAAAAGCAAGAAAGAAAGAAAAATGAGGGGATACTGAAATGAAAATAAAGCTAGAAATAATAGAGAAGAGTCAGAAAATGGGAAAAAAGGACACAAAGGTGCAAGCGGTCCATGTGAGGTACTTGGCCTGCAATTATACTGCCACTTTTATGTTTCTGTGAAGTGGTTTTTGCTTTGCACCAATGCAAAACTGGAACAAGACTACAACGCTGGAGTCAAATCCCTGGTTATAACTCCTTGTATTTGGGGTTTTAAAGCTGTTTTCCAGTTTCACAGTTAGTATTACAGCTTCAGTTACAACAGGATGTCAAATGAACACAAGTACCATAGCTAAGCAACAAAGTATGCTGAAAACTGTTCTCATTTTTACACATATGGTTCCCTTAGGTCCTTCAGAGAAGGTATCTGCACCCCTACGCGGCCTGGTTTACATGGATCTCCAGTTCTATACTATGTGGCTGACACTTAATGCCCACAAAGCAACTAGGAACGAGCATTAAATACTGCCTTATCATCAGTATTGCCCACACCCCAAGAATAAAGAAAAAAAACTACTGCACACTACAATGGCTTCATACCAGTAGGTATAGTATAACTGCAACCTAAAAAGTTTCTTTTTGAAAAGAACTTACGTGCAGCAGTATTTGCACTATGTTAAATAAATATATATATATATCTATCTTTAAACAGCGCACATTTTTACCATGCTGTGTCATAATTTTGTCACACCTCCAATCTTTTTGAATAATGCCTGCTCGATGTAGATTTAGAGTTTACGTTTAGGTTTATGACTAGGGGTCGGGGTTAGGGTACTGCAGCCGGCAGTGTATCTCACTATTGATACCGCACAAGTCCGCTATTCACAACGTCGCTGTCAGCAGATACTGGTTGACTATTGACAAGCGGGCGACCTGCAATATTGGTGACAGCACAATGTCTTATTGACACCACAGCCAGCCTTGAAACATGCTACTGTCACCACCAATTTATAGTTAAGACAAGGGTTGGTGGCAGAAACCACCACAGAAACTGCTATTGACATCTCTGCCGTCCCTAGACGCATTCTTAAATAAATACAGCTTCAAACCCGGCACCAAGCTCATGGTCTACAGAGCAGTAGTGATACCCGCCCTCCTGTATGCCTCAGAGACATGGACCATGTACGGAAGGCACCTCAAAGCACTGGAGAGGTACCATTGGCAGGATAGGCGCACCAACGTCAGTGTTCTCGGTCAGGCCAACATCCCCAGCATCGAAGCTTTGACCACGCTCACTCAGCTCCAATGGACGGGTCACATCGTCCGCATGCCCGATAAGAGACTCCCAAAACAAGCGCTCTACTCGGAGCTCCGGTACGGCAAGAGAGCCCCAGGTGGGCAGAGGAAACGCTTCAAGGACCCCTCAAAGCCTCCTGAAAAAGTGCAACATCCCCACTGACACCTGGGAATCCCTGGCCCAAGACCGTACAAAGTGGAGGAGAAGCATCCGGGAAGGCACCGAATACCTCGAGTCTCTTCGCCGGGAGCAAGCGGAAGCCAAGTGCAAACAGCGGAAGGAGTGCACGTCAACCCAAGCACCCCACCCACCCGCCCCTTCAACCACCGTCTGCCCCACCTGTGACAGAGACTGTAGGTCCCGCATTGGACTCATCAGTCACCTGAGAACTCATTTTAATGTGGAAGCAAGTCATCCTCGGTTCTGAGGGACTGCCTAAGAAGAAGATAGTTAAGACAAGGGTTGGTGGCAGAAACCACCACAGAAACTGCTATTGACATCTTTGCCGTCACTAGACGCATTCTTAAATAAATACAGCCTCAAAACATTGAGTCGGGCTTCAGTGGAGCTAGCCAGTCAGGGGTTAAATACTTAATCCCGCTACTAGGGGAGCTGGGCATTCAGGAATTTATTAAATATATATATATGTGGTCTGAAGAAATGCAATGTGGCTACTGGAGAGGCAGGCCAGCCAACGATTAATTAAATAAATAAATTTGACGTCAAGATAGCGGGCCAACTGAGAATTCACTAATTCAAAAAATGTGCTTTAATAAATGGAATCTGGTTTTGGAGAGGAGCAGCATCCCACAAATGTATTAAATAATGGGGATCTGAACAATCTGAATTGGGTTTCTGGTTGAACGTGGCAACAGCAAGTTCTTTAATTAAATAAAGAGGATCAGGAAATCACTGTCCGCTTTCACACCGCATTCTCTCCATTCCTCTGTGGCTGCTAACTTCCAAATAGGTCCTGCTCTTTCCAGTTTATATATCCATTCATATTTCCAACTCTACTTCTGCCCATTTATATTTATTTCAAACTACAAACTTTGCATTAATCACCTGCTACATTCTATTTCCACACTCTCCAATATCCACTATCCCATCAATGCTCCACATACCCACTGCCAACATCCAAACTATTCCCTTCCCGCAACTACTCGAATACCCTTACCCCGAATATCCACTATACAAACATCTCATTGCCCACACCTGCTCTCCACTAATAACTACCCATCCTCCTCAACTACTCATTACATCTGTACACCCTACCCCATTCCCATAAAAATCACTAATGTCCCTTAAATGCTCACTACCGTCCATTACACCTCAGTTCCCCAATCCCTAAACCATTCTGACTCTGAAATAGCCACAGAACCAACTACCCCCCACTGACCATGTAATCTGGGCCTGGCAGATGGTCCTCTTCCCCACTCCAGGGGCTCTGTAGGAAGACTGGCTACTCCTCAAAGCTGAGGAAGAGAAGGATAGCACACAGCAATTGCCTCCCCCTCCCCTCAACCAATCTTTATTCGCCATTCTACTCCTTCATCCCATCTCCCTTCCCCTTCCCTCTCTCACCTCTGTACCGGTTTCTGCCACCCTCTTTTGTCCACCTTTCCCCATCCTCCTCCTCCTCTCTCCTTCTCTACTTGGATCCAACTACCCCGCCATCCTCTAACCCTGCTTGACCTGAATATCACACTTGGTCTCGACTTGTCATTTGTAACACCATAAAAGATCGATGTAGACACACACATAGAATTTTAGGAATTGGTACAAATTATTTAATCTGAATAAAACACTAAAGGAACCCAGTTGATGGGGCAACATAACAGGCAAGGTCATACTCGTGTAATAGTGGCTCGAGCACCTAAAACTTGATGAACCTATACTTTCCAAACAACAATAATTTATATTTATATAGCGCCTTAAACGTAATAAAACGTCCCATGGCGCTTCACAGGAGTGTTAGCAAAATTTTTTTTTGACACCGAGCCATATAATGAGATGTTAGGGTAGATGACCAAAAACTTGGTCGAAAAGGTAGGTTTTAAGGAGCATCTTAAAGGAGGAAAGAGAAGTGGAGAGGCGGAGACATTTAGGGAGGGAATTCCAGAGTTTATAATCCAAACAATCCAGGATACTCTCGGAAATGAAGGCAATGGGCCGAAAATTGATCCCGGGACGCGAGAGTACGCACTGCGTACTCTCGCGTATTCCCACTCCAATTGCCGGTTTTCTGCATGCCCTGCGCATGCGCTGAAAACCGGCAATTGCTCTTCTGAAAAGGGGGCGGGTCCTCGGTGCATCGCGTGCGCGCTACAGGCTGCGCGCACGCTGTGCACTTCATGCTTTGGACGCGCAGGTAAGTACGGAAGATTTTGGAAATGTAAAAAGGAGGAGTAAGACCCGCTTTTAAGAAGGTAAGTAGTGAATTAAGTATTTTTTTGAATTTTTTTTAACAGGTATATCTTTTTTAGAGACTTTAAAGACAGGTAAGTTTATTTTTATAACTTTTTAAAAGATTTTAAATTTTTTCAAAAATTTAATTTTTTATTTAAAATGGTTAATTTAATTAACTATACTTATTTTATTAATGTGATGGGTTTTTTTTTAAATTTAATTGAGGTTTAGCTGTTATTTTGGGGGGGTGTAAGATTCATAGATTTCACAGCCGTGCTGTGAAACTTATGAATGGAAGATGGTGTGCTGCCATTGGCTCTAACTGAGTCACGTGATCCCACAGCTCGCACGAATTCACTACGCCGCTGGGATACGCAAGCACTGCCCAGCTGATCTCTAGAACATGAAGTTCGTGCGAGCTGGATCTGAAAAAGCACAAGCGAGGTGAGAGATCGCGGGAAAGCCTTACCCCCGCGGGAACAGAGCGAGATCAATTTCTGGGCCAATATTTCAATAGGCCAGCAATTTATTTTCATTTCCACTTAAAAACAATAGCAGCTTTCATTTACCATTTCCCTTTTATTTGTCCAATGACCTTAATTATTTGTACAGCTGTTTGTAGACTATGGTGCACAGTGAAATTCCAGATGCTCTTTCTTCCTATATTTAGCACTGATACAGATACCCCCAGAAGTTACCATAAAAGGTTTGTCCTCAATGTATCCTCTCAATCTCCTATAGTAGCAATTAAATTTCATGTTTTTTTTCTTTCTCAGCTGTAAAACATTTTCCATTGTGACTATAGTGCACATAAAATGCTTTGAATCCTGTTGTACATCACTATGCGGACCTAAATCTGAATCACATGATAGCGCGGACCATTCCATTGCTGTGGAATCTCGGAAGCAAATTCCTATGTGAGAATAACGATGATCCATTTGATATTTTAAAAATTAATGTCATGAAGAATCTTCAAAATCACACAGCAAGTCCAAAAGATAAGAAAAATGTCATTACTGCCTTAGAGTCCACTGTTTCACCAACACTTCAAGTTTCCAACTATGGGCATGGGCAAGGTATAATACAGATGATGGCATATATTAACTTGCCTCTCCTTCAACTAGCTTAAAGTGGCTGGTTTGGTCTGGCCTGCCAAATTGCCTCCATGAAATTTCTCTTTTGTAATCCTACATCCCTCTCCCCTGAATCATCTATGCTAGTGGTAGATTCCAAACTCACTAAGACAATTACAACACATAAAAAATGGATATTAGTTTTGAGGGAGAGGCACAGAATTCATACTCGACAAGAAAACGTCACTATTGTTAACAATGCAATTACTATTCCCAAGTTCTTTTATAGTATATGATATTAGCTCTAATATTTAATGTCCAGTGTATAACGATGTTAGAAACAGGGGATGGCTAAATTAGTTTATGTTGCTAGAAGAATATCAAGGAAAAGATTAACTATATTGTCACTGTAGATATAAATACAAAACTGGTATTTTACAGTTCTATTGAAGATTCAAAAGTAATTTACTACCCCATCCAAAGTTTGGCTGAAGTATATACTCTGCTACCACCCCTTTCTACTAAGGGAATACAAAGATTTACATTAGCCTCACAGCTCAACTTTTTTGCAAGTAGTTAAGTGCCATCAGTTCAACATTCCATTAATGCCATGTTTCTTTCATAAAAACAGGGACCCTAAAATGCCTTCCAACATCACGTACTAGTTGCACCTACTGTGAATTTATCTAGTTCGTAACTTGCATAGGCTGACTAGCAGAGATTAGTGACTAGACAGTATTATGTATAGACAAACTCAGTACCACATTAAAGAAAAAAAGACTTGCATTTATATAGCGCCTTTCATGACCTCAGAGCGTCCCAAAGCGGTTTACAGCCAATGAAGTATTTTTGAAGTGTAGTCACTGTTGTAATGTAGGAAACGCAGTTGCCAATTGCGCCCACGAACAGCAATGTAATAATGACCAGCTAATTTTTTTTAAGTTATGTTGATTGAGGGATAAATATTGGCCAGGATACCAGGGATAACTCTCCTGCTCTTCTTCAAAATAGTGCTATGGGATCTTTTACGTCCACCTGAGAGTGCAGACGGGGCCTCGGTTTAACGTCTCATCCGAAAGATGGTACCTCCAGCATTGCAGCACTCCTTCAGCACTGCATTGGAGCCGAGATTTTGTACTCAAGTCTCTGGAATGGGACTTGAACCCACAATCTTCTGACTCAGAGGCGAGAGTGCTACCCACTGAGCTACGGCTGACACAACAACAACAACTTGTATTTATATAGCGCTTTTAACGTAGTAAAACGTCCCAAGGCGCTGCACAGGAGTATTTTAAGACAAAAAATTTGACACCGATCCACATAAGGATAAATTAGGGCAGGTGACCAAAAGCTTGGTCAAAGAGGTAAGTTTTAAGGAGCGTCTTAAAGGAGGAAAGAGAGGTAGAGAGGCGGACAGGTTTAGGCAGGGAATTCCAGAGCTTAGGGCCTAGGCAACAGAAGGCACTGCAATTTAGATAGATTTTACTACGTAACCTAGTGTGATATTGCTTCCACGGCAATATGCGGAAGTATGGTACCCAAAGCATTAGAAGAAACATCCTCCATAAATACGTTTATATTTGCAGGTACATCAATATGGAACTGAAATATCACAACTCTAAAAATTAGACACCTTCTGTGGGGAGGGGAGGTGATCAACTATTTAACTGTATTTTCAAAACAACATTTTAAAATAGTGCATAGCATTCCTAACTACAACTATACATGGCATAAAAATAAAATACCGTCCACACATTCTATTCAGCCAGCCATCTTTGTCATCACCCCCCACCTCCAAATTCTTGAATCATGTTAGTGGTAGAGAGTTATTTGCAGTTAATGACTTTCAAACTGATTCTGATACAGGATAAATGTTACACTGTCAAGTCCGAGCCAATAATTTTTCATCTGCATTCACACTTGTTCATGTTGTGTGATTCTTCCTCGCCACTTCAATTCAACATTTCCAGAGGGAAAGTGCAAGCTGAATTTTGTATAGTTTAAATAAAGGCCAGCAGGTCTAAAATTTACAAGTTAGCACCTATTAGACAGCACACCATCGCATACAATAATATTATGTGAAAACAGATCCTGCAAACTTGCAGTGTGCTGCACTTCACCTTTATTCCAAGTGTCTTATTTTAAAAGTGAATTGGTGTCATTTACATGAGTAGCTACTGTTAATGTGTTTTTAAGAATATATATGGCTGCACTTCAAGCACGTATTACTGTAATGACGATCGGTTTACCCCCAAATCCTTCCTTTACAGTTTGAAGCAGCGATGGAAAATTCTACTCACCAGCCACTGAAAAACAAAGCAAATCACTAGTTTGCAAATAAGAGTTTTACCAAGTCATTCCAATGCTTTTTAAAAATCTTTCTCTGCTTTGTTTCATCTGACCATTTATGTTCTAAAGTAGCTCTTCATTACAATACTGTTCAGTCCAGTTTTCCATACTGTTCAGTCCAGTGTTCATACCTAAACTGTACAATTTATAGTTTTATTTCAGGCAACTTGTATAAGACGGCCTCCCACTATTTTCACCCTTTAAAATTTTTTTTAAAAAAACTTGTATGACCTGCATGTAAGGCAAAGGTCCAAATTACAACAATACCATAGGGCCTACCTCTCGCAGCCTACATTCAAACAACAGATCACAGATCTACAAATAGTTGACCATATTTATAATGATATCAAGAAGCTGCAACAAAATTGCCTCTTGACCTAAACTTTATGTCCTTAACATCTGAGGCTGACACTACAATTGCCCTTCCAGCTCCCAGCATGCCATTCACCCCCTCTAATATATAGATATGCTTAAAATTCTAACTTTGCATTACTGTCTTCACTTACAAGTCGCTTTGCTGGAAGAATGATTTCTATTGTGAAGATTAATTAAAATAATCATTAGAACTGAAACAAATTCTTTTATTTCAGCAAGTGGCTTCCAAGTTTAAAAAAAAACCATGTAATGCAGTTAGATAGCATTTTAAACATACTAGTACCGTACATTGTGGAGAGGGAGATTGGTAGACTAGGAGCCTGAGAGAGACAAGCAGGAGATCGGGAGCTGGGAAAATAAATGGTGGAAGATCAGTGTTGGAGAGCGCGAAGTGGTGCTGGTGAGTCCTGAACAGACAGGATAGTGGGGCCTGGCAGGTGAGCTGGCTCCTCTAAAGTAAGCCACCCAGCACAATGATTCACATGTAAGATGACCCCTTCTCCCCACCACTTTCAATCCCCAGTGACCCTAAATTTCCCCAGAGGATTATTTTCTATTGGCAAAATTTCAAGCAGCGGTTTTCAGGCAAGTCAAATGTTAATTTGTGAATTTAGTACGGTTTTATAAAAATCATAAATATATTTTTCTTTTTCCCAGCTTTAAAAAAAAATACAACTTTG
Organism: Squalus acanthias; assembly: GCA_030390025.1. Classification (NCBI taxonomy): domain Eukaryota; kingdom Metazoa; phylum Chordata; class Chondrichthyes; order Squaliformes; family Squalidae; genus Squalus; species Squalus acanthias. The sequence continues at coordinate 3,890,979 of CM059448.1, forward strand.
CTCACCACGCACACACTTCCTCAAAAAAACTGTGATACAATCAAGATTCTGGTCAGGAGGAGATGCTTGAACTTGAGCTATTAAAAACTTTTATAACCATCAAGCATAGAACCAACTGATCCAGAATCCTACTATGAGAATTATCACCGGTACGCTTTTATTGACGCCAAACATCGCACCACCACACCTAGGCCGTGAATATGCAGTCTCCAGAGAACACATCCACTGCACCAGCCAAGACATGCCGATCCAGGCCAACTTGAACAACCTACCACCAACCCGTCTCAAATCTAGAAGGTCATTTTGGACGGGCACCGAAGTCCTTCAGCGATCTCCCCTCAGCCTTGATGACTGATGGCGAAATGCTTGGAAGAAGTGTTTTTTATAAAACACTTAGAAAATATCAACGGGATTAGACAAAGTCAACATGGATTTATGAAAGGGAAATCGTGTTTGACAAACCTACTGGAGTTTTTTTGAGGATGTAACTGGTAGAATAGATAAGGGAGAACCAGTGGATGTGGTGTATTTGGATTTTTAGAAGGCCTTTGATAAAGTCCCACATAAAAGGTTAGTGTGCAAAATTAAAGCACATGGGATTGGGGGTAATATACTGGCATGGATTTAAAATTGGTTAACAGACAGGAAACAGAGAGTAGGAATAAATGGGTCTTTTTCGGGGTGGCAGGCGGTAACTAGTGGGGTACCGCAGGGATCAGTGCTTGGGCCCCAGCTATTCACAATATATATCAATGATTTGGATGAGGGAACCAAATGTAATATTTCCAAGTTTGCTGACGACACGAAACTAGGTGGGATGCAAAGAGGCTTCAAGGCGATTTAGACAAGTTGAGTGAGTGGTCAAATACATGGCAGATGCAGTATAACGTGGATAAATGTGAAGTTATCCACTTCGGTAGAAAAAACAGAAAGGCAGAGTATTATTTAAATGGTGATAGATTGGGAAATGTTGATGTACAAAGGGACCTGGGTGTCCTTGTACACCAGTCACTGAAAGCAAACATGCAGGTGCAGCAAGCAGTTAGGAAGGCAAATGGTATGTTGGCCTTTATTGCAAGAAGATTTGAGTACAGGAGCAAGGATGTCTTACTAGAGTTATACAGGGCCTTGGTGAGACCACACCTGGAGTACTGTGTGCAGTTTTGGTCTCCTTACCCAAGAAAGGATATACTTGCCATAGAGGGAGTGCAGCGAAGGTTCACCAGACTGATTCCTGGGATGCAGGACTGTCGTATGAGGAGAGATTGGGTCGACTAGGCCTGTATTCACTAGGGTTTAGAAGAATGAGAGGGGATCTCATTGAAACGTATAAAATTCTGACAGGACTAGACAGACTGGATGCAGGGAGGATGTTTCCCCTGGATGGGGGCTCTAGAACGAGGGGTCACAGTCTCGGGATATGGAGTAGGACACTTAGGACTGAGATGAGGAGAAATTTCTTCACTCAGAGGGTGGTGAACCTGTGGAATTCTCTACCACAGAAGGCTGTAGAGGCCAAGTCACTGAATATATTTAAGAAGGAGATAGATAGATTTCTAGATGCAAAAGGCGTCAAGGGGTATGGGGAGAGAGCGGGAATATGGTATTGAGATAGAGGATCAGCCATGATCATATTGAATGGCGGAGCAGGCTCAAAGGGCCAAATGGCCTACTCCTGCTCCTATTTTTCTATGTTTCTATAACTGCGACATACGGAATGGATTCCTTATAGAGGACCTCACAGTACAACCTGAAGCATCAAACCTTCCTCGCAAACAGCCATCAACCGCCTCAGAACTGGTCATGGTAGATGCTGCTACCTTCTCCATAGATGGAAGATTAAAGCATCCCCATCATGCGACTGTGGAGCTCCTAATCAGACCCTGGAACACATCATTGCGCACTGCCCTCAGAGGAAATTTGCAGGCAGCCTACAAGATATCCACGCTGTTACACCGGAAGCTTTGGCCTGGATATCTGACTTAGATATTGACATTTGATTTGCTCTGCTACTACCATACGAAAGAAGAAGACGACGACGACTGATCTCAAAGTCTTGAGCAGAAACTTGACATTATACAGCATGTTATCAAATCCTCAGGACATCTAAGTAGCTCACATCCAATGAATCAGTTTGGTGTGAAATCTCTTCTACAGGTAAACATGAGAATCAATCGGCGCACAGCAAAATTCCACAAACGGCAAATGAGTTCAATGACCAGTTAATCTCTTTTGGATGGAGTCAGTTTAGGGAACAATGTTGGCCAAGACACAGGAGAACTCCCTATTCATCACAAAAGTGCCATGGGATCTTTTACATCCAACTGAATAGGTAGACAGGGCCTCCATTTAACATCCCATCTGACAGACAGCACTTCTGACAAAGCAGCACTCCCTCCGCGCTGCACTGAAGTGTCAGCCTATATTATGTGTTCGAGTCCTGAAGCAGCGCTTGAACCCACAACTTCTGACTCAAGAGGCAAGAATGCATCCAACTGAGCGAAGCTGACAAGTCGACAACAAACTATATCTCTAAATAGATCTAAAATATTCCCTTCAGCCCCAAGATAATGTTGGTGAATCGGGGTTAAAAACATGGTAGTTTTTTTTTCCCATTTACAATGCAGGCAACTGCTCAGGTTGGAGAAAAAATGTCATTGTTTCATAGTTTCCCCAGTGTAAAGCACATGATTTGACTGATTTGTTGTTCTCATTCAACCTGAAAAAGAACTAAAACTTTTTTCTCTGCAACACATGCAAATTAAATCAGAAATTTTAACTCCATGCTTAAATATTTAAGTTAATGCTATGAAGAAATTTAATTATAACAAAGCATACTTTATTGGCATGCAAATATCTAAAACTGAAGTGCCTATTTACCTATACCCAATGTGTTATTATCTATTCTAACATCTTAAAGCTTTAAGACATGAAACCATTAGCTTCAATGTATAAAGAGCCTATTTTATAGCATACTGGGCCTTACATTACTTCTTTTTCCAAGATGACAGTACCTCAACAAATCTAAAATATAAATATTGTTTATGCCTTCAGAGGTGAAGGACAACAGTACTAGGGAATGGGATAATTTTTACACTCAGTGACAACAATTTGGCAGCACAGACAAAATAAAATGATAGAAAAAGGAGTAGTGTTAAAGGTTAAACTGTATGTATGCAATGCAGAATGCGAAAAATAAACTGGGGGAACTGTAAGCAATTATTTTACAGGAAGATTTAGATTTAATAGAATTAACAGAAACCTAACTGTCAAGAATGGAAAATAAACATATTGGGATGTAATATATTGGAAAGGATAGAAAAGATAAAAAGGAGTCAGAATGGCAATATTGGTAAAAGAGAGAATACATGCTGTAGAGAGACTGATGTACACAAGAAAGGGGTACAGAGTCAGTATGGTTGGAACTCAAATATAAAAAGGGCTTGTTGCATTAGAAGTGTAATACAGCCCTCCAAATTGTAGGAAGGAAATGGAAGAGGAAACCTGCAGTCAGATTAGAGAGATGAGTAGGAATAACAAAATTATTGTTCTGGGAGATTTGAATTATCCACTTATCGATTGAGACAGAGAGGGAGTAAATGGAAAAAAGGGAATGGAACTCTTATAAGTATGTGCAGGACTTCTTCCTCAAGCAGTAGGTTAGTAGGGCTAAAATGGTAGAGGCATTGCTAGATCTGGTTATGAATAATGAAATAGATGGGTGAGCACCTTCGGAGTAATGACCACAATGTGATAAGTTTAAGATCCAACTAAAACGGAAAAAAGTCAGTACGAAAACTAGAACACCAGACTGGAGTAGGGCAGATTATAGAAAATTGAGGAGCAAGCTAGCCGAGGTGAGGTGGAAGGAGAAATTGGCACGATAATCGGCAGAATAAGTATATTGTACTAAAAAAGGAAACTACAAGTAATTTTAAGATGCCATGGTTAAATAAAGAGGTTAGAAACCAATTGAAATTGAAAGAGGGCCTATGAGGACTAAGATAATGAAAAAACTAAAGGAGAATGAGACAAAATAATAATAGTGGTTAAGGGGGAGCTAACGAAAGCCAAGAGAGAGTATGAGGATTTAAAAAAATCAAAAGGAACAGTAAACTATTTTACAAGCATTCCAGTAAAAATAGAATCGTTAAAAGCGAGGTGAGACCCCCCCCCCCCCCCACCCGAGAGAAGCAGATTATCAAGTTGTAGATGATGATCAAAAAAATAGCGTAAGTATTCAATAAGTACTTTGTGTCGGTCTTTACTAAAGAAAATGAAAGCAGGCTCAGTGTTGTGGAAGAAGAGGGAATTGGATGTACAGGTTCACAGGATTAAAGGCAGCAGCTCAGGTTGATAAGGCTATAAAAAAAAGTTAATGGAATCTTAGGTTTTGTTACAAGTAGAATAGAATGCAAAAGGTAAGCGGTAATGATGAACCTATATAAAACCTTATTAAGACCTAGAGTACGGTGTTCAGTATTGGGTTCCACACTATAGGAATGATATTGAGGATTCAGAGAGGGTACAGTGCAGATTCACTAGAGTGATATCTAGTGTAAGAAAATACAAATACAATGAAAGACTTGAAAAGTGGGCCTTTATTCGTTAGAACAATGCAGATTTCATGGCAATATGGTAAAGGTGTTTAACTTTATGAAAGGTTGGAACGGTAGATAGAAGCAAATTGTTTCCAGTAGTTGACGGGTCAAGAACAAGGGGTCATAGATACGGATTCAATGTAAGCGATTTGGAACAGAGGGTAGGAGAAACCTCTTTACACAGAGGGTTGAGGATGGGAATTCAATAGTGATTGAGGCAGAAACTACGTCAACATTCAAGATTAGATTAGATAGGTGAATGAAGGAAAAGGGGTCGAAGGGATATGGGATCAGAGTGGGAAATGTGATTAGATGTACTTCAGATCTATTTGCTCGTGTGGAAAGTAAACTCAGACACAAACTGTTTCGTCTGAATGGCCTGTTTTCATGTTGTAACTTCTGGGTTTTTCTATGCACTGATGTACCTACTCTCTTTCTATATCAGCTTAAAATTTGCCATTTTCTCAAGTTCTCTGTTATTAAGTGAATTCAGCCGTTGCACCATTTTGTTGGTTGGTCTGCCAGAATTCTTACAATTGTGGTGGAGCTTCAAATAAGAGCTAAAGCCAAGGGCTTAAAACCAAATTTAACTGCAGAAGAAAACTGGAGCAATGTTATTTTTATTCCACTCCTGTTGTTGGGAGCCTCCAGTTTTCATTCAACTTTAAATCTGCCATAATATCACTGTTCCAGTGTTCATATCTTTGGATCAGTTAAAATAATCCTTTGGGACAAACATTGATCTAAAAGCCCTTTCCCACACACCAACCTTTCAGTTTTTGCTTCTGGGTTTTCCCCATGAATAAGCATAGCAACAAAATCAAGGAGCACCTCCACTAAGCTGGAAACGGGTCACAAAGGGTCAAGTTTAAGTTCTTAATCAGCATAAAACCTTCCAGATCTTAATATGTGTGAGCAGAATTGACTCCCAATGCTAAATCCCAATGGAACTTTACAGAGAAAATAACTTTCATTTCTATAAATTAATCATTAACCTCTTCCATTTCTACACTAATACGTACATTCCCCGATTTAAAAGAAACTACAGTATAGCTATATTCACATCTTTTCCCAGGGGAAGGGGGGTACACAGTGATCAATATGATCTACACCTGACGTTCAGTGTTTCTGACAGCGTGCATAATGACAGTGCTAATTAAATGTGCATCAAATGAGTCAAGCACTTGTAAGCCCTTTAAAAAAATGCTTTCCAACATTTGCTTGCATTTACATTATTTTGTGGTAAATCACACATACTGGAACTGTACTTCCCCACCACCCCAAAATGTAACTGTTAAGAGTACAATGGCAGGAGAACCCTTCTAATCACTATTCTGCATTCATTTTCAAAAGTTCATTACCCAAATAAATCTATTCGATTAAAAATATGAAAAAATTGACATGGCAACACACTGAGTGCACATTTTCTATATTGTATTCATACATAGTACCTCATCACATCTCAAACACTTCACTAGAATTAATTACTTTGAAGTGCAGTGAATGTTCGAGGGGCCAAGTGGCCTATTCCTGCTCCTATTTCTTATGTTCTATTTCTTATGTTCTTAAATAGACAAACATGGCAACCATTCTGCACATAGCATATTCCAAAAACAGTGTCATCTGTTGAGGGAACACAGGGAAAACTCCCTGCTCTTCGAACAGTGCCATGGCTTCTTTAACATCCACCTGAACCACTGGAACAGTTAGGACAGATCCTCAGTTTAATGTCATCCAAATGGCGGAACCTCTGTCAATATAGTACTGTGCTCCCTCAGTACTGCACTGGAGTGTAATGTGGATTATGTGCTGCGGTATGGCAGTGGGGCTTGAACCCACAACCTACTGATTCAGGGAGAGAGTACTACCACCTGTGCCAAGCTCAATTGTTCACCAAATTGTAATACTACAAATGATGGGGAATTCGCTATCTAATTTATAGAGACACTGATTATTCAGACCATGTGCCAGGTATTTTCAATGATGACAGAGTATTTAGCAGATTGCCACTGAACATCACAAACAGTCGTAATCTAATGCGGAATGTTTCCCCTGGCTGGCATGTCTAGAACTAGGGGGCAAAGTCTCAGGATAAGGGAGAGGCCATTTAAGACCGAGATGAGGAGGAATTTCTTCACTCAGAGAGTTGTGAATGCTGAGTCTGAGTATATTCAAGGCTGAGATAGATAGATTTTTGGATTCTAGGGGAATCAAGGGATATGGAGATCGGGCAGGAAAGTGGAGTTGAGGTCGATGATCAGCCATGATCTTATTGAATGGCGGAGCAGGCTCGAGGGGCCGAATGGCCTACTCCTGCTCCTATTTCTTATGTTCTTATGGAATGTTCTAAATTAATTCTTGTTTTAACAAGAACAATGTTGGCAATTTGCTCACATAATGAGGCTATTTGCTCCAGTACACAGACTATATAGGCTTGGGCTGCCCATGGGAAGACTTACAACAGCCAAAGAAAAGGGATAGTAGTTAACAGCTTATCTTTATATAGTGTCAGTAGTATAGTAAAACATTCAATGGGGCAGATCAGACCTCAGAACAGTACAACACAGAAGGAGACCATTCGGCCCATCGAGTCTGCGCCGGCTCTTTCAAAGAGCAATCCAGTTAGTTGCACTCCCCTGCGCTTTCCCCATATCCCTGCAATTTTTCTCCAAGTGTATATCCAATTCCCTTTTGAAGGCTACTATTGAATCTATATCCACCATCCTATCAAGCTGTGCATTCCAAATGGTAATCACTTGTTGCGTAAATTTGTTTTCCTCATGTCGCCTCTGGTTCTGTTACTAATCACCCTAAATCTGTGCCCTCTCGTTATTGACCCTTCAGCCACTGGAAACAGTTTCTCTTTATTTACTCTATCTAAACCCTTCATGAATTTAAACACCTCTATCAAATCTCCTCTTAGCCTTCTCTGCTCTAAGGTTCTCTCGTCTATCCACGTAACTGTAATTTACCATTCTCGTAAATCTCTTCTGTATCCTCTCCAAAGCCTTTACCTCCTTCCTAAAGTGTGGTGCCCTGAATTGGACACAATACTCCAGCTGGGGCCGAACTAGTGATTAATAAAGGTTTAGCATAACTTCCTGACTTTTGTACTCTATGCCTCTATTTATAAAACCCAGGAACCCATATACTTTATTAACTGCTTTGTTAACCTGTCCTGCCACCTTCAAAGATTTATGCACATCGAGCAGGAATAGGAAGGTGGTTAAGGGAGGTAACTGAAGGAATCCACCAAGAGACAGTTTTTCAGGAAGCTTTTAAAGATGGGAGAGATACAGCAAGGCAGAGAGCTATAGCAAGATAATTTCCAGCGTGCAGGACCGTGATGGCTGAATGCTCTACCACCAATGAGGGTGTCGAGTGAGGCATAAGTGCACGCAAGTCCATATTCAAAAACATTAAGGTTCAAGCTGGGACATAGGGTTAGAGGAGCTTGTAGAATTAGGCTACACTGAGGTCATGAAGGGATTTGTAAATGAGGATGAAGATTTTGACATCAATACATTTGGAGATGGGAAGCCAATGTCCATGAATGGGATGATAGGTGAGTGGGAGTTTTTAAAAACAGGATAGGACACGGGCAGAAAATCTCTGGATGGGTTTGTAGGCAAGGTAGGGCACAGGTGACCAGGCACGGGAAAAGTCAAGCCTAGAGGCGACATAGGAATGAATGAGAATTTTAGCAATGGCTAAAAGTTATTTTGAATTAATTTTTTTTTAAGTACTTTTGTTCAATATTTTATTTTAAAAAAAAACACTATGTGTTGTGACAAGAGATAAGATTTGTATTTTATTTTGTGTGGATTTCAGCTCTAAGAGTGTGTGTGTTTTAATAGCTCTTGAATCATAGTTGTAATTGAGTAATTACGTCAACAGTTATGAATTCAGGTCTTCCAAAGATACCTTCTTGGATTCACTGGTATCAAGTCAATCACGTAAGCAAATCCCACACCCCTTATGTTCCAGAGTTGACTTGCACGACCCAATATCTATTCATACAATAGCATAACCCTGGGGATGTAACAACGCATCCCCCTTGACATATGGACTGGATACTGTGTCTTTCACATGTGCCCTCAGGTACATTTCTCCAATCTTTCATCAGGCGGATTGTTTACATTTTAGTGAGATGAGCCCAGAATGAAAAATTAAGCTGTTTTATTTTTTAGACAAAACATACAGGGAAACAGTTAAGACCAGACTCACTTCATTCAATCAATCAATACAACAGTAAGGAGAAACTGATGGGTGGGCCGGTAACCAGAGGACACACATTTAAGAGAATTGCCAAAAGAAACTAGAGGGGAATGAGGAGAATTTTTTTTTTTTACGCAGCAAGTTATGATCTGGAATGCATTGCTTGAAAGGGTTGCGAAGCAGTTTCAATAGTAACTTTCAAAGGGGAATTGGATATATACTTGAAAAGGAAAAAAATTGCAGGGCTTTGAGGGAAGAACAGGGGAGCGGGGACTAATTGGATAGTTCTTTCCAAAGAGCCGGCACAGGCCATGATGGGCCAAATGGCCGCCTCCTGTGCTGAAAGATTCTACGATCCTAACTTGTCTATGTGTAACAATATAATAATGAACGTGCTATATTTCTCCATATCAGTGGGTCATCTTGCTCGACTTAAAATAACTTCTAGCTTCTTGCATCCTAACTTCCTGAGTGGGCAAAAGCTTGCCCTTGCAGCTTTTTGCTTAAAAACCTGACCGTCTTATGTTTTTGTCCCTATTTATTAATCTCCCTGCGTTCATGACCAGAGGGAAGGGCCTATACAAGACAAACCCTACCAAAGACCCAGGACCAGGAGCTTCCCGACACAATGGATGTGAAGTGTTTATTGATTAGCAAGGCAGACTAATGAGGTGCTTATTATTTTTGGTTTGAGGAAGCAACTTTAATGCCTAGCTCATTAGACTTTTAATTACCTGTCATCTCAGTGTGTTTTTTTATACCTGTGTAAATCTAATTTGCTTCAAAAACCCAACATTTGAATGTAATTCTTTTTCAAATCATTTCTGTGGAAAAATGGTCAAATAAAAGAGAACGTGACATTCATTGTTATTTGAACCTCTGCTGATGCTGTCACTTTAGGAAGAGTACAATAACCTCTCACGACAACATACTGAGATTCACCATCACCCTTAATACAACGTGCATTATTTAGTTCCTTCTTCAATAGAGAAACGTGCTCTCTATAGCACACTTCTCACTTGAACACAGTTCTTGTAAGGGTCTCAAAGTACAGCTTTATGAAGCAGCTCCAATCAAAAGAGGAATTGGGATAAACATTTACTTGCGGTCCAAGTACAAAAATTTAAATATATCTTTAGCAAATATAAACTTCCTGGTCCAAGCATAACAAGTCTCATCAAAAAACTCATGGGCTTACTGGGATTTATCTGCATTAGATTTAATGTGAAATCACAGCATCAACATGCCACTGGATCTTTCATTTTGATTTCTATTAGCAACTCTGTCTACTGTACCGTGCTTCGTCTGTGTAACAGTTTTTGGCAGGAACTCATTGTAACAAGCTTTCAGGCTTATCTGCAACATTACATTTCAAGAGTTTCAGGCAATACCTGTGATGTTTACTGAAATGTCATCATTTGCATAGATAGAACTATTGTTAAATCCTCTCCTCCTGCAATAACATACACCTCCTTTGTACCTACCACCTAGCAGACCTGCGATGGGCCAATTTTTTACGGAGATGAAAACAATAAGAGGAAAGGGGAAAAGAATCAAATGGAGTATCAAGATACTTTGTGCACCTCTTAATATGTTGTTTAAGAGGGTCCATGCAGAGTAATGTGACCAGATGTGGGGAGAATGATGTACAAAATGTGGAACGGGAGTTAAAGCATTGAGTTTAAAAACATTCAAATATTAATTTCCGCTAAGAGACAAAGTTCTCAGTGCATGGCACACATTTCATGGGCACTTTCATTCATAAAATGGCAAATATGCAAACCCTTCAGTGCCAAAAGTGAGAAAACAGTGCACACCTAACTAGAACAAGGAGGTAGAGGCTAAAACTAGTGAAAGGACAGTTTAGTGTAGATGTCTTCCTGGTAGGGAAGTGAAAGTGAAAACCTTGCATTGATTCCAGATTCATTTAGTTAGTGTTTGGGAGAAATGTAAGCTTTTTCTATTCTGGATGAATGAGCTAAGATGGACCGAATTTGTATATGTCTCTTGATGCTGAACAGGTCAAAACCATCCTTAACGCACTTTGCTGAAGCCTATATTACTTGTTTACAATGTTGAAATTAAGATGTGGCCTTTTTTCACCCTTTTTATAAAGTGTTTGCGTCAGATCCATATCATAGAACTATAAAATTCCTAGTCTAGTGGTTCTATCTAATGTGACCACTAAAAGTGAACACACTCCATCATTTTAATCTGATCGCGAATTGTTTTTGATTTAATCACAAGCGGAGTTATTGTCGCCGGGCTAACAACCCTTTGTTGCGACGGTAACCACGGAGGAAAATCTCCAACAGTTTGTGTTATTGAAAAGCCAAATCAAAGCTGAACATGCCCACAAATTGAACATTGCCTACTCGTTACTTCTTTACCGTGAACTTTGTGCTTTACATCTGTTCTTTCTTACTTCCAAATGTGCTGAAAAACTACTACTAGCAATGAGCAGCTATGTGTCAACACATCCTTTTTCATGGTCTGTTGAGACAGGTCTACGTGTCTGTGTCCATACAAAAATCAAACTCACTGCAACGAAGTGATCGACACTCTGCTTCCCTGCCTCTCTCGCAGTCAGTCATCCGCACAGAAGCAGGCTTGGGACTCCACTGACCTGTTGACAACTCCTCCTCTTAACTTACTTATGAGTTAATTTACTCTCAATTACAATATTCTAAAAAGCTACTGGACTGGGGGCATGCACGAAGCAGCAAAATATTCACACAGTACATTAAAACTATCTGTTTTATAAACACAGCTACCAGCACTTATGAAAAGCTGGAAAAGTCATTATATTCAATTCTTAACCCTACCAATTTTATTTTCACTTTGATTTTGTGATGGCTTCCTTGCATCAATATTCTTACTGTCATGCTCTACTGAAGAGCTCTATGCCATACATTGTACTAATAATATTTTTTTCTAAATTCTTATATAGCTTGTCTTGTACCTATTACAGAGATTGACGTTATGAGGACATAAATGGAAGTTCTATTCACTGAGTTAGTCATGTGCTGAAGTCAGGCCTCTTTCCTGCTTTTGGTGATGTCACCATGGGGAGCAAGGAAGTGAGGTTGCTGCAACTGAGAGGGGAACATCTGGTATGGGGTCTGCATTAGAACAGCACTTTTTGCAAGTCAGCTCAGAGTAAGGAATAAAAGCATCTGTAACCCTTCACTTTAGTGCTTTTTTATTACAATAGTATGTCAAATCTGGTGTAAAAGTCATTCCTTCATGGATGCTTTTATGTCTTTTAAATACAGGGAAGCATCTAACACATTGGGTGACAAGGCAGTTTACTGGAATAGCAAATATAAAATAGGGCAATGGTTTATATATTGGTATGAGGCATCATTTAAATACAAGTGTAATATTTTCCATTTTCTAAACAAGTCATCATGTGCCCTTTCTGAGCGAGGCTGCCAAATTAGGGGTGGTTTTGTTTTGTAGATCTAGCCAATGAGGACAGAGTGAGCCGAACGCAAAGCTCATTTCACACAAGACTCTTAAAGCTAGGAGGAAGCTTTTGTGCCAACAGTCTGGGCTATTTTCACATTCAGACCCCAAAGGTGAGTAGATTGAGTGCTAAGCTACTGTGCTGCACAGTAACTCGAGAAGTTATCTTTTCATAGTTAGTTGTTGCTCAACAATGGCTTTGGGGCAGAAGCTCGTAATGATATTCCAATTTATTTGCACTCAGTAATAATGTTTAATCCAGAAAAAAGAACGGATAATAGTTCATGAATGTGAAAACACCTCACCGTTGATCAAAAGTGTTCCTGCTGTGGTGTGTGGTCAGATCCCCAAATTCTTTTACACCTTTTAATATTCCCATCATTTTTAAGCTGGTTAATTATTGAAATGAAATATTCCACTAATAGCATTTTTAGTTGACTGTGTTTATTCTTGGCAGCACATTTCTGCTCAACTGAATGGACAAGGACAGCAGAGGCTAACAACTGGGATCGAAACTAAGGCCAAGAATTATAGCTGTTCCTTCACTTGGAATTAAAATCTTAGTTAAGTCACTTCAGTGATTAATTAATTAAAATGTAATTACATCTGTTCATTATTTAAAAAAATAATTGCACCTTCTTTAAAAATCTACTAAAAATGAACAGTTCAAATGCTCATACAATAACTCGAGTATTCAAACCCACCATGGTTTGTTTGGACATTTGAACACAAAAAACAACAAAACATCAATAGAATTATCAAAGTAGCCTTAATTCACTGCTGCCAATTTGACCGTCCCACATTGTATAAAATACATTTATCCATGGAAAAATATAACATTTCAGCATTTGCAAAGCAGTACTGATAATGATGCACTTGAACATTAATATTTCAGATACTATTAGATTTCCTAAAGATAGATTTGCATTTACATATTGTCTAATCGGGTTTCTCAACATCTAAATGCGCTACGTATAGTAAACTACTTTGAATTGCAATGACTTGTTATGCAAGCAAAATGGCAATCCGTTTGTGCACAGCAAGAATCCATAAACAGCAAGATGATGGATACATGGTTAATTTTGGTGGTATCTGTTGAGGAAAGAATGTTGGTCAGGGCATTGGGAGAAATTCTCACTCTTCGAATATTGCCATCGGATCTTTAACATTCACCTGACAGGAGCTCATCCAAAAGATGACATTCACAACACTGCCAGCCGATGTTATGTGCTGAAGTCCAAGTCCATGTGGGTTTTCAACTCACAAGCTTCTTACTCAAAGGCAAGAATAGTCACAGTGCGTTGGATGTTTTGTAAGTTCGCCCACTCAGTCTCAACACAAACCGTCCTTCCTGCTCCGTTAAGTAGAGACTGCTGTAGTGCTGTTGTGCAGTGATGCTCTTAAATCATACCCTCTAGTTACTGACTCACTGACCAGTGTAAGTTGTTTTCCCCCATCTATCTCATCAAAATCATTCATAATTTTTGAAAAATTCGAGCTCTCCTGCAATATTCAGTCTAATTCTTTTTGGGTGCATGGCCCCTTTAACGGGCTGCGCAGCCAATTCAAATTTCCACGCATACGCAGTTTTTCCATTTAAAAGCCGGTGAGCCGGCTGCGTAGGACCTCCAGACCGCTGCACGGCTGTGCAGCTTAATGGGAACATTGCTCTCCTCTCTCCTGTACTGCTTCATTCCTCCCCTCCTCTATATTGCTCAATTACATTCTTTCCCTATACTGCTCAGTTCAACACTGCCCTCCTCCCCTACGCTGACTAATTTATGATTAGAATCCTTTTTCTTTTCAGGAATGAAAGAACAATACTGCACAATCATCAATGTATTATTTATCCTACTGACCTTTATCCAAATCAGATTAAAGAATAATTCAGAACCAGGTGCAGTACTACTTATAATACTACTCTGTTATTTTCCAGTAATTTACTTTCAATCATCATCTGATTGTCTAGATTATCACATCTGCAATGCCACACAAATTCAGTTCCTATATTGCAACCAGTCTGATCATCCCTTCACTTGCTTGCTTTAATAGCTCTGATCATTTATAGCTAAGAGGAATGATTTGTGAAGCTTCACAGCTGGAATTCCAAGCAGACATCTTCACCTAATTCAGAAAAATGCTGAGGCGCAACTCGTGTTTAAGCCAGGTCTCTATTTTATGCCAAGAGTACAAGGAACTTTTATGATGCTGCTCAGATCACAATCTCAGAGAATTGACAGTCCAATCACATCTTTTTGAAGCTCTATGTGGCCTCTGGCATGAATTAGGTCACCCTCATCCCGTCAAAAGTCTGCACTGCTATTGACAGTCCAGGAACAAGCGAGGTGTTTGTTCAGCAGCTTGCGAAATACAGCTACAATGTTTCATCGTTGGGTGGTTATGCACTTTATAGGACACCAGACTGGTTGGCGGTGACAAGTAGGGCTGAGCTATCTTGCGGATTCCTCCTCATCTACTAACTTTTCCAGTCATCTGTGACACTTATAGACATTCAAAAACATTGGACAATAACGGAAAATACCTTATTGCAACAACAACAACTCGCCTCTGATGTAGTAAAACCATCCCAAGGTGTTTCACAGGAGTGTTATCAAACAAAATTTGACACCAAGCCACATAAGGAGATATTAGGGCAGCTGGTAGGTTTTAAGGAGCGTCTTAAAGGAGGAGAGAGAGCTAGAGAGGCGGAAAGGTTTAGGGAGGGAATTCCAGAGATTAGGGCCTAGGCAACTGAAGGCACAGTTGCCAATGATGAAGCAATGAAAATGTAACATAGTCACTGTTCACCTGTTGTAATTCTCAGCTTTTTGTATAGAAGGCCCAGCTTGACCAACTTGATCCTAGTCTGGGGTTCAACGTATATACACAGATAAGTTTAAAAAAAAATGTAATTGACTCATTTATGCATATCGAGGGCTACGAGTCCCGCTGTCAAGGCCCAAGAGCCTGGGCCTCAGCTTGAATGTTAAGCAGCATGAATTTGCCGGTCACACCTGCTGTGCTTGGCATGTTCACCGCATAATGATTAAAGATGCTTTATTAAAAAAAAGTTAATAAGCCTATTTAAAAACAAGTAACTGGCAGTTGGTTTAAGACTCTAATTCAATTTTGGTGATTGGCTTCGTTTGTAATGGTATGTTATAAGCTGGATAGTAGCCCGATTAACTACAGAAGGTTGCTTTGAGTTAAATAAACTGCCTGCCAGGACTGCATTTGAGCCTGTTAAAATTCAGGCTTTCTCCAAGAACTATGGCCTAGTACTCACAGCAGGGAGATAGTTTCCATAAGTAGATAATCTCACCTATGAACCAAAACCTTGTGTGAAGAAAGGCGACAAGAAACTAGTTGTACGATACATAATTGCTTTAAAACAAGAAAAAAGACACTAATTCTTTTCAGTAGCTTTTGACAGTCTCTGATGGTACCCATTACATGGGAGACGATTCAGCTGCTCCCTTAGCCACCTCACGTGATATAGGCAGTGTAAAAGCAGGGAATTGAAAAACATGGTATGGCCACAAATATACTGGGTGCTCTTTCTTTGATCTGAAGACAACTCCCCTCATACCTGATTTGCTATCAACATCTGCTGACCATTGAAACCACATCTTGTCCAGTGCTCCCATACCCGTCAATGCTTTTAAACAACTTACAATCCGACCATCTCTTCAAACAAAAGTGTCCTTGATAGCTCAGTCGTTTAAAATGCAATTAGTTTGTAAACTCGCATACCTATGCCAGTAACTGAAACCACACCTTTGAGTGATGAGCAGGAGCTGGAATTTACATATCAAATATCCATTGTCATTCAGAGGACCAACAATATAATTACCATTTAAAACCAAGCTTATGCATCCTGATTCATCCACAGACTGAAGTACCTGTCTGCATTTCTTGAGCTTCGATCAAGGGATGTCAACTTCCATCTTAATTCATGGACCATGTACAGCAGGCACCTCAAAGCACTGGAGAGGTACCACCAACACTGCCTCCGCAAGATCCTGCAAATCCATTGGCAGGATAGGCGCACCAATGTCAGTGTTCTCGCTCAGGCCAACATCCCCAGCATCGAAGCTTTCACCACGCTCGATCAGCTCCGATAGACGGGTCACATCGTCCGCATGCCCGATACGAGACTCCCAAAACAAGTGCTCTACTTGGAGCTCCGACACAGCAAGAGAGCCCCAGGTGGGCAGAGGAAACGCTTCAAGGACACCCTCAAAGCCTCCTTGAAAAAGTGCAACATCTCCACTGACACCTGGGAATCCCTGGCCCAAGACCGCACAAAGTGGAGGAGAAGCATCCGGGAAGGCGTCGAACACCTCGAGTCTCTTCGCCGGGAGCAAGCGGAAGCTGAGCGGAAGGAGTGCACGTCAACCCAAGCACCCCACCCACCCGCCCCTTCAACCACCGTCTGCCCCACCTGTGACAGAGACTGTAGGTCCCGCATTGGACTCATCAGTCACCTGAGGACCCATTTTTTTTTAAAATGTGGAAGCAAGTCATCCTCGGTTCTGAGGGACTGCCGAAGAAGAGTTGTTTCAAAATTGCAAATATTAAAACATCCCCCATTTGATACAGGACGAAAACATAGCTTTCAGCACAAAGCTTTTTCGACCTTAACTGAGTGTTCCAAATAGCAGAAAACTATATTCATTGCACACTAAACGCTTCACCCACCGAATGCACTCATTCAAAACCTATTACAACTTATACATGCTGTCATTTAGTTTTTTTGATCAATGTGGTTGCTGTTTCTTTTAAACTTTAAATTTATCTCTCCAATATTCTCTGCTCCTGAATGCACTGACTCTTTTTTGGGGGAATGGTCCCACTGCTCCAGGTACCCTTGCGGACTTTATTCACATGTCATATGTGAGCCTTGACAATAGATGCGAGAAGCTATTCTACCATGAGTGCATCACACCCAAGCCTAATCCTACTCTCGACCAACGTCTATGCATGTCAACTTCGAGCAGGGCAATCAAAAGTGAGAACCTTGGAGATATTTCTCCTCCCTAATTCAGGCCATTTGTAGGGCCCCTACCACCGTCAGCTAACTGAGCACAGACCAGCAATCAAACCCGAGACCTTCTTGGTCTGTGTGGTTCAGTTACTGATTGGACAATTTTGCAGAGACAAAAAGTTGAGCTTTTAAATTTGTACTTAATTGCAATTTCAAATCGTCTTAAAAATGCTGAACTAGAGTCAAATTAATTTAACTATGTAAAAGATTGCAGAGCAACATGATAAATAAGACAGTGCTATCCTCAAGGTATTTTCTTCAAAATAGACATCAAATGAAAAACTATTAGCAGCAGAAGGATTTTAATTAGCAGTTTTGCCAAAACTGTTTTAACTGGTATAACCAATGTAAAGAGTACTTATAACCGCCTGAACTCTAAACAAATGGCATGGCTCTTTTGTAAAGCAAAATGCTATGCTACCTCAAGTAGTTTTTTTCCAGCTCTGACATCTGTAAATATTTATGTCAAGAAGTCTTCATTGGAGTTGAGTAAAATAAGATGCCTATTGGATATTTTTCGTTGGAGTCGCAACTACCTACAAATGATTTTGTTTAAAATTAACCAAAGTGTCTGAAATATTGATTTCTGAATAGGTAATGGCAGCTTTTTTTTTTCCATTTACTGGAAATGAGTAAACAAGGTCCAAACATGGGTACAATTTAACAAAATACTTCGATCATAAAATTACAAGCTTAGATACAACTCAGGTAGCATCATTCTCCCAAGATTAACACAAGAACAATCTCACACCCTGCAATGAATCAAATCCACCCCTTCCCAAATTAAAGTAAGCAACTGCCATAAAAACAAACACAGTGGCAGTTGGCTTGTCACCAACTGCTTGGCCCTCTCAGCAGAGCACCAACATGTTACAGACGAGATAAAGGAAATGCTACATCTGATGATCAGAGACCCATGACTTTGCATAATTTTCTAAGAAATTTTGACTGCATAAAACCCAGTATATTATTTAAATTTAGTGAATTGATTTTGTGAGCAGTGGAAATTGCTTTTTAAATTAAACCCTTTGAGCATCAACCAATAAACTGGTGGGGTTAAAATCACAGTCTATTCTCCGCCCAAATGTTTCTATGAAACCAAATTAAATTATTTCATTCTAAGAGTAGAATTTAATAAGAACCATAGTAAAGCCCAAACGTATGCATCTCTAATATATGTAAAACTCAGCTATTGGCAAGTTTTATCTGTATATCAATTCCTTTAAAGTAACCTAGTGTCAATCCTCTTATATGGGGAGAACATCAACATTTTAATTAAGTATATATATTTGAATCATGTGTATTAATTTTTCACAATTAGAATCATTTTAATCAGTGCATTATATTCTTAGTTGAGCTCAATATTGTTTTAGATCTATCGCACCGTAATTTATGATTCGATATTTAAAGAAAAATCATCAAAAAAAAAGCTCAGCTAACACAAGTAACAGCTCTCCATCACACTTGTCATTTAAATCTACACTTGGCTATAACTTAATTGGAAATCTAGTAATGAAGGTGATAAAACACACAGGTATAAATAACCTAAATAATGCATCAGATTTTCTGGGGAAAAAAAGGTATTTGCGTCATTCAGTTTTACAGATGCAAGTTCATTGGTATGACTTTACTTCAGGGGCACTGCAATACTTGGAAACATAAGGACTATAGCACTGAACTGCACTCTGCCATAAATCAGCACTGCAGCCAGCAGAATGTCTCCTCAATACCAACAAAGCATCAATTTTTTACAGGCTACCTGAATAATGAAAAACATTAATGTAAATCGCAGTAATAAAACATGAAATGTTTCACACGGCAGAACAAAGCGACAATGAAAAATGCTAACATTATGCCATAAAGTGTGCTTTGTATCAAAAGCTTATTTTTTTTCTCTGCCATAGGCACTGCGTATAAATAGAGGATGTGCCCCATTTAGGTGTGAATATATTTCTACTACAAATAAAAGGAGACCAAATAACAGTGCTGGCTATTCTTATACAACAGAAAAAGCTGTTTATCTGTTAGGGAAATCTTCTCTCACGACTAGCCTCCAATATCTATCTCTTTCTCTCCCTTCCTCCCCCTCTGTCTCCACTGTCCCTCCCTCTCAGCCTTTCTGTCTTTCTCTATTTTAATCAGTATTATGGACAATGATCCTCCGAGCTTCTATTCCACATTCCCCCTAAACACCTGCATAATCTAATTCTTTCCTACATCTCCTGTGTTGAAATCAAGGACGCACACCATCTCATACTCTAACTCATCCTTTGCTAGGACTTTAGAACTGTGGAACTCTAACTCCCTCAGTCTTCCCATTCTCCAGGCTTTTAGAACTCAAGCTTGGCATCGTCTAATCATTATTTCCTGATATACCTAGTCTTTTCTTTGACTCTTGCCTTTGTGGCAGTGTCCTGCATGATACCCTTCACTTTTGTTTTTCAATATTTTTTTTTATTCGTTTATGGGATCAGGGCGTCGCTGGCAATGCCAGCAATTATTGCCCATCCCTAGTTGCCCTTGAGAAGGTGGTGGTGAGCCGCCTTCTTGAACCGCTGCAGTCCGTGTGGTGATGGTACTCCCACAGTGCTGTTAGGGAGGGAGTTCCAGGATTTTGACCCAGTGGCGATTAAGGATCGGCGATATACTTCTAAGTCAGGATGGTGTGTGACTTGGAGGGGAACTTGGAGGTGGTGGTGTTCCCATGCGCCTGCTGCCCTTGTCCTTCTAGGTGGAAGAGGTTGCGGGTTTGGGAGGTGCTGCCGAAGAAGCCTTGGCGAGTTGCTGCAGTGCATCCTGTAGATGGTACTGCAGCCATGGTACACCGGTGGTGGAGGGAGTGAATGTTTAAGGTGGTGGATGGGGTGCCAATCAAGAGGGCTGCTTTGTCCTGGATGGTGTCGAGCTTCTTGAGTGTTGTTGGAGCTGCACTCATCCAGGCAAGTGGAGAGTATTCCATCACACTCCTTACTTGTGCCTTGTAGATGGTGGAAAGGCTTTGGGGAGTCAGGAGGTGAGACACTCGCCACAGAATACCTAGCCTCTGACCTGCTCTTGTTGCCACAGTATTTATGTGGCTGGTCCAGTTAAGTTTCTGGTTAATGGTGAGCCCCAGGATGTTGATAGTGGGGGATTCGGCAATGGTAATGCAATTGAATGTCAAGGGGAGGTGGTTAGACTCTCGCTTGTTGGAGATAGTCATTGCCTGGCACTTATGTGGCGCGAATGTTACCTGCCACTTATCAGCCCAAGCCTGAACGTCGTCCAGGTCTTGTTGCATGCGGGCATGGACTGCTTCATTATCTGTGGAGTTGCGAATGGCGCTGAACACTGTGCAGTCATCAGCGAACATCCCCATTTCTGACCTTATGTTGGAGGGAAGGTCATTGATGAAGCAGCTGAAGATGGTTGGGCCTAGGACACTGCCCTGAGGAACTCCTGCAGCGATGTCCTGGGGCTGTGATGATTGACCTTCAACCACCACAACCATCTTCCTTTGTGCTAGGTATGACTCCAGCCAGTGGAGCATTTTCCCCCTGATTCCCACTGACTTCAGTTTTACTGTTATAAAAAGTTATAAAAAAGAAAATTCCAGTGAGCACTGATATAAATTTGGACAATTACTTTAAATCAAGTAATTTTCACCTTGGTACAGAGAAGTTTGGCTACCACCTTCAAAATCTCCTTAGGAAGGATTGCATCCTCAAAACAATGAATTTGGAACATCTATCATCGAGCTTATTTAAATTTCTACTTTCATGTGAATACTACAAATAAATATTCCAACTCTCCAACTTTACCATTAAGCACTCAAAATTATTAAATATTCCCCAATTTAGTCAAGTATCCATCTACCTTCCCTAACCTCCTCAATGCAGAGGAATGTCTTGGTTACCAGTATTTTTTTTATAACTTTACAGTTTCAATGAGTCACGAGGCTGAAGTTTTAGCTAGCCCGTAATGTGTTGTACAATAATGTACTTGCAAAGTCATGGAATATTTAGCAGATGGCATCTCAACCACTTTCTTGAATGGATTATGCAAAAGAAAAAGGGCAAGTTCAAGGCCTACACTTTGTCCTCCACTTTTCTGGTGAAGTAGTTTCCCTCTGCTCAACGTTTCCATCCAACAGCTTGGCCCAAGACTGGGAATTCACGATGTGAGAAATAATGGGCGTCAACCTACTTCCTACTCCCTTCAAGGCATGTACTTAGTGGAACATTATTGATTCTAAAATGCAAAATTAATTTAACTCTTCCTTTTTGTCAAGCATTGAACTTTCCAGTGGTCGCTACAGTCACGAATGATTGTATTCAATATAGTAAATCGCTGACTGAGTATTGCCCAGCATCTAGGCTTCATGGAGTGTTCCAAATTACTCTCTATGTGTGACTTTAGCCTTCAAGTCTAAAAAATTTGGCAAAAGCTAAACGAACTTATTACCAAAGTCTGATGTTGTTGACCACGATAAACCTTAAACAAATGGGCTTGTTATGCAGGTTCTAGCTTTTACTCTAAACCGCACAGTAGTATCAAACATATGAGCTAATCAACACATCAATAGACTTGAGAATGCTCGAATTATCCTGAGGTCATAATGGCCTTTAGTTTACAGTGTTCAAGCAATAGATGAAGACCAGGTCAAAAAGTTACATCCCCATGGAAATACAGTGCACTTTAACATTTTCTCTGAACCACTGCCCATAAACCTTTAAGACAAATAAAGCCATGCTTTCATTAAATTATACTTTGTGCACTTTAACTAAATTCCAGTCCTAAACAGTTGTAAAATTAATAACTTCTTGTAAAAGCAACAGGCTGCAGAGTATCAAGACTTCAAAATAACCATTTGGCTTGTCTGTCTGGGACAAGCATAAGCATACTGTGAAGAGGACAAGTTTATCACTGCCTCTCCCAGAGAGAAGTACATAAGGTCTGAATTATTAGAGTTAAGTTGAAGCCACCAAGAACACAACCCAGACTACAGTAATAGCTTAGCTCCATTGCGACCAAGGCAAAAGGCTAGCTATAGTAAATTTCTGCTGTATTTTCATATGCCTGTTTTAATTTTAATTGCAGTCTCAGTTCCGTGTGTGCACATTTGGAAGGTGGTTCAGGAGGGGGCGTGGGAAGGACTGCATTACTTTTAACCCTTCAGGATATTTTACGCATGCTTCCTGATACCAATGACTTAAATTATTTATCAGATATAAGTATCACCATCATGCTGCATCAGTTTGTAGTGAGTATTTCTATAGTAGAGGCACAGAAACTCAAGATCCAGGACAGACTAATCAGCATATACAGACCAGAATAAATATCTGATTAAAACAGAAAACTCCTAATAATCTGATTCACTCCTAGTAAATAGCTGCAATTTAATATTTTTTGGTAAACTAACCAAGTGTTCAGAAAACCACAAAGTATCTTTTTGATAAAATTACTACCACCTTAGAATAAATTTAAGTGATACTCAATTGCATTGTTCATGGTGTGAACAAAATACAGAAATATTGTTGTGGTCTGGATATTTTCATTCAACTGTCCTTTACCATTTAACACAGTAATCTCACCAGGGAGAAGTCGAACAGAGTCAGATCTGCTGGGAGACTGCACTTGCTCAACTTCCAGATGTTTCAAATGTTATTATTGCATCAAATCTAATCTCTTTTCTGAAATCTTAGGAAGAGTGATTTACATTAAAAAAACTATTTCTCCTCATTAAGGTAGTCAGTACAATCTCCTGTTACTGGAAAACGCATTATAAACTTTTGTTTGTCTTTCAAATGTCTTAATTTGCTCGTCATTTTCACAGCCAGATTAATTCTGTTCCAAGAAATTTGGAGATGAATTTTACTGGCTGTCTGCCTCCAATAAAGTTTCCTTTAGACTAAGCAGCAGTCTGTCCAAATTTATGAACCGTTAGTAATTTACTATCATTATACAGTAGTCACTGTGTAAATCAAAAATAGAGAGAGATCAACAGGCTACCTTTCAGTTTGTTTTCATATTCATAAAGTTTCCAAATCTCACTTACAGGTGATAAAACTTTATATCTGTTACCATTGCAGAGGTAAAAAGACAATTTAACAAAATACATTCATGGTGGAAACTACAGTACTAAGTGACCATTAATTATGTGTAATCCTCAATAGCGAGTGCCGCACATAAGTGATGCCTACTTAGAACTGTTACTTTCTACCATGATAAGAGTCTATGCCGTCAGCAGAAGAGGGAAAGGAAGAAAATTAGAAAAGAAAATATAGTACTGAAGTGTCTCAGCCAATAACTTATCAATTCAAGAGCTGGATCCAACAATTAATTTTCTCCCCACACCCACTGTTTCAGTTTGAGAGTTTAATGCACATTAATTCTCATCATGAGGCCTCTGATAATCCAAATCATTGCATATCGGAGCAGCACTTAGATCTCCCAACTAATTCAATTTTTTGAAACAAATCTTGGTCATTACGACACTAATAGTTGGAAACAATCCTTTGCCTCCAAAGGATTTTGAATCAACAGGAATGTATTGTATTAATTGCTATGAAAATCACAATATGATTCAGCAAAGTCAACACGGTTTTATGAAAGGGAAATTAGAGTTTTTTGAGGATGTAACTAGCAGGGTAGATAAGTGGGAACCAGTGGATGTAGTATATTTGGATTTTCAGAAAGCAATTGATAAGGTGCCACACAATAGGTTGTTACACAAAATTAGGGCTCATGGGATTGGGTTTGGGATAAACATATTAGCATGGATTGAGAATTTGTTAACAGACAGAAAACAGAGAGTAGGAATAAATGGGTCATTTTCAAGATGGCAGGGTGTAACTAGTGGAATGCCAGAAGGATCAGTGCTTGGGCCTCAGCTACTTACAATCTATATCATTGGCGTAGATAAGGGGACTGAGTGTAATATATCAAGTTTGTGGATGATACAAAGCTAGGTGGGGGAAAGTAAGCTGAAGCTGTGAGAAGGCCGTAAAGAGGCTGCAAAGGGATACATATTGGGTTGGTTTTTTTTGGTGTTTTTTTTAAACCTGGAAACAACAAAAAAAGGTTAAAAGCTCAACTGCAGACAGCAGGATTTGACACGTTGGACCCCCTGTGACCCATCTCATTGTCTTGGCTGTGCTCTGGTGTGTCTTTGATGTAATGCCTCCCTGAAAGATTGTATCTCTGCAAACAAATTGCTTTCTGTGTTTATATACTGTGTAATATTGTAGATTCCCTCATTGTACCTTTACCTGACGAAGGGGCAACAGCTCCGAAAGCTTGTAATTTTAAATAAATCTGTTGGACTATAACCTGGTGTTGTGCGACTTCTCATTTTTGTCCACCCCAGTCCAACACCGGCATCTCCGCATCATGGCAATTATATAGGGCTTTGGTGAGATCACACCTGGAGTACTGTGTACAGTTTTAGTCTCCTTACCTAAGGAAGGATGTACTTGCCTTAGAGGGAGTGCAACAAAGGTTTACTAGATTGATTCCTGGGATAAGAGGGTTGTCCTATGAGGAGAGGTTGAGTAGAATGGGTCTATATTCTCTGGAGTTTAGGAGAATGAGAGGTGATCTCATTGAAAGGTATAAAATTCTTAGAGGGCTTGACAGGGTAGATGCCGAGAGGCTTTTTCCCCTGGTTGGAGAGTCGAGAACTAGGGGATCATAGTCTCAGAGAACTGAGATGAGGAGAAATTTCTTCACTCAGAGGTTTGTGAATCTTTGGAATTCTCTACCCCGAAGGGCTGTGGATGCTCAGTCGTTGAATATATTTAAACTGAGATCGATAGATTTTTGGGCACTAAGCGTTATGGAGATAGGGCGGGAAAGTGGAGTTGATGTAAATGTTCAGCCATGATCTTATTGAATGACGGAGCAGGCTCGAGGGGCCGTATGGCTTACTTATGCTTCTACTTCTTATGTTCTTAACAGGGGAGTCCAATAGCTTGGCAGTCATCTGTGGCCATGATTTCAAGTCCCATTAAAAGCTGGCCCTGCAATTTCTGATTTCCCCCATGTATATATACACCAGTGCATCAAGGATATGCAGGACCTATGTCAATTGTATCACTTTTCAATTTTCTCTCCCATTCTTCAATAATCATCAGCTAATATCCATTGAACGGCTTTGGAAAGAAGTTTATAAGCGATCTCCCTAAAGACAACAAAGTTATTTTTGATTGGTTCCTGGAAAATTAGTATTTTCCTACCCAATGCCAGTTGATAAATAAATGTGCTTGTTTTGCTAACATACTATATTTCTATAAATAAATCTCTGCATGTAAGCAGCATATATACTGTCCAACTGCTTAAGAGTGTAGGTTTCTACAGCAGAGGCCAAGATATATATTAAAATTAAGAAAAGATTAATCTAATTTGCATCTTTCCTTTTGCAGCATATATCTCTGCAAACACTTAAGTGTTGCCAAAATGTTCTGCTTAAAGAAATATGTTTAAATTCAGGACTTATACTCAGCACCTTCCTCCAAATTTCAATAATGGTACAGTACTTCCAGAACTTGTCACAGTTTACGAATTATTTGTTTTCTTGGTAATTGATATAAAAGTAAACAAAAGAAACACAGCTCGTGTTTTACATTACAAAATATAGCCCTGTTCCAAATCGTTCCTGGCCAAGCCCTTCCAACTCACCACTTTTCACTTCAGATATACATATTTTCTGTGAATGGTCAGTCATGCTATCAATCACAAAAAAAATCCTAGTGTGATAGATGCAGGTTGAGAGCTGTAGCCTGCAATCTTGTTGAGTTTCTTCAGCAAGAAAGACCCAGAAAGCCACATGTTGGTTCCAAAGAGATGCCTGCCATGGTTTTTTTTCATGACAGTCCACCACTGATAACTCTTCAACTGCATACCCCGCTGACTCCAGAGAATGATGTCAAATGCCTTTGTATATCCAAAAAGCATTCGTCCAAGTACAATCTGAATTATGATTTCTATAAAGGTAGGAAAGCTGGGTCCAACTGGGATTTTCCTCTGTTCATGTGAAGAATGAACCAGTTGAAAACTACTCTGTGGAAGACAGCTCACCTATCTTCGACCTTGGACTGTTCTGAGTTGACGAACATCCCAACATATGTAACCATATATATGGATGGTTAACAGACACTTACTTTGTGAATCCGTGAGTCACAAATTCTGGCCAAGGGCCATAATCCTATATTGTAGTATCCGCACACGATCTGGGGCGCACTCATAGGAACTTGAGAATTTAACAATGAGAAAATGTTATTTCAGTTCATCTAGTCACTTCCTTGTTTCGGTCCACATTCCACTTTTATTTCTCTCCTGGCATAGTGCTCAGTCCATCTCCCATTACTCCTTGTTGAATCAGGAATTAAAATTACTTTTCACTGAACCAATTCTACATTCAGTGTACTTGGTAGAACTTTATTCCATAAGTTAATAATACTATAAAATTAGCTGGCCTTTACATTCACTTCTTAGTTTACATCTCCTGGTTTCTACATCCACTCCGCTTATTTATTTCAGGTTGAAAACTTGGATTAAATGATCCTGTTTCAAGGAGAACCGATTTAGCTCTCTAGCTTTTCTTTACTGCTTACTGATTGAACGTCCAATATGCATTTTTGCCTCCCGTGAAATTTCTCGATGCTACTGTACCCTTTTGTAAGTACAGGGAGTAAACTTAGATACAATCCTAATAGCAATAAGACCTAAAGCCAGCCCTCTGAACATGCCATTTATTAGAATGGTAAAAGGATAATTAATTTGAAAGTTTCCTTTTTAAGAAACCTGGGTCGATGATTGTTCTAAGCTCCCTTTTTAGCAGACCATAAAGTATTACATAGAATGCACAGCACAGAAACAGGCTATTCGGCTCAACCTGTCTACGCTGGTATTTATGCTCCACTCGAGCCTCCTCCCATCCTTCCTCATCTAACTCTATCAGCAAAACTCTCTATTCCCTTCTCCCTCATACGCTTATCTAGCTTCCCCTTAAATGCATATATACTATTCGCCTCAATTACTCCCTGTGGTAGAGAGTTTCACATTCTCACTACTCGCTGGGTAAAGAAGTTTCTTCTGAATTCCCGATTTGATTTCTTGGTGACTATCTTATATTGAAAAAGGAAGATCTTCTGTTGATGGCCTCCAGTTTTGCTCTTCCCCACAAGTGGAAATACTTTCTCTGTCAAAGACTTCAATTAGGTCACCCCTCAACCTTCTCTTTTCAAGAGAAAAAGAGACCCAGCCTGTTCATCCTTTCCTGATAGGTATACCCTCGCATTTCTGGCATCATCCTTCTAAATCCATTTTGCACCCTCTCCAGCGCCTCTATATCCTTTTAATAATATGGCGACCAAAACTGCACACAGTACTCTAAGTGTGGTCTAACCAAGGTTCGATATAAGTTTAGTATCTAGAATAAAACCTCCTCAATAGTATTGGAGAGAAATACAGCACCCATCTCATTTGATTAATCACACTGAAGTGGCGAAACCAAAACCCCTGTATCTGAGAGGGAGACCCTGAAAAGTGAATTTTACATCTGCACGCATCTCCTGCCAACTTTTCCCATTATAACTTCCTGTGGCCACATTTATAATGAAAACTGCATATGTAAACTTTGTCAGACTGTAATTACACCCTCCTGTGGGTGGAACATTGGGGCTTAATCCAGCACAATGGAGCATAATCTTAAAATTAAAGCTAGGCCACTTTGGAGTGAAATCAGGAAGCACTTTTACACACAAGGGGTAGTCTCCCCCAAGGTACTGGTCCCTTTGAACTCTATTGGAAGTAGTTAACAGTATCACATTGGAACGTGTTAATACCAGAAGAGAGCTGGAATTTCAGTGCTAAGAACATTCAGTGTTCCATGTTCACCAAAGATCCTCAGGTGTTTGGTAGCGTTGCGCAATAATCAATATCTGAAATTATCAGAGTAATTAAAATTCTTTGTTGGATACTTTTGTGCTTTTTAAACAATCATTAAAGATTTACTGCTTACCTCTTTGCTGCAGTGACATCAGTGCTAGCATTGATACTGTATCACTTGCAGTTTGGTTAGCACTAAAGTATGCAGGTGCAAAAGACTTTCAAGTCTAAACTAGATACATTACTGGAGCACTTTCAGGCCAAAACCACATATAAAGAAAAAACTACAAACATGCATGCAAACAAAAATGATTACGTTTTTACTGCTGCATTGTTAAAGAAATATTGCAAATAGTAATGGACTTCCTGGCATGAAATGTAAAGTTCAGTGTCCCAAGAGTCCTAATCATCTTCCAATCTATAAACAAAGATTCTGGAATAATATACAGATGTGAAACTTAAACCTGTAAGCATTTTTGGGCACAACATTAATAATAAATATTAAGTGTTATGAGTTAAAACCCCAGTATAAAGAGAATTCTTTTAGCTCATTATCCCATAAATCAAGGCTATACATTTGAACAGATTATTAGGTTGTAAGCTTTGTTGCAGAACAAAGCCAAGGCAAAAAAAAAATTAAGAGCGCAGCAAGGCACTGTTAAAATTTATGCAGGACGGCATTTTTTCCATGTCTGCTGAAGGCTTCCACTTTGATATGACACATATTGA
Source organism: Squalus acanthias (assembly GCA_030390025.1). Lineage (NCBI taxonomy): Eukaryota > Metazoa > Chordata > Chondrichthyes > Squaliformes > Squalidae > Squalus > Squalus acanthias. The sequence goes on from CM059448.1 coordinate 3,919,911, forward strand.
ATGGATCATCCTAGTGCTAGGCGCCAGGCCAGTTTTTATCTTAATGCAGACAGGGCGGCGACACAGACCCTAATGGTCCTTATCTTGATCTTGTGTAAAAGCATCTTGGATTTCTGAGTGATCCTTCTAGTTTCTGACACTCCCTTTCCAACACTGCAGATGACGAAGGCAGTTTTTGTAATAAGGGACATTACACCATTTTATCCCACTAACGTACTGTACACCAAGAATATTTTCCTGGCTAGATTTAAAAGAAAATATACCTCAAGAACTTCTAAAATAATTTAAAAGTACATAAAACAGTACATATACAGTTAATAATAATTTGTTTAGTACTTTTCAAGGAACCTGAAAGTTTCAATCTCTAATGTTTAATTTTACCGCATTAATATTTTGCATCCTGTCCAAAGTTATTTTGTTTTTAAAAGCAGTCTTAACTGTCTTAAAAAAAACTGCAAATTCTCTGACCACCTCCAAATTTATAATGCAACCAATAATTGTGATCAGAGCTCTCTTTAAGCTATTTAAGTTATACATTCCCATAAGCATTTTTGGAGTTCTAAGATATTTCTCTTTACATCACGCAATGGAAGTCCAAGGAGTGAGTGAAGCCTTTTTCTCCCCCACATTCGATGGCCATATTTAACCATTCCAATTGAGGGATCAGGCTTTTGTGGCGACCCAGTACCACATAATTAGGACACACAATTTACAGATCTATGGTTCTGCATTCAAGTCCCAGTAATGTAGAACATACAAATCCACCTGTGAGAAGATTTTCTCCTGAACCCAAAAACCTCATCAGACTTGCTATTAATGCCACTGGGGTCATCACAAATGCCTTCATTTAAATCCCTAAATATTTGTAATTCAATTGCTTTTCAAGTTTGCATATATTAAATCACTGAATCAGTTAGTTAATAGAACAGCTCCATTATGTGAGCCTAACCTAGACATTCTAAATAAATACGACAGCAAAATACTGCGGATGCTGGAAATCCGAAATAACAACAGAAAACGCTGGAAAAACTCAGCAGGCCAGGCAGCATCCGTGGAGAGAGAAACAGAGTTAACGTTTCAGGTCGAAGACCTTTCGTCAGAACTGGGAAAAAAACCAGGAAATGAAATAGATTTAAAGCAAGTATAAAGCTGGGAAAAGGGGGAGGGGATGAAAGAACAAAAGGGAAGGTCAGTGGTGGGATAGAAAGCAGGAGAGATTAAGAGACATTAAGAGATAATCAAGGCAAGAGGAGGTGTTAATGTACACCTCCTCTTGCCTTGATTATCTCTTAATGTCTCTCAATGTCTCTTAATCTCTCCTGCTTTCTATCCCACCACTGACCTTCCCTTTTGTTCTTTCATCCCCTCCCCCTTTTCCCAGCTTTATACTTGCTTTAAATCTATTTCATTTCCTGCTTTTTTCCAGTTCTGACGAAAGGTCTTCGACCTGAAACGTTAACTCTGTTTCTCTCTCCACGGATGCTGCCTGGCCTGCTGAGTTTTTCCAGCGTTTTCTGTTGTTATTCTAAATAAATAGCTAGTCAGTGAAGGTGTTAAAAATCACACTACACATGAATATGTAGTCCTAACTTATTTGGGGTCTAACTGCAGATGTAATACACAAGATATTACTTTTTGTTGTGTAAGCAACCAGCATGTACTACGTATATTCGGTATATTTACAGCTTTTGCGTTGAACAGAAATACAGAGATACTGAATAAGTACTTTATTATGTGCTGGATCCAATAGAGTAATGGGAGGGGAGGAAAATTATTCTTCACAAAAAACAGGCTTTCTTCCATACTTTAAGTCATTAATGAGACCCGAATAAAAATGCACTCTGAGGAATTGCACGTTTCAAAGCTATGTATTCCTGTGATTTTGTCAGTGGGTCGTCGATTATGGTGGAAAACATTTTTCATTGAGAGAGAAATTTTGGGCCATTTGTTATTCTGTTGGTTTGACCTCTAAATGATAGGGAATGCAAGTCTCTTTCTATTACAGAATGTTGGAATACTTCATATCCTGTACAGTTATTAAATAATTACTCTGTCTACTCTTTGAATTCTGAATTTCTGGGGAGCAGAAGGGAAGGGAGAGGAAAAATGAAAATTCAATGGTAATGTGTTCATGAAAACCTGGCTTTTTCTGTTCCTGCAATGTAAGAAAATATTGACTAGATTATTTTGGGAAAAAAATCCAATTCAGTTCATCTATAAAGTGCAGTACAATCTTCTCATTAAAAGAATTATACATTAAAACCACAATTATGTTATCTATAACTAAATATGTGCAAATCAGTAGGAGCAGCCACTAAGCAGAGGTGAGCCACTTCTGGTGATAACAGGGTGCTCTCCTCTCTCAGAGGATGCAGTTTTGCAAGGAGTTTCAGTTGAGGAATAGTGCATGACACTTAACAGTGTAGACAGCAACTTACAATTGAGGGGAAGAGGTTTTTTTTTAAGGTCGCAAATATGTTACCATTCAAGTCCTGAATAAAAAGAAACATAAAAGCAAAATGAATTGTAAACACTCTTCCTTTACAGAGAATACAATTAACAAATTGTTGGTTCTGTGGTTTATCAGCCACCCCATTTGTCACTGTAACTGCTTCGGCCTCTTCATTGATTCCTACAAGTTACTTGAGAATGTTACCAAACCCACTCAACTCTAATGCTGACAGACATCTTAAATGCAAATAAATAATTCATATAAAGTGCATAATAAACACAGCAGGATAATGTTTTTGTCAATGATAACCTATAAGCACACTATCATTTGAAATGTGATATAGGAAAAGCTTAAGTGTTTTGTGGAAGAGGGAGAACAAGGGGACATTATTCTTCATAGAAACATATTTAAGAAAACATATGTTGTTTATTTACGTTATGGGCGGGAAGTTACATTCTGGTTGGTAAAACACTGACACCAAATAAATTCATAGATTTCAAACTTTGTTTCTTTTGCAAATAAAATAAACTCTTTTCATTTATGAGACAAGGCAACAATAGTTTTTGTAGTTATCGCCAAACTTCAAAATCAAGAAATACTATGGTACAACAAAAATCACCAATAGATTACCAGTAAGATAAAATAACCTCCTTCAAGCTAGCCAGACTAATACAAACACCTAACTGGTATCCAACTGGCACATGTACAGAATTGAGCAATGGGTCATTATAATCTCATAACTCCTAAGAACATAAGAAATAGGAGCAGGAGTAGGCCATTCGGCACTTCGAGCCTGCTCCGCCATTCAATGAGATCATGGCTGATCTTCTGCCTCAACTCCATTCACCGGCCCTATCCCTTGATGCCCTTACTAGTCAGAAATCTATCGACTTCTGTTTTGAATATACCCAATGACTGAGCCTCCACAGCCCTCTGGGGTAGAGAATTCCAAAGATTCACCACCCTCTGTGTGAAGAAATTTCTTCTCATCTCAGTCCTGAATGGCCTACCCTTTATCCTGAGGCTGTGGCCCCCGGTTCTAGACTCCCCAGCTAAGGGAAACATTCTCCCAGCATCCACCCTATTAAGCCCTGTAATAATTTTGTATGCTTCAATGAGATCCCCTCTCATTCTTCTGAATTCAAGAGAATAAAGGCCTAGTTTACTCAATCTCTTCTCATACGACAGTCCCGCCATCCCAGGAATCAATCTCGTGAACCTTCGTTGCACGCCCTCTATGGCAAGTATATCCTTCCTTAGGTAAGGAGACCAAAATTGTACACAGTACTCCAGGTGTGGTCTCACCAAGGCCCTATATAATTGGAGTAAGACTTCTTTACTCCTCCTGTACTCAAATCCTCTTGTAATGAAGGCCAGCATACCATTTGCCTTCCTAATGGCTTGCTGCACCTGCACATTCACTTTCAGTGACTCATGTACAAGGACACCGAGGTCCCTTTGAGCATCTGCATTCCCCAATCTTTCACCATTTAGGAAATACTCTGCCTTTCTGTTTTTTCTACCAAAGTGGATAACTTCACATTTATCCACATTATATTCCATCTGCCATGTTCTCGCCCACTCACTGAGCCTGTCGAGATCCCCTTGAAGCCTCTTCACATCCTCTTCGCAACTGACACTGCCACCTAGCTTTGTGTTATCAGCAAATTTGGAAATTTTACATTTGATCCCCTCATCCAAATCATTTATATAGATTGTGAATAGCTGGGGCCCAAGCACCGATCCTTGCGGTACCCCACTAGTGACAGCCTGCCATCCTGAAAAAGACCCGTTTATCCCTACTCTTTGTTTTCTGTCTGTTAACCAATTCTCAATCCATGCTAGTATATTACCCCCAATTCCATGTGCCCTAATTTTGTTCACCAACCTCTTGTGTGGGACCTTATCGAAGGCCTTCTGAAAATCCAAATACACCACATCTAACGGTTCCCCTTTGTCTACTCCACTAGTTACATCCTCAAAGAACTCCAATAGCTTTGTCAAACAGGATTTCCCTTTCATAAATCCATGTTGACTCTGCCCAATCTTACTATTAGTTTCCAAGTGCCCAGTTATTGCATCCTTTATAATAGACTCCAGCATTTTCCCAACTCCTGATCGACAAACTTCAGACTTCCACGCTATTGCCCAGTTTTGATATAAACTTTAATACAGAAATGTAGCATAATATAGCAGTTCAGCACATTTTGGTATCTGTTACTACTGTCAGAGAAATAAAAGCCTCCACAGGTTTACTTCTCAGACTAAGCTGCTCATTTGTATAAAATAATCCATTTATTTACTTTCGCTTTTCAATCATGCTAAATGCTCACTTTCAGCCCCTTTTAAGTGCCCTTAACAGTTTTGAAAATGTTCCTATTTTGTCACACATCCTGCAGAGATTTCATGCCTTTGATCTTCCACTTGAATTGCCAATTTTGACTGGAAGATAGAGAGCAAGTGGAAACTAGTGGCTAGAAGAAAAATTGGAGACTGTATCCCCCAGACCAGTCTCACACACTTCCGAGTGACAATCTGTAAAGCAACACCGACAGATCGAGGAATCAAACATGGCATGTGGACAGAACCTAGTTTAGTTAAAAACAAAACAAAAAAAATCCAAAGAAGATGGAAAGTAGCATTTCTGAAAATAATTATTTTTGTAAAATATCAACAATCAATATTATGGAGGAAATTTACAGAAAAGCACAGATTAGTATTTCCTGAATTCCAAAATTGTAACCAGGTGAGTTTTATTTTTTGTGAAAATGTGTTAAGAGTCCCCAAAAGGTTAATATTCAAGTTCAATTATTTGACGTTCTAACTGTCCAAAGAGATAATTAAATCTATTTTTATAGTGTAGACTTAATGTAGATTCAAAACTCTCTCGCCAATTTGGGTTACAAGGTGACAACTGATCAGTTGTATTCTAGGAAAGACATCAGAAACAAATTTTGAACCATAGCTAAATATAGTTTTAATATTTTGTTCATTGCTTCAGAGTTATTTTTGTCTTGCTTTCCGCTCACAGAATTGTCAACCACGGCAACACTATCCTATGTCACACTAATCAGCTGCTAAGACCTTGACAGCAACCCACACAAGTGCCAGGTAATGATCTCAAACAAGAGAAAGCTCAGCTACCTCCCCTTGACATTCAATGGCACCACCATTGCTAACATGCCCACCAATACCCTGGATCACCATTGACCAGAAGCTGAATTGGACCAGCCATTTCAACACCATGGCTACAAGAACAGCACAGAGGATGGGTACTTTGCAACGGGTGGCTCACTTCATGACTCCTCAAAGCATCTCCACCATCTACAAGGCTCAAGTCAGGAGTGTGACAGAATACTCACCACTCGCCTGGATGGGATCAGCTGCAACAATATTCAAGAAACTCGACACCATCCAGAATAGAGCAGTTCACTTGATCAGTGCCCCCGTCACTGGACTCAATATCCACCCTTTCCACCACTGGCACACTGTGGCTGCAGTATGCCCAATCTACAGGATGCACTGCAGCAGCTCACCAAGGTTACTTTGACAGCACCTTCTTCTCCTGTGACCTCTACACCAAAACAAACAAGAGCAGCAATGCTGTGGGAACACTATCATTTTCAAGTTCCAGTCACACAACATCCTGACCTGGACATATCGGCGATCGTTTGTCGTTTCTGGGTCAGAATCTTGGAATTCTCTACCTAACACCGTTGTGGGAGCACCATTACCACAAGGATTTCAGCAGTTCGAGGAGAAGGCCCACCACCACCTTCTCTGGGCAATAAAATGTGGCCTTGCAGGCCCTGCCCAAGTCCCAAAAATAAATAAAAAATCCAAGTCAACTCAGTTGTCAGTTCTGCTCTTCTTCCCATAAGGATACACCTAACCTTTGCTTAGAAATAATGCAGAAGCCTTGGCCAACATCAAGAACTTGAGGGAAAACCACTGATTCAAACCCACATTATCACTCTGTAGTGCAGTACATTTGAAGACAATGTAGTGTTGGGTGCAAATATACTTTGCAAAAAATTCAAAATTTCTTCCCTATTAATTTATGAAAACCTGTTCTATTATGCATATAATATGAGCTTGTAAGGTAAGTGTATAATCAACAGCGCCACACCCCCAATTCAATACTGCAAATGCCATGTTAATTAGTCGTCAATAGAGCCTAACCATTGAAACTATCATATTCAAAATGCTTCAAGCAATTCTAAACTGTCCTTTTGTAAATATAAAACTCTACTTGCACAATGAAGTGGCCCATGACCCGTGTCATACCACATCGCAGAGACAACAATAAATGTTAGTAACAGCGCACGTCAGACTCTATCACTAGATTCTGTCCAAGCAGACATAACACACTTATGACATTGTCCTTTGTGTTAGCTATGCAGTCAGGTACACTAATTTTATAAATATGGTACCTCACCAGGGCCTATGAGGTATCCTCTGTTTCTCACGATAAATTAGTGTGTTTTTTTTTACTATTTCTTGTTAGTACATGTGCTTGCCAAGTGTGTAAAACAGTGCTGAAAATCAATTATACACTTAACAGGAATGAATTAAATGCAGAGAACCATGACAAATGGTTGGGGTTGATTACAGAGATGCATGTGGTTCCGAGTTGGTTTTGGGCCAGTGTGTACAAAAGCAACAAAGCCACACGACAGAGGTGCAAGGTCAAAACTAGACAGCAACCCGTACACTACTGTGATCCTCCCCGTCTGTTGTTAAGTATAATATACACAACCTACTTTTCCTCTAGAGTGAGAAATGGTTGGTGGCAGATCAAGTGACCACATAGGAGAGGAGTCTATCGATAACGCAGAATAGGCTTTAAACACCATCACCACAAGACAACAGTGGTCTTCTGATATCAGAGGTATTTAATTGATAGGGGGGGGGGGGAAATGAACACAATTTCTCATATACAAATGTTCAGTTTACAAGAATAGAATTTTCAAAAATTGCAAACTACTTTGTATATCATTCCATAAATTGTTTACTAAAATATTTTTAAAACTTTACAAATGTTGCATCTTAGAGGCTGTTTAAAAGATTCCTTCCTCCACAAATAGATTCTTGCATCTAGCAGTTGAGTGTAAGCTGCAAACACCTACCAATGATCTAGGAAACCTCTGGTACCAGTTTTCAATTGGTCAGAAATGATACAAAACAATGATATGCATACTTTTAAAAAATGTACAGTTACATTTTATAAAGGTTCAAGATACCACATCAATTTTGAAAATTATCAATGTATTCAGGGAAATATCCATCTTCAGATGCTCATTACTGCAGTTGACAGACACAATAATAGACAAGAGCTGGGTAAAACACAGCAGTGTATTGTTGAAAATAAGATCAGTTAATTCTAGTCAGGTCAGATTGTAGCATCCTCCAACACACATTTATTATATTATCAGCCCTAATCTTCCATTGTCGAGAGGAAACAGCCATCAACTCTCCTTGCACGAGCAACAACCATCCACTATCACGTCCACTACCATTGTTACGGATCACCTCACTTTTGTTGAAGACAAAGAAATGCTGTCATCTTTAATCTTTCTTACGCACATGCATTATGTGACAGAAAGTCATATCATAACATAGTAGTAAATCTATAACCTGACCAATGTAACTCAATTTTAGTCCCACCAGATTTGCTAGTCCAATTTGCATTAAAACAATATATTATTTCAGCAAAATAGGCTACATTACCAAAGCTTCTACATTAATAAAATCTGCTTTTTAACATGTTCTAAATATTTTAAACAAAAGCAAAATAGATGAAATGTCTGCAATATTGATAAAGCAGCATTGGAAAAGACCTCAAAGTTGTTGTCTCAGTCAGGGGATGGGAAATAACTAGAAAATGTTATGAAAGGTCTGGTGAAATTCTTCAACGTTAGCTAGGCAACACATTGCTGCTTACATTTTATTGGGATACAGCGGCGGTACCAGTTTTAAGCTACCCTAGTAACAAGGTATTTTTCATGGGCAGACAGATGGGTTTAAGTTTAATCTAAATCTTATGAAGAACTCTGAATTTGAAATGACAAATTAGTGTAGAGAGAGACAGATACCAACACCTTCCTCTACCACCCACGTCCCACCCATTCACCACTGAACTTTAAACTAGACTCCAACATTTTTTTTGTTATTTTGGAAGAGAACAATTCTTATTCTATAGATTTACTTACTATTACTTCAATCAAAGGAAATTAAGTATAGTAGGGCAAGAAAGGAAGTGATATCACCTGGCACCAAAACAATCCTCACAAAAACATGCAGAAAATGGCATTGATTCTTTGCTATCTTTTAGATCCATATTTTAAATTGTTTTCTTTCATAAAACACTGCAGTGATTCAGTAAATGATAGCATTCAAAATTTGTGATGCAATATTGCATAATATTATCACAACTCAATAAGCTATATTAAAAACATTAAGTGTTATACTTGTATCTGATCCAAGATTATTATCTAGTTGTTATTTTGTAAAACTGTACGTCTTCCCCACACACCCATTTTTCTCCTTTGAAGCGGTCTGGTCCCCTGCCAAACATACAGATTCTTGCAGGTTACAGGATCCTCACTCAAATGGTTTGAGCACAAAACAAATTGGCTGGAAGAAGAATTAAAAATTCCATGTGTCTAAAATCTAGGATCTGCAGAAAATATCTTGCATCATCCCTGCTGGACCTGTGAGACATCACTGGGATGATGTAGTACCTCTCTTCTGCCACTGGACAGCACTTTACTATTTGCTTGGCTCACTGAGAGCCCCTAAAAGCAAAAGCTCTTTACTGCATCATTATAATACTAGGCGAATCCTCTTTAGGTTGTGCACAGTTGTGAAAGACCTTTTCCTGCATGGTGCATGACTATGAAATGCTTGCATGGAGACAAACTTCATATAAAGATTACAGAAGGATGCTTGCACCATGGCTAAATAGTTCCTCTACAAAGCAGATTTCACATTAAAATGTACTTTGCAGACACAAGAAACTTACTTCATAAAACCACCTTCAAAGTTAAGTATGATGGCAATTTGCAAGATGTATAATAGTACAGAATCAAATACATTAAATATAAAAGCTGAGCATGCATGCAGTGCATTTCCAGTACTTTAAAACCAAACTAATCACTAATGCTATGTAGTTACAGGTTTAAGACCGGTTAGGATCAGGTTATGCATTTGAAAACACCCGAGGACCTGCATGTTTTGACACTTTCCAAGTCCAAGATCCTTTTGTCCGCAAAATATTTTTTCCGAACCCTTTGTTAATCAACCAGAAGAAGCATAACTAGAGAAAGGGAGAAAGCAACTGAAGTGTCACATTTCCAAAGGCTGCACAACATGGAATCAACAAAATCAACCACAGATAATGGCTGGTGGACTTTAAGGGTCAGTGATTACCAAAACTAGTATGGACCATGTATTGTGCTCCATCTCCCCTCCTCCTAAATTGCCCATAGAAGTTGGAATGACATTATCAATAATCTGTCATTTATTCTCTAAAGTATATGCAGCAACAAAAGCTAAAAACCGCGATTGCAGGAGGCATTAATTTACAACATACGTACAAATCTTGGCCTTTGCAGCCATCTGATGGATCTTGACAGAAACTACACCACACACTTATACAATTAGGATGCTGAAGTCTCAAGCTATTCTTATTAGATCTTAAACAGTTTATGGGGCATCTGTTTGCGTGTGCAATCCAGGCAAAGCTTTAACCGAGACGTTAGCTAACACTAGACAACGCAGAATAATTGATTTAATTAAATGTCGCAATGTCAACTGGTTTTAATGAAATAATTACATGTAGGTCAGGCAAATACAATTTCTTTTGTTTCAGGCCAAATTTTTCCTCCATTTATTTCTATAGAAAATTCTGTTAAGTACAACCCCATTAAGTAACAATTTCAAGTACATAACTGAGTTCCAAATTCTCTCAGAGCTGAAACTATACTGTTAAAAATGTTCATTTGATTTAACATTTTAATATCTTGTTCTTCAGCCAGTGTAAATATATTCCAAGTACTTTTTGTCCTATTATTAAAAGCCTCAAATGCCAGATTTCTAAATATTTTATTTTTATTGGCCCAGTTTTAGAAGTAATTTTCTCCTCTTCCTTAGGTTTCTCTGTCCTATTTCCTGTTTGAGAAAGCTGGCAAGCTTCCAGACAATACTGTTCTGTCACCAACTAATGAACCAACCATTTCTGTTCAGTGCTTCTTCCAACAACTGAGATCAAGGACTTGCATTGTGTGGAATTATGGCTGTGATCCTGTTGCCTAATATTCTACAGAGTAAGCAGTGGTACACCACTGTGTCACAAAGCCACAGATTACATTTTTGTTTCACAGCATAATTTATAGGTTTTCTTCTAACTGTAGACAAGTAAATGCACTTCAAAAAGAAACCTCAATTCTGAGTTCTCCCGATGGCTCAGCTGGTTAAGGCTGTATACAACCTAGCCTTGCAGACCAGGATGGTTCAATTCCCCATCTATGCTAATATTAGGTGATCTCATCTGGGGAGGTGGTTAAGAAATGGGAAAAAAAATTCCTATGGTTTCCACTCCTAATTGTTATCCTGTCACCCTTGCTCAATGTGCACCTGCAGATGTCAGGCAAAGACAGGATCGAAGTTGGATGTGATGTCCCTATGGTCAAACAGCCTGCCAATATTCAACGTCATGCATGAACATTGGCTGCTTAGGTGAGGTACCATATGTGCCCAGCACCCATGGAGCTGCACCCCAAGCAAGGAAATATGCCTTTAGGGGACAAGGGAGGAGTAAGTAGTGGCTGGTCACTCATCTCATCTCTACCTGTTCTTCGCAAGTAAACAGCCTGCTGAGCTTGTTTGAGAAGGGAAATAATTTCCTCCATTTGTACCCTTTACAGTCAAAGATTCCCTGATGGCTCATGTGGTTAAGGAAGTGTGTACGAATAGCTGAACCATATAGACCAGGAAGATCTCAGATTTATACTGTTACTTAGTTTCAGCCCCAGTGGCAGTAGGAGTGTTACAATTGGTCTCAGTACCCCAGGCGTAGGAAGGGGAAGGGGAAAATTTGTCTAATCATGATCCAGAGATCACTGCTGGAAATGTGCATGTGAGGATGTCGGGTAAGGACAGGACTGTGATGTTGTCCATGATCAAAGAGTGCATCGACACTCACCATCTAAGCCTCCATATTAAGAATGGTCATTTGGATAAGATACTAAAGTGAGCCCACTGCTCATGGAACCATACGCCAATAAGGAGTCCACACACTCAGAAAAGGAGGGGGGGAAACTGGTGGAAGAAACCAAATAAAATAAAAGCTTACTTATAAACTTCACAGAAATGTAATGGCAAAACATTTAACAGCCATTTTGGTTTCCCCTGCAGCAAAATATTTTAGGCAGTTTTAAGAGCATTAAAATGGCAAAACACTGAGTCATGCCTTCGATTTCACAACCATGAGTTAGGAACATAGGAACAGGAGTAGGCCATTCAGCCCCTTGAGCCTGTTCCGCTATTCAACGAGATCATGGCTGATCAGTATCCTAACTCCAGTTACCCGCCTTGGCTCCATATCCCTTAATACCCTTGGCTAGCAAAAATCTATCGATCTCAGATTTAAAATATGATTAATTGAGCTAGCATCTACTGCTTTATGTGGGACAGAGTTCCCTTCTTCTACCACCCTTTGTTGTGAAGAAGTGTTTCCTAACTTCTCTCCTGAATGGCCTGGCTCTGATTTTAAGGTTATGTTCTTATTCTCAGCTGCACTGTGAGTGGAGGCAGTGAGCAGTGATCAAATGCTTTTCTACAGAAATCAAGGGAAAATCAAATTGCACTCTTATGCATCTCCTCTTATGTAGAGATTAGACTAGGAAGTTATCTGCCTGCCCCAATGGCCAAGAAAGAGTTCACACCTTATAGAAATCTAAAAGACGGACAGGGAAAAAATACAACCCCACAAAAACAACAAACACATAGTTTGAAATTTTATCTAAATATTGTCAACATCAGAGTCTCATAATAATAGCTCCCCTAATTTATTTATCAATACAATTACACAAATAGTCCAGTCACTGTTTTAATTTGCAGTATCTTCACTCCCCCCACCTCTTGATCATTCATAAACGGAAAGCGAATGAGTTCAAGGTGCACATGACAACCGGTTTGCCACTAACATCATCACTTGCTATATCATGGTCAGATTATTCAGTCACAACATACAAAGCACCAACATATTTTATTCTGTAATCTACAGTAAAAGCCCCCTTGCAGAACACTTATACACAGAGAGACCACCTGTTTATAGTGAACATTATTGCTGGTCCCAACAGTAAATTAATTATGATTACATTACCACCCATGTAAAAGGACCACCCTAAGTCAGTCCCAAAGGTTGCAGTTATAAAATGTGTTTCATTGTACTTGTTAACTTTAGCGTCACTTCATAAATTTAAAAATAGCAAACATCAATCTCAAAAATATTTAGTTCAGTAATAAGTCTACTACTAAAAGTGCATTGTTAAAAATTCAGATTAATTGTAAAATTTAAAGATCTATTAAAAAGTATTCTGCAACTTAACTTACTTTGGTCTCTAGAATCCATAAGATTAATATACATTTACAAAAGGTCTTCTCTTTTTTATATTTATTGTTCATTTTTGCATTCATTTTGTACCCATACTTGAAAATGGAACATTTTTCCATTTTTTTCCTCCTTTCTGGAAACACTCCCAGGTCAGGTATAGCAGAAGTCAGACACAGAATAAAGAGTGCCACCTATTGCACTAGGGTTTCTCCTGACCTCTCTGATTTACGCTGATAATTTAGTGCCAATTAGTGTAAACTATGGGCAATTTTTTAGCAGCCAGAAGGAATTAGATCAAGACTCCCCTAAACTCATTTAACTTGGCTTTTACAGTCGTCAGAAGGAGTATATTTATATCCCTTCCGTCTACATTGGATTTGAATAGATCCTTCTGGTGAAAAAACTGTATTGAATCCATTATACCACACAGTCCTAGCTTGTTTAGTTATTCATTCTTTTCCTTCCCAGAGTAAAAGAGACTGTGATATTTGCTATACACATCTGTTCAAAGGAGAAGGTGGAGCTAGAAAGAGTACATTCCCAACAAATTACTCTCCTTGCTCTCCAAAAGTAAATATTGAAAACAATACCTCCTAATTATTAGGAAATATTTCCAAGTCCAATAAGCTATTTCTCCCCCTATGAAGGTCTGGCATTTAGGATCCCGACTTGTTTTCCCGTGTTACTGCAGTGATTTATGTAACCAGAGCAACTCTCGAGCACTTCGAGTGGTTTCATTTATTTGTATGTATGTCAGCACTTTGGACCAGTCCAAAAGCAAGCCAGGAAACAGAAGTGCACAGCAGTACCCAGGTACACTAACATTTTCCAACCTGGCCGACTTTCGATTGGCACAGAGTCCATTTATAAAAATAGACAAATAATAGGATTTGAAAATGTTAACTGATGAAATTATTCACAGGAATTCAGAATCACAGAGATAACTTTTCTATTTCACAGCCATTTTTAGTCCATTTTATTTTGCAACTGCCCATAACTTCACCTTAACTGGTACCAAATTGAAAAATATCAAATATATGGAGTATTTAGCACAGCTGTTGGATTTTGAAATGATAGCTGTAAAAAGTTATTTTGGGAGCTGTTTGCGTTGAAAGAAGTGTTTACTTCAGTACCATTACTTAGTGAAATCAATGACTAGCTAACTGGCTTTGACAAGTAAAATTCCATTACATAGTGAGAGAGTTGTCCCCATACAATTTAGAATATTTTGTAGAAGACGGTACCATAAACAACATCTTAAATCCATTACTAACGTATGCTACAACATTATTAGAAGGAAATACTTGGCTACAGCATGCTGCAAAGTTATTACAAGGGTTTAGTGAAATATTGGTTATTATTTTGTTACCTTGTACGAAGGCAGAAAGCAGAGTACCCCATGAGTGACAACTTGACAAATCTTCAGCAGCAAACCTCCAACCTCATCCTGAAACTCAAATGTCTCTGTGTGTTGGAAAGTGGCACAGAGTTTTCGTCCATTTGGTCCTGTCCCAACCGTTCCTACCCACACCTAGAGAAAAATAAATAAATTGGTTACAAGAACAACAGTGGTGCAGGAATTCAGGACATTAGAAATAGTTTGATGTAAATGTAAAACTTGCACAAATCAGTTTCTCTTGTCCCCACCCCCAAAAGTAACTCTAGCTTATGAATTAAAAATGGGTCACAAAGATAATCAATCCTAGATTACTTAGTTACTAAAGATTAAAAGGAGCATTCTGTCCCCACACTGCCTTTAGAGAAACATGAATGTAAATCGGCAGTCTAACTCAGCAATAGCATTGAGGCAACTGCTAAACAGATTTGCCCCATTTTTCATGCAAGGTGCCACGTATCCATTGCCAACAAAAACAGACAGTGAATTAATCTTGGCCCATACTGATGCTATTTTGTAACTGACCAATAGGTGTGTACATAATTAACATGGGCTGACTCTTTTGTCTGATATTCTCTTTCTACATCACACCCAGCAGCTTCCTTCCTCTGGTCAGTGCTTCCTCAGCTGACTCCAGGTGAGATACGCTATGCTATGAATTTTGCTGCAGACCATATTCGTGCCATTCCCCCATAACATTGTATTATCAGTGGACTAACACTCTGTCTACTGTGCCGTCTAATTGCTACACTAAATATTAGTGTGAAATAACAAAGCTGCATGCCTTTCCTTACTAAGTCTAAAATTTATCCTAGGAGTGGCATCTTGTGTGGCTTCAGCACTTGGTTGCCACTAAAATTAGAAATGGGAAAGTGATGGAGAACATGAAACTAGCAGGAAGGGGTGAAATCAGAAAAAAGTCATGATCTGGTAAGTGAATCTGGGAAGAACAGAGTAAAGTTACATTACATAAGAACATAAGAAATAGGAGCAGGAGTAGGCCAATCGGCCCCTCGAGCCTGCTCCGCCATTCAATAAGATCATGGCTGATCTGATCCTAACCGCCAATCTACTATCTATCACAGAACCATCTCCTGCATCTAACAGAATTGCACACACGAAATAGGAGCAGAATCAGGCTACACAGTCCCTGGGCCTGCTCCACTACCCACAGGGCCATGACCGATCCGAACCTAGACTCATGTCCAAATTCCTGCCCGCTCCCCGTAACCCTTAATGCCCTTTACTTCTAGGAAACTGTCTATTTCTGTTTTAAATTTATTTAATGATGTAGCTTCTACAGCTTTTTGTGGCAGCATATTCCATGGACCTACCACCCTCTGAGTGAAGTAGTTCCTCCTCACCTCAGTTTTGAAAGAGCAGCCCCTTATTCTAAGACTATGTCCCCTAGTTCTAGTCTCACCCGTCATCGGGAACATCCTCCCCGCATCCACCCGATCCAACCCCTTCACAATCTTATATGTTTCAATAAGATCGCCTCTCATTCTTCTGAACTCCAATGAGTAGAGTCCCAATCTACCCAACCTCTCCTCATATGACCACCCCCTCATCCCCGGGATTAACCGAGTGAACCTTTTTTGCACTGCCTCGAGAGCAAGGATGTCTTTCCTTAAGTAAGGACACCAAAACTGTATGCAGTATTCCAGGTGAGACCTAGCAGATGAGAACAGAAAGATCGTGACCATGGTGAAGAGGCACGTAGTTGGAACCAAGTCAAACCAAACTTAATCAGGGGGACAAAGATTCAGAATGCAATTTCTAAGAAATGGTTCTCAGTGACTATAATACTTAAACATGCTTATTATGTCATACTGCAACTGACAGACAAAAAAAAATGCAATTATTTGCTCTCTCAGATCTCTTAACAAATGGTTTAATCAAAGACTCACGTAAGTTAGTAGTGACAAATACATAAAACAAAATCGTCTTCACTCACAGTAACAAGTTAGCCTCGAAGACATCACATTGGCTAAACCCAAGATATAATCTGATGAAGTTTTGATAGCTGTCATGCCACATTCAATTATTTTTGATTATTTGATTAACTATATTATTGCCGGAGTCACTAAAATGTTATTCCTCTTTAGAACATACTTTAAAGCTCCCCCAATGGCTTACTAGGTAAATGCATTGCATTATGTGGTACTAAGCCATACAGATCAGAACTCACATTTAACTCTGTGCTAAGCTAGGTGATATTGGTTGAAATTTTATAATTAGTTTTAGCATCCCTGGGCTACGGGGCGGGGCGGGAAGTTATTAAGAAATCCTCCTTCTGATTGCTGCACAGTGGCCCCTGCTAGGAAGAGTGCATGTGGGATGTCAGACGAGGACAAGATCAGTCTCGGCTGTGATGTCTTCCAGGGTCTCGCTGTTCCAAGTTCAACATGAAGAATGTTCACTTGGACAACGTAGCAGAGTTTGTTAGCATCCATAGAATCATGCATCAGGGTCTTGAACAAAGGAGTTATGAAAATTGGAGAGACAGAGGGAAGAAAACTATTGTTAATTGATACTGGTACTGCTTGTGATTCTACAGCACTACATATTCTTCTAGGCTTTTCAATTTGAAGTATTTTTAACATAAATCCGGTATTATGGTATAAGAAATAGATCAATTTACCTTGTACAAATAAATATTCTTAAATATGAAATCAATCTACATGCATATGGTATCCTGCAAGGTACTAAAAACTTACTGAAGGTCTGCTAGTGGGAACCTATAAGCAACAGAAGTTATTAATAGATACTAAAATTTCATTTAAATTGTTACTGATTTTCAGCAGCGAAGCAGTTAAGGTAGCTACCAGCCAATGCATTTTTCAACCACACAAGTGTAACATAAGCTTCTGTATTATATTGCACAGATCCAATGGAGGAAAACTTAAGACATTATGAGGCTAACTGTGTTGCTAATAACCACTGTTCAACTCATAAAGTGGTACTCTAGCACTGATGTTGACTGACAATTTACAGATGTACAGGTAATTTCCTAACTGCTGACATTTAAACTAGAGCTGTAACGAAGTGTGATTTTTATTTAGCTTTGAAGCTCCAACTGTAAAAGATAATGAAGCTTTGGTCGCCATTTTGGATTAAGATTACAGCTGGGAAGCACAAGATCAGGACTGAAAAAAAACATGATCATGGCAGAGCACAAAAAACAATATGGGAAAAAGCAGAAATATGCTGCAACATGATCTTTGAAGCTGAACTGTTAACTTTAAAGCACAGCAGAATGAAGCATTCCTAATACATTTCTAACTGAACTTCCATTTTTAACAGTAACTGTTCACCCCAACACAACTCTGGAACTTAATTTCTATTTTTGCACATTTAGCTACAGCTCCATTTCCAAGAGGCCAAGTAGGCAAACATGTTTACATCCCCTTCAAACGCACTTATAGAATGAGTCCGTCGGATGCAACATTAAATCAACTCTGCACCTGCCTGTTCTAGTGGACGTTAAAGATTTGATGGCACTATTCAAAGAATAGCAGGAAGTTCCCCTGGTATTCAACATTCTTTCTTCAACCAAAAACAAATTAACTGCTCACTCATTTCATTGATATTTATGGGATCTTGTACATTAAACAACTGTCATGTTTGCCTACATAACTGGAATCATTGCACTGCAAATTTGTTGCGTATAACACTGAGGCACTTTTGAGAGGTGCAATAAGGTGCTATATGAATCAAAGTTTTTAATTCTAGGAGGTACATGAGAATGTTACAGCATAATTTAACCCACTTTTTCCTGCTTCGGTGAAAGCGTCTCACTCCTTCAGATAACCCACCAGACTAATAATCATTGCATGGCTAAATTTCCAAGTGGAGTAACCCATAATCTACTATTTCATCAGCACACCACAAAGCCAACCTTACTGTTGTTACCCCTGGCAAACACACCCAAAAAAA
This sequence comes from Squalus acanthias, assembly GCA_030390025.1. Classification (NCBI taxonomy): domain Eukaryota; kingdom Metazoa; phylum Chordata; class Chondrichthyes; order Squaliformes; family Squalidae; genus Squalus; species Squalus acanthias. The sequence goes on from CM059448.1 coordinate 3,938,316, forward strand.
TCAGAACAAAATCTTGCTGTGCGGCCATCAAAACTCGTACCAGTACGACAGTGTGCTTTTGAAAAAATAAAAGTATGACGATATTGATGTTGCCACTGAATCTGTGAATTTTGTTTTTTTTAAATAATATTTTATTTATTGGGTTTGGGGGGTTAGGACCTCACACCTATTCCACCGAGAGCAATGGATACACATTCCTAAGACAGATCATCTTCAGAGCATTACTGGATGAGTGAAATAATTAATTTTGTGTTGACTGATATCTCCATGATCCACCAGAAACTTCATAGAAGTGATTTTTTTAAAAAGTAACAGACGATGATGTTCAACAAATTGACTTGCACATTTTTATGTATTCATTTATTTCATATATGATTACGGTGGGATTCTTTTTCTGTGCAAGAGGTGATAGGCCACATGAGTGGATTGCATCATTGTGTTCTTCTCTCACTGAAAAGTGAAGTAGTAAGCAGGAGTGTATATGTGAAAAACTATCCTGCAGGTGCTCTCACTGCAAGCTCTGTTCAATTGCTTTCACCCTGACCTGAACTGAATGTAATTTTAGGGGTACAAAAGGTACAAACAGAGCTTCAGGCAGGCAATCCTGCCTAACAGCTACAGACTGCTCTTGGAGCAGGAGCATAATGTTGGTAACCCTCACTTTTTAATCAATGAAAGCATGCGGGAGGATTGTTAAAAGGTTCCCCCCATCTAATACTTTTAGGTGCACCAACAATAGACTAGGAAAATGCCCTTGCTTTTTACACACAGCTTTGCAATGCAATGAAAACAGAACATTTTATATGTAAATTTTAAGAGTATATATCACTGTTTTATTGCCGACCCTGCTATCTGCTCCTGTATGCATTACCTTGGTGGTCTCCCAGTCAACTTTCTACACTAACATTTTGCAGACAAGTGCAATTTTCACCCCTGGTTTGCTTTGATCTAATGCAGTATTTATTAATAAGGTTTAAATAAGAGCTAAGTACACACATGTTCTGTTCTGTATAAAATGTGTGCTGTTCATTATTTCAAGTTAACCAAAATAAAGAATGCTATTAGCAGGCCTCACCAGATGGCATAATCTCAAGTTAAAAACATAAAACTAATGAAGTCTCAAACATTCCTGTGGTGCATCTACATAACGTAGAACTTTGAACTGATTTAATGGGTCGTGTATGTGGACTATATCCATGCTTCGTTTCTAGCTGTTTAACTCTTTCACCCACCTAGTCTGATCTGTAACTAGACAAATAGATTCCATGCAGATGAAGTTGAGGATTTATATTTAATCGAGTGCTTAAGGCAGAGGGAGAATAATTCCGAGATCTCCACATATATGATTATGAACCAGTCTTAGATTAATACACAAACATTATATTTTAGGAATAATTCTTTTTCAAAACACTCTTTTTTTAATCCAAAATATAATGGAATACACTTGTGCAGACTGGACAAATTGCATATCAGTTAGTCAGGATTGCTTATCTGGAGCTCTGCTTATATTTGTCTACCACTTCATGAGTAAGGAAAACAAAACAAGAGTTTGCAGAGAAGATCACTGTTCCCCCCACGCAACCACTACCACAATTTTATCCATCAAGAAGTATTATGTTCCTCGCACAATGCATTCGCTGACTATTCAATTTCAGGTCAAATGTGCAGGAGATTTGCACTAGGCTTCCATTAATCTCAACAGAATCTCCACTTCCCCACCAGAAAGGAAGAGGGATAGATGAGTGTGCTTGGTCCATTATTATGACTGCAAATTTACAACCAGTGAGAATTTATAACTTCGGTATAAATGGGGTATTAGGTGCACATATGAACTTTAGTAAACATTACCAGAGAAAAGGACAGCAAAATGGTGACAAAGAAAATATAGAATTTGCATTTAAATAATGCCTTTTCACATCCTCAGGCATCTCAAAGTACTTTACAACCAATGGATTACATTTACAACTAGCAACTTATTTGTTTGAACATTTCAGTAGTTTTATGTACTAGTACAAAAGTAATGGGGAAAAAGTTTGAAAACAAAAAATAGAACAACCAGCTTAACTGTCCATGTTTGGTGGCAAAGCAGTTTCCCTGCAATATCTATACCAAATAAACAGTTTAATATAGATTGGATACAAGTCTCATCACAAATACTTGCATCTTAATGCAAGAGCAGTTATAATTTCAAGGCTGTCTCTAGTCACTTGTTAACCGAATCTTTAGTTAGTAAATAAATAATGTGTCTTGTTACCTGAGAGTTGTCAATGACATGATTAGCCTCTAGCTGGATACTGAACTTCACGCCCAGCTCCGAAGAGAATGACTCCATTGGGGACAATGTTCCAGATGTTAGGACAATTGTTCTTACGCCATTGAGATCAGAAAAAGCCTAGAGAAAAAAATAAAACAAAAACATTTTAACTTCAGTTTCTATAAATAAATTCAACTGCACAGACTCTTGTTAGATCGCTTAACATAAAAGGTGTAGCATAGTGTGATAGGTATCAGGTAAAATCCACCAATCAGAAAGTTTCTAATCTTAGCTTTGCTGTCAAGCGGGCAGAGAGAAGCCCAATGGTTCTCATTCTGGTAGCGGCGAAGATGGAAAAAGAGAGGAGAGACAGCGCGTGAGGGCAGCGAGAGGAGAGCTCTCACACGTGCAAGGAGAGCGGCGCGCAAGGGTAGCGAGAGGATAGAGGGAAGACCGAGCGGAAGGATAGAGGGAAGACAGATAAATTAATAAAATCAGTGAAATTAAAATCCCTACAAACGTAACCGGTTTTATGGTAAATCACAAAACATTGGTTCCACAGCACGTGCCTTAAAAATTTAGTATTTTCAATTTGTGTACTTACCCACAGAACTATCTGACTTTCTGACAGTGCAACTTAACAAAAAATACAGAAACTATACTATTGGAGTAATATACTCACCACTGCTGGATTTAAACACCAGAAGTTTAGGGTCAGTACAGCTGCCTTTCTGCGTGAACTTCTCCTGTTTCGAGGGCGTGCAAAGAAACCATGTTCATCAGGAAAATCTGGCTGGTTGGTCCATGTGTAAGTCTGCTGTACTGCCACCCTATAGTCATCCGCAAATCTGTGGGAACAATTTACCACGTCAAAAATATGATGGCCCAGATATTCCGATCCCTACGGGTGGGTACGTGCTGTGTACCCACCCGTAGGGACATCGGAAATGCCGGTTTCAGGCATGCACAGCGCATGTGCCGAAAACCGGCATTTCCGATCTGTCAAGAATGGTCTTGACAGATCCTCCGGCTGCCCTGGAGAAGGGCCTCTGCGGGCGGATAGTTCCGCTTTTTGGAGACCCTCCGCCCGCAGAAAACCCTTACAATTCTTATGCCTGGTAAAAGCAGGCGTAAGGCCTGCTTTTATCAGGATAAGAGTTGAAAAAAGTTTTAAAAAACATTTTTTTTTCCACTGATTTATCATTTAAAAATACTTTAAAAAAAGGTAAGTTTATTTTTAGCCCCATACAAAACTTTAATTATTTTTTTCAAAAAATTAAAATTTTTGTTTAAAATACTTAATTTATTGTAATTTCAAGTCATTTTAAAAATGTGATTTAAAAAAATGTATTTAAAGTTTTACTATGTTTTTTCATTGATCTCCATTCATATATTTGACAGGTCTTCCTGTCAAATGTATGAAGGGAGATTCCCTTCTGTGATAGGCTCCCCATGGCCCACGTGATCCCAGGGACACTGCAAACTACATGCGCCCCTGGGATACGTGGGCCCTGCGCACTTCAAGTTTGGTGAGGCCCAGGAGCGGAGCGTGTGCTTCCCGGGAGCCCTCAGGTAAGGGTGCAGATTTTTTCAGATTGCAGGCCTCCGCCCGCGGAAGGCCTGCGATCGGAAAACACGGGCCAATATTAATGTTTTATCACAGCAACCCTTCCATGAAAAAACACAAACAGTTGTTATTAATATACTAATCATTAAAAGAATGCAGCTTCCAATAGCATCACACTGTCTTCCCTTAGCCAGAATGATAAGTGTGCAAAGTTAGAAATGACTTTGAAACCGCAAACATAGCTCCATATTCAGCCAATAATGTATTATATTTACCTTGGCATGAAATGGACTATGTCAATTTTTCTTTTTTTCCCCCAATGTGAGACACTGCTCTCATGGGGTACCACAACTAGTAATTCAGGTGAGCAGTGATAAAACTCAACTTGCATGCAATATTGTAAAATTAATTAAAATCTGAAACCTGCTTTTCTAAAATTTTCACATTTCATCCAAAACTTTAAAACCACATTTATTTTCATCCACAGATGGAAGCAATCAAAATGAAACACCCCCTTTCATTGTAAGCAGCTTCATTCAGGGATGAGCATTAATAAAACTCATTCCAAACCACTGCGGGTACATTTAAATGGCACAATCCTAGGTCTTGATTCTACAACCACTTGGGGAAACTGAGTGTTGCACTGGATTAGACACTGGTGTTTCACCTGAGACCTGGGTTAAAGTTATCTGTTTGTTGCCTGTAATACTACTATATGAAATGTGCTTGAACAATCTCAATCCAGTTTTTGTTTTATGGGGCTCGGGAGGGACTGGATTGAGACTGCCACAATACAAACTACCACGTATATCGTAAAGGATATCTGGTGTTGAAAGTGGGAAAACGTTACATTGCTGCAGTACGGACTTCTCTTCTGAGGTCGGAACTGAAGCAGATTGTTCGGGCAGAGTACGGGAAGCTATACTCTGCACCAAACCACGTTAGGCCCGAGTGCTTAATAAAGAAATTAGGTAGCTGAAAGTGAGTTTTCCATTTCCTAGCACTAACATTCCTTACCCTGATGAGCACGAAGTTCACAAAAAAAAATTAACCCACAACTTTCTGCTGAGAGACTGACATGTTACAGCCTTCCACTTCAGGCTTGCATAAAATCTCACCACTTCATTATTATTGTTAATTGCAGACAATTAAGTGGACAGTATGATGATGCCATCTACGTGCCCAATTATTGCTTTGTTAGGAAATATTTTCTTTACAGTTTTAGAATATGAATTTTTGGATAATTTCACTTCTCTTGCCTTTTAATTTACCCACACGCAGTTTTCCAAATACAGTGGAAACTTCATTATCGACCAGAACAGAAAGGAATGCCATGGTAGATAAGGGAAATTAGCAGATAAACGAGATTCCCCAAAGTTTGGTTTTACATGTATGGTACTCCAATACCTTAAGGATGGGAATGAAGACAAGCACAATACAAATAACAAGTGGAAATGTAATCCTTTTTCTGTTCTGTGGTTGATTTATGTCAGATAGGTGTCTGATTTTTGCGAACTGCAATGAGGTCCCATCTCTCTCAAGGCTTTGTCCTCTGTCAGATGATTAGAGTATAGATAATGGAGATTCCACTATGGTTAGAAATTGTACTTTACAATCCGATTTTACAAGTAGTCTGAAATTTATAGTTCGCTTATTAAACAAAGCATAAAAATGTTTATAGAAAGATAGCTCCAATTAATTATTAAATTTTACAACACGTCATTTTAATAGTAGGTTTTTTTTAAACCACAGCTACCAAAGTCCAAACAGATCCATCAAAAAGATTCCAGCACTCACCTGCTGCTGTCCCTGAAGAGAAAATCAAGCACCATAAAGAGGCCTTTCAGCACCATCTGTGTTGAAGCACTTACAGTTGGGACTGTTACCGACTCCTGCTGTCCATTCCACACAAGTACCTTCTCTTCTTTCTCTATCACAGCATCCAGGCGTTTCTGCACATCAAAAATTAATTCATATATACAATATTAGGAAAACTATAATACTAAACACCGCGTCAAGAAGCACAGTATTAAAGGGTTACTGAAAAAGTTATGGCCTTTGCCCATTAATCACCTACATTAAGTTACAGCACATCCGAATGCAAGCAGTTGTACTCGTAGACTGCACAGCACTGTAAAAACATTCACTTTAAAAGAGTGCAGTTGACTGCAAATGTGCAGTTCTCCTTCCATAGGTTGAACACCTAAGTATAAACAACAGGGAACTGACAACTGTAGACCGATAAAAATATGGATCTATGAATCAGTCATTGGGTTGAGGCCACCTGTCCCACAGAAATAAACCTGAGATGCTGGCTCCATCATTTTAATTGTGGTAATGCTGAAGCAATTTACTAATATTAAATGTACTGCAGAGTCTTAAACCTGTTATTCAGAAGAATTAACCAAATTTTAGAATTTAAAAAATACATGCTATTTATATATTTTTTAAACTGTATTTTGTTCCTCCCCTTCTCTTTACTTGGTCTTCATACACCATCCTTAACTGAGAGGGGGCAGGTAGGCTACCTGCTCCCAGGTCTCAGCAACTAACACCTGTCATTGACCATAAGGTGGTGTCTGAGCAACCAAAGGATGCAGTTATATTCCCACTTCTGCACCACCATTGAAGTAAAGATAACAGTGCAAACTCTAGAGTCAGCTTGTCATCTGGTTCCAGATGACAGCAGTGAAAGATCCTCTCAGGTCTCAATATCATGAGGACTATAACCCTAATGTGGTTTCAAGCCAGGTTTAAAAAGTGCTCAGGTAGCCAATGGTTTTTCTGGCCACTTCATTAACTTAAACAGGTTTTTTCAGTGCTTTGAGAAAACATTCCCACTCACATTCTAAAACCATCTATAATATATTAAATATCTTACATGCACTTCCTGTTAACTAGTTTCACCTCCACATTTACAATAGAAACTGCCTATGTAAACTTGCTACACTATAATTATACCGCCCCAACAGTTGTGGCGCTGCAACACCTCCAGTGGGAGGGAGGAGGGTATAATTACAATGTGACTGGTTTACATAGGCAGTTTCCATATAAATATGGACATAGAAATTTATAATGTAAATATAAAAAATAAGGACAGAATATATGCTGTTAAAATGGGGACTGAATTACATCTGCAGGCTACAGTTCAACTGTCCCTCCAGCCTATAACCCCACTAAAGATTACATTTGGTCTTGACTAGTGTGTGCAACGCCACAGGAAATCTACCAGTTAAAAATGAAAAATAAATGCTTATACACGAAGCTCTCTCCTGGCAGGGAGGGTGCAGTTCGCAGCCAGGCTACGTAGCAGGTATCTTGCCAGCTACAAATCACAGTCGGCACCTAATATAACCGCAGCCTCCAGTTCCCCCTTCCTCACTGTGGGGAATGACCAGACATCTCATGGCAGTTACTACAATAGCATTAGAGCACCAACTCAGTATGTGTGGAATCACTGCCAATGTTAGTGGTCTAAAAACTAGTTTGCAGCAGCATTGCTTGAACTTCTAATTCTTCGGAAGTTCTTTACACTGAAGTCTCACCTAGCATTTAGTCCGACTGTGGTAGGGGGAGCAAGGTGAGAACTACAAAGTTTAAAACCTGAAAATACAGAGGGCTTCATACTTTATCAAAGGCTTCATATATTATCAAAGCCTTGTTACTCTTATTAAATAACCAATTTACCTGTAAAATGGAAAATGTAGCACTGGTTAATCCCCAGTTATGAAAAATATTTAGCACTTCCTTCCCATTCCAGACCTTGCAGGACGTTTCATATTCCCTCTCCACCAGATTGCCAGAACTCTCCTTTAGCCAGCTACAAACAAGAAACTTACATATTAAGCCATTAATAGCTACTGCAGAACTCTACAAAGGCACCACTAATTAATTGATTGGCAATCAGTCTATACTGAGCAATGGTCAGATGGTACTATTTTCTCCACATAGGATGAAAAATGTTTGGGTTTGAGCTTCATAAAACTCCCACTGAAGTTCTGCCTTCATGGCACCCGAGTGTCATGTCAAAATCAGATGCCAATGATCCACGAAGCGAAAGTATCATGAAGCAAAGCAATGTCAAGAAAAACTGTATTTCTTCCCAAGTACACAAAATAACCAGGAAACATAACATTAGATAACTATGGAAGGGAGGAGGAAAGGGATGAATGAATCAGGGAAAGTGGAAGAATTAGAAGGAATCAGAGAGGGAATGAAAAAGTACAATTGGATTTCAAATAAATTACTGGAAACAAAACATGTCAGAAGTCACATTGATGAGTTAGGTATTAATGGCCCGGAATTTGAGGTTGTAATGACAGCGAAACGGTCAGCGTTCGCCGTCATTACTCTGTAAAACTGACAGCAACTTCTGCCGTCCATACGTGCGAAGTTAATCGTGGAAATCCGGAAGTTGCTGTCAGTGATTCCACGCTACTCCACAGGGTGCGCTGTTGCAGTCTTCACAGATGAAATCAATTAGAAATCACTGATTTAAAGTGAACTTCATCTTTTTACACACTATTCTCGCTGTAAAACCCTTGAAAAAGTTAAGCCTTGTTGAATGAGGTGTAACTGAGGTTTTAATGGCATACTAAGTCATAATTACTGTTGAACAACCTCTCTGGCCCTGAAAAACTAATTTTATATTGTGGAGTGTCATTTCCTCCATGATAAAAATTCTATAGATTTTTAAAATAAAAAATAATTTTTTTTAATTTTATTTCAACGCATTTCAAAGTTTAGCTACCCGATTCTTTAGGAAAACCAATATTCCTGTCTTAACACAATCTGCCAATTTTACACAGATTTGAGAAAAAGCAAATTGTGCAAGAAATTTTATAGAAAATCCAAAATTAATTAGTTCACTGTCCCTGAGAAAAACCAAATGTATGTTTGTTTGCTTTCTGGAAACATTAAACTGTGGACTGACCATAATTTGTAATCCAGGGTAGGCAGTTTCGTTTTCTTCTTGGAGGGAAAAGTAGTGATAAAGATAGCTGCATCTGCCATTTACAACATTGCACATTATTAATGATTTGAATGTAGGTGTTGGGAGCACAATCTGAAAATTTGCAGATGGTACCAAGATCTGTGCGAGTGTTAGGACTGTAGATGATGCTCGTCTGCTTCAGGCAGATCTTAATGTGTTGGGAGGTTGGGTTCATGACTGGAAAATGATGTATAACTTAGATAAGTGCAGTGTTATGCATGTGGGCAGGGCAAATGCTCGACATTCATACACCCTTCAGGTGAAGGCATTAAAGAAGGTGGAGACAGAGAGAGATTTGGGCATTCTAGTGCATACATCCTTGAAAGGTACATGTGCAATGCCGTGAAACGATAGCTAGAGCAAATAGGGTGTTGGGTGTATCCATAGGACAATTAAGTACAAGACGAGGCATACTGTTTTATCCTTCTACAAAACCTTAGTCAGGCCGCACTTGGAATACTGTGTCCAGTTTTGGGCTCCTCACATGGTGGGTGATATTGAGGCTTTGGAGAGGGTAAGGAGGAGGGCCACTAGACTAATTCCCAGTCTTAAGCATCTTAGTTATCAAGATAGGCTAAAAGAGTTAGAACTCTACATTTTAGAGAAGCGTAGACTTTGAGGGGGATCGGATTGAGGTTTATAAGATAATGAAGGGAATAGATTGTGTGGCAGCTGACAGTTTGTTTCAATTAAATAGGTTAGGGATGACTGGGGTCACAAATTTGAGTAGTATAAGGCTAGATCTAGGTTAGATGTCAGGAGGTGGTTCTTTTCCCAGAGAATAGTGGACCTCTGGAACAGGCTGCCGTCTCGTGCGGTGGGCGCGGATTCGCTGAATTCCTTCAAGCAAGAGTTGGACCGGTTTCTGGCTGGGGCGGTGACCACCTCTTACAGAAGGTAGGTACTGCAGGGAATTCCGGGCCAGAGTGATCTCCTGGACTAGTTTTGATCGCCTAGATGGGTCGCGGAGGAATTTCCCAGATTTTTTTCCCCAAATAGGCCTGGGTTTTTTAATCTGGTTTTGCGCCTCTCCCAGGAGATCACATGGTTTCGGGTGGGGTGGAGTTCTATGTTGTGATACACAAGGTATCGCAATTTTGTGGGACAGGCTCGATGGACCAGATGGTCTTTACCTGTCTGTCATTGTTCGTACATTCGTAAAAGTCTTAAAACTGAATGCACAAGAATAGAAATTGCCAGAGCAATAATCACACCAGTGAGTCATATGATGTCATACACTGGGACAGTGAAGAGTGATCGGTTCACAATCATCTGATCCACAAAATGAGATTGTAACCTTGTAATCACTCCCACATATGCTCTTTTAAATAATATATACACTATGGAGTTTGTGGAAGCAGTTTTATTCAATTTTTGCTTAAAACAAAGAACAGATGTCATTAACATTTCTGATGCTCCAGGTAGCTGAAATGTGATGTTATCTATACTGAAGGATCAACAATTGTAACTTTCTCACTGGAAGGACTCATGAGATTGGGGGTAATATATTAGCATGGATTGAGGATTGGTTAATGGACAGAAAACAGAGTAGGAATAAACGGGACTTTTTCGGGTTGGCAGGCTGTAACTAGTGGGGTACCACAAGGATCAGTGCTTGGGCCTCAGCTATTTACAATCTATATTAATGACTTAGATGAAGGGACTGAGTGTAACGTATCCAAGTTTGCTGATGATACAAAGTTAGGTGGGAAACTAATCTGTGAGGAGGACGCAAAGAGGCTGCAGAAAGATATAGACAGGTTGACTGAGTGGGCAAGAACATGGCCAATGGAATACAATGTGGGGAAGTGTGAAGTTATCCACTTTGGTAGGAAAAACAAAAAAGCTGAATATTTTTTGAATGGTGAGACTGAGAAATGTCTGCATTCTGAGGGACCTGGGTGTCCTTGTACATGAATCACAGAAAGTTAACATGAAGGTACAGCAAGCAATTAAGAAAGCAGATGGTATGTTGGCCTTTATTACAAGAGGATTTGAGTATAAGAGTAAAGACGTCTTACTGCAATTATATAGGGCCCTGGTGAGGCCACACCTGGAGTACTGTGTACAGTTCTGTTCTCCTTACCCAAGGAAAGACATACTTGCCTTAGAAGGAGTGCAACGAAGGCTCACTAGACTGGTTCCTGGGATGAGAGGATTGCGCTATGAGGAGAGATTGAGTAGACTAGGTCTATATTCCCGAGAGTTTGGAAGAATGAGAGGTGATCTAATTGAAACATATAAAATTCTTAAGGGGCTTGACAGGGTTAATGTGGGAAAATATTTCCCCTGGCTGGGGAATCTAGAACACAGGGTCACAGTCTCAAAATAAGGGGTAGGCCATTTAGGACTGAGATGAGGAGAAATTTCTTTACTCAGAGGTCGATAAATTTTTGGGAATTAAGATATATGGGGATAGTGCGGGAAGGTGGAGTTGAGGTAGAAGATCAGCCATGATCTTATTGAATGGCGGAGCAGACTTGAAGAGCCAAATGGCCTACTCCAGCTCCTATTTCTTATGCAAGTTCATCAATCATTAGCAGATAATTAAAACTAAAAACACAATTAATAAATATATTTAATTAGAACTCATTACAAGCCAAATGTTGCATACTTGGTAAAACTATAGCAGACTGCACGCAGTGGCTCGTGATCGCTTCTCCTGATGTTTTGGTTGACCATGCTGTCCAGTTCTTCTCGAGCAATCAACAGCTGGTTTTCCGTGACACTAAAGCTAGACGACTCCCGTGCACAGTCTTCAATATTATGCCCTTCATCAAGGATAACGATTTGATCATTCAAGTTAATCTTCATCTATTGCAAGACCAAAAAACAAATGTAAAGAAGCAATAGCAATTGATAGTACAGTATGCAGATTACTAGTCTGATCTGTGAGGAAAACAAAATTGTGAGATAAATATTTTATTTTAAAAAGCACTTACACTCTCCCTTATCTGTGGGTCCATTAGATAATTGTACGGGCAGAATACAATGTCTGCCTCTTGCATCAACTCACGCGCTGCATAGTATGCACATGAACGAAGCTTCTTTCCAAGGCTCACCAACTCTTCAATGTCCCAAGCCAAATGCATACCGTGAATCCACTGTAAAGAATTCTGTTCAGCCATTCTATGGACACCCTGAAAGTAACGGCATGATCTTCCCTGTAAAAGGAAAAAACCCCACAAAATCTTAACTTCAGAGATGAAAGAAAAGATCATCCTAAACCAATGTACAACAAAGGTATGCAGCATTTTAACAAGAACTGTTTTCCTCATAAAAAATGAGGTGAGTCAGTTGTTTATACTGTAAATGGAAATCTTAGAATGGAAAATAAGCAACAGATTCATGTGGGGACATTCCTTTCAAAAGGACATCAGCTAAGACCATTTAAAAAAAAAAATTATTTTATTCTTCTCACTAGCAGGCTTTGCTCATGGTGCCTCCATCAGGGCTTGGAGTTTTAAGCAGCTGCACAGGCTTGCATAGTGTTGGGATGGGCAGATAAGCTAATTTACAGAGCGCACCAATCCTGCTACTTTTCGGTTTACTTTTTAATCAGCGGCAAAATCAGCTGATCTGCCTGACACTAACTGACCCTACATAGGTGCTTAAAACTTCTGCCCCTATTGAGGAGCAGCAGGTTGCTCACAAAGACACAGGGAAAACTGCTGACCCTGAAACAGAAATAAGTGGGTCCGAGATAATGAGAGAGCACGAGAGGCACAGCTGGAAGGGAGCTGATGGAAGGCAGTCTAGACCCGTTGAGAATCAGTGGGGAGGGGGGTCAAAGAGGTCCAACGGTAGGGAACGTGTGGGAAGCAGATGGGCTCAAAGTAAATGAGAGGTAAGCAGGAGGTGAGAATGCCATCAGGTGGCTAGAGACATCAAAGGCAATACAAACAGCGCTGGTAGGTGAGCTGTTTTATCGCATTTACTTTTTGATAGGTTACTGGAGCTGGCCATGAAGACTGAAGGTGAAGGAGGGTGGATTGATGGCAGGTTTCTATTTTGATTTTGGAATCAGATTGGTCTGTGCTAGTCACCTGGTTAGTATGGACAAATCTGCAATTTGAGTCACTCTGCAATCTTTTACGAACATATAATTATCCTTATTTATACAGAACTTATAATAGTTTTAATATGAGTATTTGGAAAAACAGCACCACCTTTGAGGGAGAGTATTTTTGTAGTCTTTATTTTGTTTCAAATAAAATCACCAGTAAACACTATCGTAATTAATAGTGAGAAGTCGCACAACACCAGGTTATAGTCCAACAGATTTATTTAAAATTACAAGCTTTCGGAGCTGTCGCCCCTTCCTCAGGTAGAGTTACTGTGACTCACAGTAACTCTACCTGAGGAAGGGGCGACAGCTCCGAAAGCTTGTAATTTTAAATAAATCTGTTGGACTATAACCTGGTGTTGTGCGACTTCTCATTTTTGTCCACCCCAGTCCAACGCCGGCATCTCCACATCGTAATTAATAGTGTTAGTATTGTTTTCACGTAGTTGAGGCTTTAATTAACAAAAGCATAGCTGCAAGTAGCAGGAGCACTCGGAGGTAGAAACTGATGTACCAGCCAGATTGGTGGCTTCATTCTCTAGTTGCATTGCAGCTTTTGCATATATTTGACACTAAAGTCACAAAACCTACACTATAGCCAGGCAAGAATCTTTTACATCCACCTAAGCAGGCAGACGGGGCCTCGGTTTAACGTCTCATCCGAAGAACGGATCTGCATTAACACTTTAGCAGTTGAGGTGAGACTAATGGCGCTTGCTGTTATTCATGCGCAAATGGTACAGCAATTTCTGACAATGAAATACTCCCTCAGTTCTGCACTAGATTACGTGCTCAAGTTCTGGAATGGGGCATGTCCCTACAACCCTTCTGTCTCAGAGGTCAGATTTCTACCACTGAGCCAATGCAAAATTTGCATAAAGGAATTAAAAGTACAAAAACATTTTTTTATAAACCTAGAATAATCTGGTTGCAAAGTAACTTTAAAAGCTTCAAGAAATCATGTTGATGCCTTTGTATATTCTCATTTACTCTAAACTGTTCAAGAATTAACATCCTAGTGCTTAATAGTTTAGAACCCCTTCGAATTCTGCTGTAGTCGGAGTACTGACCAGACATTTAATTAGGTTGTGGCTTGCATCAATTTTCATCTCATGTTTATACTCTGCTAAAAATGAGAAGTCGCACAACACCAGGTTATAGTCCAACAGTTTTATTTGAAATCACAAGCTTTCGGAGCTATCGATCGCCCCTTCCTCAGGTGAAGTAAAGAGATACAGAATCGCCAAAGCATATATAGATCGAGAACAATGCATGTGTTACTTACAAAAGCAGACGACTACATTTAAATCACCGACTGTTTATCTGCCGAGGTGTGACAAAAGGCAATCAGGTCACATCAAAGACATAGCAAGATACAACTGAGACAATGAGGTGGAGCCACAGGGGGTCCAATGTGTCAAAAGCCGCAGTATGGGAAACGATAAACTTTAACATTTTTACTTTTTTACTGGGAATCACATCTGTGAACAAGCCAACGACGACTCGAGTCTGGATCACGTCATGTATCGTGACATAAACCCAAGATCCCGGTTGAGGCCGTCCTCATGAGTGCGGAACTTGGCTATCAGTTTCTGCTCGATGATCGAGCAGAAACTGATAGCCAAGTTCCGCACTCATGAGGACGGCCTCAACCGGGATCTTGGGTTTATGTCACGATACATGACGTGATCCAGACTCGAGTCGTCGTTGGCTTGTTCACAGATGTGATTCCCAGTAAAAAATTTAAAGTTTATCGTTTCCCATACTGCAGCTTTTGACACATTGGACCCCCTGTGGCTCCACCTCATTGTCTCAGTTGTATCTTGCTATGTCTTTGATGTGACCTGATTGCCTTTTGTCACACCTCGGCAGATAAACAGTCAGGGTGATTTAAATGTAGTCGTCTGCTTTTGTAAGTAACACATGCATTGTTCTCTATCTATATATGCTTTGGCGAGTCTGTATTTCTTTACTTCACCTGAGGAAGGGGCGATCGATAGCTCCGAAAGCTTGTGATTTCAAATAAAACTGTTGGACTATAACCTGGTGTTGTGCGACTTCTCATTTTTGTCCACCCCAGTCCAACACTGGCATCTCCGCATCATGTATACTCTGCTAAGTTATTGGAAAATGCCTTTTATTAAACAAATATGTATTTCTCAAATGTTCCTCATTATTTTTAAGGGAGTGAAAGAAGATAATAGGCATTTGTGCTCATCAAGGGAGAGGATGACAGCACTGAGAAAGAGAGCATTTCCATTTTTGATTCAGCGACAGTATCAATCACTCAGTGTTCAAGCAGGCATAGTGAGGGTACGATATAGACAAATTTGGTGTGTAACTCCCTCTAGTGACATGTAGAAAAAACTTTACTGTTTTCAGAACGCTACCCTCCTTTCACCAAAGGTATAAATGGTTTTCATAGCAATTCCAAAGCACCCATTAAGCTAAGCAGGAAAGAAATACTGCACTACACATTCTCAGTTTTTACTGTGTAGCCATAAAGTCAATTATAGAATATGTACCAAAAAATACACCTTCAGAAAAATGCCTTCTGCTCAAACACAAAAGATCTATAATAATCCACATTAAACTTCAAATCTTGACTTGGCTCTTGTTTTATCCTGACTAAATGTCCCTTGCTGCTAATACTAATAATTCAGTAATCTCATAACTCTATGTCAATTACAGTTAGATTTTAAGCAGAATGCTGATGCATTCTTACAAGGGGTGGGGGAAATCGGATAGAAAATCTTTTTGCGCCTTTTTCACACCCCTCCTGGGGCCAGTTTCAGATCAACATTGACAGAAACCTGGGAATAAGACTACTGACACCTTTTCCAAACATAAATGATGCTAGACCAATGGAGGAGAAGGAAGTAAATATAGAGATGCCACACCAAAAAACACTAATGAAAGAATCTGCTGGCAGATGTATAAAAAGTAAGAAAAGGAAACAAAATCAGTTGGAATTAGATTTAGGAGGGTGAAAGTGAGCTTATATATTTAAGGTTAGATGCAATATACTTTGAAGAAACTTTACTGGATTTATTACAAAAACTTACTGCATGCATTAAGTAATTACAAACCTAATTCATGAAAACAGTTAAAAAATAAAGAGTTAATCAAGAGATGGAATGAGACCAACAACTCAATTCACACTTCTGGCTATCAGCAACTATCGGTGAGAAATAACATTTTCAATATTTCTTTAGAATTAATATCAATAGTACAAAGTTCCCAGAAGACATCTGCATGAATAAGATTCCTGCATGGAGTTCAACTAGAGGCGTTAGGAGAAACAAGCTTATTCTTTGAACACAGAATGCAAGTGGTACAAAGTAAAGAGGAATGAACAGGGTGAGGATTATACCTTGAGAAAAGTATTTAGGTTGCCACTTTTGTTGTTTAAGCTGCTGACCATTTATTATTGAATATAATTCTTGAAAACTATGCTAGAATGTCTCTTACATAAAATAGTAACTTACATTGCAGCTAACAATTTCCATTTGCCAGTATAGTTGTCTTTTGAATTTTGTTTCACCTCTAAAGTGAAATTTAATGTTCAAGGTGTAATATTAGATATGTGTTTCTACAGATAATAAAACTGTTTGTCAAAATTTCATTGTGACCCAGCACTAAAAAAAAATCCTTTCATGAAATATGGTCAAATAGTTATGACTTCCCCAAAAATAGAAGCACAAAGTTTCAAGAAAAATAACTTAGAAGTAGCAGCGTTCTATGGTTCCATAAATTCCTCTCATTTCACTTTATATCATTCAGCACTCTCTTTTCAAATAGTGGCCCATTTTGAAACATTTTAACGTTTTAGAGCCTTCAGGAAAACTTACCACAAGTTTTGTTACAAACATTAAAAATACATTAAAAACACACAAAAAATGTAAACATAGCACTGATGTTCATTTCTAGAGGAATAGAAGTGAAAAGCAGTGAAGTTATGTTAAAGTTATATAGGATCCTGGTTAGACCACATGGTTCTGGTTTCCATATTACAAAAAGGGGACACAGGCCCTGGAGAAGGTACAAAAACAATTTACAAGGATATTACCAGAACTGAGAGGTTATCATGATCAAGAAAGACTGAACAGACTGGGGCTCTTTTCTACAGAAAAAAAGAGAAGGCTGAGGGGTGACATAATAAAGGTCTTTAAAATTATGAAGGGGGTTTGATAGGATAGATGTAGAGAAGATGTTTCCACTTGTGAGGGAATCCAAAGCTAGGGGTCATAAATATAAGATGGTCATTAATAAATCCAATAAGGAATTCAGGAGAAACTTATTTACCCAGAGAGTGGTGAGAATGTGGATCTTGCTACCACATGGCATATTTGAGGCAAATAGCACAGGTGTATTTAAGGGGAAACTAGATAAGTACATGAGAGAGAAAGAAATAGAAGGATATGCCGATAGGATTAGACGAAGTAGGGTGGGAGGAGGCTTGTGTGGAGCATAAATACTGGCACAGATCAGTTGCGCCGAATGGCCCTGCTTCTGTGTTGTAAATTCTATGTAATTAAGTTTATTAACGCTTTTATTCCCCATATTTGTAACGTCAGAGCTAAACTTTTGAACCTTCTAGGCAGCATGTTGGCATGGCGTGTTGGCACAATAGCATGTTATGCCACTCAACAGTAGAATATAGGTCTTCTCTTTGCCCAACCCTCCCCACTCAAGAGTTCCATCGCTCAAAGTTTCTAACCTTTGGCCAGCAGGTCACCAGTGGAGATTAAGCACTTCCCCACAGGAAGGGAGGGAGAGGGAACAGCAAAAGTAAAAGTAAGAGTATTTTTATACTAGCACTGTATATATCTGTATTCCAAGAGACCATCATCCGTCAGCTGCCTCGGAGTTTAAGCTGTTAAATCTATCTCCCTTATCAGATCCATGGATCCACAGAAAACTTGGTCTGCAGGTCCGCCACCAGGATACACAAGTTGAATTTAGCAGCACGGACTCAGTCCACCAGAATCCAAACTAAAATTATACCAGTATAAAAGCTGCTCGAGAGAAAGAGTCAACCTAGGTAGCATGCATCTGCGTGGCTAGCTCAACAGCATCATAGGCAGCTCAGAGCATGTCTTGCTACTCAGTCAAAGTAATGTTTGCCACAGAGAGGTTCTAAAGATTTATTAAATAGGGGAAATAAGTATTCCATATCTGGTCCATGCCTTCAATCAAGTGTTAGGATACCAAATTGCCAATACAACTCATCCAAGACCATTAAACAAGTAAATGAAATGTAATCTCATTCCATTAAAAGATGCGGTTTCTAACTCTCAAACCACATTAGACATACAATCACACAACTGAATCAAAAAAGTTAACTTTTACTTATATTCAAAGTTCTAAGTAGGTCAAATTACCAGAGTCGTCTCAGAATTCACCATGTGGTTCTCATTATAATTGTATTTTATTTTAAACTGATCACAGGAAAATGATGCTTAACTCAGAATGGAATATTTTAGAACTCTACATTACTGAATGCAAGGGCAAATTTATTTAGAGGTATGTAGAACAGTTTCATAATGATGGTTTTTAAAAGGACATGTAAAGGGTAACGGTGCTAATTTAAAGTATTTATTTCAGCATGCCCAGACCAATTCTCTGAAAGAAACAGTTCTGGGGCATTTTAACACTGTTGCCTGCTGAAGACTGATGGCAGAATGAGAAAGACCATCTATTACAACACTGTAACACAAGCGTTCGGATATAGCTGTCACTAGAAGTGTGATCGCGCATTAAACGTGTCTTTAAACATCCTTTCACTCACTATCTGTCAGCTATCTATTTATCATCTTACCTCTGTAAGGATAATAGTGTTTCTAAACAGACACACCAATGGTGACAATGTAATTGCTGATCATTACAATTCCAATCTTTCCCCAGGCTGCAGAATGTGTAACATAAATGCTCAGCTATACCTGATAAGCATAAAACTGTTTGTGTCATTCTGACATGAACTATAACACAACTCAATGATTGAGTGGCTGTATTCTTCATGTTAATTGCCACCTGGGGCTGTGGTAACAGGATTGCTTAAAAGGTAAACTGTAACACAGGGTTTGTATTACAACAGTTGACGGTATCTCACTACAATTCAGTTGTACACAGTGGTCTGCTAGACTCTTCTACCACACCCAGTCCCCAAGGAGCTTTGTCCAATAACTCCTCGCCTTTTATTATGTGTAAACGCTAGGTTAAAAGTGTCTATCCCCATCGATGCCAATTTCCATTCTTTAATAAAATTCCAGGAGTCAGTGTATAGGAATTTAAAATGATACCTTACATGAACTTGCTGCAATTAGTTGTACTGTTTATAACAGAACAAGGTACACTCAGTTCTTGTTAATGCTATGATCTATTAGCAATTAAATTAGACAAACATGTCAGTAATAAACAAACTTTACAGGAAATCAACCTTAAAACAAAGCTGTAGTGTGTAACATCTTTCTTTAAGTCAACCCATTAAAAAATTATACATACACTTTTGTTTTGTCAAACAGAATATGTAGTCGAAACATGTTATAAAACCAGTCCTGCTGGAAAAGTAATGAATTATAAATCTAAGCAAAAAGAAGTTTACATAGATGGCTCTCGGTCCCAACAAGAATTTTGGGTCACAAAAGCCACAGCCCAAAATTGATTTTTTTTAATATAAACTTTGCAGCTTTGGCAAGGCTGAAAAACAAAGCAGTTCACAAAATTTCCTATCAACTTTCAAACTATTTCTCTAGCTTTACCACAGAGTTTACTAGCAATCATCATGTACAGAGAACTTGACGGGTGACCACAAAAATTCTATGCCTATACTACGTCAGCATAATCTACAAAAGTTCATTCTTTCTGTCCCTTTTTTACCCTCATTTATACTTTTAACCCCATTGAAGTTAGAGCAGTGTATGAACTAAATGTGATGTCCCAGGACTTCCAAATTCAGTTCATTGTCAAAGAATAAAAAGACTTGCATTTATATAGCACTTTTCACAACCTTAGGACATCCCCAAAGTGCTTCACAGGCAATAAAGTACTTTTGAAGTGTAGTCACTATTGTCATTTAGGAAATGGGGCAGCCAATTTGCGCACAGCAAGGTCCCACAGCAATGCAATAAATAATCTGTTTTTAGTGATGTTGGTTGATGGATAAATATTGGCCAGATCTCCCAGGCTTTTCTTCAAAATAGTTCCGTGGGATCTTTTACATCCACCTGAGATGGCAGACAGGGCCTCGGTTTAACATCTTATCTGAAAGACGGCACCTCTGACAGTGCAGCACTGCACTGGAGTGTCCAGCTAGATTTTGTACTCAGGTCTCTGGACCTTCAGACTCAGGCGAGAGTGCTACCACTGAGTCACAGCCGCACCTGTGGCATGGCCAACACATGTCACTTGATCTTTCATTTTCAGGTTCACTTTTTTTTTTAATGAACTTATTGAGCTTTTGTATAGAATATAATGCACAAAATCCTTCCAACAGACACGTACAATTAGCAGGGTCATGGGCTCTGCCAAACCGAGGCATAGGATACAAGAGCAGAGAGGTTATGCTTGAACTGTATAAAACACTAGCTAGGCTACATCTAGAGTACTGCGTGCAGTTCTGGTCACCACATTACAGGAAGGATGAGATTGCACTAGTGAGGGTACAGAGGAGATTTATGAGGATGTTGCCAGGACTGGAGAATTTTAGCTACGAGGAAAGATTGGATAGGCTGAGGTTGTTTTCTTTGTAACACAGGAGGCTGAGGGGAGACTTAATTGAGGTGTATAAAATTATGAGGGGCCTAAATAGAGTGGCTAGGAAGAACCTATTTCCCTTAGCATAGAGGTCAATAACCAGGGGCATGGATTTGAAGTAATTGGTAGAAGGATTAGGGGAGTTGAGGAGAAATGTTTTCACCCAGAGGGTGGTGGGGGTCTGGAACTCACTGCCTGAGAGTGGTAGAGGCAGAAACCCTCACCGCATGTAAAAAGTACTTGGATATGCACTTGAAGTCTCGTAACCTACAAGGATACGGACCAAGAGCTAGAAAGTGGGATTAGGCTGAACAGTTCTTTTTTGGCCAGCATAGACACGATGGGCCAAATGTCCTCCTTCAGTGCCGTAAATTTCTATGATTCTATTCTATGAATTATCACAGATAAAACATCCATGATAGAAGTCTCAGAAACTTCCCCATGACCCCTACTCAGGGTGATCACATGAAAACTTCAGTATATCTAACATGTCAATCTACATTAGTCAGACCTGTTCACTTGCATTCCACAGGTGACATTCCCATGGTCCAAACAGGACTGAAACAATAGTATTCGAACAGTCTATACTAAAAACAGTGGTTTGCACATAGGTATCAATGATATTATGGATAAAAGGTCTGTTCTTTTATACAGGAGAACTACCATTAGCTAATCAGCAAATTCAAGAGTTGAGGTGCCAGAGTCATGGCCTAAGGCCTGTTACCTGTATTTACTGAATGAATGGTTGAAGGATCTGTGCTAGGAGAGGCTCAACTTTGTGGACAAATGGAAAACATTCTCTGGTAAAGGTAAGTTTTTCACTTGAACTGGTTGGGAGCTCAGAGGTTGGCCCAGAATTGTGAAGTAACAGGAGTAATTTTCAGTTTTATCACTGGGCAAAAATCAGGCGATAGCAGCCCATTTTCTTTTCCAGTCCGGGTCGCTATCACCTGTTTCTCGCACGGCAATAAAAGTGAAAATTACCCTCAGCTATTTAAAGACCTTTCAACTAATTGGGACTGGGGCAGTACTAGTTGACTGAATGTAGATCACGGAGGACAAGCAGCCAGAGTACAGCTGTTATCAATACTACAGTTTCAGCTAGATTTGAACATAAGCATTGGAATAAAGAGGAGGGTTCAAAAGCAGTAAGCTGAAAATGTTTTTATGTTAACGCTAGAGTATTAAAAAATATACTAAAACTACAATCACATGCAGCTATAAAGAGCTTAGATATTATAGGTATCGCTGAGACATGGCTCTATTTTGAGTCAAGGCCAGTGGAGTGACTTGAGCATGTTCCCAACACCACAAGAACAAATACCTGTACAATACACCCCCGGAATGAGGAGGGAACCACTAAATCAAAACAAGTAACCTGTCAACTATAAATGAGTGCGAAAGTGCAAAATGGAAATTTTATTCTCCATCAATGTCCTGTGGTGCCCACAAAGATTTCAGAGGAGCAGTTCAGCAAGAATAGCTGACTCCTCAATCAGGAGAGAGCTATGCTGGAAGCAACTAAGCTCCAGGCTTTTACCACTTCTCAATAAAAGACAGGCAGTACAAGCAGAGATATTCCTCGCAGACGGGTTCAGAAGAGCTGCTCGTCACAGTTCAAACATAAGAACATAAGAAATAGGAACAGGAGTAGGCCATTTGGCCCCTCGAGCCTGCTCCGCCATTCAATAAGATCTTGGCTGATCTGATCTTGGCCTCAACTCCAATTCCCTGCCCGCTCCCCATAACCCTTGACTCCCTTATCGTTCAAAAATCTGTCTATCTCCACCTTAAATATATTCAATGACCCAGCCTCCACAGCTCTCTGGGGTAGAGAATTCCACAGATTCACGACCCTCAGAAGAAATTCTTCCTCATCTCCGTTTTAAATGGGCGACCCCTTATTCTTAAACTATGCCCCCTAGTTCTAGATTCCCCCACGAGGGGAAACATCCTCTCTGCATCTACCTTGTCAAGCCCCCTCAGCATCTTATATGTTTCAATAAGATCACCTCTCATTCTTCTATACTCCAATGAGTATAGGCCCAACCTGCTCAACCTTTCTTCATAAGACAACCCCTTCATCTCAGGAATCAACCTAGTAAACCTTCTCTGAACTGCCTCCAATGCAAATATATCCCTCCTTAAATAAGGAGACCAAAACTGTAAGCAGTACTCCAGGTGTGGTCTCACCAATACCCTGTACAGTTGTAGCAGGACTTCCCTACTTTTATGCTCCATCCCCCTTGCAATAAAGGCCAACATTCCATTTGCCTTCCTAATTATTTGCTGTACCTGCATGCTAACTTCTTGTGTTTCATGTACAAGGACCCCCAGATCCCTCTGTACTGCAGCATTTTGTAATCTCTCTCCATTTAAATAATAATTTGCTTTTTATTTTTTCCCACCACACTGCCAGCACACACCACTTCAGAGGATCCTCAACGTAAAAGGTATCTCTGCAGAGGCTGAAGGCAAAAAATGGCCACCTGGGTTTGCACGCACACCAGTGCCTGACTACTCTCTCCAAGAAGGACACTCAGAACTCTGACAGATACCTAGTGCTTCCCTTTGTCCCTGAAGAAATCAGTGTCTTATGGCTCCAGTAGATCAAAATGACAAGCCAATATCAAAGCATGGCAGCCTCCAGGTGGTTTATGACTAACACTCTGCCCCTGAAGGAAAACACTCAGCAATTCTGTCAACATCCAAGACGAGCGGTGGCTTTTGTCTCCAGTTCTGTCCAATTTGTGAGCCAGACATTCTCTGTAGGGTTCAGGTAAACAGATACAACAGATATGTGGTGCTCCAGCTAAAAGCAGAGATCTTCCAACAGGGCGCCTACCTGCCACTAGTCTACGAACAATTCAGAGCACCTATCCCAGTTGATTCTCAGAGGTTGCTGCAGAGCACAATTGCCGACACTCACGCATCCTCTGCAAATCAGAGGGATCCTTCACCACGAGAAGCAAGTCATCAGCATAAACTGAAAGAACTGCCTCCATGTCTAGCTTGCAAATCAGATAGGTGCTCTGAATTGTTAGTGGACAAGTAAAATAGCAGGTTAATACTTCAAAATCTGCTTTAACTAAATATTGCCATTTCCTGCGATTCTGTCACAAGTGTTTCAGCAGTACAAACAGAAAATTAGAATAATCAGGACATATCCGTTTCTATCAAATTATAATTTAACGTGGTTACAAGCAAAATTAATATTCCCCTCAACTTTATTTTAAAATTCAGTGATCATCAATACGATTGTTTCAAAGTTTCTGCTGTTAGATCCAGTTTTTCAAAATTAAATTATTTCTGTCTGTCCATTGCAACCACAATAACCAAAATTTGTTTGTCCGTGCTTCCACTTGTGGCTATGGAGGCAGATTCCTAAATGACATCTAATATAAATGCATACAACATGAATACTCCATCAGCCCCTGCATGGCAGACAGAAGTATGACTATTTGAAACTGAGCAGTGGTAGCTTGCATTAATCAAGGGTCAAAATGAAGCAGCTGAGTTTCCAATATGACTGAATTACTTAATAGACATACAACTAAAATATTGCATTTTTGATGAGCAATGACATTGAGCAAACCATCTGCAGTTTCCAGCTCCAGTTGGTATCTTAGAAGATTGTGGAAGAAAGGAGACTGTCCAAGATATCTTAAGGGAATCACACCTATGTCTGGCTGGTTAATAAACAGAACTGAGTAAATATTACTTACATCTTTTCCTTCTAGTAGTTCTTTGCATTTCTCATTCCTGTTGTAGCTACTCGAGACCTCAGGGTGGACACAGGTGTGATCTCTGCTGGACAGGATGGTCATCCGAACATATGAGTAAGAGGTACGCCGCAGTTCATGAGTGATTTGTTTTATCTGCTTGTGTGTGCGAGTGCCAAAATATATTTTTGGGACTTGTGGTTTCCCATTATTCTTCTCTTTTGCACCATCTTCATCTTTTCCACTTGTCTTTGAACTAGTGCAAATACACAGGGTACAGGGGATAGGCACCTGCAAGGAAAAGTAAGCAAACAATTTAATACCACTGCATTTATTTTAAATAACTTGTAGCACTAAACTGTGACTATTGCGTTACAGTTTACATTTTAATCATTATATTTTAAATATAATTGTCATTTTGTTAGTCATTTCGTACTACATTCACCAGCCACATGTGAAACTATGTTAATTGTATAAATAGAAAGAAAAACATTGCAAACCAAGATATAGCTGGTAATGAATTCACAGTATTTATGAGAATTTAGAAGAAGCAAGTGACCAATGGCTAGCCCCTACTCCTATACTTTATACAGATCAATATCTACCAAAGAGTTACTGCACTACTCTTGATGGGGGGTCTGTTAGACTGTATTATAAAAATCTACACAAATGTCTTGAATCCCATTAACGAAGCTCCAATTCTTAGCAGGATTACCAAAGCAAACAAATAGTACATAATAATGTTTTGGACAGAAGCCCACTGGTCCATCTAGCCTACCCTTCGAATTCTATTCGTTTCCTTACTGCGAGTCTGGAACTAAAAATTCAGTATCTTTTTTTAATAAATCGAAATTCATCCAGACCTTTTTTTTTAAGCCTGTTCCACTACCCCAGATGGTAATCAGTTCCACAATTCAAAGTTGCCTACATTTCCCATCATCTTCTGACACCTTTCATTTTAATTGGCATTTGCAGAATATTTTATAGTGCTGGAAGAACCGAGCACTCCATCAGCCTGAACCGTACAGATTTATGACTCTTTTACGTATTGGTGTGCAGCCTTAGATAGCCACCCCGTTCTCTCTCCATCAGCAGCACCCCATTGTGTAAGTGCGACAAGGAAGTAAAAGTAGGGAGCTGATTCCTGCATTTGCATTCTCCGAATTAAATACTAGAGTCGGGCAGTACTACAACTCCCAACTTACAGCACAGGTTTGCTCTCCCAAATTTTGATCCTGAAACAAGCGAAATGTAAAATAACCTTTATTCTTTTAACAAATTGGACAAAACCAACTTAGTCAACCAGCAATAAAGACTGTGAAATATTAACTACATTTTTTAAGAGCCCTTGAAAAAAATAGCAGTCAGGAAAATGTTCAAGCTATTGTGTTTAGAAATTTACCCTGTTGTTGTTTTATGCTGCCCACCTCCAACCACACCATACTCAAATAGAAAGAAACACTCTCCCCTTTTAACTTAAACCGGTAAGAACATCCTCCAGCAACAAATGCTAAGTCACTGTTTGGTTTATACCACAATACTAAGGATCAACTTGTTTTTTAGCCTCTGATCTGTGGAAAACCAAGTTCAAATTACCCACCATTCCACTCAACCTTGTCTGCCATTAAATATTACAATACATGAAAGAATAGGGGTAAATGTGACCCATCCTGTGCTGTCAGTTACTGGAATAAAAGGTTCAGTGATGTGCCAAATAAACAGCCGTTCAAAGCAGCTAATGTTACATCAGTGCAGGAACTCTAACATTCTCCTCTCAGGTTGCCAATAACAGCAGATTTTGTTACACTACACTGGTACACTAAATAGCCTGATCGAAATATCCTGCCTCATATTGAATAATTACTTATTCATTCAAAGGATAAAAAGAAGAATTATGAATGGGGCTCTTGTCAGCAGCTAGGCAGGAAACAGCTGACACATGGGTGTAAGTTATATGTGCAGTGATGTCGGACATGGTTTGTGCCCATATAGTAATACTTGTAGCTTGTAATGAAAACTGCAGCAAGCCTTTGCGTCCCCATTTGTTCAGAGTCTACAGCACAGGTATGATTCTGATAACATGGCACTCAAAAAGCTGCAAGAAAACAACGCATTGGATTGACTTCAATTGGCTATACAAAACCTGATAATGGAAATAAAATGTTTCTCAATTTAAGTTATGACTAATTTACTTAATGATTTTGAAACCATTTGCAAAGAGTTTCCAATCAACCAGAAAAGGACCAAAAGTAAAGTTAACAAAGAAACAAATATCTTGTTGGTTTTTATATTTAATATATGCCCTCTCCCCTATCCATAATTTTCTCCACTACTTGGGCTCTCTACATCAACCATCTTCTGCTGAGAAAGCAAGAGAGCCAACCCAGCTACTGATTTAATCACATGCTTTGAAAATTATTTTGTTTTCAAACCCAGATCATCTTGAGCGTCACTGACGTCAAAGGTGTGGAAAACCCTTCAACACCTGCAATGCTGCATCCATGGAAGGGATTACTGCATTGGCAAGTCAGTCTATTCATTATTAAACAGGCTGCAAACATTTCTTTGTTCTGCTGCACAACAGAGAATTAATACTTAGCGTACATGCCATTGCAGCCCTGCCCAGAACATTTAAGTTTATACTTTTTTGGTTGCTAATCATAAATCAAGTTTTTTTTGTACACTTTATGCCTTGGTAATAAAATAAATAATAAAATACTATTTGTCCACCATGTACAACCTTGCCAAAACAACCAAGCATGATGAGATATTTCACTCAGTAACTTTTGGCTTCATCAGAATTACGTCTAATTTGCTCAACAGTGCCTGTATCCAACACTATGAATTTGGCTGGTAAATTATCCTGCAGACTTTCATTTCTATAGCGCCTTTCACGACCACCAGACGTCCCAAAGCACTTTACAGCCAATGAAGTACTTTTTGAAGTGTAGTTACTGTTGTAATGTAGGAAACACAGCAGCCAGTTTGCGCACAGCAAGCTCCCACAAACAGCAATGTGATAATGACCAGATAATCTGTTTTTGTTATGTTGATTGAGGGATAAATATTGGCCAGGACACCAGGGATAACTCCCCTGCACTTCTTCAAAATAGTGCCATGGGATCTTTTACATCTGCCTGAGAGAGCAGATGGGGCTTCGGTTTAACGTCTCATCCGAAAGACGGCACCTCCAACAGTGCAGCACCCTCTCAGCACTGCACTGGAGTGACAGCTAGATTTTTGTGCTCAAGTCTCTGGAGTGGGACTTGAACCCACAACCTTCTGACTCAGACGCAAGGTTGCTACCAACTGAGCCACAGCTGACCATATTATCTGAATCAAAATGAAGTTATCAACAGGGTGAATCAAGTCCTAGGATGCCATATAAGGGCACTTGATTGCAAGTCAAAAGTTTTTTTGTTTTTTTTACACACGAGTACCAGAGA
The DNA here is from genome assembly GCA_030390025.1 of Squalus acanthias. NCBI lineage: Eukaryota > Metazoa > Chordata > Chondrichthyes > Squaliformes > Squalidae > Squalus > Squalus acanthias. The sequence goes on from CM059448.1 coordinate 3,966,119, forward strand.
ATACTTTGCAGTTTTAGTTCCCCTATAAACATAAGAACATAAGAAATAGGAGCAGGAGTAGGCCATACGGCCCCTCGAGCCTGCTCCGCCATTCCCCAAGATCATGGCTGATCATCGACCTCAACTCCACTTTCCCGCCCTGTCCCCGTATCCCTTGATTCCCATAGAGTTCAAAAATCTATCTATCTCAGCCTTGAATATACTCAAAGACTCGCATCCACAGCCCTCTGGGGCAGAGAATTCCAAAGATTCACAACCCTCTGAGTGAAGAAATTCCTCCTCATCTCAGTCTTAAATGGCCTACCCCTTATCTTGAGACTATGCCCCCTAGTTCTAGACACTCCAGCCAGGGGAAACAACCTCTCAGCATCTACCCTGTCAATCCCCTTCAGAATCAATGAGATCACCTCTCATTCTTCTGAACTCGAGAGAGAGTATAGGCCCATTCTACACAATCTCTCATCATAGGACAGCCCTCTCATCCCAGGAAACAATCTAGTGAACCTTCGTTGCACCGCCTCCAAGTCAAGTATATCCTTCCTTAGGTAAGGAGACCAAAACTGCGCACAGTACTCAAGGTGTGGTCTCACCAAGGCCCTGTACAATTGTAGCAAGGCTTCCTTACTCTTATACTCCAACCCCCTTGCAATAAAGGCCAACATGCCATTTGCCTTCCTTATTGCTTGCTGTACCTGCATGCTAGCTTTCTGTGTTTCTTGCACAAGGACACTCAAATCTCTCTGAACACCAACATTTGAAAGTTTCTCAGCATTTAAAAAATATTCCGTTTTTCTATTCTTCCTAACAAAGTGAATAACCTCACATTTCCCTACATTATACTCCATCTGCCACCTTACTGCCCACTCATTTGGTCTATCTATATCCCTTTACAGCCTCTTTGTGATCTCCTCACAGCTTACTGTCCCACCTAGCTTTGTATCAACAGCAAACTTAGTACATTACACTCAGTCCCTTCATCTAGGTCATTAATATAGATTGTAAATAGCTGAGGCCCCAGCACTGATCCTTGCGGCACCCCACTAGTTACAGCCTGCCAACCTGAAAAAGACCCGTTTATCCCTACACTCTGTTTTCTGTCCGTTAACCAATCCTCTATCCATGCTACTATATTACCCTCAACCCCATGAGCCCTTATATTGTGTAATAACCTTTTATGTGGCACCTTATCGAATGCCTTTTGGAAATCCAAATATACTACATCCACTGGTTCCCCTTTATCTACCCTGCTAGTTACATTCTCAAAAAACTCTATAATAAATTCGTCAAACATGATTTCCCTTTCATAAAACCATGTTGACTCTGCCTAATCATGTTATGATTTTCTAAGTGCCCTGATACCACTTCCTTAACAATGGATTCCAGCATTTTCCCAACGACTGATGTCAGGCTAACTGGCCTGTAGTTCCCTGTTTTCTCTCTCCCTCCTTTCTTGAATAGCGGTGTTACATTGTTTACCTTCCAATCTGCTGGGACCGTTCTAGAATCTAGGGAATTTTGGAAGATCAAAACCAATGCATCCACTATCTCTGCAGCCACCTCTTTTAGAACCCTAGGATGTAGGCCGTCAGGTCCAGGGTATTTGTCGGCTTTTAGTCCCATTAATTTCTCTAGTACTTTTTCTCTACTTATATTAATTACGTTAATTTCCTCACCCTCATTAGATCCTTGGTTCCCCACCATTTTTGGTATGCTTTTTGTGTCTTCTACTGTGAAGACAGATGCAAAATATTTCTTTAATGTTTCTGCCATTTCCTTATTCCCCATAATAATTTCTCCTGTCTCAGCCTCTAAGGGACCAAGGTTTACTTGTGCTACTCTCTGCCCTTTTCCATACTTGCAGAAGCTCTTACAATCTGTTTTTATATTTCTTGCTAGTTTTCTCTCGTATTCTCTTTTTTCCATTTTATTATTTTTTGGTCATCCTTTGCTGATTTCTGAAACTCTCCCAATCCTCAGGCTTACTACTATTCTTCGCAACATTATAAGCTTCTTCTTTCAATCTAATGCTATCCTTAACTTCTTCAGTTAGCCAAGGATGGATCACGTTTCCCGTGGAGTTTTGTTTCTCAATGGAATGTATTTTTGTTGAGAATTATTAAATATTTCTTTAAATGCTAGCCACTGCTTATCTACCACCATACCTTTTAATCTATTTTTCCAATCTACCTTAGCCAACTTGCCCCTCATACCTATGTAATTGGCTTTATTTAAGTTTAAGACTCTCGTTTCGGACTTAGGCAAGTCACTCTCAAACTTAATGTGAAATTCTATCATATTATGATTACTCTGCCTCAGAGGATCCTTCACTATGAGATTGCTAATTAACCCTATCTCATTACACAATACAAGATCTAAAATAGCCTGTTCCCTGGTTGGTTCCATGACGTATTGTTCTAGGAAACTGTCCTGAATGCATTCCATGAACTCGTCCTCCAGACTACCTTTGTCAATTTGATTTGTCCAGTCTATATGAAGATTAAAGTCCCCCTCGATTACTGCATTACCTTTGTTACAAGCTCCTACTATTTCTTGATTAATATTCTGTCCAACGGTATAGCTACTGTTTGGGGGCCTGTATACTACTCCCACCAGCGTTTTCTGCCCCTTGTTATTCCATATCTCCACCCATACTGATTCTACTTCCTGATCTTCCGAGCCGAGATCCTTTCTGTCTACTGTCCTTATGTCATCCTTTATCAGGGCTACCCCCCTCCCCCTCCTTTTCCATTCTGCCTGTCTTTTCGAAACGTCAAGTCCCCTGGAACATTTAGTTCCCAACCTTGGTCACCTTGCAACCACGTCTCTATAATGACTATTAGATCAAACCCATTTATCTCTATTAGTGCCACTAGTTCAACTGTGCACTGAAGCATTGGCGAGTTTTCAAAAGAAGGACTAGGATGATTCTGTAACTTAAGGCGCTAAACTATGAAGACTCAAAGAATTTCCCAGGAAAGAAGGTTGAAAGGGCACATGGTCTTTAAAAGAGGCACATATAGCCTGGACTTAAGCAGTTTATTTAACTTGGACTGTAATTGCAGAACTATAGGATCAGAGTTCAAAATGAACTAACACCTTTCCCCTTCCGTCTCACAAAATAGTAAGTACGTGAAATAGACTCCTAGCAAAAGCAGTGAATACTACTTCATTTAACTCTCTTCAAAACAGCTGGATTAATATCTACAAAAATAAAATACTGCAGATGCTGGAAATCTGAAATAAAAACAGAAAATATGGGATATACTCAGCAGGTCAGGCAACATCTGTGGAGAGAGAATTGAGTTAACATTTGTCAGTGACCTTTCATCAGAACTGGAGAAAATTGGAGATGCAACAGTTTTTAAGCAAGTACAGAGGCAGGGAAAGGGGGAGGGGAGGAAAGAACAAAAGGGGAGGTTCTGTGATAGGGTGCAAGGCAGGAGAGTAAATGACAAAAGAGATGATGATGCAAGGCAAAAGGGGGTGGTAATGGGACAAGTAAAGAAACAAAAGATGGGTCTAGAGAAGCTGGAAATGGCAACAGCAGAATCATTACCAGCACCTGCTGTCCGAAAAAATGGAAGCAGTGGTTATGATCTGAAATTGTTAAACTCTATGTTGAGTCCAAAAGGTTGTAAAGTGCCTAATCAAAAGATGAGGTGCTGCTCCGAGCTTCCATTGAGCTACATTCGAGCAGTATAGAAGGCCGAGGACAGAGGCAAGAGTGGGAGTGGGGCGGAGAGTTAAAATGGTAAGCGACCAGAAGCTCAGGGTCACGCTTGCGGACTGAACGGAGGTGTTCAGCAAAGCGATCACCCAATCTGAATTTGGTCTCCCCAATGTAGAAGAGACCGTTTCGTGAGCAGCAAATACAGTATACTAAATTGAAAGAGTATAAGTAAATCACTGTTTCACCCGGAAGGAGTGTTTGGGGCCCTGGACGGTGGGAAAGGAGGCGAGAGGGCAGGTGTTGCATCTCCTGCGTTTGCATGGGAAGGTGCTGTGGGAAGGAGAGCAGGTGTTGGGGGTGATTAAAAAGTGGAGCAGGGTTTCCAGGAGGGAACAGTCCCTTCGGAATGCTGAAAGGGGAGGGGAAGATGTGTTTAGTGGTGGCATCACGCTGGAGGTGGCGAAAATGGCTGAGTGTGATCAGTTGAACGTGAAGGCTGGTGGGGTGAAAGATGAGGACAAAAAGAACCCCATCATGGTTTTGGAAAGGAAGGGAAAGTGTGAGGGCAGAAGTGCAGGAAATGGGACGGACACAGTCGAGGGACCTAGCAATCAAAATGGAGGTGAATCCTCAATTGAGGAAACAGGAAGACATATCGGAAGCACTGGTGTGGAAGGTGGCATTGTCAGAAGAGATGCGACGGAGACGGAGAAACTGGGAGAATGGAATAGAGTCCTTACAGGAAGCAGGGTGGGAGTAAGTGTAATCAAGGTAGCTGTGGGAGTCAGAGGGCTTATAGTAGATATTGATTGATAGCCCATCCCCAGAAATGGAGATAGAGAAGTTGTGGAAGGGAAGGGAAGAGTCAGAGATGGACCATGTGAATTCGAGGGAGGGATGGATATTTGAAGCATAGTTGATGATATTTTCCTGTTTGGGGCAAGAGCAGGAAGCGGCCCCGATACAGTCATCATTGTACTGGAAAAAGAGGGGAGGGAGGGGACCGGAGTAGGACTGGAACAAAGAATGTTCCACGTATCCCATGAAAAGGCAGGCATAGCCAGGACCCATGCAGGTCCCCATAGCAACACCTTTTATTTGGAGGAAGTGAGAAGAGTCAAAGGGGGAGGTAGGAGAAGGTGATGGAGAGTTAGCGTTCAGCCTCCGCAAGGTAGCAGTCTGTTCGCCAAACAACAGCAGCGTCGCCCTTGTCAGCAGGTTTAATGGCAATACAAAAGCAAAATAGTGCGGATGCTGGAAATCTGAAATAAAGACAAAAAATGCTGGAAATGTTCAGCAGGTCAGGCAGCATCTGTGGAGAGTTTGATGATAATGTCAGGGTTGGACCTGAGAGAACAGAGTGCTGCGAGTTCAGAGGGTTAGTGAATGAGAAGAGCAGAAAAATTGAGACGGCCGATGTCACAATCAATATCTGTTTAGTTTACAATACTGAAGTTTATGATTTTGCCCTTGTTGTCAAGGAGAAGGAACAAGACCATGCGCTTCCCAACAGGAAAGTTAGGAAAATTGGTAAGTGATACAACCCAGCCAGTGTTAAACATCTTATGGCTCAAAAACAGAAACCTGAGAGTCTCCTGCTCATTCTTTCAGCCAAGTAATGGTGCATTGCCTGAACAAATATAGAGAATGAATTAAATTTAAAATGGAGGAGGAATTTTTTAAAACTCTGAACAGTTGTGTGTGAGGGATTATCAGCATGCCAAACAGTGGTGACCTAAAACAGTTAAAACATAAATATGTGGCAATTAAAACATGGTGGAAAAACACAAGTGCATGGTCAGCTTCCATTCAGTCTTTGTAAAAAATTACAGTTCTCTCCTACCTCCAGACAAAAATATATGTGTAATAGCAAACTGAGTTTATATAAGGAATTTAAATCGGAAATTATTTTATAATCCCTATTGTTTTTCTATGCCGCTTATGGATTAGTAGCGATTTACGATCTTCTGAGCTTTTAATACCTTACACCATACTGTTTCACCCAAAGATAGCAGTTGCATTTTCTGCATTGGAGTAATCATGATGGAAAGCCATCACCTAAATCTCTAAGGTCAACTGATCACTGTGTCAAATCACAGGTGGTGCCATGGTTTTCACAATATTTAATCTAGATGATGCAACTTGGTGAACAGTATTCTACTTGGCCACCTGCAGCATTCTTTGATTACCAGTTTCTCATTACTTATAAAATCCTTTGCAAACAAGGATACCTTTTCTGCACGTCCTTTTTTGGTCACAATCTGGTATAAGCAATTATTTTACTTGACCTCACTGAATCATCTGCATTGCTGAGTATTGCCCACATTGCTATCAGTTTTAGTTCACTAAATTGATGTTGGAATTTTTAGTCAAACTCAGACAGGAGTAAATATAAATGCATACTAGTTGTAAAAGCCATTTTTAAGGAACTGCCACATGAAGGTGTAGTATAAATAGTGCTTACAGTGCACATTATATAACAAACAAACATTATAAATCAGTGGAATTACGGTCTTTAATTTTAGAGACTTGACCATAAACACATCCCTTCTTCTTTTTGACTAAGATTAGTCAAGACAGGAAATTAATTCTCAAAATTCTTTGTCACAGAAATTCATTTAAGTTCTTCAGTGATAGCTGTACAATTGATGCACACATTCTTTGACCTGGATCAGGCATTAGAAAGGGATGTTTTCATTTACATCATACAGTTCCTTGCAAAAATAGTGTAACTATGTTTTAGATACACAATAAAGCCTTAATTAATTTTTATTCTCAATGTTTTTAAAATGATATTGCCTCTACATTCCCTTGAGTTCAGGGATTCCCGAACCAAGCTCTGCCCAAGAGGCCTGTCAGGCAAACAGATCTCCACGAATGCTACTCTGCAACCAGCCACTTCATTTTCTGTGGGGAAGCATTTTGGCCTCTATTTAACATCTCCCTAATACCAAGAGTGAAACTGGGAACTCAATGTGCTGCGAATCACAGACACAAACTCATATCTTACTATTCCAGCTCACAGCATGATGGAACTTCACTGCTGTGCCCTATTAAAACAATCTGTGGCAGGGGATATATATATATTTACATAACTACTGCCGGGACAATTTCCTGGCACTTCAACATGAAGCAAATCATCAATCTCTCAGGTGCTGGAAGAGTTATTACCAGCCAACTCATTAATACTCAATTCCATGGAGAAGTGTTAAGATTTTTTTTTTTAAATGGCTCTTGCACTTTATCAGTATTGTGATTTCCAACTGTTGGTATTGTAACCGTGCCAGATCTACAAAGCCGAGGATTTATCTAAAAAGATCCATTCTGACCTACTTCTACTTTAGTTAATCACATTATTCTTTATCTTAGTACCAAATAATTCTTGGCTCCAATTTCAGCCCTTCCTTCAACCACAATCTTGCTGCTTGTGCCAGCTACCATATCAACCCAAGCACTGAGGTTTTTCTGACCAATGACTCTGAAGCTGAAAATGCCAGCATTGTTACACCACTAGTTATATTTCCATTATACAATAAAAGCTGCAACTCCAAAAGTATAACAGTTGAGACTTTTCTTTCAAACCCATATAATTCCTAGTTCTAATCTTCACACTGTTTTATACTGGAAGCGACCAGCCATTCATGAGATGAGCATCATCTATCTGGGTCACTCCAGATGCCGAGTAAGTAGCATGAGGCTAAATAGGCAGCAAATGTATATAGCTCGCCTCTATCCCACAACAAGGCTGCCTCCTGTTGGTGGAACATAGAGAAACACTGGTTTCAAAGACATAGAATATGCTGCCATCTATTGGCACATCTTTGTAGCTTATGAAGTACCCATACGATGGCAGTCTGCTTACTACTGTACCCCTTGGAAAGCATCTTAACCTTCTGGACCTAGTAACTTGAACTGTTAAAACGTTCAACCCATAATAGTTTTCTAATCAACAAATACTATTGCGAGTGTAGTTTAACAGGTAACAGTTACATTCTCTGAACTGACTCTTTCTTTCACTGTTGAAAATGAAAGAGGAGAAAAAAAGTGCCACATAAAGCAAACTTTTTCCACTTCATACAGTTACAAAGCCATCTGAATGATACAATTCTGAATTCCTACCGTGTGAAATCTCACACTCTCACACCTGAATAAGATACCAGAAGTGAAGTGAGCTTGCAATACTATCACTCAGCATCTATTCTTTCGGTTCCTTTTCTTACAAGAGTGGTGCTCTCCTCCGATGATCTCATGATACGCGACACAAAGCAGCTGTTTATGCACTCTCTGTAACCAGCAGGTGAACTCAATTCAATATTTATCACAGGCACTCACTGATCGCAGCTAACTTAGCGAACATTTTAATTAAGCTGGAGCTTATTTCAAAGGGCCCATTCAAAATGTCAATCAACAGGAAAGGGATCAAATGCGGTGTCAGGTGAGAGAGTGTAATACAAATCCGCAACTTTCTTCATCCTATTACTGTAAATTACCCTCAGACACTGCTATGACTTCCATTGTAACAGACTGCCAGTCTCCAGAAATTTGTAATTGAAGTCATTCTTAATCTATTATGAACGTTGTAAGGAAACCTCTATGCAATACAGCATTGTGTGAAAGACTGCCACACTAGCACCAAGATTCTTTTCAATGCACCGTTGGATGTACCAAGTGCTTTTACAGTCCTCAGAAGTCCCAGTTCTTCTCTCAACCTGCAATGTGTCTGTGTGTATAAACATATATAAGCGCATGAAAAAATCACATAGCAAAATACAGCACACCATAACAAGATTCTTCTCCCAGAAATAAAAATCTTCCTGCTCAAGCAATCAAAATTCAAAAACAATCATCTATACCTATCCCATAGTCTCCAAATCTCTTGCAACCATACCATTATCCAACTCCTTTTTGAAGTAGTTAATCACCTCAGCCTCAACTGCTTTTTGCTACAAATATTCATTTCACTGAACAGAAAAAATAAATTCTTCTTATCCTTAGTATTGTTGGGAGTGTTGTTCAACAACAACTTGCATTTATATGAAAAATAAGAACTGTATTTTCTTGGGAGCCAGAGCAGTGCCATGATGTGATCCATTATGGGGCTATACCACATTGCTACGACAATGAGACATCTTAGCATATCAGCAATTTCACTCTAAGAAGGCCACTTTCACTTTTTTTTTTAAATCTACTGTTAACTTTGTAAAACACACTTGATCTATAGTGCATATATTGTTGGATTTTCTAAAGGTGGTTTCTGGCTCCAATGCATTTCTAAGTTTACTGCATCATATTTCCAGAGGTCTGGCTCAGCAGGACTAATAGCAGCATAAATGTTTCAAATAAGTTTGGGCTCCCTAAAGTCCCAACTATACTATTTTGTGAAACTGTTAAATTTATCTTCATAAAACTTTATACATTTTGTTATCTTTTGACAGCAGTAATAAATGTATATTTGTTTAAAAATTTTAATCATACACTGACAATCACTCATCATAAATTGCTATAACCTGGCTTTTAGTAGAAATCCAGTGAAAGAACTAAGGAAGACTCAAGTAAATGAGTCCTGGAAGAATTATGTTAAAGTACTGAAGTCAGAAATAAAGCAGAGCTCCAATTAACGATATATGCATTTGCCTACCTACAGCATTATTTTTGTATCCGCCCCCCACCCTCACAACACACAATTTTCTGTTTCCTCTCCACTTAATTATCCACATTAAATAGTCAGAACTGGTAAAACTGCTGCCCAACTCAGCTCCTCACATACTCACAACCACGACTACTAAATAAACAAATATACAAATTCCCGTCCATCAGCTCAGCAGCGGTGATGGGAGCCAAATGAATTCATTTAACGGTTGCCGGTTCAGAACTAGCCGGGCCACTTCAGTCATCTGTATCCCTTTCTGTGAAAAGTTACTCTTGACATTGTCTATCCAGCGTTTCCTTGATGATCTTCAGCTTCTTGTTCCATGTCCCTCTGTCTGCAGGGCCATGAAAGGTATTCTAGCCGTTTCCATTCTTGAAACGTGCCCAAACCATCGGAGTCATCTTTCTTGAATCTTCTGTATAACCGTTGTTTCTTGTCCAAGCCATGTTCTTACATCATTCTTGATTCTTTGCATCCTGGATATCCCTAATATTTCTCTCAACCAACTCATCTCTGCTATTTGTATCCTTTGCTTGTCAACTTTTCTCATGTCCCAACACAAATCCATATAATATGGGGATAACTATTGCTTCATAAACGCTTACCTTTGTTTTTACCAAAATGTCTTTTGCCTTCCATTTCTTGGTTATCTTCCAAAAGCAGTAAAAGCAAGTGCAATCCTTTTGATGTCTTCTTCACAACCCCATTCTCTGACACTAACCAACCAAGGTATATAAACTATTCCACATGTTCAACAGCACCCCCCCCCCCCCACCTGTAATGTGCACATCCTTCTGATGCTTCCAAAAAAGAATGTGCCCATAATTTGCTGTAACAGGGCAACGAACAGCATCCACCGTTAGTTAGACTTGCCCATGCCCGTTTAATCACGATGATACTTTGCGCTGCAAGTTGCTGGAAGTGCAAGCTGATAACAACACAGTGAGGGAAATCGGGCATCTGGGACCAGAGTGAACTGGGCAAGCAACTGTGTATCCCCATAACCAATCAGATTGAAGGATTGTGAAATTAACAGCGCCAGGACCGAGAAGGAAGTGTAAATTAGAGTGGGTGAATTCAATGGCAAATCAGGTACAGAAAGAGAAATAAAGACCAGCTCTAACATTCTGTGGCGAGTTTAGTTCGTATCTACCGCGCAAGTACAGCAACTTCACGCCGTTCAATGCATTTCAATGGCGAGCTAGACAGCGAGATGCAGCTTTCGTGAAGCTAACATTGCAGCAGCGCATCTCGGATAGCAACTTTTGGATTTCCGCGTTTAACTGCACATCTGCCCTCACCTGAAGTAGCTGTAGCATTTGCACATAAATAACAACTACACCATTAGCTTCACCGTTATTTTGACAGCAAATTATGGGCCTTGACCGTTGTCTACTTTATGTTAATGTATAATCCAGATTTTCTACTTTCCATGTACACCTTATCAGTTAGTTTCTGTAAATCTGTTTTAGATGTTGTTATAAGGGCAATGTCATCAGCAAATCTGAGATTGTATATAATGGTATAATATTTCTAATCTACTATTCTATCTCATATTACTTGTTCTTTGTTGGTTTTCTCTTTGCTGTTTGTGTTTTTTTTAAGCTTACATTCTCTTTTTTCTTTTCCTTGCTTTCTTTCCCTTTCCAGCTTATCTCTCTTTCATTAAACCTCCTGTAATGGTACCACAGTACAGCGCTGCAGTGTGCTCGAGCACATGCTGCACCACTGCAGTGAACAATGAAAGTTTGATGCACGCCACGGAGTTTCCTAACTCAAGCACAACTGTTCTCCAGCCTGCAGACATCACTTACTGCAAATTACTGCTCAATGCTATAAATCAGTGGTCATTAGTGAAATCTATTCTCATAAAATACAACAGTTGTGCAGCTAAATACATTCAGTACATCTCTACCAGAGTATAATAATTTACATTATAGTGTGCGTATGTGTGAATATGCATTTTTTTTAAATTCAGTTACAGCAAAACAAAACATACCAGAACTAGAACATAAGAAATAGGAGTAGGCTATTTGGCCCTTCGAGCCTGCTCCGCCATTCAATGAGATCATGGCTGATCTTCTGCCTCAACTCCATTCACCGGCCCTATCGCCATATCCCTTGATGCCCTTACTAGTCAGAAATCTAGCGACTTCTGTTTTGAATATACCCAATGACTGAGCCTCCACCACCCTCTGGGGTAGAGAATTCCAAAGATTCACCACCCTCTGTGTAAAGAAATTTCTTCTCATCTCAGTCCTGAATGGCCTACCCTTTATCCTGAGGCTGTGGCCCCTGGTTCTAGACTCCCCAGCTAAGGGAAGCATTCTCCCAGCATCCACCCTATCAAGCCCTGTAATAATTTTGTATGCTTCAATGAGATCCCCTCTCATTCTTCTGCATTCAAGAGAATACAGGCCTAGTTTACTCAATCTCTTCTCATACGACAGTCCCGCCATCCCAGGAATCAGTCTCGTGAATCTTCGCTGCACTCCCTCTATGGCAAGTATATCCTTCCTTAGGTAAGGAGACCAAAATTGTACACAGTACTCCAGGTGTGGTCTCACCAAGGCCCTATATAATTGGAGTAAGACTTCTTTACTCCTGAACTCAAATCCTCTTGTAATGAAGGCCAGCATACCATTTGCCTTCCTAATGGCTTGCTGCACCTGCACATTAATTTTCAGTGACTCATGTACAAGGACACCCAGGTCCCTTTGAGCATCTGCATTCCCCAATCTTTCACCGTTTAGGAAATATTCTGCCTTTCTGTTTTTTCTACCAAAGTGGATTTATCCACATTATATTCCATCTGCCATGTTCTCGCCCACTCACTGAGCCTGTCGAGATCCCCTTGAAGCCTCTTCACAACTGACACTGCCACCTAGCTTTGTATCATCAGCAAATTTGGAAATGTTACATTTAGTCCCCTTATCCAAATCATTGATATAGTTTGTGAATAGCTGGGGCCCAAGCACTGATCCTTGCGGTACACCACTAGTCACAGCCTGCCATCCTGAAAAAGACCCGTTTATTCCTACTCTTTGTTTTCTGTCTGTTAACCAATTCTCAATCCATGCTAGTATATTACCCCCAATTCCATGTGCCCTAACTTTGTTCACCAACCTCTTGTGTGGGACCTTATCGAAGGCCTTCTGAAAATCCAAATACACCACATCTACCGGTTCCCCTTTGTCTACTCCACTAGTTACATCCTCAAAGAACTCCAATAGGTTTGTTAAACAGGATTTCCCTTTCATAAATCCATGTTGACTCTGCCCAATCTTACTATTAGTTTCTAAGTGCCTAGTTATTGCATCCTTCATAATCGATTCCAGCATTTTCCCAACTACTGATGTGAGGCCAACAGGTCTGCAGTTCCCCGTTTTCTCTCTCCTTCCTTTCTTCAATAGCGGGTTACATTTGCTATCCTCCAATCTGCAGGAACCGTTCCAGAATCTGTAGAATTTTGGAAGATGACAACCAATGCGTCCACTATCCCAATGGCCACCTCTTTCAAAACCCTAGGATGTAGGTCATCTGGTCCTTGGGATTTGTCGACTTTTAGTCCCATTAATTTGCTAGTACTTTTTTTTTTACTAATAATAATTTCTTTAAGTTCCTCATTCTCGTATTTCTGGGAGGTTTTGTGTGTCTTCCTCCGTGAAGACAGAAACAAAGTATTTATTTAATTTCTCTGCCATTTCCTCATTCCCCATTATAAATTCTCCTGTCTCTGACTGTAAAGGACCTACATTTACCTTCGCCAGTCTTTCCTTTTCACATACCTAGAGAAGCTTTTACAATCCGTTTTTATATTTTTCGCTAGTTTGTGCTCATATTCCATTTTCTCTTTCTTTATCAATTCCTTGGTCCCCTTTTGCTGATTTCTAAAAAGATCCCAATCCTCAGGCTGACCGCTTTTTCTGGCAACTTTATAAGCTTCCTCCTTTGACTTAATACTAGCTTTAATTTCTTTTGTTAGCCATGGTTGGATCACTTTTCCTTTTGGGTTTTTATGCCCTAGAGGAATATATGTTTGTTGCAACTGGGGATACAGATTAGGAATTAGGAAGTTAGGAATAAGAGAAGTCACAAACTTTTCCAACTAAAAGGCAACACATGCTTGGAATATATGACCAGGAAAGGCTCTGGATTAGCATTACAAAATCTTAGTGTCAATGCAAAGCAAAATTGCAGTCTAAATGTACCATTATTCCACCTAAAAGCACAGAAGGTTTATGGAAAAAAGTATCTAAAGTATTTTCATGGAAACCTCAAAAGTTGCTTATACTTTTATTACATAGCTTTTCCAAACTTAAGCCCATAGCAATTTATAATCACAGCAAGAATTTGCAACTATTTTGCTAGCCTGGAAATAACTTTGGGCCAAATATGTAATTTACTTAAACTCGGATCCTTGGACCTCTAGACATGACTGTTCTTTCAAAAGTCTGTCTCCAGAAATATGGGGTGCCTGGTAAGTACTACGTAACCCTCACATGAGAACAGTTCTAGTTTGTGCATTTCTAGACACTTAATATTTCATCAGTTAATCTTGTTTTAACAAATCTCCAACGAGTTATTTTGTCAACATTTCCTCATTAGCATTGACTTGTATGACCAATATTTATTGTATATGAATGTTTTAACTGTTCTCTTATTTCAAGTGGGGTTTGGGGAGGGAAAGTAGTTTTAGATCTTTAATATTATGGTACCAATGATATATGAATCTGGCATTGTAAATGGGAAACAGCTGTTCCTAGATTAGCTGCATATATATTTTACCAGATCAACGCAAATACGTTAACCTTCTCACACTCCAAGCAGCAGAAAATAGGCATACTAAAATTCCCAAAGATGTTTGTGGAAAACTTTTAGTCACACAATTTTTTTTTTTAATTTTCATATCTACATACCAATTTCACCCTCTTTAAAAATATATATTACACACATAATTCCCTGTTTAAGTCTACCGGCCAAGAGTTCACGCATGTAATCTGATCCAAGACCTCTGCCAACACCACACTCAAGTCAGCCAATTGCCGTCTGATTTTCCCTCCCTCCCAGTGAAAGTGCCTTGTGTTCAGTTGGCACTGTCCCCTGATCTCACGGCCAAGATTCTTTTCTGCAGCCTTTCTTAAAAAATGTACTATTTCCATTTCTGATTGGGGAGTCAGTGACAAGGGGTCATCAATTTAAAATTGCTACTTAGAGGGTGAGGAAAGAGGTTAGCGGAAATGTATTTAGGCACCACAGAGCGTGTTGGAGCATGGAATATTTTGAGACAGGGAAGGTATAGGCAGAGACCATTTGAAGCCAAGTAGGATACATAGCTATTTGAAGAGAGTAGGGCAGTAAGATTGGATTTGGATTGCTCTAAAAAAATGAGCTCGCACAGACACAATGGCCCAAATGGCTTCCTTCTGTGCTGTAAACTTCTTAGGAATCTGAAAGGAAAGAAGATGAACACGTTCTGAGGGGGAGGGGAAATGGATGACTTGGTCCACCCTCTTCACAGGCTATGCAACATGGTACATCAGTTTCAAATAAATCATCAGAGGTGATCGTCTTAACAGGACCTCGGCGTATCAGAGGTGAAACCTAATGGCCCATAATGGCCGCGCAAGTTCCAGGTTTTCGTGCGCAAAGCGCACGCGCGAAAACCCAGAAGTTGCAATGTCAAGAATTTTCTTGACAGATCATCCACATTTAAATGTTTTAAATATTTAATTAAATGGCATTTTAATTAATTTTAAATATGTAATTTTTAAAATTTATTTTATGTGTAGATGTATTTTTGGGGGTATTCCCGTTCATGAATGGGGATTCCCTTCCTTTCATTCGTTGGGCCGGCTCACGTGATCCCAGGGGCGCTTGCGAACCGCGTGAGCCCATGGGATACGTGGGCCTCTACCTGTGGGTATCCGGAGAGGCCCAGGACCGCAAGTCTCTGTACCTCCTGGACCACCAGGTACGCGGGCATTTTATTTGCGGATCGGAGTCATTTCCCCGCGGGAAGCCTACGACCGCAAATTCAGGGCCAATACAATATAAATAGTTGCTGCAGAACAACACCATCCCCTACTGTTCACAGAACTGAACTACACATTCCATTTTTCAATACCCACATGAGAATTGGAAGGGGAAATGAACACGATTTATTATTTTCAAAATGCAATTAATTTTTATTTCTAATTGCAATATTTACTTTATTGTGCTTTTTGAAAACTTCATCTGCATTTTTGTTTTGTACCTAAATTTTTGAACACAGAAAATACTTTGGTATTCCTAAACAATTAACTGAATTTTAACTCTTGTGGTTGACATTTATCTTTAGAACTATAATCTACAGAAATTCAGTGTATAGAAATTGCACCCATAATTTTCCATGTCCAATAAGAACTAGCCATTAACCAACAATTTCAAAAGAAGCCCGTTATTAAATAGCGATGCTTTAAAAAAATGTACATTCATTCCTGCAATTTTTTAAACAAAGACATTTCCTTCTTGCATCTTCTCAGCACTCAATAAATTCAGTCTTAGTCTATCGTATTAGAAAGCATTATTTTTGCTATTACTTTCATTGGGATGCGCAATAAGTGTTAGTAGTCAGCATGTGGAGCAAAGCCTCACTCATTGCTCACAACTCAGCTCAAAAGACTCTTGTTCCCTTTTTTATGTATCTAAACCCAACAAAAGCAAAAAAATCAATGCAAGACATTCAAAACATGATCTCCTAATGTTATGGCGGCTGACTTATCAGCGATTCACAACAAAAAATGTGATTCATTTTTCGCAAGGTCCCTCCCACTATTGCAATCTTCCCCACAATTTAGGTGCTAGTCTTGACTCAGTGGTAGCACTCTCACCTCTGACTCAAAAGGTTTATTTAAACACCCCAAGAAATTATACATCATAGTACTGTTACAGTTTTGGCTTCCTCCACAATTACATTTTCTTGACTAAATGTCGGTTTATGGAAACTGTTGTTAAACCAGAGTATCCAATAAACCGAAGCCTTCATTTTTACTAAAGCAAAATACTGCAGATTTTGGAAATCTGAAATAAAAACAGAAAATGCTGGAAATACTCAGCAGGTCAGGCAGCATCTGCAGAGAGTGAAACAGAGTTAACGTTTCAGGTCGATGGCGTGAAAGGTCATCGACTTGTAATGTTAACTCTGTCTCTCTCTCCACACGTGCTGCCTGACCTGCTGAGTATTTCCAGCATTTTCTGCCTTCATTTTAACTCTCTGTTGTGTTTGGATTAGCGTAACTCAGGTCTTACAATTAACCCTGAATCACAGTAAATTGCTCACCAAGTTCTCCTGTTACCTCAAATGATGGAAAATACCATACCACTACATACTAACTAAAATTACAGTTGAAATTTTTTTATTCATTCATGGGATGTGGGCGTCGCG
Source organism: Squalus acanthias (assembly GCA_030390025.1). Lineage (NCBI taxonomy): Eukaryota > Metazoa > Chordata > Chondrichthyes > Squaliformes > Squalidae > Squalus > Squalus acanthias. Next base: position 3,982,865 of record CM059448.1, read on the forward strand.
AGCAAGGCCAGCATTTATTGCCCATCCCTAATTGCCCTCGAGATGGTGGTGGTGAGCCGCCTTCTTGAACTGCTGCAGTCCATGTGGTGAGGGTACTCCCACAGTGCTGTTAGGGAGGGAGTTCCAGGATTTTGACCCAGCGACGATGAAGGATCGGCCGATATATTTCCAAGTCAGGATAGTGTGTGACTTGGAGGGGAACTTGGAGGTGGTGGTGTTCCCATGCGCCTGCTGCCCTTGTCCTTCTAGGTGGTAGAGGTCGCGGGTTTGGGAGGTACTGCCGAAGCAGCCTTGGTGAGTTGCTGCAGTGCATCTTGTAGATGCTGCACACTGCAGCCACAGTACGCCGGTGGTGGAGGGAGTGAATGTTTAAGATGGTGGATGGGGTGCCAATCAAGCGGGCTGCTTTGTCCTAGATGGTGTCGAGCTTCTTGAGTGTTGTTAGAGCTGCACTCATCCAGGCAAGTGGAGAGTATTCCATCACATTCCTTACCTGTGCCTTGGAGATGGTGGAAAGGCTTTGGGGAGTCAGGGAGTGAGACACTCGCTGCAGAACACCTAGCCTCTGACCTGCTCTTGTTGCCACAGTATTTATGTGGCTGGTCCAGTTAAGTTTCTGGTCAATGGTGACCCCCAGGATGTTGATGGTGGGGGATTCGGCAACGGTAATGCCATTGAATATCAAGGGGCAGTGGTTAGACACTCGCTTGTTGGAGATAGTCATTGCCTGGCACTTGTGTGGTGCGAATGTTACCTGCCACTTTTCAGCCCAAGCCTGAATGTCGTCCAGGTCTTGTTGCATGCGGGCATAGACTGCTTCATTATCTGAGGAGTTGTGAATAGCACGGAACACTGTGCAGTCATCAGCGAACATCCCCATTTCTGACCTTATGTTGGAGGGAACATCATTGATGAAGCAGCTGAAGATGGTTGGGCCTAGGACACTGCCCTGAGGAACTGCTGCAGCGATGTCCTGGGGCTGAGATGATTGACCTCCAACCACCACAACCATCTTCCTTAGTGCTAGGTATGACTCCAGCCAGTGGAGAGTTTTCCCCCCCCGATTCCCATTGACTTCAATTTTACTAGGGCTCCTTCATGCCACACTCGGTCAAATGCTGCCTTGATGTCAAGGGCAGTCACTCTCACCTCACCTCTGGAATTCAGCTCCTTTGTTCATGTTTGGACCAAGGCTGTATAGAGGTCTGGTGCCGAGTGGTCCAGGCGGAACCCAAACTGGGCATCAGTGAGCAGGTTATTGGTGAGTAAGTGCCGCTTGATAGCACTGTCGATGACACCTTCATCACTTTGCTGATGATCGAGAGTAGACTGATGGGGCGGTAATTGGCCGGATTGGATTTGTCCTGCTTTCTGTGAAAGGACATACCTGGGCAGTTTTCCACATTGTCGGATAGATGTCAGTGTTGTAGCTGTACTGGAACAGCTTGGCTAGAGGCGCGGCTAGTTCTGGAGCACAAGTCTTCAGCACGACAGCCGGGATGTTGTCGGGGCCCATAGCCTTTGCTGTATCCAGTGTAATCAGCCGTTTCTTGATATCACATGGAGTGAATCAAATTGGCTGAAGACTGGCTTCTGTGATGATGGGGACCTCAGGAGGAGGCCGATATGGTTCATCCACTTGGCACTTCTGGCTGAAGATGGTTGCAAACGCTTCAGCTTTGTCTTTTGTACTCACGTGCTGGGCTCCAACATAATTGAGGATGGGGATGTTCATGGAGCCTCCTCCTCCCGTTAGTTGTTTAATGATCCACCACCATTCACGACTGGATGTGGCAGGACTGCAGAGCTTTGATCTGATCCGTTGATTGTGAGATCGCTTAGCCCTGTCTATAGCATGCCGCTTCCGCTTTTTAGCATGCATGTAGTCCTGTGTTGCAGCTTCCCCAAGTTGGGACCTCATTTTTAGGTACACCTGGTGCTGCTCCTGGCATGCTCTTCTGCACTCCTTATTGAACCAGGGCTGGTCCCCTGGCTTGATGGTAATGGTAGAGTGAGTGAATAAAAATAATACACAGAAGCAAAAAGACATAGGAAAGACTCCAAAAAGCCCAATATGAACGGGAACTGATCTACAAAGGGGTATATATACCTTCCCAGAAAGATGCTTTTTATAATTTCTTCATACAGAACCCTAGGGCTCCATCCTTGGTCCCCAACGCTTCAGCATTTATGTTACCCATGGTCCTATCTGGAAGCATGGGACCAACTTTCGCATATACATTGACAACACCCAGTTCTACCTCCTTGCCTCTTCAAAGATTCAAATGATATTGCTCCATCCAGTCAACTTCAAGCTACTCATAAGAACATAAGAAACAGGAGCAGGAGTAGGCCAATCGGCACCTCGAGCCTGCTCCGCCATTCAATAAGATCATAGCTGATCCAATCTTGGCCTCAACACCATTTTCCCGCTCTCTCCCCATACCCCTTGACTCCCTTGTAGTTCAAATGTCTGTCAATCGCCGCCTTGAATATATTCAGTGACTCCGCCTCCACAGCTCTCCAGTGTAGAGAATTCCAAAGATTCACGACCCTCTGAGAGAAGAAATTCCTTCTCATCTCCGTCTTAAATGGGCGACCCCTTATTCTGAAACTATGCCCCCTAGTTCTAGGCACCCCCACTAGGGGAAACATCCTCTCAGCATCCACCCTGTCAATCCCCCTCAGAATCTTATGTTTCAATAAGATCACCACTCATTCTTCTAAACTCCAATGAGTATAGGCCCAACCTGATCAACCTTTCGTCAAACGTCAACCCCTTCATCCCAGGGATCAACCTAGTGAACCTTCTCTGTACTGCCTCCAATGCAAGTATATCCTTCCTTAAATATGGAGACCACAACTGTACGCAGTACTCCAGGTGCGGTCTCACCAGCGCCCTGTAAAGTTGCATCAAAACTTCCCTACTTTTATACTTCATACCCCTTGCAATAAAGGCCAACATTCCATTAGCCTTCCTAATTACTTGCTGTACCTGCATGCTAAGTTTTTGTGTTTCATGTAGTAGGACCCCCAGATCCCTTTGTACCGCAGCATTTTGTAGTCTCACTCCATTTAAATAATAATTTGCTTTTTCATTCTTTCTTCCAAAGTGGATAACCTCACATTTTCCCAGTGTGCTCCATCTGCCAAATTTTTGTCCACTCACTTAACCTATCTGTATCCCTTTGCAGACTCTTTGTGTCCTCCTCACAACTTGCTAACCCACCTATCTTTGTATCATCAGCAAATTTGGCTACAGTACCCTCGGTCCCTTCATCCAAGTCATTAATATAGATTGTAAATAGTGGAGGCCCCAGCACTGATCCCTGTGGCACCCCACTAGTTACTGGTTGCCAACCGGAAAATGACCTATTTATCCCAACTCTCTGTTTTCTGTTAGTTAGCCAATCTCCTATCCATGCCAAAATATTACCCCCAATCCCGTGAGCTCTTATCTTGTGCAGTAACCTTTTATGTGGCACCTTATCGAATGCCTTCTAGAAATCCAAATACACCACATCCACTGGTTCCCCTTTATCCACCCTGTTTGTTACATCCTCAAAGAACTCTAGCAAATTTGTCAAACACGATTTCCCTTTCATAAAACCATGTTGACTCTGCTTGATTGTCTTATGATTTTCTAAATGTCCTGCTAATTCCTCCTTAATAATGGATTCCAGCATTTTCCCAATGACAGATGTTAGGCTAACTGGCCTATAGTTTTCTGCTTTCTGTCTCCCTCCTTTCTTGAATAGTGGCGTTACATTTGCGGTTTTCCAATCCACTGGGACCTCTCCAGAATCCAGGGAATTTTGGTCGATTACAACCAACGCATCCACTATCCCTGCAGCCACTTCTTTTAAGACCCTAGGATGCAGGCCATCAGGTCATGGGGACTTGTCGGCCTTTAGCCCCATTAGTTTGCCTAGTATTTTTTCTCTAGGTGATAGAGATTATTTTAAGTTCCTCCCTCCCTATAGCCCCTTGATTATCTATTATTATTGGGATGTTTTTAGTGTCTTCTACCGTGAAGACCAATCCAAAATAATTGTTTAGAGTCTCTGCCATTTCTCTATTTCCCATTATTGATTCCCCAGTCTCATCCTCTAGGGGACCACCGATAACTTTAGCTACTCTCTTCCTTTTTATATACCTGAAGAAGCTCTTGCTGTCTGTTTTTATATTATTTGCTAGTTTACTCTCATACTCTTATCTTCTCCCTCTTCCAATCCTCTGGCCTACTACTAATCTTCGCAACATTGTATGCCTTTTCTTTCAATTTGATACCATCCTTAACTTCCTTAGTTAGCCATGGATGGTGCATCCTTCTCGTAGAGCCTTTCTTTCTCACTGGAATACACCTTTGCTGAGATTTATGAAATATCTCCTTAAATGTCTGTCACTGCTGATCTACCGTCTTACCCTTTAATCTATTTTCCCAGTCCACTTCAGCTAACTCTGTCCCCATACCCTTGTAATTGCCTTTATTTAAGTTTAGGACACTAGTTTCAGACCCAAGTTTCTCACCCTCAAACTGAATTTGAAATTCTACCATGCTATGATCACTCTTTCCTAGGATCCTTTACTATGAGATCATTAATTAATCCTGTCTCATTACACATTACCAGATCTAAAATAGCTTGCTCCCTGGTTGGTTCCTCAACATATTGCTCTAAGAAACCATCCCGAATACACTCTATGAACTCGTCCTCATGGCTACCCTTGCCAATTTGATTTGTCCAATCTATATGATGATTAAAATCGCCCATGATTATTGCAGTACCTTTCTTACAAGCCCCATTATTTCTTGATTTATACTCATCCTTTGCTGGTTTCCTCCCTTTCAAATCCCTCCATGGCCTCATCCCACCCTACCATAGAAATTTCCTCCAGCCAGACATGCTGGTTGATTCATTAGATAGTCTGTGTTTATGGATACTGTTGTTAAAACATTTAGTCAAGACACATACATACTCTGTCCCTCTGACACCAGATTGCTCCTTTTCCGCCACTCCACCACTAGGTTCCTGTCCTCTTGAATTTCCTCCCGAGATTCCTCTGCATAGCCACCTCCTTCCCCACTTCCTTCTCAAATCCTTTTTCTTTGACGTCTTTGTTCCCAACTTTAGCCCTCTTATTTTTTTCCCCTTTATTCCTCCTGTTCAGCAGGCACGATTTTTCCTTCTCAATGTAAAGCATTTTGACACATTTGTTGGAGAAACAAATCAGACCCGTTTCTCTTTCCTTAATGAAAGGTTACAGGTACTATGCCCGAGTCACATGCACTCACAGAGTGTGGATGTCGGAGCATAGGAATTGCTAGATGAAAAGAGACAACCATCTAGTTCGCCTACTACCAGCCTGGTACAACGATAATGAAGTTGTTGACTAAGCATGGCAATCAATCTCTATCAATTAGTCTACAACAGACCCAGATATAAGGTGAGGAAAACCCCCAGTGGTGGGGAGCTTTGGGAACCATAGGTCCAAAGTCATCTGTTCCTCCCAAGCACGCTACACTTACCACACATCATGTCTCAAATTACTCATATACGATATCCCTAAATGTTATTTTCGGAAAGAGGTTTATCAAATTTGCATTTGAATGAACAATACTAACTGCTTCCACCATCTCCCTAAGGAGCCTCTTCCATAGATTGACCACTCGCTCAGCGAAATATTGTTTTCGCAAATTAGTTTTGAATTTACCCCCCATCAAGCACAGGCTGTGTCCTCTGGTTCGACTGTTCTGGACAAGGTGAAACAACTTGTCATGGTCTGCATTATCTAGTCCCTTTAAAATTCTAAAAACAGCAATCATATCACCTCTTAGCCTTCTCTTTTCCAGTGAGACCATGCCCAATTTACATAATCGTTCCTCATAATCCACTCCCTCAAATCATTCTGGTTGCTCTCTTCTGTATCCTTTCAATAGCTGCAATATCCTTCTTATACTGTGGCGAGCAGAATTGTACACAGTATCCTAAGTGCGGTTGTATTAATGATTTATAAAGTGGCAGGATTGCCTCACTATTTTGGCTCAATATTAACCTTTTAATACACCCAACATCTGATTTGCCTTATGCACTGCCACTGATGTCTTTACAGGACTAAAAAAAAGACAAGACTGAAAAAAATTACAGTTTAATCCTTTCAAAAATGATGCTGTCAAAGATTCAAAGACACAATATACACCAACTGTCTCATGAATGCTCATGAGAAGTTAACCCCACACTGCCCGAGTCTCAAGCTACTGCTAAAGTCTTTTACAGTATGAAGTACAACTCACAAGATGAAAACACCTTTATCTGAATTAATTTTGTGATTGTCTGCATGAACCAGACAAGATTACAAATTAGTGTCCCATCTTCCATTATGAAGTTTAGTGCCTAGAGAGCAACATCCATTTTAATCCTAACTTCTTCAAACTATATAAAATAAATACAGAAATTAGTTCCAACATAATTACATAGAGGAAATATGGTACATTAACTTGTCACGTAAAATACTGTAAAATTCAGATTATAAATTGTATCAGTTCATAAACCCTATCCCTGGCTGTCATTTTGATAAAATACCTACCCTAAAATCTACGACACAAGTTTAATTTTTTAAACAGGATTTTCTGATCTGCAAGTCTAAAACTCAGTCTTTCAGCACAAAAGTCATAGATGTGGTTTGTACACCATATTTAAAATTGGGCATTGTACTGGCATGTCAATTCTCAGATATTTAGGATAACACAAAACATGCATCATTTAAAAAAAAAAGATAATTGGCATCAAATGTATTCAACAAGGAAACCTACCAATATTTCTGGGGAAGGTAGAACATGCTGGGCCTCAGAATTCAAGTTCATTTTGCATGACCATGACCCAGTATTGCTTTCATCCAATGTAGTTTTATCATCATCATCATCATCATCGATATAATGTACTCCCTTCTGAATACACCTCCGCTTTCGAGCCTGCAAAATAACACCACAGAAAAATGGAACCACTCGCCTACGAACTGTTATCTCATTACAGTCCTCAATATGTGTTTTATTTTACAAAAACAGAAGTGGGTGGTGCCAGTTTTAATCCTTGGAAGCATTTTCAGTGATATATTTAGTATAATAATAAATGCCTGACACGGAGATATAAGCCAATGATTAAATCAAGGGGTTCTCATACAGATCATCTTCTAGTAATTTTTCTTTACAATTCATACTATTGAGTTTTTCTAATAGATCGGAAGCAATTCAGGTCTCAGCAGCTTAATAGTGCTGTCTAACTGCAGTGAGGAAAAATTACATTTTCTCAAAATGAGAGTAGAACACTGAGTGTTAACAGTATGCAGCATCATATAATTGGCACTACACAAGTACCAGATTGTGTTTTTTGGAAGGCGGGTTAAGAGACACAGGGTACCAGAATACAGGAAAATAGAGTGCATACTAAAAATCAAAAGGAACTGTTCATCATCTGTAGTCATACTGTGACATATTGGTTTGATCTTTGACTACATGCTTGATCTTTTAGTATATAATTTCACCTTTCAGTTGAAAACCAATAACATTACCTAAAAGGTTTTTCTTTTGTTTCTTTGCTACCTTTCCCACCTTGGTAGTTTAATTGGCAATGATTCTGGCCAACAAAAGTGCACTGGCTGCAACATCAGAGATTGAACGATGTCTGAATTCCCGGCATGTTGGATTACTCAAATCAATTATATCTTAACTTAAACATTTGTTTGATCTATTTTAACCTCTTGGCTAGTTTTCCCATGTGATTTAATCTCATCACAATAATGCATCAAACCGACAATGGGTTTTCTAGCTCCAATGGTTATCCTTATTTCCAACACCACGCTAACTGGTTCGCAAAAGTTAGCTTATTTTCTGATTATCATCTGTTCCAAGAGTTCTGTTGTATTACCCTGTGCGATTGGTGCCAACGTAAGATGCCAGAATGGAACCCTCATGTTAACCTAATTAGAAGAAACCCAACATATGCTAACTCTTTCATGCTATTTACCAGGTAAAATTTTAGTCATGTATAAATAACAGTATGACAAAATTACCTGTGGGTCATTTAAAGACATACGTATCCTCTTCCTCTCTGTTTGAAAATCATCATCGCCCTCATTTAAAGATGTTTTCAATTTGGAAGCTAAGGTATTCTGAGGACTACATGCAGCATCTGGGAAATAAAAAAACATTAATTGTACACATCCTATATCTATATAATTACAATATATTTTAAAATTCTTACAGGGTCATTCACTCCATTGAAAAATGTTATGGAAACATTCCTATGAGAATTCCACTTTAAAATATCCACAAGTAGTTGTTACACTTTTCCCTGTGATGCCAGGAGGTGGCCCTGATCTAATGGGATTACAATGTTAATAGCTCCATTAGCCAGTCATGGCTCCTGGTCACACTTCAGTAGAGTCTCATTATCCACTAGCAAACTACCATGTGGTGATATAGAGCCTCCCCATCCTCAAGTACAGGTAGTAAAAGCTGAAGACGTTTTTTGTAACTTGTTCTGCCAGTTTCTCTGCCATACAAGGAATCAACTGCAGGAGAGTAAAAAATATTTTTTTTATATTTTAGATGTGCCCTCCCCTCTCCAGGCTCTTGCCACCCTTTGTCTCTGGCCCCGCTGCTCTCTTGGCTGTACCTCTGGTACCACTGTTTCCTGCTGCTTGGCCTCAGATCGGCCCGACTGTCTTAAAATAATTTTTAATTATTTTTTGGTCTGGTTCTATCTGTCCCAACTGAGCCTGAAATAAATCTGCTCCCGAACTCTGCAGCCCGCTACTGCTTCTGTAAGCAACTTTGGTCCCACAGTCCTTTCCACCATGCTGAATTAAATAAAAACACTGTAACCCTGCTCGCCCCCCCCCGGGGAGGGAGTGAAAGAGATGTAGTGGAAGGGGTAGAGACAGAAATGGGAAGGGGGAGAAGAGACAGAATTGGAGGTAGAGAAAGAGAAAAGAGACAGGGCAGAGAGAGAGAGATATTATTGAAAACAGACTGGAGATAGATAAGCAAGGTTGGGGAAGAAAGAGACAGACAGACAGAAAGAGGAAGACAAAAAGATCAGGTAAAGTGAAGAATCACCATGAGCAACACCACAGATCTATCATTACTATATTAAAAGTCCTGCATATGGTATGCATTTCCTGTCCCCATAAGCCTACTTGCTATGTCGCAATGTGTGTGCTACATCTTTGTCAATATTCTTTATCAACATTTTTATAATGGGAAAAGTTTATCTGCTTGTCGTGTTGTAGTTTCAGGCATGGCACAACTGGATGTCACTGTGGCACATATATTAATATTTTAAATTAAATAGTCAAACTTCTATCCTCTCTGGCCTCCAGGAACCCATCCGCAATTGCACCCATTTTTCATTTAATTCAACATTCCTATTCTTTTTTATTCATATTCATTCGATGCTACTGGTTTTATGGCAAGCGAGGCTACATTATATTGCCTTCTAGCAGGCTCAGTCAATTCTAACTATTTATTTATTTTCTGCCCCAGTATAATTTATTCAATTAATTTCTGGCCACAATATTATTTATTTTACCCATGGCACCAGTAGGGTATTTATTTAATTCATGGATTCCACTGATACTGCCAAAGAGCCCAGCCAGTTCTGTTATTAATTGTTTTATTCTTGATCTAATATTATTTATTTAATTCTGTGGTTCTAATATTAACGACTGCTTGTCACAACATATTTACTTAATTCTGTAGCTGTTATTATTTATTTCATTCCTGGACCTGATATTTATTTAATTCCTGGCCCCAATATTATTTGTTATTCCCTTGCTTCAATGTTATTTATTTAATTCTGTAGCTCTCTTTCTTCTAACTTCTGGCCTACAATATTACTTATTTATATAATTCCTGACCTCCTACTTCATTTATTTAACTCCTGCATCCCAATATTACATCTCTGCCATCAATATTATTTAATTAATTCATGGACTCCAAGCATGCCTGTTGGCATCCCTGCTCACCTCCAATAATATTTATTTAACTAACTGCTGTTTTAAAACATATCCTTTGACTCACCTCAGCAACACCATGGATGTCTCATATTAAAGTCTTTCGTATAGAGCACACTTCCTATAAGTGTCACACTCCCTCTCTCTCTTCAGACATCACACTTTTAAATATATCCTCCCACCTATTGTGAGCAACACCATGGGAGATCTGATAGTATTGTAGGAAATGTACAATTAAAATAATACCGCATGGAATGGCTCCAAATATTTACTCCTTATACTCAATAGAAGAGCTCTTATATTATTAAATGCTTGCAATTGCCTGATGCTCAGGTCCCTGCATTGGCCTCCAGTTCCCCCAATCTCTCAAATTTTGAATTCTTGTCCTTGCCTTTAATTGCCTCGCCCCTCCAACAATACAACTCCCCCACCCTCCTAAAATTATCTAATCCTCTGACTCCAGCATCTTGCGCATCCCTTCACCCCATCACTGGCAGCTGTGCTTTTAGGTATCTTTCTGGAACAAGGGACGCCAAATGACATGAAACCAAACAGTACATTTAACAGTGAATGGGTTTCATGAGAAGTCATAATCAGCCAGTTAGTACTTACCTCACTACCCGTCCAAACGAATGTGTATTAAGTGATAAATGCTTTTAATTAATGAACATGCAGTGGATAAATAAATTACAGAAGATAACTAGTTGTTACCTTGGTTTGAACCTGGTGAGGATTTTCCATTTTCTGCAACAGCTGGACTGGTTTGGCTTGTTCCTGCTGTTTGAGCACAAGACATCTTTGCTATGTGACAGGCACAGTTGCATACAGGCAAGTGTTCTTGTTTCTTACAATCATTCAGGCAACTTCCATTTCCAGTTTTCTCTGCACAAGACAAATTGTTCGTCAATACCAGAAGCAATACATTTACCATGCAACAACTTTTGTTACCCAATACTAGGAATGTCACAATGCTGTATTAATATACCACAATATAAAAAAAATGGGGTGGAAATTGCGGTCGGAGGCTTGCCGTGGGCGAACGCCTCCGAACCGCAAGAAGAGTACGCACCTACATGATTGCTCCAGACCTTTGAAGAATTGCACTCCTGGGCCTGCAAGCGTGCGTCTGCATAAAGGCCCACGTATCCCAGGGGTGCATGCAGCTCGCAAAGGTCCCTTGGATCACATGGGCCAGCCCAACCTAACACAAAGGGAGATTCCTATTATGCTTATAGGGATTCCACTTACGTACGGGAGCCCCATAAGCATAATAGGAATCACATAAAAAACACACTTTCACAGCACTTAAATAAAAATAAATCATCACATGTTTAAAATTAATTAAAATACAATTTAATTGAACATTTAAAACAAAATTTTAATTTTTTGAAAAATAAATGTAAACATTTTTTAAAGGGGCCAAAAATAACCTAAACTAATTTACAAGGTTTTTGAATGTTTAAATCATTAAAAAATATATATATATTTATTTAAACCCTTACGCTGGTAAAAGGCCTTACGCCTGCTTTTACCAGGCGTAAGAGTTTTGTGGGCATTCGCTGGGCAGTAGTTGGGCAAATAGCCCAAATCGCAACCCAAGCTGAGATCATCTGACTCAGCACCAACTGGGGATCAAATCTGGGACCTTCCTGGTTTGTATGAGTCAGCTACTCACCGACTAACTAAACGCATTGAGCCATTCTAGTTTGAACCTTCTATTTAAAAAAAAACCTGTCCTTTTCTTCTTTCGTGACTTTATAGAGCCACAGAGTTTGAGAGCGCATATGAGTGATCTGGCATCAGGCCTCTTCCAGTGCTGGTCTTGACTGGTCACTGAGAAGTATGGAAAAGGCCCATGATCCCCGATTCCCCCTACATTTTGGGCAAATATAGCCCAACCCTACGCCAGCGAATGTCCATTTCCTGTGGATGCGGACGATCTGTCAAGCCGGAACTTGCAAGGCACTTACGACTGGGTACGCGGTCACAGGCCCCAGAAAATCGGGCCTATGATTATAGTGCAAATAAACTGTTAGGCAGTGCAGCACATTAGAACAGCAATGTGCAGCATCACAAGATTATTGGGGACAGGTTTGATGTTCAACAAGTTCTCCATCTCAGCTGTCTTACAAGTGCAGGTCAAGCACTTTCCTAAAATGTAGAGGGAATCAGGGGGAGGTCTCCCATGAGCCTTTTCCATACTTCTCAGTGGCCAGTCAAGACCAGCACTGGAAGAGGCCTGATGCCAGATCACTCATACGCGCTCTCAAACTCTGTGGCTCTATAAAGTCACGAAAGAAGAAAAGGACAGGTTTTTTTTTTTTTAAATAGAAGGTTCAAACTAGGATGGCTCAATGAGTTTAGTTAGTTGGTGAGTGGCTGACTCATACAAACCAGGAAGGTCCCAGATTTGATCCCCAGTTGGTGCCGAGTCAGATGATCTCAGCTTGGGTTGCGATACTGCACCACAATTGGCCCTGGTACCCCTGGGTTAGGGAGGTGGGGAAAAGATCATATATAATTTCTGCTCCTGCAGGGAGGAAGGACTTTAGTAAATACAATTTTTACAGAATTGCTTTTTAAGGGTAGTGAATCAAGAACCATAAAATATATGGGCTTGTGCCAAAAATGCATGGCATTCCTGCAGCATAATATATTAAACCAGAAGACCATACAGCCACTGAATAATCCAGTATCATCCCGCAACATAGACCCATTTAGAAGTTTTCTCGTCACTGGTAATTTACATAATCTACACCCTTCAATAAGATTACTGCCTTGTGATCTGCTGTAATCACTCCTGCATATCCACTGTTATCTATAGTAACTTTCTTTAAATTATCTTTCAGAATGGCAATAGGAGGGGTTAGTATATACCATCCAGTAGCAAGTAGAAAATGAATAATTGTCTCCGGTGGTTTTTGATTTAGTTCGATTTCATTTTTTTTTTTACAATATATTTTTCTGTTACTAATGACGTACGACAAAAATTGAAAGATTTCTATATTACCTTACATATCGAAGTATCACCTTCCACCTCATCTTACCCAAAGTGGCAAATCAGGCACTTGTTTATCCAGAACAAGGAACTTCAAGATGGAGATGGTTATTTCTGAATGTTTCAAATTGGCTGCAAACAGTATAGCTCTGCCCATATGATAATTTACTTGTGTATGGACTATTCTTATTTTTCACTCGTGAATTATTACTCATTTGCACAGTGAAGATAACTTTTCTATCAAAGCAAGTAGCAGTAACATACAGCAAAAGGTGCATTGTTAACCCTTCAGAACTTCAGATAGTACCCAAGGAAATAAACAGTAAACCATACCATATTGAGATTGTTGCCAGGCCAACGCAGAGCAAAGCAGTGCAAGACTCTTTCCACTTCCAGTCGGGCTCTCTAACAGACAGTGCTGTTGGCAGTTCAAACCTCGAACAATCTGAACAAAAGCAAAATCATACCAATGTGGATCTCTGCATTAATTCAACCAGTCACAACATCAAGATCAGAAAAGTAAATAACAGTGAGATCATTGTATTTTAGACTGTAATGCTAAGTTAGTGTTGAAGAAAACTTGCTAAACTCGATAAGCTCTCCTTTTATTGGTCAGCCAGGTGTCCAACAAATGCAGAAATCCATCAACATATTTAAGAGTCTCCAATATATACCCACCAGTCGAGATTCTGATTGCCCTTTAGGGTAACAAACCACTTAAATCTGAAAACATTAGGTTGGCAGAGTTAAGGCTTAAGAACCCTCAAGTATGCCCAGAGTTACTGCTGAAGTTTAAGAATCTAAAACCATATAGTTTACCAGAGCAAATCAGCTGTAATACTTGCTAAAAGACTTTCCACTGCTTGCCCAGCTACAACTGCACTACCCTTCCTACATTACAACAGTGACTACACTTCAAAAAGTACTTCATTGGCTGTAAAGCGCTTTGGGATGTCCTGAGGTCGTGAAAGGCCTCAGGACATCCCAAGTCTTTAGGGCTTTACCTGGCCAGGTTATCTTCAGCCGAGTTGGAAGAATCCCAGTGACAGGTCTACCCCTCCAGATTCCATTAGTGACCAGGCTGGCTGATCAATCTTTAATAATGCTCTGGGCCTGTCTGGCCCAAGTATTAGATTACCAACTCTGCCACATAGGGTTGATTTGATTGCAAACTTCCATCACCAGGTGTGTTATCTTAGAGCCACCATGGCCCCCAAAGGAACTCCCACCTATCTCCTGCCCACCCCTAATAATAGTCACAAACTGGTCAATTGCATGTTCAATTATCTGAATATATGAAACCAATACACTTACTGAATTCATCATGGCGAGCTGAGATGGGTATGCCTTGCATGGAAAATGAATTTTCACTCCACCAATAGTGTATTCGGACGCTGATGCTGCCATTTTAATTAGCTAATCGCGATACACATCAAGAAAATTAAGTCTTAGTGTTTCATTCTGCAAAGGAAATTTAGAACAGACTTTATCTGGACAGAAGAACATATTCAGTATTAAAATGTATTCATTTCCATTTTCAATACCACACAAAAAGCTATTAGTTAAACTCAAAGCTGTGGGGATTCAGAGTAAACCTTGGGAATGGATAAAATAGAAACTGACTGAAGTATGAGTACTCAATGCAAGAGTTATATCAGGCTGGGTGGGAGGGGGGGCATAAGGAGTGGGGTATCCCAGGTTCAGTGTTGGGACCATGCTATTTCTAATTTATATAAATGACCTGGATTCAGAAATGCAATGGCATGTGGTCAAATTTACAGATGATAAACCAGGAGGTACAGTGGAATCAGAGCAAGTAGCTCAGAAATTAACAATGAGTTGGACAAAATATGTATGTGGGCAGAAGAATGGCACATGACGCTCAACATGTCCAACCAATCCAGAGCCGCAATTAACAAAGCCAAAGGAATGTGAAACTGCATAGGCCCGTAATTTCCAATAGGAGGCTTCCTTCGTGCAGATGCCTCCTATCGGAAAAAAATCTATGAACTTACCTGAGGGCTCCCGAGGTCCGGACACTTCCAATGCTGGGCCTCTCCACAGTCGAAATGCGCAGGGCCCATGTATCCCAGGGGCGCATGCAGTTCGTAAGCGTCTCTGGGATCACGTGGGCCAGGCCAGCCAATAGGAGAAGGGAATCTCCCTTCATACTTTTGACAGATAGACATGTCAAATATATGAATGGAGATCACCCCAAAAAGACACTAAAACATTAAATAAATTTTGAAAAAACCATCACATTTGTAAAATGAGTTAAAATTACATTAAATTAAATATTTTAAACAAAAATGTAATTTTTT
This sequence comes from Squalus acanthias, assembly GCA_030390025.1. Taxonomy (NCBI): domain Eukaryota; kingdom Metazoa; phylum Chordata; class Chondrichthyes; order Squaliformes; family Squalidae; genus Squalus; species Squalus acanthias. Next base: position 3,998,195 of record CM059448.1, read on the forward strand.
GAAAAAAATAATTAAAGTTTTTTACGTGGCTAAAAATAAACTTACCTTTTTTAAAAGTATTTTAAAATTATAAATGAGTGAAATTTTTTTTTTACTCTTTTCAACTTTTATGCTGGTAAAAGCAGGCCTTACGCGTAAGATTTCTGAGGGTTTTCAGCGGGCGGAGGTTCTGCAGAAAGCGGAACTCTGCTCGCAGAGGCCCTTCTCTAAGGCAGGTGTCCGATCTGTCCAGAGCATTCTGGACAGATCGGAAATGCCGATTTTCAGCGCATGCCTCAAACCAGCATTTCCGATGTCCCTACGGGTGTGTACACAGCGCGTACACACCCGTAGGCATCGGAAAATATGGGGCATAGTGCTGGAGGCAGAGAACAGCCACAATACTGATCCCTACTGTCATTGCTCTGAGTCATGAGAAAAAACTGGAAAAATTCGAGCTTTGCAGCATAGAAAGAAGGCATCCGAGTGGTTACCTTATAGAGCTGTGCAAGATAGTTAAGAAAAGGTAAATCTGGAATATTATTTTAAATTGTGAAAGTAAAACAAGTGGACAAAGGTTCAAACTGGATAAGGCGGTTAAGAAGGCATACGGGATACTTTCCTTTATTAGCCGAGGCATAGATTATAAGAGCAGGGAGGTTATGCTAGAACTGTATAAAACACTGGTTCGGCCACAGCTAGAGTAATGTCTGCAGTTCTGGTCACATTACAGGAAGGATGTGATCGCACTGGAAAGGATACAGAGGAGATTTACAAGGATGTTGCCAGGACTGTAGAATTTTATCTATGAGGAAAGATTGGATAAGCTGGGGTTGTTTTCTTTGGAACAGAGGAGGCTGAGGGGAGATTTAATTGAGGTGTATAAAATTATGAGGTACCTTGATAGAGTGGATAGGAAGGACTTATCTCCCTTAGCAGAGGGGTCAGTACCCAGAGGGCATAGATTTAAAGTAATTGGTAGAAGGATTAGAGGGAAGTTGAGGAGAAATCTTTTCACCCAGAGGATGGTGGTGATCTGGAATTCACTGCCTGAAAGGGTGGTAGAGGCAGAAAACCTCGCCGCATTTAAAAAGTACTTGGATATGTACTTGAAGTGTTGTAACCTACAAGGCTACGGACCCAAGAGCTAGAAAGTGGGATTAGGCTGGATAGCTCTTTTTCAACCGGCGCAGACACAATGGACCGAATGGCCTCCTTCTGTGCCGTAAATTTCTATGACTCTTATTCTATGATATGATTCTAGCAAAAGGTAAATTTAGGGCTAACATTAGGAAATGCTTCTTCACAAACCGTGATCAACTTATGAAATAGACTTCCAATTACAGTAATGAAGGTGAAAATCTTGGATTCATTCAAGAAACAAGTGGACTTTAAGATCTTACTGGAAGGATGAATTACCATAACAGACTTCCAAGTCTGCATGGTGCAATGAACAATATTGATGTAGTTCCTCATGCAAACACCAAGTATCAAGTACCCTAAAACCAACAGATAATTCAGAAATGTCTTGTGACATCCTATAAATGGAAATACATTTTGGAAAGCATAAGCCTTTTCAAAAATATTTGTGTAAATTATTTATAAGTTTGTTTGTACAAAGTACTGTATCCAATAACTGTTTTCATTAGAGATGTTATTCTTTATACTGAAAAATAGAAAACATGTAGTGTTTAGTTATATCCTATTTGTATGTAATAGATAGGTGTGTCAATGTGTCTTTCAACTTCTATCCATCACTGATTATCAATGCATCGTCTACAGTGCCAACACTTGCACAGATCTTAGTATCTTCTGAAAATTTGCAGATCGTGCCCCCAACACCTACATCTAGATCATTAATAAAATTAGTAAAGAGCAACAGTCCCAACATTGATCACTGCGGGACACCACTGGTGACCGGTCTCCAAACAGATCCAAGTCTATCTACTACTACTTTTTGCCTACATCCTTCCAGCCAGTTCCCAATCCAGTTCAATATATTACCACCAACGCCAGTGGCTTTGATCTTGTAGAGAAGCCTCTTGTGCGGTACCTTATGAAAAGCTTTTTGGACGTCTAAGTAGACAATGTCTACTGGGCTTCCCTCATCCACCATCTTAGTGACTTCTTCAAAAAATACAAATCAGATTTGTAAGGCATGCCCTCCTTTTTATAAAGCCACATTGGATGCCCCTAATATGTCCCTCTCTATCCAATCAATCATATATTACATCCCTAATGATTCCCCATCTTTTCACCTTTTTTAAAGATGGGGACTACACCAGCCTCCTTCCAGTCTCCAGGAACCATCCCAGAGTGCAGTGATCTGTTAAAAATATGGGCTAGGGGCTCGTACAGCAAGTGTCTCATCTCCCTGAGGACCCTCGGTGTATATTTTCCGGCCTGGCTGCTCTATCTATTTTCAATTTCTTAAATCTAACTAAAACAATATGTTCATATACTCTAATATTACTAGTTTTATTATTAAAATCATTCAATTCTATTAGTCAAGCATCATCCTCAAGAGTGAAGACCGTTGCAAAGTACTCATTTAATATTTCCGCCATACCCAGTGAGTCCTTTGTAACCTAACCGTGAACATTCTTCAATGGTCCAATACAGTCTTTGACAGTTCTCTGATTCTTCACATAACCGAAAAAGTTTTTCCCATTACTTCCATGATTGTCTACGATCTTCTTTTCCATTAGCCTTTTAGCTGATCTAATAGCAGCCTTCGTTTTCTTTAGCTGTTCCATATACTCAACTGTTTAGATGCCTTTAATTTATAGAAACAATTTCTAAAAATGTTTCTATAAATTAAAGGCATCTAATACTCAACTAAACAGATGCCTTTAATTTATACAAACATTTTTGTTGACATATGCTTACTTTAAAATGATTCACCATATGCACATGAAAAAATACCAGCACTTCAAAATATTTCATAAATAGTGTTGCTAATTGTAGCACCACGAATACCATTTAGTCATTTTAAAGAATTAATTCTAAGTAGAGTAAAAGTCCTGTCATCCTGTTATTTATAACATGAATAGACTGTACAGATTATAGAGGTTTATTCTCATCCAGTTTGACTGCAAAGATATTCATCAACAAGTCTACAGCTTACAAGCTTCACGACACTTGTCACAGGCTTCTTTCCACAACAAATCAAAGGAATCACCCACAATTCTTAAAATAATGAAGACAGCAAGAATATGTCATTACTAATTAATTTAAAATATTTTGAATTGCAGGCTTTAAACACTCAGACACCCAAAATTCATTTTAATAGAAATCAGGGCTGCCACCCATCGTTTTTTTAACCACTGACACCTTGGAAAGGAGAGATTAGGCTGAAAATTTGGCTGGAGAGATGCATCTTGAGAAGATTTTTAAGAGGTGGAGAAGGTTACGGAAGGTGTTCCAAACAGTAGGACTGAGACAACAACAACAACTTGTATTTATATAGCATCTTTAACATAGTAAAACGTCCCAAGGCACTTCGCAGGAGCATTATCAAACAAAATTTGACACTGAGCCACAAAGAAATATTAGGGCAGTCTAAGAGGTAGGTTTTAAGGAGCGTCTTAAAAGGAGGAAAGAGAGGTAGAGACAGCTGAATACTCTGCCAACAATGATGGGGAGAGGGGCAATGCACGAAAGGGTGGAGTCTGATAAAAAGCAATACAGAGGGGTTTTATGACTAGAGATGTTTGCACTGATTGAATGACCATGGAGGAATTTATAGATACTAATAGAAGTATTTAAAACTATAAAGGGGCTCGATAGGGTAGACGTAGAGATGATGTTTCCACTTGTTGCGAGTTCAAAACTAGGGTACATAAACACAAGATAGTCACTAATAAATCCAATAGGGAATTCAGGAGAAACTTCTTTACCCAGAGTGATGAGAATGTAAAACTTGCTACCACAGGGAGTGGTTGCGGATAAAAGTTGCAGTTAAGGGGAAGCTAGATATGTACAATACACTGTCGGAGGTGCCGTCTTTCAGATGAGATGTCTGCTCTCTCAGGTGGACATAAAAGATCCCATGGCACTATTTCGAAGTTGAGAGGTCGCACAACACCAGGTTATAGTCCAACAGTTTTATTTGAAATCACAAGCTTTCGGAGCTATCGATTTGCTCCTTCCTCAGGTGAAGTAAATTAGATACAGAATCTCTATTTCGAAGAGCAGGGAAGTTCTCCCCGGTATCCGGGTCAATATTTATCCATCAATCAACATCACAAAAACAGATTATCTGGTCATTATCTCATTGCTGTTTGTGGGCTCTTGCTGTGCGCAAATTGTCTGCCGTGTTTCCTACATTACAACAGTGACTACACGTCAAAAGTACTTAAATGGCTGTAAAGTGCTTTGGGACGTCCTGAGGTGGTCATGAAAGGCGCTGCATAAAATGCAAGTCTTTCTGTTAACATGAGGGAGAAAGGAATAGAAGGTTATGTTGATGGGGTGAGATGAAGTAGGGGTGGGAGGAGGCTCGTGTGGAGCATAAACACCGGCACGGACCAGCTGGGCCGAATAGCCTGATTCTGTGCTGTAAATTCTATGCAACAAGGTTTAAACTTCATGCATTGCGAGGTACGGAGTCGGTGCAAGGGCAGAGCTGAGGCGTGAGGGAGGTTCGGTGCGGCCAAATTTCCTACAAGTGGGAGTGTACGGATGGTGGGAATTCAGCAAGGAGAGGGTTGGGAGTGTGGAGCCCGCAGGTGGATGGTGGGTGGCAAGGAGCAAACATTCGCCCATCTTCTGCAAAATTCCGTTCATATTCCCTGTTTAGCCTGAATGAGCCTCTTTTAACTATGGTTTATGAGGCACAATGTGCTTCTAATTAACTTCATTTTTCAAAATTATTTTACTCACAGTTCTCCAATTATTTTTTTTACTTCAGACGCAAAATCGAACAACATCACTTCGCGCCTTCAGCTCGTGATCAGCACGCATGCGCAGGACGCGAGTCCGGCTCATGACGGAGTCAAGCTGCGGGGCCAATCAGCAGGCGGCTCGCATATCCGCAGCCAATCGGCGGTGCGACCTAAGAACATTTTTTTCGCACCTATCGGCGTAGAGGTATTGCAACCAATCAGCGATTTGTCATGGGGGGAGGGGTCGCCAACCGGCCAGTGAACGCTGAGTGACCGCGCAGTACGCCAATAGAAAAGCGGGCAGCGTTATAACCAATCGGCAGCCGAGTCGGAGGGGCGAGAGCCGAATTGGCGACGGTGATAGGACCTCACGGGTAGTTGCTATGGTTACCCCAGCAGGGCCCACAATCCCATGTGGCGGTTGGTACGGTGGCTCCAGTGCGGTAGTCAAAACCGAGCCGTGAGTTTTCGTCCTGTCAGATCCACTCAGCAACCAATAAAGAAATCAATGATAAAAATCAGAATTATATGTACTATTTCCCCTCAGTTCGAACAATTTTGTAACTGCGGAACTGTCTGAGTCCATTTAGTTAAACTTCAGTTTGATAGTTTCACCAGTTGGGGGAGGAGGGATGGCGAGGCCCCGAACACGATGCGTTTTTCGGCTAACCGGATTACGCGACATCGGGGACTAAGTTAGAACTAGGCCCCGTTCATCAATTTTTTTCCCCTTTTTTTAAAAAAAGGACATTATTTGGTTCCTAAAAAGGTATGTAATTTAATTTTAAAAAGACTAATCGGTGAATATTTTATTATAGTTAAGTGAGGTGTCGAGACAATTTACTATGAAAGTTTTCCTGTGATAGAATAATTTAAAATCTTGTATTATTTCTGTAGGCAAAATATAATTGAGGAGTGTTTGTTGCACATTGAGACAATATGAATTTTATTCATTGCTCTCAATGTTTTAAATCATTTTATTTAAAAAAAAAATTATGTGCAACAAGGTATATATCAATAAGTTAATTTCCTTGGTTTCAAACTTTAAAAGGTCTGCAGTGTATCACTACGCATAGGCCTGATACACAGGAAATCCTTGTGAAGCAACATGTTTCCTGTCAACTTGGCTTGGTGGGATTTTTGTTTTCTTTCTAACTGGCCACTTCCTTGGATTTGCTTTCACAATGACATTAGGATCACTTAAACGCTATTTGGTTGCCAAGAACTTGGCACATTTGGAAAACCGATCATGAAAATAAAAATTGCCAACAAATAATATGTGTACTTGTGTTTACATGCTGTTGACAAGTCATGGAAACCAGGTGCGAAGCTAATGTGCAAATTTTGTTTGACCCAGACATGCGTCAGTAGGCTTTCTGAATTTATTATTCCAAAATTCCAGAGTTTACCAATCTTTTGATGAAAAAATATTAGTGGATCAATCTCTGCTGAGGGGTGACCTAATCGAGGTATTTAAAATGATAAAAGGATTCAGTAGGGTCGGTACAGAGAAATTATTTCTTCTGGTGGGGGAATCTAGAACAAGGGGGGGGGGTCATAATCTTAATAATAGAGCTAGTCTATTCAGGAGTGAAATCAGATAGCACTTTTTCACAAAGAGTAGTGGAAATCTGGAAATCTCTTCCCCCAAAAGGCTGTGGATGCTCGGAGTCAATTGAAATTGTCATGACTGGGATAGATTTTTGTTAGGTAATGGTATCAAGGGATATGGGACAAAGGTAGATACATTGAGTTGAGGTGCAGATCAGCCATGATCTAACTGAATGGCCTACTCCTGTTCCTAATATTCCTATGTTCCTAAGAAAGGGTGTAGGAGGTGACCAAAGTTAAATCTTGAGTGATGCTAAGTGTGGATTTTTAAAACCTTGTAGATTGCAGGGGGAAGGAAAAACAGAGAGGTAATCTGTTTCATAGTTTTGAGGTCCTGAGAAATTATGAGTCAGAGCAAGGAGACTGCAATAAATCTAGATTTCAACACTGTATAGGAACAGGAGTAGGCCACTTAGCCCCTCGAGCCTGTTCTGCCATTCAATGAGATCATAGCTGATCTACAACCTAACTCCATATACCCGCCTTTGCCCCATAACCCTTAATACCTTTGGTTAACAAAAATCTATCAATCTCCGATTTAAAATTACTAACTGATCTAGCATCAATTGCCATTTGTGGATGAGCGTTCCAAACTTCTACCACCCTTTGTGTGTAGAAGTGTTTCCTAATTTCACTCGTGAAAGGTCTGGCTCTAATTTTTAGACGACTCAACCTAGTCCTAGACTGCAGGGACATAGAGAGGAGGAGGTGCATGTGGGACAACATATTTTGAGTTACAAGGAACATGATATGCAAGCAAGGAACATTTCTGAATTTGACACATTTTGGAATAGTTTACTGGTGACGCTGTAAAGTTGCTGCATTCCCCAGATCTATTAAATTAAAAAGGACTCACAAATGTTGTTTTCTGTTTAGGTGCCTTCAGCGAAGATGACGGAGTTTGCGTGTCTGCAGTTTGTGAGTTCCTTTGCGTTTGAGGCGATGCAGAAGGTGGATGTGGTAAAGCTAGCGGCTCTGAGTGATCCAGAGCTGAGGCTGCTGTTGCCCTGCCTGGTGAGAATGGCCCTTTGTGCCCCAGCTGATCAGAGTGAGGCCTGGGCTCAAGACAAAAAACTCATCCTGCGTCTCCTGTCGGGTGTCGAGGCTGTCAACTCTATTGTGGCTTTATTATCGGTGGATTTTCATGCACTGGAGCAGGATGCTACCAAAGAACAACAGCTGAGGTATTTATTGTACATCCCAAGTTAATATAAACATCGAGCGATTGTTAAGTTCTCTCAATTCCTCAGTAGCCCAGTTGGTAAATGCACCACCTGTTAGGAACTAAACCACATGAACCAAGAAGTAATGTAATCCGGAGGTGGTAGCACTCTCACCTCTGAGTCAGAAGGTTGTCTGTTCAAGTCCCACTCCAGAGACTTGAGCACATAATCCAGGCTGACAATCCAGTGCAGTACTGAGGAAGTGCTGCGCTGTCAGAAGTGTCGTCTTTCAATGAGACGTTAAATCGAGGCCCCGTCTCCCCTCCCAGGTAGATGTAAAAGGTCCCATTGCACTATTTCGAAGAAGAACAGGGGAGTTATCCCCGGTTTCCTGGCCAATATTTATCCCTCAACCAACATAGAATCATAGAATCAGCATCACTAAAACAGATTATCTGGTCATTATCTCATTGCTGTTTGTGCGACCTTGCTGTGCATAAATTGGCTGCCGCGTTTTCTACTTTATAACATTGACTACATTTCAAAAATACACTCTTTGGGATGTCCCTGAGGTAGTGAAAGGTGCTATATAAATGCAAGTTCTTTCTTTCTTGCTTTAATTACCCCACCATAATTTGTATTTTATAGAATGTTTCTCAAAGCCTTTACTTTCCTCTTGACAGGCACAAGTTAGGTGGAGCAAATGGAGAGAGTATCCTGGTGTCACAGCTGCAGCATGGCCTGGCTTTGGAGTTTGAGCACAGTGACTCCCCTCGTCGCCTGCGACTAGCACTCAGTGAACTGCTGGTGATCATGAACAAGGTAATGGAGGAGGGCCTGAATGAAATCGAAGTAGAAACTTGTGTTCCATGTGTGTTTTTTTTTGTTGCCCTTGGCACCTTGCTCCTTGGCATTCCCGTTAGTCAGGTCCAGATAAGCAGCTACCTGATCCAAGCGTGCTCTCTGCCCTTGGAGGGGACTGAACCTTTCCTCACCCAAAGTCCACACATACGTACTTACCAATAGGGGGTCACTGGATAGCAAGCAGACCCCTTACTGAAACCTACATAAATCGGGTACAATTGCAACAATAATTTTATCAGTATGGCCAAAAAACAAAAGTTATTCAGGGAAGAGCCACATTCATAATGAAGTCCATGATTGAATCAGGGCATTGTTCTGGTTTTTGCTCTTGCTGAATTCCTGAATGAATGATAAAATGGCCGTGCTACAGCCATTTGCTTTTTTTTTTCAACCTACAGTTTACAGAAGTCATGATTAAGGGACAAAATGTTGAGAATGCCCAACTTGGGAGGGGGGGGGCAGTGGCGGGGTCGGGGGGGTTTGCGGATAGTGGTAGTGCTGCAGCCACCCATGATACTGTACATAGGGTTGGGTTGATAAGTGGCAGGTAACATTCGCGCCACAGAAGTGCCAGGCAATGACTATCTCCAACAAGCGAGAGTCTAACCACCTCCCCTTGACATTTAACGGCATTACCATTGCCGAATCCCCCACCATCAACATCCTGGGGATCACCATTGACCAGAAACTTAACTGGACCAGCCACATAAATACTGTGGCAACAAGAGCAGGTCAGAGGCTAGGTATTCTGCAGCGAGTGTCTCACCTCCTGACTCCCCAAAGCCTTTCCACCATCTACAAGGCACAAGTCAGGAGTGTGATGGAATACTCTCCACTTGCCTGGATGAGTGCAGCTGCAACAACACTCAAGAAGCTCGACACCATCCAGGACAAAGCAGCCCGTTTGATTGGCACCCTATCCACCACCTTAAACATTTACTCCCTCCACCACCGGCGTACTGTGGCTGCGGTGTGTACCATCTACAAGATGCACTGCAGCAACTCGCCAAGGCTTCTTCGACAGCACCTCTCAAACCCGCGACCTCTTCCACCTAGAAGGACAAGGACAGCAGGCGCATGGGAGCACCACCACCTCCAAGTTCCCCTCCAAGTCACACACCATCCTGACTTAGAAGTATATCGCCGATCCTTCATAGTCGCTGGGTCAAAATCCTGAAACTCCCTACCTAACAGCACCTTGGGAGTACCTTCACCACACGGACTGCAGTGGTTCAAGAAGGCGGCTCACCACCACCTTCTCGAGGGCAATTAGGGATGGGCAATAAATGCTGGCCTTGCCAGCGACACCCAGATCACATAAGCGAATATTTAAAAAAAACATAGGAATTGCTAGACGAAGAAAGACCAAAGTGCATCTAGTTCACCTTGTACCATCCTGGTAGTCGCATGATACAATGATAATGGAGTAGTTGACTAATCACAGTGATCAATCTCTATCAATGAGTCTACAACAGACCCAGACGTGAGGTGAGGAAACCCCCAGTGGTGGAGAGCTTTGGGAACCAGAGGTCCAAAGTCACCTGTTCCTCCCGAGCACGCTACACTCACCACATGTCATGTCTCAAATTATTCATATACTATAATCCCTAAATGTTATTTTTTGATAGAAATCTATTTAATATGCATTTAAATGAATCCATACTAACTTCTTTCACCATCTCCTTATGGAGTCTGTCCCTGTATCCCTGACAGAAGTCAGTGCCCTCGGGCGAAGATTGGAGGAAAAAAGGATGAAATGGCATATTTTTGTCAGACATCAATTGTGCAGAGAATGGGGCCACAGCTTTGCAATTATGTTGTTTGCAGAGAAACGCAGGAGAGATTTAATTCCATCTCTGTATATAGGTTTGCCCTGGTACTTCAGCACAAAGCCAAGGCTGACACTTCAGAGCAATACTGAGGGAAGTACTGCACGGCCGGAGGTGTCATCTTTCAGTTGAAACGTTAAATTGAGGGCAGGAAAGAGCCCACTGCACTATTTGAAGAAAAGCAAGGAAGGGTTCCCAGTCATAGCCAACACACCAAAGAGGATTAATTGGTTATTAATTTAATTTGCTCTTTGTGGCATCTTCTTGTGTGCAATTTTGCCTACATAACAGTGATTACACTTCAACGGTCAGTCATTGGTTGTGAAGCGCTTTAGGATGTCCTGAAATCATGAAAATCACTACATAAATCTGAATTCTTCCTTTTCTAATGGTGTAATACAACAATGTCAAAGGTCCTGTTAAATACCTTCCTATTATGAGAGCTGACCCCAGTGTTTTAAATTGGCAATGGCACAGTGGTGCCACATAGTGGTGTTATGTGGATTAGCATCCTCTCCCCCATATAGATTTATGAGGAGAATTTCTACTCCTCTCTGAACATTGCCGTGGAATTTTTAACGTCCACCTGACCCACTGGAACAGGGTTTCCATTTAATGCCTCCAGTTCCCAGTCTCGAGCATACTTTAAAGTACAGGTTTTTCTACAGGGAGGGTGAAAAAAAGTCCGAGATGCAGCCATACCTGGGCTGCCTCAACACCTAGCCATCTTCTAAAGCAGCAGGGGCCTGGTTGCAAGTCTGCAGTCCATATTTTCAGGCAGGGAAGGCACTTGGGATGGGGAGACTAAAGGAGAAAATCATTTAAAAACTAATTTTAATTAACACAAACATTGTGATTTTTCTTGTGTGTGTGTGTGTGTTGAAGGTGTCTGATACAAATGGAGAATTTTTTATGAAGTCTTCAGAATTGTTTGAGAGCCCGGTGTATCTGGACGAAGTTGCAGATGTCCTGTGTATCCTTCAAGCAGGTAAGATTTGTATTACATAGGATATACAGCACAGAACAGGCTATTCGGCCCAACCTGTCCATGCCGGCGTTTATGCTCCACTCGAGCCTCCTCCCGTCTTTCCTCATCTAAATCTATCAGCATAACCCTCTATTCCCTTCTCCCTTGTGCTTATCTAACCGCCCCTTAAATGCATCTATACTATTCGCTTCAACCACTCCCTGTGGTAGCGAGTTCCACATTCTCACCACTCTCTGGGTAAAGAAGTTTCTTCTGCATTCCTTATTTGATTCTCTCTCTATCTACTCCATCAAAACCTTTCATAATTTTTAAAACCTCTATTAGGTCACCCCTCAGCCTTCTCTTTTCAAGAGAAAAGAGACCCAGCCTATTCATCCTTTCCTGATAGGTATACCCTCGCATTTCTGGTATCATCCTTGTAAATCTTCTCTGCACCTTTTCCAGTGCCTCTATATCCTTTTTATAATATGGCGACCAGAACTGTACAGAGTACTCCAAGTGTGGTCTAACCAAGCTTCAATACAAGTTTAGCATAACTTCCCTACTTTTCAATTCTATTCCTCTAGAAATAAACCCTAGTGCTTGGTTTGCTTTTTTATGGCCTTGCTAACCTGTGTCGCTACTTTTAGTAATTTGTGTATTTGTACTCCCTTTGTTCCTCTACCCCACCCAGACTCACACTCTCCAAGTAATAAGTGACCTCCCTATTCTTCCTACCAAAATGTAATACCTCACATTTATCTGTGTTGAAATTCATTTGCCAATTATATGCCCATTCTGCAAGTTTGTTAATGTCCTCCTATAATTTGTTGCAGTCCTCCTCAGTATTGACTATCCCCCCCCACCCAATTTGGTATCATCTGCAAATTTAGAAATTGTGTTTTTGATTCCAAAGTCTAAATTGTGAACAACAGTGGTCCCAGCACTGATCCTTGTGGAACACCACTTCCCACCTTCTGCCACTGTGAATAGCTACCCTTTACCCCTACTCTCTGCTTTCTTTCTTGAAATCAGCTAGCTATCCATTCTGCTCCTTGTCCCCTGACTCCGCATTCTCTGACCTTATTCATTAGTGTATCAAAGGACTTTTGAAAATCTAGATAAATTACATCTACTGCATTACCCTTGTCTACTTCTCTGTTACCTCTTCAAAAATTTCAATGAGGTTGGTCAAGCAAGACTTTCCCTTTTGAAATCCATGCTGACTATTTATTATTATATTTTTGGTTTCTAGATGTTTTTCTATTTTCTCCTTTAGTAGGGATTCCATTATTTTTCCTACCACCGATGTTAGGCTGACTGGTCTGTAGTTCCCTGGACATGTTCTATCTCCCTTCTTAAATATAGGTATTACGTTAGCTATCCGCCAGTCCTCTGGCACTACACCTTGTTCTAACGAATTATTAAATATGTGTAGTACTGCCTCTGCTATCTCCGCCCTAGATTCTTTTAAAATGCACGGATGTAATCTGTAACCAGGGGTTTTATCCTCGGGTATCATCGAGACAACATCATTTAGGCGAGATGTTGATCCATCGCTCGCTGCAGAATATCAGCAGCAGTGGAAGTTAACCTGAAATACGAGGTAGTGGCTGATGAGATAGCTAATCTGATAGCAGGAACCAGTCTGCTAATGGTCCAGCCCGTCCATTGTCAAGGAATTTAAAATAACTCACCAATTTGGAGAAAGTCAATAATCTGCTGATCCTAACTTCCCCGGTACCTTTATACAATTTTCATTGGGTGTAAATAGCATTTAATTTTCCAAAATAAAGCCCTTGGTGTAGCACAGAATACTGTTAATATATAATTGATATGGTGCTTTAATTCCCCCCACAGAGCTTCCATCACTGTTGCCAATTACTGAAGTAGCTGAGGCTCTGCTGCATGTTCGGAATGGATCCTGGTTCATGTGTTTGTTAGTGGCCAACGTCCCTGATAGCTTCAATGAAGGTAAAGGTCTTCCTTTCACACTGTCATTGGCGTAATAAACAGCCTGCGAAAATCCAAGAGTCCACTCGTAAATAATGCGTTGTGACTTTATTTTGTTCTGTCGGAATTTGTGTTCGTTCTTGCCAAGATCATTCACTTGGGTGTCAGGGGTAGGGAGAGATAATCACAAAGTATCAAAAGTGCCATTATGCCACCTCCTGAAGGGTGCCAGAGTGATGAGCTAGGGGGCTGTGCTATCTTCTCGCACTATTCTCAACCATATTATCATGGAGAAGCTCTGAATGGGACCCAGTTATTTTTGTGTGGAAGAGGAGTATTCCTCCCCCCTCTCCACCAGGACCACTTCTGGTAGCTGGTTATAAGGTGGCAGAGATCTCGGAGCTAGTCATCTGTCCACCTGCTTGGTCAAAATTGGTGCTTGGCATTGGGGAGGTTCACGCAATGGAAGAAAAATAGTAATTTAAAATATAGCTTTAAATATAATTGTGCTCTGATTTTCACCAAATTGTGATTTCCCTTGTGACAATACTTTGGGTTTGTGTGTAACATGGGGCCTTTTGCTGTTCAGTTTGCAGGGGCTTAATAAAAAACGGCGAGCGACAGGATGAGGAGAGTGTCGGGGGCCGGCGCAGAACCGAGGCTCTTCGACAGCTGTGCAAGATGAATCCTACCCAAGCCTTAAATGTCCGAGCCATGGTGGTAAGAGATGATTTCGCACTGTGTAATTTGTCCTCGGGCACTGGCAGAAACCTGGTAGCACGTCCATTCTAGAGGCTGCGATGATCAGCTCAAGTCCCAGTGCTATAATAAAAACAGAAAATGCTGGAAATACTCGGCAGGTCAGGCAGCATCTGTGGAGAGAGAAACAGAGTTAACGTTTCAAGTCCCAGTGCTGCCTGACATTGTGTATCTGGTTAATTTTCAGTCGGTATCTGCTTGACCAACTCACAGCAGTGGAGTGGAGCAGTGTAACATTTCATTGATCTGCTCAGCTTGAGAACAAGTCCATTTTCATTCACATTCATCTTCACAGGATACACCTGAGTGGATTTGGTGTCAGCCCTGAAAGAGGATATGATTTGTTTGCTCAGCTGCCTGCTGGTGGCGCTGCTGAGCATTCTTAGCAGTGCTGCAGAGGTCCCGGAATGAATTTTTATAGCACAGTTGTCTGTCAATATAATGAAAGCCGTACATCTAGCATCTATCCAAATCCATCACATCTCGGATGTTATGCATGCAAATTTCAGTCTCGCACTTCTTTTTTTAAAAAAGAACTACGAAGAAAGAAAGCCAGTTGCTTTGGGGTCAATTGGCACCTTTAAAAGGGAGCGGGATCATTATCTGTTGAGAATGGGGATTGAGAGTTATACAGAGATAATGGCTGGGAGTTGTGCTGGTAATTCGTCAAAAATCGAGCAAACCAGCGCAAAATATCAAGGAATTTCAAGCGCAAATTACATCCAGCGCAAATCGAGTTTCTGCGATCTTTTGCGCTAGTTTAAAATACATTGCACTGGAAGCTGGTCCTGCCCAGAAAAACTGGCCACGCCCCCAGGATGAATTAATCGCCATGGCAAGTTTCTGCTAATTGTGCCCGTTTGCAGGCCTTTGAGGTGGGTCTTAGAATTGAGCTGGTTTTGTTTAGGTGCAAGGGCACTGATGGGCACCTTTTTAAAAGCGTTTACATTATTTTTTAATTCACTAAGAAACTAACTACTGTACATCGATGTAACTAGCAAATGGTTCTGTATAGCTTTTTTTTAAAGTCATTTTTAGTTATTTAAAATTGGGTTGCTCACAGGTGGTGGACTAGACACTCTGATTAAAAATGCTTATTTTTTGTGACTCACCCATTTTCAGCTGTATTTATAAAACTGCACCCAATTAGCACTCTTAAATATATCAAGGAATATTTTTTTTAAATTGCGTACCAAAATGCTGGCCCAAATTGCGCTGGTTCATTGAAGATTTTACGTTCGATATGCAAATGAGTTTGAGCAGACCCTTGAGCAAAAAAATGAACTTCAGAAAACTAGTGCAATTTGCGACCGAATCGCCGATTGCGCCCAAAGCGGAAACTCTTGACCAATAACCCACTTGATTTTTTTTTCAAGGAAGATAGGGATAGGAACTTGGTGCTCACTAAAGTAGAGGATCAGTGGGAGCAGGGTTCCAGTCCCTAGTAGAATAACCATACATGGATTGTGGATGGAGCAGGCTGAATGGCCTTCTCTGACTCTGGATTTTCTATTTTTTGTGTTGTGCAACAGGTGGAGGAGTGCCACCTCCCAGGCCTCGGAGTGGCCCTGACCCTGGATCAGTGCAAGAATGACGGCTCCGAAGATACTGTGACTGACCTGGTTTCGTTTGTTAGTGGCTTGTTGCTGGGAATTAACGCTAAAGTGAGAACCTGGTTTGGAATGTTCATCCGCAATGGGCAGCAGGTGAGGAGTAGGGACAGACTGAAGGGGTGACCTGATTTGGAAAATGAATTTGCAATCTAATGGGCAAGCCTTCTACAGGATACTCAAGACTTTGTACAGTATAATGATTAGATTCCTCTTGTTTAATTTTGTTTTAATTCTCAGGGTTTTTTTGAAACATTAGAGCATGAACCAGGGAGAGACACTGAGACAGCCCATTATACCATATGTGCTAATGCCACAGTGCAATTTTGTGTCATGACATGCCTATGTTCTGCGTTCATGCATGCAATCCAATTCTGGCCTCTTGCGCAACCCCGATTTCCACCATTGGCGGCTGTACCTTCAGCTGCCTAAGCTCTGGAATTCCCTATCTAAACCTCTCCGCCTCTCTTTCCTCCTTTTTCCCATCTTAGTCACAGACAAAACCATCTCTGTTCACCAATCACCCCTGTGCTCGCTGACCTACATTGGCTCCCAGTCTACCAACGCCTCGATTTTAAACTTCTCCTCTCATGTTCAGATCCCTCCATGGCCACACATCTCCCTATCTCTGTAACCTCCTCCAGCTGTACAAGCCTCCAAGAACTCTGCGTTCCTCGAAATCTGCCCTCTTGTCCATCCCCCACACTCTTCGCTCCACCATTGGCAGCCGTCTCAGCCCTAAGCTCTGGAATTAACCTCCTAAAACCTCTCCGTCTCTCTACCTCTCTCCTTTAAGACGTTTTGTAAAACCTACTTCTTCGACCAAGCTTTTATCACCTGTCCTAATAGCTCCTTCTTTGGCTCGGTATCAATTTGTGTTTGATGAAGCTCCCGTGATGCGCCTTGGAACATTTTACTATGTTAAAGGTGCTATATAAATGCAAGTTGTTATTCGTCAACATGAGACCAAGAAGGAATTTTTATGTGGAATAAAATTATACTTTTTACAGATTTTGAGGAAATCAAAGTTGACAGAAAGTGGAGGCACTTCCTTAAAGAAAGAGAGGATGATTCTGGAACTGATCAGGGTATTTTAGGTCTAAGGAAAGATTGTATAGGTTGGGGTTGTTTTCTTTGGAACAGAGGAGGCTGAGGGGAGCCTATATTGAGATGTATAAAATTATGAGGGGCCTAGATAAAGTGGATAGGAAGGACTTATTTCCCTTAGCAAAGAGGTCAGTAACCAGGGGGTATAAATTTAAAGTTATTGGTAAAAGGATTAGAGGGGAGTTGAGAATTTCTTTCACCCAGAGGATGGTGTTGGTCTGAAACTCACTGCCTGAAAGGGTGGTAGAGGCAGAAACCCTCACCGCATTTAAAATGTACTTGGATATGCACTTGAAGTGTCATAACCTACAGGGCTACAGACGAAGAGCTGGAAAGTGGAATTAGGCTGGATAGCTCTTTTTCTGGCCGACACAGAAACGATGTGCTGAATGACCTCCTTCTGTGCTGTAAATTTCTGTGATTCTATAATCACTTACCTGCCTTCCCAGCTGGGCAATAGTGGGTAACAGAGACATCCAGTGGGGGGAGGGTTCTGTTGCAAAGCTTTCCCGGTTTTACTATGTTCTAGGTAGTAGAGACTGGTGCACTGCAAGTACTTAGTTACTAACCTGCTAGTTTATTCCCTGTCCCAGTCAAAACTATTTGAGTGCAGAGTGTAACTCCGAGTTCTGTTGTTGTGCAGCGGAGGCGGGAGCGCAGCAGCTCGGTGCTGTGGCAGATGAGGCGGCAGCTGCTACTGGAACTAATGGCGATTCTCCCGACGGTCAGCAGTGGGCGCATTGGCGAGGACACGGCAGACACAGACATGGAGCCTAACATATCGGTGTACTCGGCACTGAAGGAGGAGAACGTGGTGAAGGCAAGCGCGATGCTGCGGCTCTACTGCTCACTCATGGGAATCGCTGGACTCAAGTACGGACTGAGATAATATTTAAAAGGTTCCTGGGCAGGGATTATTGTTCGAGGGATATTGCAAGCAGGCTGTGTGTCAAAGGTCATTGAATTATTAGAAAAGGGAGCCAGAAGACGGGGTAAAAATGCAAATTTGACGTTTCACCACTTTTGTGGGCGATGTCTTCAAACGCCACAAAACAACTAAGCTGTTAAATAGCAGCAAATAATTCTGTAACCAACTGTTATAACCCATTTTTTGATATCTTGATCATGTATGTGCTGTGTTTGTTGAGATAGATCTAGCATCATACCCTGTTCTCGGAGTGTGAAAAATCCATATATGGGTCTGTTACTTCGGGGATGGAATTTGTCTTGTGTTATCAATGGTGAGATATATGTGCATAAAAATGTACACAAAAGGGATCCAGTCAACTCAACAAGCCATATAGACCAGCAAGGTGTTATGGCTTTGATCCCTGGTCTGTACTGAGTTAGCTGACCATAGCTGG
Organism: Squalus acanthias; assembly: GCA_030390025.1. NCBI lineage: Eukaryota > Metazoa > Chordata > Chondrichthyes > Squaliformes > Squalidae > Squalus > Squalus acanthias. The sequence goes on from CM059448.1 coordinate 4,016,287, forward strand.
GATGGTGGTAGGGCTACTACAATCGGCTTTGTGGGCTCATGGATTAGAGAGAGGGAATTTGGTTGCCATACCTGGTTGATAGCCCCTGCTGGAAGTCCACATGTAGGGTGAAAACAGGATCAGGCTCACCTGTGTTACTTCTTGGGGTCAAACAACTTGTCGACAATCATCATCAGCCCTGCACACGAATAATGGCAACTTGTGTGATATAATGGAAAGTGATCAGATTCATGGAAACATACCCCAATAAGAAGGGAAGGATAGAAGGAGAAAATACTGGTGGTAGTGGAGGGGGGGGGGGGGGGCGGCAGGAAGAAGGAAAATTCATGCGGGTGAATACACACCCACTCTCACACCGACGCGTGCGCACACAGTCACATTACTGGTGGATCCAATCTTGAGTCACTGTTCTCTGCGCAACTAACTCCAGCTTCCCACAGTCGCTAAAGAATCCCCAACAGTTGCTGTGCACCGTGATGCCGCCCAGAAATCTGCCTGCTGCAGTACTGTCGCACTCCTCCCCGCAATCTCTCCATATCGCCGTACCCTCCCATGCTGTACTGTATTGCCGACACTGCGCAGTATAATGTTATCGACATACCCCTCCCCGCAATCTCTGTATATTACCGATTTACCCTTCCATTATCGCTGTACTTTATTACTGATCGAGTATTCTATAGTATGTTACTGATGTGCCCCACCCCACAATCTCTATATTACTGACGCCCTACCATTGTCACTGCTGTATTACTGATACTGCACCACAGTACATCATTGAGGCACACGTCCCAGAGTTGCCATGTACAATAATATTAACACACACGCCCATGGTTTCTGTGTACTATATTATCGATCCACCATTCCACAGTCTCCTGTGCAATATATCACTGACTGCCTCCTCCCTTAATCCTACCCGGTTGTGTGTAATCAGCAGCTCCTTTGATTTTCTCTGTATGTTATTGTAATGCTGTGTGTGATCTTGTCATCTAGGCCCACTGATGAGGAAGCTGAGCAGCTTTTACAGCTGATGACAAGCCGCCCACCAGCAACTCCGGCTGGCGTCCGCTTTGTGTCCCTGTCCTTCTGCATGCTGCTGGCATTTCCCAGTTTAGTCAGGTAAGTCGGAGGTGCACAGTTGGCTCAGCGCCCCAGGACTGGGAGGGCTAAAATCAGCCAGGGTTCCCACCCCTATTCATTACTTAGTGACCCCTTTGCTGGAAAGTGCATGTGCGGAAATATGGCGCGAGCAGGATCGGACTTGGCTGCAAATAAACAATCGCGAATGTAGAATAGCCACTTGGGAAAGGTACTGGAGGGCTGTCAGTGCCTGTGGACCGTACCCTAGCAAGAGTCAGCGATCAGGAAAGGAAATTGAGAGAAGGAAAATAAATAGCACATGCACTGATTGTAGCAAAAGAGCAGAAGATTTTGACATTTGATTGTAAATATATATGCTGAGCACAGAATTTGCCAGTAATTAACTGCAGATTTATCCTTTAATAAACCTCCTCATCATGCATCAAGGACACAACGCACGTTGACAGTCCGCATCCGCACTTGACAGCTGTTGACAGCACTGAATGATTGAAAATAGACTAAACAGTCGCAACCAGGGATAGATATTTAAAGCTGTAATCTAATCTTGGGTTACAAAGGATAGTCTAAACCACTTATTTTTATCCTTTTGGTTTATGAAGTCACCTTAACCCCTTGATTCAATTACTGCCCTGTAATCACTTCCAGGTATGCAGTCTCTATAATAACGTCTTTGTTTTCTATAACTATTAAATGACCAGTTACTGGAAGAAACGTTCCACCTAGTAGCAGATAAGGAGCATGATGCTGAAAATCATGTGCTGTATTTACTCTGTACGCAATCATTAACTTGCACTGGTCTGTGTGTGTGCGTGCGTGAGAGACACCTCCTGCGTCTCTCAGTAACGAAACTAATGACTTACCTGTCAGTCACTTATTTTGGTTTAGGAAGCGACCTGATTTGAGGCAAAAGTAAGCACAGTTCTTTATAAACATCTTGCTCCCCTGATGACTCACCTAGGACAAGCGCCTATCAGTACTCGTGGTTTAAAATGATACGTAAAGAAAGGACCCTTAATCAAAGTACCAGCACCCAGGGAACCAAGGATTCAGGAAGAAAAATTGGCACAAGATATGTGATCCAAGTTAGAAAGTGCAGAAGTGTGGACACTGTAAGTACAGGATTGGGCTACATAGCCGCATAGCTTGTCAACACTTACTGTCTCGGCTCACGTATAACAAATGGCCACGTGAACATGGTCCTTGACAGCTGCCAGAAGGGAGGGAGAATCAATCCCAAGTGATTTCCAGTTTCCTAATCACAGCCTGGCATGGACTGAGGTCTGGGAATAGATTACCTTCATGGCAAGGTATGGTGTGTGGACCTGGGACAACCTATAGAGAAAGGAGAAAAGTCTTAACAACAACTTGTATTTATATAGTGCCTTTAACATAGTAAAATGTCCCATGGCGCTTCACAGGAGCATTATGAAACAAAATTTGACACAGAGCCACATAAGGAGATATTCGGGCAGATGATGGTCAAAGAGATGGGTTTTAAGGAGTGTCTTAAAGGAGGAGAGAGAGGTAGAGAGGCGTAGAGGTTTAGGGAGGGTATTCCAGAACTTATGGCCCAGGCAGCTCAAGTTATGTTCACCAATGGTGGAGCGATGGAAATCAGGGATGCTCAAGAGGCCAGAATTAGAGGAGTGCAGGTATCTCGGAGGGTTGTAGGGCTGGAGGAGAGTACAGAGGTAAGAAACGGCGAGCCCATGGAGGGATCTGAAAACGAGGGTGAGAATTTTAAAATCAAGGCGTTGCTTAACCAGGAACCAATGTAGGTCAGCGAGCACAGGGGTGATGGGTGAACGGGACTTGGTGCGAGTTAGGACATGGGCAGCCGAGTTTTGGATGACCTCAGGTTTACGGAGGGTAGAAGAAAACGCTTTACAGAAGCCTGTGTCCACTTCACCATTAATGTGTTGGAACGCTGTGAAATTTAAAAAAATTGGACATAAAATCTGCACGGAGTGGAGAGCACAAGTTCAGTTCCTCCATTTTACCACGTTTCGTTCACAGCCACACTGTTTTACAGGAGACTGAGCACAGGGAGGAACACAAACCAGAAGAAGTGTCATGCTCAGGCCACAAGGTGGCCGGATTGGAGTATCATTGACGGGTGTCCTGGGGCAAGTTAACCACTCACATTCTTTGTGCATAGCCCAAAGGTGATAGATAAGACTGGGCCGAACAAAGAGGATCTCTGACCCTCCAAAAGAATGTACAAATGTGGCTACATATTTACAAGTACAACAACAACAACTTGTATTTATATAGCACCTTTAACATAGTTAAACGTCCCACGGCGCTTCACTGGAGCGTTATAAGACAAAAAATTTGACACTGAGCCACATAAGGAGAAATTAGGGCAGGTGACCAAAAGATGGTCAAAGAGGTAGGTTTTAAGGAGCGTCTTAAAGGAGGAAAGAGTGGTAGAGAGTCGGAGCAGTTTAGGCAGGGAATTGCAGAGCTTCGGGCCTTGGCAACAGAAGGCACGGCCACCAATGGTTGAGCGATTATAATCAGGGATGCTCAAGAGGGCAGACAAGCACATATACAAAATGTCCGAATGGTTCCTTATCGCCTTCTATAGAACTGATTAAATGAGCAAGTAACCTTTCAGATCTTATAGCCAAGGTCAAGATTCTCTCTCCCACGACCCCCCAACTGTCCTGTAAGTCCCAGCTTGTGTCACATTTGGACTCTTGCTCTCTGACAATCTGCTTTCCATGCCAAAATCTGCTACGTTTCTTCAATTTTTTATTTTCCTAACCAAGATCATTTAAAATTTTTGTTCACAAGTATTTCAGGGCAGACGTCATGTTTTGGCTAAGTATTCAAGGTTGCTTACTCTTCATATTAAATCCCCAGCTTCTTGGTAGAAATTACATTTGAGATGCTGTATAATTTTTGTCCTTTTGCTTAACAAGGCTAAAGATGTTGTGGTCAAAGCATGCAATAGAAAAGAAAATGTTTAGTCTGTTTTGCAACAAAGCCTGTCCTATTGAGCGGTAACAGATAAAGCTGGATGGCAGGTTTCTGTTTACCGTCCCTCACACAGTGGCCCTAATGTTGGGAGGGGATGCAGGTAGGAGGTGTTTCCTCATATATACACATATCGGGAAAGGATGAACAGGCTGGGTCTCTTTTCTCTTGAAAAAGAAGGCTGAGGGGTGACCTAATAGAGGTCTATAAAATTCTGAAAGGATTTGATAGAGTGGATACAGAGAGAATGTTTCCACTTGTGGGAAGAGCATAACTAGAGGCCATCAATATAAGATAGTCACCAAGAAATCCAATAGGGAATTCAGAAGAAACTTCTTTACCCAAAGAATGTGGAACTCGCTACCACAGGGAGTGGTTGAAGCGAATAGTATAGATACATTTAAGGGGAGGCTGGACAAACATATGAGGGAGAAAGGAATAGAGGGTTACGCTGATAGATTTAGATGAGGAAAGATGGGAGGAGGCTCGAGTGGAGCATAAACACCAGCTTGGACTAGTTGGGCCGAAGGGCCTGTTTCTTGGCTGTATATCCTATGTAAAAGAGAGAATTGGCCAAAATTTACCCTGAGGCCTGCTACGGCAAAGTTTTAGGGGGTTAGTTAAGAAGTGCAGTACTGAAGTGGAGTCCTTGTATTGTCAGCGTTGCTGTCCTCCAGATGAGATGTTGAACTGGATCCCATAGTTCCAGTAGTTCAGATGAACATTAAAAATTCCTTGCCACTATATTTTTTTTAATTTCTTAATTCACAGGATGTGGGCATTGCTGGCAAGGCCAGCATTTATTGCCCATCCCTAATTGCCCTGGAGAAAGTGGCGGTGAGCTGCCTTCTTGAACCGCTGCAGTCCGTGTGGTGAAGGTACTCCCACAGTGTAGTTAGGTAATGACTTCCAGGATTTTGACCCAGCAATGATGAAGGAACGGCTAGTAATATTTCCAAGTCAGGATGGTGTGTGACTTGGAGGGGAACTTGGAGGTGATGGTGTTACCATGCACCTGCTGCCCTTGTCCTTCTAGGTGGTAGAGGTTGCGGGTTTGGGAGATGCTGTCGAAGAAGCTTTGGTGAGTTGTAGATGGTACACAATGCAAGAAGAGAGAGGGTGTCCTGGACAATACTCCTCCCTCAACCGACACCGCCAATAAACAGATTGATGAATTGATCATCTCATGGCTGTTTCTTGGGATGTTGCTGGTGCATTTGCCAACCTAACAATCGCTGCACTCTTTAAAAAGTAATTAATTGTTGGAAGCACTTTGAGGCGTTTCTACATGATAAGGTCCTCTATAAATGGAAGTTTTATTATTAAATGATCGATGATGCGTGGAGAGGAATAACTTCAGGAGGGAGGGAAGAAACAAAAAAAATGCTAATTGTGCAGGTTTGACCCCTGCGTTCAGAATATTATATTTCAATTAATTTTATTTGCAGCACACCTGAACAGGAGCAAATGACCGTGATGTGGTTAAGCTGGATGATCAGAGAGGAGGCATATTTTGAGAGGTGAGATTCAATGTTGGGTCCATGCTTTCAGCAGTATTCCTGCATTTTACCCGTAAAGTAAGGTCTCGGGCTAGAATTTTCAGTTGGTGTGAAGTTAACTAGAAGCAGCTGATCCGAGTTGGACCAGATGGCTTCATCTTCTAAAAAGGTGCCTTATCAGCCAAATCCGATCCAGGTGAGAGCATTTAATTAGAGCAGCGGCTTCTCCCCGCGTCTCGGCCATCATTCCTCCCTCGAACTATGTTACCAAAATAAAGGTGACGTGTTCGTCCATCTCATTACTATGTGTGGGTTCTTGCTGTACGCAAAATGGCTGCCACAATTGTCTACATAACCAGTCAGTGCATTGCAAAGTAATTCAATGTACATTAAGTGCTTTGAGATGTGTCTAAGCGATGTGATAGGCGCTAAAGCAGGTTTTTCTTTCATCAGTACGAGCAGATCCCCTGTGGCTTTGCTTACGATAAGTCAGATGATATGCAGTTCTATAACAAGAGCGTTATACCAGATCACGCATACTGGGCCAAAATTTGCCGGAGGTGGGCAGCTTACTTTGTCTGCCGTTAGTTAGACTTGCCCTTGCATGTTTAGGTTTTTTAAATTTTTTGCATGGCAAGTTGCTGAACGTGCGAGCCACTAGGGAAACTGGGCATCTGGGACCTAAGTGAACAGGGAAAGCAACTGTGTATCTCCTTAACCAATCAGATTGAACGATTGTGAAATTAACAGCACCAGGACCGAGAAGGAAGTGTAAATTAGAGTGGGTGCATTCAATGGAAAATCGGGTACAGAAAGAGAAATAAAGAGAGGGAAAGAAAGATTGGATTAAGAGAGAGAGAAAAAAGAGATTTTTTTAATTTTACATTTTTAAAATCTCCAACAATAATTAAAACCTGAAGGAATGAGACTCCACTTGTAATAGTTAATTTTCAATTCCAGAGAGGTTGACTGGCAGTAATTAACACTTATCACGTCATTAAAAGGGTACTTGGTCTGAAGTGGACAAGGTGTAACTTTCTGTGGCGAGTTTAGTTCGTATCTACCGCACAAATACAGCAATTTCACGCCATTCATTGTATTTTAGTGGTGAGGCAGACAGCGAGTTGCCATTTTCGCGAAGCTAACAACGGAGTGGTGCAACTCAGACACCAACTCTTGGATATTTGAATTTAACCCCTCATCTTCCCCTCACCATTTGCGCATAAATAACAGTGAGCGCCATTAGTCTCGCCTCAACTGCTAAAGTGTTAATGCAGATCCGTTTTTCGGATGAAACGTTAAACCGAGACCCCATCTGTCCTCTCAGTGGACATAAAAGATCTCATAGCACTGAATCAGAAGGTCGTGGGTTCAAGTCCCACGCCAGAGACCTAAGCACAAAATCTAGCTGACACTTCAGTGCAGTACTGAAGGACTGCTGCACTGTCGGAGATGCCGTATTTTGGATGAGACGTTAAACCGAGACCCTGTCTGCTCTCTCAGGTGGAAGTAAAAGATCCCATGACGCTCTTTTGAAGAAGAGCAGGGGAGTTATCCCCGATGTCCTGGGCAACATTTATCCCTCAATCAACATCACTAAAACATATTATCTGGACATTATCACATTGCTGTTTGTGGGAGCTTGCTGTGTGAAAATTGGCTGCTGCATTTACCTACATTACAACAGTGACTACACTTCAAAAGTACTTCATTGGCTGTAAAGTGCTTTGAGACGTCCTGAGGTCATGAAAGGCATTATATAAATGCAAGTTTTTTTTTTAAGGCTACAAAATCTAATTGCTGAACAACCCCGAAGTTAACTGCTGTTTGATGAGGAAATTCTGCAGATTGCCAGGTGCCTGTAAATTTCTAGCTCTAGGACAACCTGTAAATTTTTCTCACTGGCAAATAACCTGTAATATACCAGAAATTGCTTCCTTTGCTTTTTTTAGATATACTTTTGACAATTTGAAGTTTAATGTCTGAAATGTGATAAGTTCTCTCTGAACTATTAAACAGTGCCCGTCCAAATGGCCAACTCGAGCAACATTGGCAGTGGCCTGGGAGCAGCCTCCGAGCTCCTGTGTCGTGCCACATGTGTTGCGCACCCAATGGGGAGGGGCGAGAAACTGAAATGGGATAAATACCTAAGTAAAATGATTCTTTTTTAGATATGTTTGGGCCGGGTTAGAAAATAGGTCACGTGTTTTAACACACTGTGCTGTCCAGATCTCAGCTTTCACGATGAAAGAATATTTTTTTATTCATTGGATGTCGGCTAGGTCAGCATTTATTGCCCATCCCTAATTGCCCTTGAGAAGGTGGTGGTCAGCCGCTAGGCATTTCAGCAGGCAGTTAAGAGTCAATCAAATTGCTGTGGGTCTGGAGTCACATATAGGCCAGACCAGGTAAGGACGGCAGATTTCCTTCCCTAGAGGACATTAGTGAACCAGATGGGTTTTTACAACAATCGTTACTGATGCTAGCTTTTTATTCCAGATTTTTATTTCATTGAATTTAAATTCCCCGGCTGCCGTGGTGGGATTTGAACTCGTGTCTCCGGATCATTAGTCCAGGCCTCTGGATTACTAGTCCAGTAACAGAACCACTATGCTACAATACCCCTATAATGACTTACCCACAACACTTGGATGGAGTGAAGTAACACTGTTTTCTTGTGTATGTTCCAGTACCACAGGGGTCTCTGCTTCATTTGGTGAGATGCTGCTACTGGTTGCAATGTATTTCCATAGCAACCAACTCAGTGCCATCATCGACTTGGTGTGTTCCACTCTGGGGATGAAGGTAAGTCTGACTCTGTCTCTTTTTTTTTAGTTGTAGTTTACAGGTGTTGAGAAAATGAAAGCAGTTGCCATTTAGCCAAAGGCTTCTCCTAAACATTTTTTGGGGGATATTCACCACATGCGCGTGCACACATTCTTTTTTTTCCATTCTGTTCACCCAGGGCTGTTCATCACTTGTAAGTGACGTGATCCCACGCTGCAGCTAATGCTGTCTTAGTCACCAGGGCGCGTACAAGAGCTAACAGGAGCCCAATGATCCCTCCCTCTGGGGATTTACTTGGCTTCTGCTGTAGCATTGAAGCAGATGTGGGAAGTTGTTGGCGGTGCTGTGGCTGTTAACCTTCCAGCTGTTCATGAGTATTATTGAAACCCTAATGTTTGACCAATAAATTACAAAAAAGAAAAACATTGTGACGTTTTTCTACAAAATAGAAACTGAATTTGGCAGGAAGGGAACAGAAATGATATGACCGTGCAGGATGTTGATGTGCTGACACACTGCCCTCGAGTGGTAACATTCAAGTTTGCTTGGGAGTTTCCTTATAGCCAGTTCTCAGTTTCTCCTTTCCCATCGGGAAGACAATCTGAGCAGAGGGTGTAGGTGAGTTCTCTGCTCCTCCCCCAAACAATAGAGGGGAATATTGAAGGATGAATTGGGTCATCTGAGCCCACTGTTCTGAGGGCGTGATTAGAGTAGTCACCCAGAAGCAGAGATACTCCCCCCTCAACCGAGGCTTGAAGCATGGTGTGACAGGAAGGAAGCCAATAAATACACAGTGTGATTGGAGGAAGAATGTTGCATTTAAACAACAACAACAACTTGCATTTATATTGCACCTTCAATATTGAAAAATGCCCCAAAGTGCTTTACAGAAACATTATCAAAACAAAAAAGGAGATATTAGGTGGGGGTGAGCAAAAGCTTAGTCAAAGGTGGGTTTTAAAGAGGCTCTTAAAGGAGGACAAGGAATTGGAGGGGTTTAGGGATGGAATTCCAAGCATAAAACCTGGGTGGCTGAAGACCGGCTGCCAACCGTGGGGCAACAGGCCAGTGTCAGACTAATGGACAGTTCGGGCAGGGAGTGTTGGAGGGCTGGAGAAAATAACCAAGATGGGGAGGTGTAAGGCCGTGAGGGGATTTGAACAGAAGCATGAGAATTTTGAACTTGAGGTGTTGGGGGGCCAGGAGCCAATGTAGGTCAGCAATGACGGGGGTGACGGGTTAGCAGTACTTAGTGTGGGATACGATGCAGGCCATAGGGTTTTAGATGAGCTCAAGTTTATGAAGGTTGGAAGATGGGAGGTTGGCCAGGAGAGCATTGGAATAGTCTAATCTGATGGGGACTGGCATGGATGAGGGTTTCATTGGCAGATGGGCTCTGGTAGGGGCGGAGGTGGCCAATATTTCAACTCCCGCTCCGGACAGGGAACCTCCCTCACCAATAGCGCATATTGGAAATTCCAGCAATGTGAAGTCAGAAAATGACCCCTTAAATGTTAACTTTGTAAATGCGTGTTGCTCTGAGATGAAGCTTTACCTGTAGGGGACTGTATTGAGGCCGTGCTGGTCTTCCCTGTTGAAAGAAACTGAAACTGAAACTAACAGCCTTATAATTTCTGGCTTAGATTGCAATTAAACCAAGCTCACTGAACAGGATGAAAACCATCTTCACACAGGAGATATTCACGGAACAGGTGAGTCCCCATTTTGCTCACACCTTTACCTTTACCTTTGCATTTGGAGATAGGGGAACACTATCAGCGCCTGTAAAGTTTTCAATTCTTGTCCAATTTGAATCACAAATCTCTGTGTACTTGACTTGAGACTTTCATCCTCTGACCCTCTGCACTTTCCCTTGTCTTTCAGCTAAAGTAGAAAGAACTTGCATTTACACAGGCCTCATCACATCTTGCAGAAACATCCCAAAGTGCGTCACATACAATGAGTTATTTTGAAGTGCAGTTGTTGCTATGTATGCAAATGTAGCAACCATTTTATGCACAGCAAGGTCCCCCATACAGGAGTGAGATGAATGACCAGTTAATCTATTTTTGACAGTGTTATTTGGGGGAGCAATGTTTGCCAGGAAACCTAAATGTGTTTAGAATAGTGCCATGGGATCCTTAATGTTCAGTTGAACCTTCGGAACAGGTGGATAGGACCTCAGTTTAACGTATTAAGACTCCAAGGTAGAACATTACCCACCGCACTCCACCTAGCTATCATACACACATACTGTTGTCTAACTCCCATGATAGACTGAGGGGAAAATCTCCTGCTCTATGGCACTAAGCCATAGATCAGGTATGTACCAGGTTCTTTTTTTTTTATTCGTTTATGGGATCAGGGCGTCGCTGGCAATGCCAGCATTTATTGCCCATCCCTAGTTGCCCTTGAGAAGGTAGTGGTGAGCTGCCGCCTTTAACCGCTGCAGTCCGTGTGGTGATGGTACTCCCACAGTGCTGTTAGGGAGGGAGTTCCAGGATTTTGACCCAGCGACGATGAAGGATCGGCGATATACTTCTAAGTCAGGATGGTGTGTGACTTGGAGGAGAACTTGGAGGTGGTGGTGTTCCCATGCGCCTGCTGTCCTTGTCCTTCTAGGTGGAAGAGGTCACGGGTTTGGGAGGTGCTGCCGAAGAAGCCTTGGCGAGTTGCTGCAGTGCATCTTGTAGATGGTACACACTGCAGCCAAGGTACGCCGGTGGTGGAGGGAGTGAATGTTTAAGGTGGTGGATGGGATGCCAATCAAGCGGGCTGCTTTGTCCTGGATGGTGTCGAGCTTCTTGAGTGTTGTTGGAGCTGCACTCATCCAGGCAAGTGGAGAGTATTCCATCACACTCCTTACTTGTGCCTTGTAGATGGTGGAAAGGCTTTGGGGAGTCAGGAGGTGAGACACTCGCCGCAGAATACCTAGCCTCTGACCTGCTCTTGTTGCCACAGTATTTAGGTGGCTGGTCCAGTTAAGTTTCTGGTTAATGGTGACCCCCCCCAGGATGTTGATAGTGGGGGATTCGGCGATGGTAATGCCATTGAATGTCAAATGTGAGAAGTTGCACAACACCAGGTTATAGTCCAACAGCTTTATTTGAAATCACAAGCTTTTGGAGCGCTGCTCCTTCGTCAGGTGACTTCACCTGATGAAGGAGCAGCGCTCCGAAAGCTTGTGATTTCAAATAAAGCTGTTGGACTATAACCTGGTGTTGTGCGACTTCTCACATTTGTCCACACCAGTCCAACACTGTCATCTCCACATCATTGAATGTCAAGGGGAGGTGGTTAGACTCTTGCTTGTTGGAGATAGTCATTGCCTGGCACTTCTGTGGCGCGAATGTTACCTGCCACTTATCAGCCCAAGCCTGAACGTCGTCCAGGTCTTGTTGCATGCGGGCATGGACTGCTTCATTATCTGTGGAGTTGTGAATGGCGCTGAACACTGTGCAGTCATCAGCGAAGATCCCCATTTCTGACCTTATGTTGGAGGGAAGGTCATTGATGAAGCAGCTGAAGATGGTTGGGCCTAGGACACTGCCCTGAGGAACTCCTGCAGCGATGATTGACCTTCAACCACCACAACCATCTTCCTTTGTGCTAGGTATGACTCCAGCCAGTGGAGCATTTTCCCCCTGATTCCCATTGACTTCAGTTTTACTAGGGCTCCTTGATGCCAGACTTGGTCAAATGCTGCCTTGATGTCAAGAGCAGTCACTCTCACCTCTGGAATTCAGCTCATTTGTCCATGTTTGGACCAAGGCTGTAATGAGGTCGGGAGCCGAGTGGTCTTGGCGGAACCCAAACTTGAAGGGATAATTACTAGTCCTAGGCCCTTTAGGGCTACCCCGGATCAGGCGTACTCCTCAGACGTTCATTTCAACTAAAGTTTGAGGTAGCCGAATCCTAAAGACGCTTAATTGGGTCTAACGGTCTGGACCATCTCTCCCTAAAGGAAAGGAACAACCTGAAAATGTTACCGTCCTCCAGATAGCACTTTTAATAAGTTTAGCTAGACTGTAAGGTTCCGGATATTATGAGGGTCTGGAAAACTCCCCCAGAATTCTGCAACTCCTCACCAAAGAGTGTACAGAGATTGAGTTTGCGAGTTTGATACAGAAGTATTATGTGAGATAATTCTAAAAATATATAGATTTATTAAAGAACCGACATATAATTTACAGTTGGTGAGTCAATCGCAACATTAACAGTTCCAAAACAGAAAGCTTACAATTCTATTATCAGAGATCCTTACTCTCAAATCTTAACTTCGCTACAGTTTTACAGTTCTTAGTCTTATTCAGGATATCCACCAAAATCAAATACAGTACCTTGATCCCCGAGATACAAAGAGTTGTAGACTTACAGAGCCTGCCACTGAAGCCGAGAATCACGTTGCCCCTTTACAGCGCGTCTATTATCCTATTTGAGAGTTCAATATTTATACCCTTTTCCAGCGGTATCTCCTTTTAAGGTTTTCTGCTGATGTAAGCTAATTATCTCTAGTCATTTTTCTGCTGATTTCTGCAATTCTTAGTCACTCCAGCTGGTAGCAATCCAGACTCGTGTCTCCTCTAGGTGTTCCAAGCTTACCATAAAAAACGGTGTAACAGCAGGTGCATTTTATTTGATGTCATTTTTACTAAGGCCTTCTGTTTGTGCCTCTTTACGAAGTGTAAATTAGAACACCTTAACCAAGGTGATCTTTTGTTTTGTTCCGAAAGGTTCAGACTGTCAGGAGCCTTTAACCTTCTGTTTCAGTAAGGTTATTGATTCAGTGTCAACAACTATCTTATCTCTATTGCCAGAATGCTACTACAGCTTTTTCAGTTAGGTTTCCAGACCCAGTTTGTCATGTTTTAATAAGGCCAGATTCTTTCATAGAATGGTGTATTTTTCTGAATAGGTTATATGGCTTATTCCTTCACAAACTGGGCATCAGTGAGCAGGTTATTGGTGAGTAAGTGCCGCTTGATAGCACTGTCGATGACACCTTCCATCACTTTGCTGATGATTGAGAGTAGACTGATGGGACGATAATTGGTCGGGTTGGATTTGTCCTGCTTTTTGTGGACAGGACAGACCTGGGCAGTTTTCCACATTGTCAGATAGATGCCAGTGTTGTAGCTGTACTGGAATAGCTTGGCTAGAGGCACGGCTAGTTCTGGAGCACAAGTCTTCAGTGCGATAGCTGGGATGTTGCCGGGGCCCATAGCCTTTTCTGTATCCAGTGCGCTCAGCCGTTTCTTGATATCACGTGGAGTGAATTGAATTGGCTGAAGAATGGCTTCTGTGATGGTGGGGACCTCAGGAGTAGGCCGATACGGATCATCCACTCGGGACTTCTGGCTGAAGTTGATTGTAAACGCTTCAGTCTTGTCTTTTGCACTCACGTGCTGGGCTCCACCATCATTGAGGATGGGGATATTCTTGGAGCCTCCTCCTCCCGTTAATTGTTTAATGGTCCTCCACCATTCACGACTGGATGTGGCAGGACTGCAGAGCTTTGATCTGATCCGTTGATTGTGGGATTGCACCTCAATTTTAGGTACGCCTGGTGCTGCTCCTGGCATGCTCTTCTACACTCGTCATTGAACCAGGGTTGGTGGTAATGGTAAAGTGAGGGATATAAAAACATAGAACAGTACAGCACAGTACAGGCCCTTCGGCCCTCGATGTTGTGCCGAGCATTGTCCGAGACCAAGATCAAGCTATCACACTCCCTATCACTCTGGTGTGCTCCATGTGCTTATCCAATAACCGCTTGAAAGTTCCTAAAGTGTCCGACTCCACTATCACAGCAGGCAGTCCATTCCACACCCCAACCACTCTCTGAGTAAAGAATCTACCTCGGACATCCCTTCTATATCTCCCCCCATGCACCTTATAGTTATGCCCCCTTGTAACAGCTGCCTCTACCCGAGGAAATAGTCTCTGAACATCCACTCTATCTATCCCCCTCATCATCTTATAAACCTCTATTAAGTCGCCTCTCATCCTCCTCCGCTCTAAAGAGAAAAGCCCCAACTCCCTCAATCTTTCCTCATAAGACCTCCCCCCCAAACCAGGCAGCATCCTGGTAAATCTCCTTTGCACTCTTTCCAATGCTTCCACGTCCTTCCTATAGTGAGGTGACCAGAACTGCACACAATATTCCAAATGTGGTCTCACCAAGGTCCTGTACATTTGCAGCATAACCTCACGGTTCTTAAACTCAAACCCTCTGTTAATAAACGCCAACACACCATAGGCCTTCTTTACTGCTCTATCCACTTGAGTGGCAACCTTCAGAGATCTGTGGATATGAACCCCCAGATCCCTCTGCTCCTCCACGTTCCTCAGAACCCTGCCATTGACCCTGTAATCCTTATTCAAATTTGCCCTACCAAAATGAATCACCTCGCACTTATCAGGGTTAAATTCCATCTGCCATTTTTCGGCCCAGCTCTGCATCCTATCAATGTCTCTTTGCAGCCGACAACAGCCCTCCACCTCATCCACTGCTCCACCAATCTTGGTGTCATCAGCAAATTTACTGATCCACCCTTCAGTCCCCTCCTCCAAGTCATTGATAAAAATCACAAACAGCAGAGGACCCAGCACCGACCCCTGTGGCACACCGCTGGTAACTGGTCTCCAGTCCGAAAATGTTCCATCCACCACCACCCTCTGCCTTCTATGAGATAGCCAGTTACTTATCCAATCGGCCAAATTTCCCTCTATCCCACAACTCCTTACTTTCTTCATGAGCCGACCATGGGGAACCTTATCAAACGCCTTACTAAAATCCATGTATACGACATCAACTGCTCTACCTTCATCTACACACTTAGTTACCTCCTCAAAGAATTCAATCAAATTTGTTAGGCAAGACTTGCCCTTCACGAATCCGTGTTGACTATCCCTGATTAAGTTGCCCCTTTCCAAATGGTCATAAATCCTATCCCTCAGGACCTTTTCCATTATCTTACCAACCACCGAAGTAAGACTAACCGGCCTATAATTACCAGGGTCATTCCTATTTCCTTTCTTGAAGAGAGGAACAACATTCGCCACTCTCCAGTCCTCTGGCACCATTCCCGTGGACAGTGAGGACCCAAAGATCAAAGCCAGAGGCTCTGCAATCTCCTCCCTTGCCTCCCAAAGAATCCTAGGATATATCCCATCTGGCCCAGGGGACTTATCGACCCTCAGGTTCTTCAAAATTGCTAAACATCTTCCCTCAGAACATCTACCACCTCCAGCCTATCCACCTTTATCACACTCTCATCCTCAAGAACATGGCCCCTCTCCTCGGTGAACACTGACGAAAAGTATTCATTCATCACCTCTCCTATTTCTTCTGACTCCATGCACAAGTTCCCACTACTGTCCTTGACCGGCCCTACCCTCACTCTGGTCATTCTTTTATTTCTCACATAAGAGTAAAAGGCCTTGGGGTTTTTCTTGATCCGACCCGCCAAGGACTTCTCATGCCCCCTCCTAGCTCTCCTAAGCTCTTTTTTTAGCTCATTCCTTGCTACCTTGTACCCCTCAATCGACCCAACTGAACCTTGTTTTCTCATCCTTACATACGCTTCCTTTTTCCTCTTGACTAGACATTCAACCTCTTTTGTGATATGCCGGGCCATGAGGTTACAGATTGTGGTGGAATACAATTCTGCTGCTGCTGCTGCTGCTGATGATGGCCCACAGCGCCTCATGGATGCCCAGTTTTGAGCTGCTAGATCTGTTCTGAATCTATCCCATTTAGCACGTTGGTAGTGCCACACAACACGATGGAGGGTGTTCTCAGTGTGAAGACGGGACTTCGTCTCCTCAATGATTGTGCGGTGGTCACTGCTGTCATGGAGGTTTTTCCCTCGTGTTGGTTCTCTCACCACCTGTCGCAGACCCAGACTGGCAGCTATGTCCTTCAGGACTCGGCCAGCTCGGTCAGTGGTGGTGCTACCGAGCCACTCTTGGTGACCCACCCAGAATACATTCTGTGCCCTTGCTACTCTCAGTGCTTCTTCCAATTGGTGTTCAACATGGAGGAGTACAGATTCATCAGCTGAGGGAGGGCGGTAGGTGGTAATCAGCAGGAGGTTTCCTTGCCCATGCTTGACCTGAAGCCATGAAACTTCATGGGGTCCAGAGTCAATGTTGAGGACTCCCAGGGCCACTCCTTCCCGACTGTATACCACTGTGCCGCCACCTCTGGTGGGTCTGTCCTGCCGTGGGACAGGACATACCCAGGGATGGTGATGGAGGAGTTCGGGACATTGGCTGAAAGGTATGATTCTGTGAGTATGACTATGACAGCTCTCCCAATTTTGGCACAGGGTTGACTGGGCTGGGTGTGCCATTGCAGTGTCCGTAGCCGGTGCCGAGGTCGATGCCGGGTGGTCCATCCGGTTTCTTATTATTTTGTTTCGTAGCGGTTAGTTACAACTGAGTGACTTGCTAGGGCAGTTAAGAGTCAACCACATTGCTGTGGGTCTGGAGTCACATATAGGCCAGACCAGGTAAGGACGGCAGATTTCCTTCCCTAAAGGACATTAGTGAACCAGATGGGTTTTTACGACAATCCGATAGTTTCATGGTTACCAATCCTGATACTAGCTTTTTATTCCAGATTTATTTAATTAACTGAATTTAAATTCCCCAGCTGCCGTGGTGGGATTTGAACTCACGTCTCTGGATCATTAGTCCGGGCCTCTGGATTACTAGCCCAGTGACATTACCACTATGCTACCGTTCCCGGTATGGAATCCCAGTTTGTAGTGAGTTAACTGAGCTGGGGCAACAGTAGGGTCTCAGTATTCCTGGGCTTGGGAGGGGAAGAATTGGCTGGGATTCTTGCACCTGAATGCCATCCAGTGAATCGTGCATGAAATATGCATGCATGTGAACGTTGGGTGACACCAGCTGATGCTCACTGTCTCAGCCCCCACATAAAGCACAGCCACTTGCGCAAGGTACCACACAAGCGGCTGCTGTGGAGACATAGCCCAGCATGAGTCAGGAGCGGTAGGTGCAAACGAGAAGGAAAATATTATACACAGTTACCAATTAAGCAGAAACCAGTATGTGATCAGTTTACGTGGGTGCAACTGGCTTTATTTCTGCTTGTGTGGGGGAGGCACAGTGCTGCGCACAGACAAGTTCTATAGAAACTGAGTTAGGAAACATTAACCTTTTATAATACAGATTTTAAATAGTTTAATTTTTTTCAGGTTACCTAGATTCGTATCTTTGCTACTTGGAGAGTGCAGATGCAGTCTGGTGCTCAGTGCTGTGCCAGTGTGCCTTGGGTTGATTTCCAGGATGCGTGAGACACCAACCAGGCAGGATACCCCAACTGACTGGGGACTGGGAAACCAACCGTGCCTCCTCCCATTCCATAGCACTGAGAGTTTGAGCTCTCGCCCTCTGTGCCGGCTTTTTAAATATTTTTTTTCTCTGTTAGTGTCAGCCGTGGCTCAGTGGGTAGCACTCTCGCCTCTGAGTCAGAAGGTTGTGAGTTCAAGTCCCACTCCAGAGACTTGAGCACAAAAATCTAGGCTGACACTCCAGTGCAGTACTGAGGGAGCGCTGCACTGTCAGAGGTGGTGTCTTTCGGATGAGACGTTTAAACCGAGGCCCTGTCTGCTCTCCGGAGGATGTAAAAGATCCCACGGCACTATTTCGAAGAAGAGCAGGGGAGTTCTCCCCGGTGTCCTGGCCAATATTTATCCCTCAGCCAATGTCACTAGTAACAGATTATCTGGTCATTATCACATTGCTGTTTGTGGGATCTTGCTGTGCGAAATATGGCTGCCGCGTTTCCTACATTACAACAGTGACTACACTTTTTTTTTTAAGTACTTCATTGGCTGTAAAGCACTTTTGGACATACGGTGGTTGTGAAAGGCGCTATAGAAATACAATCTGTCTTTCAGTTTTCAAGTTATATATTTGGAGCACGAGTTTGAAAATGAGAAAATGCCTTTCATCCTGTCATTCATAACAAGTTACCGGGTCGTGTACAGTGATGGTGCTGACTCTTGCCTGGCCAGGGGTGAAGTACCTCAGTACCTCCTGCAGGCCAAAGAGCAGGAACCTGGGCAGGTAGAAGGATGACACATGTAAACCTCCTTCCTGCCATCGTGCGATGCAATGTGTGGGATCAATTTTTAAACGAGGGACTTTAATTTTGAATATTAAATTTAATGACATGCTAATCACATTCTCGTATTTCTTTCTAATTTTAGGTAGTTACTGCCCACGCCGTGCGTGTACCTGTTACCGGCAACCTGAGTGCCACCATCACTGGGTTCTTGCCCATACACTGTATTTACCAGTTGTTAAGAAGTCGTGCTTTCACCAAGCACAAGGTTTCCATCAAGGTACGGAAGTACTTTCACTTGCATTTATTGCATTCAGAATTGTATTTTTTTTTACTATAATAGGGACTTGTAGCTTGCTCATGGCATCACCCACGGTCAGTCGATGAATGTCAGGTTCTTTTTAGTATACAAGATGGTGATGGAATTGGGAAGGAGACTTCAGAAACTCGCTGCATGTAGCCACCTAGTGGCCAGAGCCCGCAAATACATTGTGACAGTTGACATAACAAATTTTAATAGGAAATGTTTACATAGCAAACTACAGTGGTAAATTATGACACAAAAATGTGACCAAAAATTGTAGCAACAGGAAGTAAGCTTTGTGGACAGAAAATGCATGCCCTATGCAAAATATATGGGGAGGGAGGAGGCTCGTGTGGAGCATAAACACTGACATGGACCAGTTGGGCCGAATGGCCTGTTTCTGTACTGTACATTCCATGTAAGATTTAAATTATATATAATGGCCCAAAAATTCGGCCGTTCCCGGGTGAGTACACAGTCCGTACTCACCCGTATTCATTCCCGAAGTGCCGGTTTCCTGCATGCACTGCGCATGCGCGGGAAACCAGAACTTCCGGTATGGTGAAGGGGGTGGTTCCTAGGTGAACCGCGTGCGCGCTAGAGGCTGCGCGCACGCAGCACACTTAGATTTTTTTTCAGGTTTCTACGCGAGGGTAAGTATTGAAGATTCTACGCTAATAAAAAGGAGGCGTAAGACCCCTTTTGAACAAGGTAAGTAGTTAATTAAGTATAATTTTAAATTTTTTTCAACAGGTTTATCTTTTTTAGATACTTTAAAGAAAGGTAAGTTTATTTTTATAACTTTTAAAAAGTATTTTAATTTTTTCAAAAATTTAAATTTTTGTTTAAAGTGGTTAATTTATTTAACTATAGTTATTTTATAAATGTGATGGTTTTTTAAAAATTTATTTGAAGTTTAGCTGTTCTTTTGGGGCCGATTTCAATTCACAGATTTGACAGGTCTCCTGTCAAATCTATGAATGAAAGATGGTCTGCTGCCATTGGCTCTCCATGGCCCACGTGATCCCAGGGGTCGCATCGCACTAACTGCGCCCCTGGAACACGCAAGCACTGCGCGCCGGCTCTTGGGAGAGGCCCAGGACCCGAAGTTCCTGTGGGCCCAAAACACAACGGCAAGCGCGGTGGGTAAGAGCGCGCGCGATCCTTACCCCCGCGGCAAGCCGGCCACCCGAATTTCTAGGCCTATATGTTTTATTCCTAATTTGTCTCTGCAAAGACATTACAATGAAGTGAGAAATAATGCTGGAAATGAAATGATTGATATTCCCATTGTACGTTTGTGATGAGGTTTCATGGCAGCAACTTAGAAACCCAACAAATAATCTTAGTGTTAAGGAAGTACTGCGATGTTTGTGTCACTACAAAGTGATTTCTACTTAGCAACACAGAAGTGTCGGTACAACTCTGGAGTCGAGTCCCAACCAGACAGTGGAGCAGAGCAGTGTGAAGCTGCCCCCCCCCCCCCAAGCCCGTGGTGGAGGAGTCTCGCGCCACTTGGGTTTGACTGTGGGCTGATCCCTGCTGTAAGAGGTTGAGTTATGAGAAAAAGACTGGAGAAATTGACTTTACAGCCTTAAAAGGTATCTGAGATGTGAGGTATGAAAGATAGTAAACGGTACGGAAAATGAGGGGATCCAGAACATTACCTCAATAAGATGAGTTGAAAAAAGCTGCGGATGCTCAGTCGTTGAGTATATTCAAGGCTGAGCTGAGATCGATAGATTTTTTTGGATTCTAGGGGAATCAAAGGATATGGGGATCGGGCGGGAAAGTGGAGTTGAGGTTGAAGCTCAGCCATGATATTGAATGGCAGAGCGGGCTCGAGGGGCCACACGGCCTACTCCTGCTCCTAATTCTTATGTTATTATGATGTTCAAACTAAATTGCAAGAGTACCGCACGGGACAGCAGCACAAACTATTACACTGAATGATTAATACACAGAATGTATCTCCTAGATAGAGTAGTATGGGTGACAATCCGGCAATGGTTTAGGAAACAGTTAATGGCTGTGGCATGTAGGGTCTTTCTGGATCGATAACTAAAATGGGCCAAATAGCCTTCCTCATCTGTAATTATCTTGCTGACCACTTTATGGAGTATAACACCAACGTAGTGTCAAACCTGGTTTGAGTTTAGAATTGCTTTTAACTGATTTGTGCTCGCAGCATGTCAAATTCAGAGGCCGGGAGTGGAGCTTTGTGCACACTCTTCTGCTTCTGAGGGTTTGATTCAGGGTCAGAAAATATAAACCAGGTACAGTACTGGCTGGCTGGAGCAATCTACAGTATATCATTACAAGGATCAGCTTAATGCTAGTTCACTGTGTGAAAGAAAAAGATTGCAGGGAAAGGTACAAAAAAACATGATTGGCTGACGTATGGAGGAGCCTAAACAGGAGCTATGTGCCAATCCA
Organism: Squalus acanthias; assembly: GCA_030390025.1. Taxonomy (NCBI): domain Eukaryota; kingdom Metazoa; phylum Chordata; class Chondrichthyes; order Squaliformes; family Squalidae; genus Squalus; species Squalus acanthias. Next base: position 4,037,492 of record CM059448.1, read on the forward strand.
CAGACACAAAGGGAAACTATGAAACTGGGTCAAGCCATCGGTTACAGAACAGCACCAAGGTGAACGCTGTAAAACAGTGAATTGCCTGCCCCCTCTGTTGAGAATGCTTTGGGCACAAAGCATAGAAAATACATTCCTGCTGATTAATGGGAGAAATGATTGAAGTGATTGTATTAAACTAGAGACTAAAAGACACTTGCAGCAGTGCTGCTCTTAACTGCACTTTGGCCCCGTGCCGTTGGGATTGAAGTCCCGTGATTTCCAACTGTTGAATTCTTTATCTTAATCTGGGTCAGCACTGAGGAGCGGTGGGTAGGAGGGGAAACATTGCAAGGCAATCCCTGCTGACCTTCCCCGACGGTCACAAGCCATGTCCTAGAGGCTACTTGTCCTTCATCTGTCTTGGACTGAGGAAGGAGGATTAATTGTTAAGAAAAGTTTAATCCCCTTAGTCAGAAAATGTAGAAAGGCTTGTGTGGCAAAATAAGTGATGTGATTACTCTAGCCTTGGTGCGGAGCAGGGAGAATAGCCTGAATTCCTACTGAAAATGGGTCGGTGCCTGAAGCGTGTCTCATTTCTCTGACTGTGCTTCTCCTGTGATGTCTGTTGCAGATGACGGGAGGTTCTGTAGGTACGGATATGGAATACCCGTACCATCATTAATACACGTGCATAAATATCTAACATTCAGGCACCTGGGTGTGAATCCAGCCTAGACTATTGGCATGAAAGTTTCTGCTGTTAGGGTCCCAAGTCAAATGAACATTGTCCTTCTCGGTCCAGCTTCTGATGGGTTTGTGTATCTGGGAAATGCCTGGTCCCCAGTCAGGACATAGCCTGGTGAGCTATCCCAAACCCGTAATTAAGGACACTGGGAATTCTGTCTGCAATCCAGTGACAAACCCACTGTGGTTGGTGCTTCTTATGAAAGCTGATGGGAATAAATATTGCATTTTTCAAAATTATTTGTTAATTTACACTTTTAGGATTGGATTTACAGACAGATGTGTGAGACGACAACCCCTCTGCACCCTCAGCTAATCCCTCTGATCGACGTTTACATCAACTCCATCCTAACCCCGGCATCCAAGGCTAACCCTGAAGCCACAAACCAACCAATCACAGAACAGGAGGTCCTCAATATATTCAACGGCCTTACTTGGGTGAGATCAGTATCTGTAAAGCCAGCGGGTCTGAAATGAAGTGTTGCAAGTTGTGGTTCATGCTAGTGGAATACTGTACCTCGATATTGCATTTTGTTTTTGGAAACGTGAAAAAGATTGCTCTCCTATCCAATGTTCCCTTTAATTTTTTTTGGGTGCGCGGCCCATTCAAAGTACCGCACGTGCGCAGTTTTTCCCATTTAAAGCCAGTGAGCCGGCTGCGCTGAAGCTCCAGAGCGCCGCTCGGCCGCACAGCTTAAAGGGAACATTGCTCCTGTCCTTCCTGCCTTCCCCCCCCCCCCCCCCCCCCCGCCCGCCATGGTTTAGAGTCACAAGCCTGCTCCCTCTCTTCAAACCCACCCGTGTTTCCAGATTCAGCTCGTTTAAATAGCTTATATGAGCACCAACCTTTACTGCCACGTGGGGAATTGATGCTTGCAGCTAATCGAGGGAGGGAAGTTGCACAGTGTTACGTGTTTCCGCTCCTAATCCTTGGACATAATGCCTTGGGAACTGGTGCATTAAACAAAGGAGAATCGGGTCCACTGTGTCTGAGCTATACAGACGAGGAAGGTCCCATATTCAATCCCAGTCTGCACTGAGTTTGACTGGGGCAGCATGAGGGGAAAACTTGCAAGGATTTCCATTCTCGATTGCTATGCAGCGACCGACCCCCTTGCTGGGAATGCACGTGTGTAAACGCCGGGTAAGGACAGGATGAGGCTTGGTGTGATGCCTCCACAGTTGTATAGCCTGCCGAAACTCTGTGCCAAGGCAGGAAGAATGGCCACTTGGCTGAGATTCTGGACGACAATCGCTGCCTGTGGAACCGTACCCCAGTAAAGGGCTACAACCTTCCGAGCAAAAATAAAATGCTAATATTCAAACTCCTAACCTTGAATCAGAAATTTAAATGCCAGTTTTAAAATGAGTTGGGAGCATTATGATGGCATGCCCATTCTCCAACCCAGTATGATTTATGGTTTTGGGTTTGTTGGTGTGGAATTGTCACATTATGGGTGACTGAACTGCAGTGGTTTAATTTGTGCTTTCTAGCTGGTATTCCTGCAGAGCTGCGTGTGACTAGAAACAGAATGACACAAATTCCACCCCGGTGAAGGGTTTTCTTTCCACTGAACACTCCCTCACTTTAATCCTAGATGTAACAAATTATTTTAGCTGTATGACATATTCTCGTTATTCAGCACTTTGCTGAATGCGGATTTGTTTTAAAGTTGTATCTGAAGAGTGCATGTGAAAACGTTACGAGGGCATCGAGCATTAAATACAAAGTCGACCATTTAGAGGGAGCCGCTTTAGTCATTTTCCTGTGCTTATATATAGGGCGAGAACAACCGATGTCGACAGAGACACAGTATCACAGCCCAGCTGCTGGTCCTCTATTACACACTTTCATACGAGGAGATTCTATTGTCCAACGTGAAGTCAATAGGTATGTGTGTGTTTCTGCCTCACCCGGAGAAAGCGTTTCTTTTTAACCTCCCTCTTTCCTCTCGTTACCCCCCCCCCCCCCTCCCCCGCCATCCCAAGGATTTCTCTCCATAGGTATAGTAGCCCATGTTAAAAGCAGGCAGTCTGAGACACACACACACACTCCTCCTCTGCAGGCACCTCCACGTTGACCTACAGTAGGTGTAGCTTTCGAGGGAAACCGGTCTCGTATCTGGCTGGCTGGTCTTGATTTTTTTCTTTTTCTCTCTCACCCCACCAACAGACCGGCCTCCAGAAGCAGGGCAGACCAAACATGGTCTTCCCCATACAATAAGATAATCCAAGTTATCCGTGTCAGCCATGGCTCAGTGTTGACACTCTCGCCTCTGAGTCAGAAGGTTGTGGGTTCAAGCCCCACTCCAGGGACTTGAGCACAAAAATCCAGGCTGACCCTTCAATGTAGTAATAAGGGTCGGAGCTGCTGTCTTTCGGATGAGACGTTCGTCTGCCCTCTCAGGTGGACATAAAAGATCCCACGGCACTATTTGGAAGAAAAGCAGGGGAGTTCTCCCCGGTGCCCTGGCCAATATTTATGGCTCAATCAACATCACAAAAAACAGATTATCTGCTCATTATCACATTGCTGTTTGTGGGAGCTTGCTGTGTGCAAATTAGCTGCCGTGTTTCCCACATTACAACAGTGACTGCACTGCAAAAGTACTTCATTGGCTATAAAGCGCTTTAGGACACCCTGAGGTCGTGAAAGGTGCGATATAAATGCAATGTTCTTTTTTTCTTTAAGTTAGCCTGATATCTACCAGCAATTTGTTTTATCAAATTGAGTTGACCTAATGAGGGTTTTACTTTTCTTATTTGAAGCCTGGATTTTTTATTTGAAACGTTTGGATTGCTGCTCAGACTCCGTGTCTGTCGAAGTGGGTCATTGGTGGACGTGCTAACTATTTCCATCACTCTTGCATATAGCTACAATACAGAAGAAGCCCAAGTCCTACTCTGCAGCGCTGATGGACCAGATTCCTATCAAGTACTTGATTCGCCAGGCACAGGGGCTTCAACAGGAGCTGGGAGGTAAAGGCAAACTACATTGGAATCCGCAGGTTCCGATATAAGCACATTGCAACCCAGCCCCAATACTCTGACCTGGTGCAGCCATTTGTAATTGAAGATGTGTCTTGTTATAAATGTTTTTTTTTAATCCATCCAGCCCCATTGAAAAAAGATTTCATTGGAATTCATCTCTAGATGTTACGAGTAGAGGTCTTCCAATGGCTTAGTGGGTAAAGGTGGTGCCTGGAGTGGTACTGGGCCCTGGGTAAAGGTGGTACTGGGCCCTGGGTAAAGGTGGTACTGGGCCCTGGGTAATGGTGGTACTGGGCCCTGGGTAATGGTGCCTGGTCTGTTACTGGGCCCTGGGTAATGGTGGTGCCTGGAGTGGTACTGGGCCCTGGGTAAAGGTGGTACTGGGCCCTGGGTAAAGGTGCCTGGTCTGTTACTGGACCCTGGGTAAAGGTGGTGCCTGGTGTGGTACTGGGCCCTGGGTAAAGGTGGTGCCTGGTGTGGTACTGGGCCCTGGGTAAAGGTGGTGCCTGGTGTGGTACTGGGCCCTGGGTAAAGGTGGTGCCTGGTGTGGTACTGGGCTCTGGGTAAAGGTGGTGCCTGGTGTGGTACGGGGCTCTGGGTAAAGGTGGTGCCTGGTGTGGTACTGGGCCCTGGGTAAAGGTGGTGCCAGGTGTGGTACGGGGCTCTGGGTAAAGGTGGTGCCTGGTGTGGTACGGGGCTCTGGGTAAAGGTGGTGCCTGGTGTGGTACTGGGCCCTGGGTAAAGGTGGTGCCTGGTGTGGTACGGGGCTCTGGGTAAAGGTGGTGCCTGGTGTGGTACGGGGCTCTGGGTAATGGTGGTGCCTGGTGTGGTACGGGGCTCTGGGTAAAGGTGGTGCCTGGTGTGGTACGGGGCTCTGGGTAAAGGTGGTGCCTGGTGTGGTACGGGGCTGTGGGTAATGGTGGTGCCTGGTGTGGTACGGGGCTCTGGGTAAAGGTGGTGCCTGGTGTGGTACTGGGCCATTCCAATCGGGGAAGGTTTCGGGTTTGTGCCGAGTTAGCAAGTCTGATCTCGGGTAGTGATTTGGATGCTTAAAATTGGATTCTGCACCAACGTTCCCATTAAGCTGCGCGGCCACACAGCGGGCTGGAGGTCTCGCGCAGGCCGCTCGTTGGCTTTTACATTGAAGAAACCGCGCATGCGCGAAAATGTGAATGGGCTGCGCAGTCAGTTAAAGGGACCGCGCACCTAAAATAAAAATTAGAGGGAACATTGCTCAGCAACCCTGGGCCAGAGAGAGGGATAAAAAGACGGGCAGAGTTGCGACTCAAAGTCACTGTCCATTGACCCTGCTGGAAAGTGTGCGGACACTGGTTGCGGACAGGCTCGGGTTTGGATATGTTGCCTTCCAGCATTCGCTGTCAATGCACGCAGGTGAAGAACCGCCATGTGAGCTACTAAGATGCCGCTGCTGTCGGTGAGATCGAACCCCAGCAAGCATGAGCATCTCAGCAGAGGTGGGGGAGCACGGAGATTGGATTTGCTCCACTCACTTGCCCTACATGTCTGCCCTGTAATCTTGCTGTAATGCAAAAATACAGCTACAGTCCTCCAAACAATTAGCTCCCTCTTTTAACATGATGTTGGATCCTTTTTAGAAAAGAGCCATGTAAAGTTTCAGTGAAGTTGTACAGGTAGCTGCCAGCCTGGAGTGGGGACTATAATTAGTTCAAGTGTCAGCCCTGGCTCAGTTGGTGCCACTCTCGCCTCTGAGTCAGAAGGTTGCGAGTTCTAGTCCCACTCCAGGCTGACACTCCACTGCAGTGCTGAGGGAGTGCTGCACTGTCGGAGGTGCTGTCTTTCAGACGAGACGTTAAACCCTCTTGGGTGGATGTAAAAAGATCCCACGGCACTATTTCGAAGAAGAGCAGGGGAGTTCTCCCTGATGTCCTGGCCAATATTTATCCCTCAATCAATATCACTAAAATAGATTATCTGGTCATTATCACATTGATGTTTGTCAAAGCTTGCTGTGCACAAATTGGCTGCTGCGTTTCCCACATTACAACACTTCAAAATTACTTCATTGGCCGTAAAGCACTTTGGGATGTCTGGTGGTCGTGAAAGGCGCTGTATAAATGCAAGTCTTTTTTTCTTTCTTTCAAGTCAAGCACCAGACATGGTGGAAACATTTAGCAGTGTAAAGCAGAATGTTGGCCAAGTGGGTGTTTTAAATGGCTTCTCTAGAAGCTCTAAATAATGTGTGTTCTAACAAGTGGGGGTGGTGGTGGTCACAGTAGATCAGTAATACAACGAGGAATGACTGCATTAAATAATATTGCTAATTCAGATGTCCGGAAAGGCGTGATCTATGTACCGCGAGGCACATCCTGAACTGACGAGGTTTTCCTGTCCCTTAGGCCTGCACTCTGCACTGCTGCGTCTGCTGGCCACCAACTATCCTCACCTGTGCATGGTGGACGACTGGATGTGCGAGGAGGAAGTGACGGGCACAGACGCGCTGCTCGGCAGGATAATGCTGACCAGCCGGGCCAAACGTCACTCGCCCAAGAAGCTGCAGGAAGGTAACAGCACGAAAACTGACTCGGGGATTACACGCACAAACCAGAGAGGCCTTGGAACTCGGCTGATGTGCATTTTAAGAAAAGGGGATGATTGCGCGGGTGTCTGAGGAGTTCAGATGACACCTATAAATCGTTCAAACATCACTAGTAGTAGAAAAATGTCTGAACATTTCACAGGAAGAGAGTATTTTGGCATCGTGCATGTATATTGTATCCAGCTGGCCTTTTGATACAAATCGGACATAAGAACATAAGAAATAAGAGCAGGAGTAGGCCATTCGGCCCCTCGAGCCTGCTCCGCCATTCAATAAGATCATGGCCTCATCTCCACCTTCCCGCCCGATTCTCATATCCCTTGATTCCTTTAAGTGTCCAAAAAATTCCCTTGGTGTCCAAAAATAAGCACAAATTGTAAGCAATCTTGACCCTGAGAGGCTTCTGTGAAAGGGATGGAAATATTACTTATGCGCAGCAGACAGTGCAGCCTGGAGAATTCAGTCAGGGAAATGCCGGTTCAGCTTGTGTTGCTTCTGGCCTACCTGATAATAGACGGAGGATACTGTCGCCACCGCAAAGGGACGTTATAGTTTCCACTTATTTTGTATTTGCCAAGCATTTGTGAATATAACCTGCGTTCTAACATTCCCTTTCATTGTATCATTCGCTTTTCTGCTACACAATTCCCATTGGTCCTGTCATCTCCAGCTTTCCAGATGGCTTCTACCAATTACACTCAACTGATGCAGACCCTGGAGGACCTGACGCTCCTGTCAGCCAGCGAGCTAATCCCATTTGCCGAAGCATTGATGTTGGATTTGTACCGGTTGCTGGAGGCAGGGGTTCCCCGACGAATCCTACAGACGGCCAACCAGCTTTGGATGCTTCTCAACACCGTTATGCCAAGGAGGTAGCAGCGCCTTTAATTCAGATATTACCCCAATGGTCAATGTTCCCTTTAAGCTCGGCGGCCGCAGTGCTCTGGAGGTCCCGCGCAGCCGGTGAGCCGGCTTTTAAATGACAAAAGCTGTGCGTGTGGGAACATTGCTAATGGTCCCCGAGTCCATTTAACTGGTCCTTTAAACATCATCACGTTGAACAACCTTCACAGGAATTGGTCTGTAAAAGCCTTTTCCTGGGGCCTCTTGTCATCTTTCTAATGTGATGTATCAATTTACCAATACCATTTTATAAACTTTGTTTTCTTTTATAATCCCTCGCTGATATGCATCCGAAAGTGCACCCCTCTATCCACAGTCTCTCCAGTCAGGAGAGAAAATTCCAGGGACTGTTCCTCCGTTGAGCAGTCGGGAGTGCGCAGTGCCAGTAATGTCAGTATGAGTCTGGTTTGCTTCTTTGTTCTAAATGACTCGGTGAGCTTTAAAAATTTTTCCTCCGTCCACATTGGTTTTCCAATGTAAACATCAGCAAAGACTGATTTGAACACGGGGTTCCTAACTGAGAATCCACTGATGTAGCTCATTGAGTAACATCTATTGTTTTTAATCAGATCTTTGTGTAAATATATCATACAACTCGTTAGTACGATTCTCCTGAAGGTGCTGACTCATGCTGGGGTACGGTTCCCTTTTAATACCTCATCTAAATGACAAATCTTCAGCGTGTGAACCTTGACCGTGAGTGTTCACAGGCTATGCAACGGTGGATAGTGTCACCGTGGAGCTTAACCTTGACGTTCACACGTGCACTGTTTCCAGCAGTCCTCACAAAATAGTGATTAGGAGCAGGGACCCTGATTCCTCTCTTTCCTGTCTCTGGCCCAGGCTGCTGAGACCAGTTGTAGGGCCCCAGGTGAGATCAGCTAACTCAGCAAAGACTGGGGATCGAACCTGGGCTCTCCCTGCTCCATGGGGCTGTTTCACACTGAACAGTGAATTGACCAACTGAAGCTTTTGGGGCAGCATTATTCTTTAAATCTTCACATCTTCGTTCCAAAAGTTCAATATCACCGTCTTAAATTAACAACAAAACTGACATCTTTAATGGAATAAAATGTCCCAACGCACTTAAGAGATGAAAAAAAGTAACCAGACACTAAGCAGTGGGTTAAGGGGTGACCGAAAACAAGACCAAAGAAGTACGTTTTAAGGAGCCCTTTGAAGGAGGGGAGAGGTAGCAAGGCGGAGAGGCTTGGACAGAACATTACAGTGCGTGGTGATGAGACGGCTAATTAAATGTTTATGATCAGTGTGAACATATGGCTCTCTTCCCTAATCATTTGGTTCAATTAGAAGCTTTCACTTTATGAAGAGTTTTATCGCTAGCTGTGTTCACTGTAAAGGGAGCTTCACTCTGTAAGCATCTTCGGTGAGTACTGGTTTGTCTGCTTTCAGTAACCCTTGCGAAGCACTGTTAACATATCGTGTCTCTGTGTGTTGTGAAGGCTGTGGGTAATGACGGTGAATGCCTTGCAGCCAAAAGCCAAGCTGCTCCGCCAACAGAAGTACACTCAGAACGACCTGATGATTGATCCGCTGATTGTGTTGCGATGTGACCGAAGAGTGTACAGGTGAGTCGCCAACAGTGAGAGGAGCAAAAATCACAGCAAATGTATTAAGAGGATGTATCAGCTTGTCTCGGTAGCACTGTCGCTTCTCAGTCAGAAGATTCTGGGATACAATCTAAAAGTGATGGGCTTGCTGGACCTAATGGGCTTTTTCCTGTTCCTAAACACACTAGTGCATTTTCAGTTTTTCTTCATCCTCGGGATGTGGGCATCGCAGACAAGGCCGGCATTTATTGCCCATCCCCTAGTTGGCCTGTGAAGGTGGTCGTAGGCTTCTTCAACCGCTACAGTCCATGTGATATTCTTTGATACAATCCAGTGGCTTGCCAGGCCACTTCAAAGGGCAGATAAGGGTCATCCACATTGGGCGTGGGCCTCTGGAGTCACATACAGGCCGAACCGGGTGAGGACAGCAGGTTTCCTTACCTAAAGGGCATTAGTAAACCAGTTGGGTTTCTACCACAATCCGATAGTTTCATGGTCACTTTTACTGATTCCAGCTTTTTATTTCCAAATTTTTTAAAAACTGAAATTCAGATTCTCAAACTGCCATGGTGGGATTTGATATCGCGTTCTCCAGATTATTGGTCCAGTAACCTAACCACTACACTATCAAACCTATTTTGCCAGCCTGGATGTGACCTTTAGAAGTCCTGGTGAAAGACTTATCTGCTCAATGCATTCAAGGGAAGAAGCTTTGCCATTGTGGCCATATTGATGAGTGGAGGCTGTTCCAGCAGCCTCTTAGGAACATAGGAACAGGAAGAGGCCATTTAGCCCCTCAAGTCTGTTCCGCCATTCAATGAGATCATGGCTGATCTGTGAACCAACTCCATATACCCGCCATCGCCCCATATCCCTTAATACCTTTGGTTAACAAATCTATCAATCTCCGATTTAAAATTAACAATTGATCTAGCATCAATTGCCATTTGTGGAAGAGCGTTCCAAATTTCTACCACCCTTTGCGTGTTGAAGTGTTTCCTAACATCACTCCTGAAAGGTTTGGCTCTAATTTTTAGGCCATGTCCCCTAGTCTTAGACTCCCCAACCAGCGGAAATAGTTTCTCTCTATCTACCCTATCAGTTCCCCTTAATATCTTGAAAACTTAGATCAAATTACCCTTAACCTTCTAAATTCCAGGGAATACAACCCTAGTTTGTGTTGTCTCTCCTCGTAATTTAACCCTTGGAGTCCAGGTATCATTCTGGTAAGTCTACGTTGCACTCCCTCCAAGGCCAATATATCCATCCTAAGGTGTGGTGCCCAGAACTGAACCTTCTCCTGTTTATGCAGAGCTCTGGATCTTGGGCTCTTAGCAAGTTTTCTGTGCATTGTACGAAGTAACCAAGTAAAACAAAGCATTCTTATAGCGTCTTGGTTCATCTCCCATAGTAGCTGCGATGTTCTGTGGGGTGTGATGTTTGGATTGGTTCTGGTCTTTGCCTTTGAGTTGACCCCTAAATGAGTAAAATTCCAATTTCAGATTTGGGTTACCCAAGTTTCATTGAAACATGAAAAAACCAAATGCTTATTGCTTGGCTGGATATGTGATGTTCCATGTCCACTATTTTATGGGCAATCCAATTGTTCCAATGTTTTTACTTATTTGTGTCTTAACCCCAGGTGCCCCCCGCTAATGGACATTACCCTGCACATGCTCAATGGCTACCTTCTGGCTTCAAAGGCCTACCTGAGCGCTCACCTCAAGGAGAACGTGGATCAGGACAGCAAACCGTATCAGAACAACGCCATGGGTGTTGTGGGACAGCCTGAAGCCCCGGAGGTCACGAGAGAGGAGCTGAAAAATGCCTTGTTGTCAGCCCAGGTAAAAACAGCAGTTGGGTGACCTGTGCCGCAGCATCTCCCATATAGTCTGGTATGTGTTCTGAAATGAGTGGTCGTATTCTGCATCCTCGGGTGTGGAGCACTGTTCGTCCTGGGATAGACTGAAGCCCGGGAGAATGGGAATCGGAGCAGGGGGGAAAAAAATTACAAAAACAAAGGGTGGTGTGGAGGGAAGAACGTTTTTTTGAGTTAGCCATGTGACTGAACCACACAGAAACCCACGTTTGAAGTCTCCAAACCCAACTGCTGGAAAAAGCCACAAATCGTTCATTTGCCTGATGTGAAATGCACTCTCGCTCTCTCCACAGAACTTGGCTGGAGGTAGGTAAGAGCCCAGGTTTAGGGGCTCCCAAGCACGATTATAGAGGTACCACCCCGGGGTTAATCAGCTTAAAAATTCAGGGTTTACCAGCACCGAGCACTGCAGTCCAGGATATTGGCTTGCAGGATTATCTGGAGCCGGGTGGGAAGAATGCCAGTGAGAGGTTGATCCCTCTAGGTCCCGTTAGTGAGTCAGAAGCCAACTTGATCCCAAATTCCCTTTGGAAAGTTATTATTGAATCTGCTTCCACTGCCCTTTCAGGGAGATCATAACAATTCTTTTTTTTAAAAGCTGAAGGAATATTATTATAGTGATCTCTATTTAAAAAAAAAAAAATACCAGTAATAGCAACCAGTTGAATTGAAAGAAAATATGTATTTGTATGTGGCCTTTACATTATGACAACAATTCTTTGCTTTGGCTACTGTAAGAAGAAAAAGGCGATTCTCACACCCTAACATAAATGGACTCTCCTTGCAGGACAGTGCAGCCGTTCAGATTCTGTTGGAGATCTGCTTACCTACCGACGAGGAGAGGTCTCGCGGTGCAGGAAGGACCCTGAAGCAGCAGGACCAAACGGACAGTCTGTCTGAATCCTCGGAGAACAATCAGGAGACTTTACTGAGCAATGTCCGGGAGGTGCAGTGTCTCATCTGCTGTCTCCTGCATCAGATGTTTATTGCGGACCCAAACATTGCCAAACTCGTTCACTTTCAGGTCAGTACTGTATATTTAAGCAATAAATACTTGCACTTGTACAGGGCCTCGTCAAAGTTCTTAGTGCTTCATGGGAGGAATTACTTTACAAGTGCGATGGCCGCATTATGCAGCAACCACTCGTGCCAGAAACATCCCCGAACAGCAGTGAGATAATTGACTGGTTTAATCTATTTTTGGTGGTATTGGTTACTACCACAACAACAGCAACTTGCATTTATATAGCGCCTTTAACGTAGTAAAACTTCCCAAGGTGCTTCACAGGAGCGATTATCAAACAAAATTTGACACCGGGCCTGATCAGGAGAAATTAGGGCAGGCTTGGTCAAAGAGGTAGGTTTTAAGGAGGAAAGAGAGGTGGAGAGGTTTAGGGAGGGAATTCCAGAACTTAGGGCCTAGGCAACAGAAGGCACGGCCGCCAATGGTGGACCGATTATAATCGGGGACGCTCAAGAGGCCAGAATTAGAGGGGCACAGATATCTCTGGGTGGAGGGGGTTGTGGGGCTGGAGGAGATTACAGAGATAGGGAGGGGCGAGGCCATTGAGGGATTTGAAAACAAGGAGTTAAGGGAGGAATAGTCAGAAGACTGGGAGAACGCAGTGGTGAGCCATAGGATCTATACTGTGTACCTGCACCACCAGAGCAGGTGGGGAGGAGGGGGGTCCTTGGTTTAATGTCTCGTACAAAGGATGGCACATCTAACAGTGCAGCACTCCCTCTGTACTGCGCTGGAACATCACCTGGGATTACGTGCTGAAACCCCGTTGTGCTTGTTCAATGCTATTTCCGTATATTTTGTCTTTCAATTTCCCCGTTTTCTTCCCTTCCCTCTTCTGTATTTTATATTTTTGACTGAACAATGTACTGTAGTCCACAAACACAATTAAGTTATGGACCCAGAAAGCAAGGATGTGCAGTCTCGTTACAGAGTGGCATCGAGCAAGTTAGTCATGGGCATCTCCTGCTGTGTGCTGAGCCAATGGAGCCCAACCTTGCTGGAAAACTGAGGGTGTGGCATCATGCTTACCACATGGAAAATTATCCTGTCATTAAAACATTCATTTTGCAATAGACTAACTGGAACACATTATTGAGTGTTTAACTTCCTTCTCCCTGTAATATTTTGAAACTGAGATCTTACTGGGAATCCTAGCTAATTCGGTTTATTTTTACAAAAGAAAAACCGCTCCCTCGGTGGCCAATATTTATCCCTCAATCAACATAACAAAAAAAAATAGATTATCTGGTCATTATCACATTGCCGTTTGTGGGAGCTTGCTGCGCGCAAATTGGCTGCCACGTTTCCTACATTACAACAGTGACTACACTTCAAAAGTACTTAATTGGCTGTAAAGCGCTTTGAGACATCCGGTAGTCATGAAAGGCGCTGTATAATGCAAGTCTTTCTTTTCTTGGTTGGAAAATTCACCAACTAGTGTAGAGCTGAGCTACAGACCACAGATCGCATCTTTCACATCCTCAGGACATCCCAAAGCACTTCACAGCCAATGAATTGTTTTTGAAGTGTAGTCGCTGTTTTATGGGCAAACACGGTAGTCGGTTCACACACAAAGTCCCAGAAGCATCAGTGAGATCAGTAACCAGTTAATCTGTTTTGGTGGTGGTTGATGGACAAATATTGCCCAGGACATCGGGAGAACTCCCCTCCTAATCTCAGCATAGTATCATGGGATCTTTTACGTCCACCCAAACAAGGAGACGGGCCCTCCATTTAAAATCTCATCCGAAAGACGGCACCTCTGACAGTACAGCGCTCCCTCGGTACTGCACTGCAGTGTCAGTCTAGCTCGTGCTCAAATCCTGCAGTGGTGCTTGATCCCACCACCTTCTAACTCCGAGGTGGGAGTGCCACCAGTGAGCCAATCAGACACTTGGCTCAGTGGTAGCATTCTTGCAGCAGACACGGCAGTTGGGATGCTGTGACGGGCCTCCGTCTCCCCAAGGGTTCCTTTTCCAATGACGTGTGTTGTAAAGTGAATGTTTACAGACCTCGGATGAGGGTAAAATCCGGGTACGTTCTGACACCACTGTGGTCAAAAAGCTTGTACTTGCTGCTTGTGAATAGCCACTTAAGTGAGCTAACACAGGGCACTGTGGATTTATAAACCGGTAACCGGCAGCATCTTCAGGGGCGGAGGGTTAGAAAACCTGGGAAGTTAAACATAAATTTATTCAATAACATTTGTAATTTTAAATATATTATTGAGTCTTAAAGATTTTTTCTCTCCTCAGACAGCAATCTGCAGCCGGCTCCTCTCCTAGAAGTGGGTGTGAGCCACAGCAGAGGTTGGCCCTCTACCCCAGTTTATTTCTCCTTTTCCACTTATTACCAGAGTGCAGAAAAACTTTGTGAGGTCATTAGCTCCATGTCTTGGTAAATTTAGAATATTAATTGTGGGTGATGTTTACACAGGGTTACCCAAGTGAGCTGCTGCCCCTGACCGTGGCTGGAATTCCCTCCATTCACATATGCCTAGATTTCATTCCAGAACTCTTGGCTCAACCACAACTGGAGAAGCAGGTAATTCAATAACTATCTATAAATGTAATTATTGTATCTGTCTAACTGTGTGTGCGTGCGTGAATGGCAGGCCATCTAGCGATCCTTCACATGGATGTGATTTAATCTGACGTCCTGTACTCAGGAATGGCAGGAAATAGCGTGCAGAACACTTTCAAATTAATATTTTAATTTAAGACCTTGAGATGGGCACTTTGATTGACACCTGGCTATTCCCAAAAACTACCACGGGCCGCAAAGTGAGAAAAGTTCCAGCGGGAATGAGCTCCTGCCCATTTTCTGCTTCCGCGAGCCCACTTTACACCAAGGCAGCCAACAGCGTAAAATCCATGCTCGAGTCTCCTAGCAATGCAGGGGGGTGGGGAAACTCAGCTGTGGCTTGCAAATGATGTCTCTGGTCAGCTTGTGTTTGTGAGGGAGACAAAGACTTGAGCCAGTCTGGCTGACAGCCTAGAGAAGGAGAGTCGTGGCTTTAAACCCACCTCCGACCAGTTTGTGAATCAGTGTGTTAAAACCACTGTACCATCATGAACTTCATTAAAACTGATTATGGAAAATAATCCACCGCCACCAGAGTAACTGGGTGCTTTCTACTTTCAGATGTAAGAGAGCTGACCTGCCTCTGCATGTTAAGTTTTCACTTTTTAAGTTTGTTGCATTCGCTGAGGTGTGGAAATGTTGGCATCGAACTTTCCCACGCAGGTATTGCACAGGTTTAATGCAGATTAAAGCTTCCCCCCCAAAATAACCTCAACCTAGGAGGAGCACTGGTGTCATTTGTTTTTTCATTTTTCACACTAGCTGCCCCCTCGGGTGGGATTACTGGTTTGTGTTGAACTGTGAGCAGTTTTGTCCCATGGATTCTTACTCCACGAAAATTCTGCTTGAAACTGTACCATTCCAGATACAGTGAAGGTCTCCTCTGTGCCAGCTGTCAGAGACCTATTGGTCTATGCTCGATCCAACACCAGGTTCCTGAGCCAAACCCACTGTACTGATCAGATTTTGAATTGATCATTAACTCTCTTAATGAAATGTAACAGTATACACAGGTCCCTAAATGTGCTAATTTAAAAAAAATTCTAATATATGACTTTTCTCTGTTTAGATATTTGCCATCCAGCTTTTGTCCCACTTGTGTATCCAGTATGCATTACCCAAGTCTCTCAGTGTAGCCCGTTTGTCCATCAATGTCATGGGAACAATACTCACAGGTGAGGTCCCCTACTGCTGGTAACACATTAAACCATCTCCTTTATTACTTTTAGCATAAAATGTATCACGGGCTACGGCCGGAATTTTAATTGGGAAGCGGGTTGGGAGCAGGAGGGCTAGGAAGCGGGTTTCCCGCAGGCCGTGCCAAATTTAACAGCAGGGCCTGATTAACATTTCAACGGTCTGTTTTCCAGATGGAGCGGCTGGCTGGCTGCAGGCCTGCGGCACTAGGCCGCAGAGAGGAGGGAGGGATCGGCTGCGTGTCAGGGACCAGAGGAGGGTTGGGGGCGGCAGGGAAGCATCAGGCTGGCGGATTGTTTGTTGTGGGGGGGGGAGAGAGAGTGTTGGAGAGATGAACGGGGCCGGCCTGAGGATCATCAGGGGGGAGGGGGGCCCCGGGAAGACGATCAGAGGCCTCGTGGGTGGTCTCCGATCACGGTGGGTGGGTGGATGAGGCAGGGGCGCTGGATCCAGGAGGAAAGTGTAAAGGCATTTATCTCCTGGATCCAGCAGTCCTCGCCTTACTTTAGCTGCCGGGTTCTCCGATGCCTGAGAAACATGACCAGCAATGTTAAATCTGAGGCGTGCCAATCTCATATTTAAATGGGAGACCCACCTCCTGGGAGCGGGTTGGCTGCCTGCCCCTCATCCCTTCTCCGTTAAAACCGGAAGTGGGCGGGTTCGGGTCGGGATTCTGTTTTTTTAACCATTTAACTTCCCACCCAACCCACCCATTTTTTTGGGAATTAAAATTCTCCCCCTTACCCAAGTCTTTTTTGAGCATGTGCCTGTGTTTCTTTCTATGCAAGGTCTACTTTGCTCAACTCCTCAAGGGGGTAGGTAGCTATCTTCTAACTCCTGACATCGCAGCTCTGAACCATTCTGTAGCGCCTGCGCAAGACCAACATGGGTTGAATGTTGGATTTGCCCCTAGAAGGAAGGTAGCAGTCATTTGCTCCCATTTTCCAGAAAGCCCAAACCAAGATCAAAAATTCAAAATGAGGGTAATCTGCATAACAGAGGTCATCCATCAATGGGACGGTGCACCAAATTACTACCAAGGTTGAAGAGAGCAGATGAGGTTCTTAAATGATTCCAGGGTTTTCTCTCAAAGTACAAATCGGCACTCATCAGGCGTGGATTTTAAAAGTCTGCAGATTGAAGGATGGTGAAGACTGATGGAGGGTAATGGGTTCCACAATTCTGAGGTGTTGGAAAAGAATGCATTTGAGTGGTAGGTCTTGCGTTAAACATTGAGGATGCAGGTGGAGCAAATGCTTGTATGATGGTATTTGAAGTTTAGGAGGATTCAGAGGAACACTAACTGGTCGTATCAATAAAATAAACAGAATGTTTGTGATCGAGGTTGGAAGCTAGAGATGGTCTCAGGGTGGCATTTGCAGAGTAACATCTCAGGATCTCCATACCGAATAAACTTTGAAGCATTATTCACTGTTGTACTGTTCTCTCCCTGTACAGTGTTGACCCAGGCTAAGCGGTTTGCCTTCTTCATGCCTACATTGCCCTGCTTGGTGTCTTTCTGCCGAGCTTTTCCTCCACTATATGACGACGTAACCTCATTATTGATCCAGACCGGACAAGTCTGTGCCTCACATGTTGCCACTCAGGCACAGGATATTGACCCCATCATTACACGTATGTATTTGAGTGTTAACTATATCATTACATAATTTGATTTTTAAAGTAAGACTTTAGATCTGTCATTGCAGCAACACATTAGAAGTGGAGATAATGCTTTGAGTGTCCCTAACACCCCTCCACAACCCAAAACATGATTAAGTCAGTATAGGAACATCCCACTGACCAGGAAGAATCTGGTTTGGTCAGTTGATGAGCAGTAATTGGGGGTCTATAATTGGGTTGGAAAAGGAAACAAAAAATATAAATTCAGTCGAGGTTCCTGGTCCTGATCACCGGCTGGTGACTCATGCTGGAAAGTGTGCACACGTGTGTGAGGACAGGATAAGGCTCAGCCTTGATGCCTCTCACTCGCACCTCCCTCAAAAATGCGTGACATACTGGAGGATGTGGAAATGTATCCAAACAGGAGTCGCTAGTTTCAGAAGAGGGAAGAAAAAAAAATACAATATGGAATAAATAGCTGCTTTTTCTCCATTTCTGCTGCTTTAAAAGTAGGAACGGGGACAGCGCAACACTTGCTTCCTGAAAGAGGAAGGTAGCTAGACAGCCTGCCCCCAGATTTGTGCTCCTAATCTGGCTGGCAGCAGTTACAGGCAAACCACCAGCCTTGGGGGAGGTGCACTGTGCTTGGAACCTCCATCCCAACTGTGGGGGAAAAAAAGACTTGCATTTCTACAGCACCTTTCATGACCTCAGGACGTCCCAAAGCGCTTTACAGCCAATGAAGTACTTTTAAAGTGCAGTCACTATTGTAATGTAGGAAACATGGCAGCCAATTTGACTCGGCAAGGTCCCACAAACTGCAATGTGAAAATGACCACATAATTTGTTTTTGTGATGTTGATTGAGGGATAAATATTGTCCAGGACACCGGGGATAACGCCCCTGCTCCTCTTCAAAATGGGATCTTTTACGTCCACCTGAGAGCAGATGGGGCCTCTGTTCAACATCTCATCTGAAAGACGGCACCTCCAACAGTGCAGCACTCCCTCAGTACTGCATGGAGTGTCAGCCTAGATTTTTTTGCTCAAGACTCTGGAGTGGTACTTGAACCCACAACCTTCTGACTCCAAGGCGAGAGTGCGAGCCACTTGCAGCTGAGATGCGATCTTGAAACATGTGGGATTGTGACTGAATACATGTCCAGTGGTTCTAAACGATAGTTGACTGGCACGCTTGGAAATTTAAATACTTGACCCTCTGTGATTTAAAGGAAATGAAGGTAGCTCCACAATGCCAATGTAGCCTGGACACAGTTCCTACAGCAGCACATTCTTAAACATGTCAACAATAGGCTCTCTTGTGGCAAGTACTGCAGATGATTCACTTAATGGGAAATCTGACATTTTATGCAGGTCTCAAGTATCTAAAGGAGAAGTCTGAAGTAACCGCTGACCTCTACCGCAGTGCAGGTTCGGACAGGATTAAAAAGGGCGAGACTATCACACCTATCGACAGTTTGGACCCTGACGTGCTTCTGTGCCAGCGTGTTGAAGCAACATTTCTAGAGATAATAAACACAGCTGTTGTTGGAGTTTAGCATCAGAATCGAGGAATGAAAGCTGCGCGTCAAGAATCTGAAAGCCGATGCAGCATCTAAAGTGTGGTGCGCTGCCACGAAATGTGGTGACTGGCGAGTGTTGGGACAGTTGAAACTGCAACTTTTCATCAGAAGCAGATGCATTCGGTTATGCTGCACAGCAGAGCCCAACATTTGTCTGAATACTGAAATGGATTGCAATAATGTCGGCACATGACCACCATTAGACCAGCTTGGACTTGTCTGAGAGATTTTTTTAAAATGTACACTTTTTTTCAATGAGGGAATCCTTTATATAATCTGACCACCAAGCTGCAGCTTATACTTGTAATAAAGAATCACCCATTTACATTTTGGATGATGCTCAATGTATAAACTTTTTAGAATTACCTGAATTATGAATTTAGAATCTGAAATGGCACAATCTGTGATAACTGTAGTCTTTCATTTACCTCAATCTAACGTTTTCTTCCCCTGTACTTTTTCTTTGGAAGAGAACACAAGAATGACCATTTTCCATCTCCCTTCCGTTCATTTTTTAAACTTCCAGTTGGCAATATAAACTAAAGGGGGGGTGCATGAACAGAGAGACCTGAGGGTATATGTGCACAAATCGTTGAAGGTGGCAGGGCAGGTTGAGAAAACAGTTAAAAAAAATCATAGGGGATCCTGGGCTTTATAAATAGAGACATAGGGCAGAATTTTCATTGAGCCGTGGAGGTGGGACTGGATTGAAAATAGCTGAATCGGGGGTCCTGCCTCCATGCCAGTTTCGCTGGAGGCGGGTAGGGGATTAGTGGCAATAACAGGCAGTTTTGTCTAATCCCTATTTTTATGCCTGAAATGTGGGCTCTCGGACAGGTCCCAACCACGCCGTTTCAGCGAGGCGGACCGTGGGTCTGCAGGGGTTGGAGGGGTCGATATGTCCAGTGGGCAGGTGAGGTGATGCGTGCATGTGTGCAGAGGTAAGTGTGTAAGGTAAGTGTAAAGTGTGGAAAAAAGTTTTACTTACCTTAACTTCCTCCTGCAGGTGTCAGCCCTTCAGGTCTCGGGAGTCAGAAATCTCACCGGCACAGAAAGCAGAATGGCCGTTGAGCTGTCAAAAGCTGCAGCCTCTGCTTTTTGTTCTGCAGAGATCTCTAAATCAGCCTGAGAGGAAGGAATTAACTTAGAGGACAGATTCAGTGTTTGACAGCTTCACAGAGCTGTCAAACGCTGATATTTCATGTCAAAAGCTCTTCTATTATGGCTTTCAAAAGGGCATTGAATAAGTACCTGAAGGAAAAAAAATTGCAGGGCTACAGGGAAAGGGTGGAGGAATGGGAATAGCTGAAGTGCTCTTGCAGAGAGCCAGCACAGGCTTGACGGGCCAAATGGCCTCCTCCTGTGCTGTAACCATTCTATGATTCATAGCAGAAAAAACAAAGCTCAATGATTTTATTCACATTATTATGGTATCAAAGTAACTTTTGTATATTGAATAAGCGTTAGGCCAACTTATACTGGAGCCTCTTACCTCCCCTCTCATCTTCAATTCCGCCTGTACTCTATAGCTTGATGTCAACAGATCACTGCTACATGTATCGCTCCTTTCTGCTGGTGCTCTGTACTATGGCACTTGGCTATTCACTAGGTTTGGCCAATTGATATTTTATTTATTAAAGCTTGTACTGGCAGTTCTTGAAACTGCCGATTAAACCGAGAGGATTGAGCTTCTCGTCAAGACTCCCAGGGAAATGTAGTTGATTGAATTAATTGAGGCACTTAAAAGGGAACTGGATCAATAGCAGTCAAGAAGGGAAAATGTAGGTTGGAGAGGTAACACACTGCTTCATTTTTTTTTAAAGGAAGGTGGAGAAGGAAATTAGTATTCCTTAAAAAGGTGGGGTGGAGAAGGCAATGCATGATTTTTCTATTATATACATGGGCACTGACTGGGGCAAGTTTGAAAAGCCTTTTCAAATTTAGTTCATGCCTAAAGAAAGGAAAGAGCTATCTTCATTTCCTTTACATCACAGAGGACATCAAGTATTTAAATTACCAAGCTTACCAGTCAACTATGGGCAATTCTGAACCCTTCTCCATTCTGTCGCTGTAAGGGCAAATCTGCACGTTTGCGTGCAGGCTACCCCTAACCAGTTTTAAAGAAGAAATAGGAGTTTGGGAATGATGATGCAATAGAATCCTCTTCCCCTTTAATGTACAATTAATCTAAACTAGCATTGTTACAGGTGCCATATTGTGAATGACGATAAACCGAGGGAATGATTCCACAGGGAGCAGCCCCATTCTAGTGTCTGGGTTAAACAGAGGGCTGGATTTTGCCAGCCGAGACGAGTTGGGGGCGGGACTGCTGGGTTCTAGTCCCGCCCCCAGCGACAGCTGATGCACCCACGCTATTTTCCCTTGATTGGCATGGTTAAGCCCTGCGGGCTTACCGGCCAATTAAGGGAGAGCCGGTGACAGCTTTGAGAAGCTGTCAAACACTGACGATCTCTGTTCTAAGGTGAGCCCTTGCACAAAGGCTCACCAAGACCTCTCTCAGCAGCAAGCAGATGGCTGCTGCATCCGAGAATGCAGCAGCCATTCTGTCATCTCTGCCGTTGAGATGAGGCACCTCCGGATCCTCAACGGTTGAAGCCTGCAGAAAGAAGCAAAATTAAGGAAACTTTTTCCAGCACTTTACACTCACCTCTCATAATTACCTGTCCACACTTGCACCCATCACTCACCTCTACAGCTGACATTTCGACCCCCACAGACCCACTGCTCGCCTTGCTGATGCTGGCGAGGTTCGCAGCCATCGGGAAGCCTGCAATTGCAGCTGGAAAATGGGGAAAAGCCTCAATGCCTGTTAACAGGCAGTTAATTGGCTCTAATCCCCTTCCTGAGGAGACGGGTCCCTGCGCGACTCGGGGACCCACCTCCCGGGAAGATGGCACGGAGGAGGGTTGGGAGCGGGGTCGGTACCCGCTCCCAGTTTCTGCCATTTTCCCGGCAGACCCGCCTCCTCGGGGCTGGGAAAATTCCCCCCCAAGACACTGCAAATTGGCTGCCACACTACCCAACTAAACAATAGTGACTACACTTAAAGTAACCCCACTGGCTATAAAGTACACCTGGGGAACTGAAAGGCACTGTACTGGTTACCTCATAGAAATTACTGATCTATTTTAAATATGTTATTGTTTCTTGTAAATACAGCATCCCTCCACGATCCGCTTCTACCCTACCAGTAATTTGGTGATCCAGTTGCCAGCCTTTTAATTCTGATTTATGCATCATTGTGGAAAACAAGCACCAGGAGTCAAAGAAACTTACTTCCACAATGATAATAGTTATGGATACTAATTGTTACTTCCCTCTCCCCAATGGCATTTTTGAAGAGTCCCTGGACTTACCCAGTAGAAATGGTCAGCTTGGAGTTAGGCTGAGAGGAAGCACAGTTAATGACTGACAGACTGATTTTCAGTTTGTCCCTCGATCTCCCCAGTGCCTTCCTCAAAATAGCAGGGCTAAAATTGACAACGCACAAACATTAAAAAAAAAAAATCACTCTCAACAGACTGTGCTCATCCGATTCACTATCACGCTTACTGATTCCGGTCACAGTTTCATCCCCAGCAAGTGGTCCAGCTGACCGAATTCACAGTATAGTCCCCACTCAGGTAATACTACCAAGAAACATTCAAGCCAGCTATGTTTGCTCTGCAACCTCCACATGGTAGATGCAATACACTCTCTAACCTGGATAGTCTGCAATAAGTAGAGAAATAAAGACACAAAGCAGGGTCACACCAACATTATGAATAAATTATTTATTTTCATTTGAAAATGTTTAAAAAGTATAAACCTTTTCAACAATTCAACCATAATTTGTACTTTAAGCTTTTTTGGACTGTATGTAGCTTTTAGTGTTTGCCACGATCTCCAGACTAAAATTTGTTCATAATTCATTGAAAGACTCATAAGGAACTACAATTGCAGCTTTGCAAGCAGGATGTTTTATGCCAAAGTAGGACACCAAGAGAAAAAATGGACCGGTCCTCACCACATCTGGGATTTCATCACTGCTTGCCCAGCTGTTACAGGCAACCAACTGTTCATAAAAACATGACATTGTTCTCCCGATATTTTTTTCTCTTTTTTTTTTAAAAAATAAGCAAGGCATGAACTCTGTAAAATCCAACAATTAATAAAATTTAAGGAGTTTTTTTTAAAATCTACTGCAATTTCAGCTCAAAAAAAATCTATAAATATTTTGACAAAAAAGATTAAATTATGAAATTTAAATAAGACAAAAAAAAACTTTTAAGCAATGCATTATTAAAGTACTGGGATTGCTAGTGTTTGCACAATGAAATGGACCACTTTCAGATCCCGGTTTGGCCAAGACCAGGAAGTCAGGAAAAATAACTGCACTGGGAAAAGAGGGTACAGATGCCTGCAGGGACCATACACTGTGAAACTGCCGAAATACCCGGAAAAGCATCTGCTTTCAGGCATTCATACCTTATTTCATGACAACCCAGTTAAACGATTGCTTTTCCCTATAATCGGAGAACAACCTTAGCAATAAACTGTGGGTAACAGTAGAAAACCTGCACTGCATTTAATAAAGTCATCTTTTCCTACTTATTGAAAACTATTGTATAACCACAAGGCCACGCACGAGCACCAGGTGTCAAGAAGACTATTGAATATAACTGTAATAAGGTTCAGGTGGGGCTGTCTGGGAAAAGACCAAGTATAACAGTTAAAGCAAGCAGCGATCGGCAATTACTGTAAATGTTAACACAAAGAATATTTCACAAAACCCACAGCTGCCAGCAATGGTCTGCAAAAGAAATTATAAATTTAAATGAACTGAAATTTTCCAGTAAAAAATATCCAATTTACTGTTGCTTTACAAACAATCCTTTACCAACTGTTTTAATTAAAAAAATTAGGTAAATTTTGCAATAAAAAATTCGAAGTTTGGACAAAGTAAAGCAACATCAATGAAAACCAAAAAAGAAAGCAGAAGAGTGAAAGTCAGTAGAGTAAGTGGTAACCTAGCAACTCACTTATGTCCTGTGATTAGCATCAATGAGAAATAAAAACACAAGCATCCACAGCTCTGTACATCAGATGTACCCAATGCATCATATTGTAGGGGTCAGCTTAGTGTCCGCTATTCCCCGTGCATAGAGTTCCCAATCACACCTTTGGGGTGATGCAATCTGTGACAAGTGGAGGTAGACAGAGTGTTCAGGGGTATCTCCTACTACCTGCCCTCAGAGCAATTTGTGCACCCACCTTCTCATACAGGAATTAGTGGGCTGAGGGGGAGGAATAGTGATTTAAAACTTGAAAATGAACACAATATTGCCTGGTGGATAATGGGGGGGGCAAGAGAGAAAAGAGATTAAAGACAATTTTACTTAACTGGTTTTTTGCTTTCTGACATACTATATTTAGGAACGAAATGTGCAGATATTGCAATTCTTCAATGTCACAGTGTTCCAAGCTCATTCCTCTATAGCTAAACTCAGGGTTCTGGAATGATGTGCTTAAACACACAGTATTAGATGAACAAGGGAGTCGACGTGTACCTGTTTTTTAAAAAGCTAAATACTGTCCATTACAAATACAAATATGCAACTGGGGCTTTTTCTGCTTTACGCTTAAACAACACTTGCGGTATCTAAAGGGGAATTAGACAAAATACCAAAAAAGTGTACAGGGAAAGAGCAGGAAATGGGATTAGCGCAGATAGCTCCAATGTGGGGCTAGCATGCGCAAAAGCACGTTGGGCAGAACAATGTCCTTCGGTGCTGTAACTGCTATGATTGTTTTGTAAAATATCCCCCATCCAAAGAAGGGCTATTCCACAACATGAGGCATGATTCAAATTACAAAAAATGATTGCTAGAATTTGACAAAATTCAGAGTTGAATTGCTTGTGAATTGCTTCTATGGTCAAGTATTCTGTTTATTTGCATTAAGGGTTTCATGCATTAAGAATTAATACAAATTGATCATTGTACCCAGAATAGACGGGAGGGTTTTTGGCAGTATGAATACAGCATATGCTCCATTATAGACTTCTTACACATTCGCACCCTTACTATCCTGCTTTAGTCAAAAACACACCGGTCTGGGCCGTAAACTTTCTCCAGGACCACCCCCCAACACCGCGCTGCAGTTGGCCCAAACAATTAAAAAAGTGAGGCAGGCCGGTTCTCTCTTGCCTTCACCGCCTGGCTTTGCAGAGACTTGAAAGGGAATGTCTTGCTGCTGCACGGGCCTCATCCAGTGACAAGAAGCAAATGCTCAAGTCAGGCAAAAGGTAAAATAATTCAAGAGGCTGGCCACTCAAGACTCCAATTCACTGATTTAAGGCTGGGAGCCAGGTGTTCAACAGCTTTAACTAGAGTGCCTTCAGTTCAAGAAGCAGCCCAAATGAATTCATGGGCTGAGATCACACTGTACATTAGTAACGAATATGCAATTCCTGTGTCCACTATTTCAGGAAGGTATTAGCCACTTTAAATTAAGTTAGTATGGCATTTAAGGCTCAATGTAATTTTTATTTAAAAAAATATCAACTTTCTCCCCCCTCCCTAAAATTAATTTCAGCAAGGCTTAGCAATCGTGGTGTTTATTGTTAAGTAATTAAGGGTGTTCATAAGTTAAGTGCGTACTTATTAATGCCAAATGGGATGTAAAAGACTTCAAGTCTCGGGTCTCATTTTAGTGTTCTCGCACAACTTATGGTATGCATATTTTTCGAAGGATTGAACAGCACAAAGAGGTGCTAATTAGGGTTTCAAGGAGTTACTGGATGCCACACAATGTTTGCGGAACTAGAGAAGTGCTCTCATTAAGCCCATCTTCAAAAAAAGAAGACGTCCAAGTCTCGCAAGAGAACAACTTTAATCAACTTTCATGGAAACCTGATCAAAGACTTTCTGAAATTATCAAGGTGTAAACAATTCAGACAAGTGATCTGGGCCACCCACCGCTCCTGGCAAAGCCAGCTTTTTTTTTTAAATGCGCAAAAGGTACTTATAAAGTTAGCCAAAATTCGATTAAAAGGAAGCTGAATTGCATGTTTCTGTAGTAGACCATCACTTAATTGGTAATTTAATAATTTTTTTTTTTTAAGTTCGTGGATGCTGGAGGCATATTTTGTAAACCTATGAGATTTTAGGATTTCTTTTAAAAAATACTTTCAATTCTAAACTGCTCGGCTTCTCACTGTTGTCCGGGCTAAAATACCATTAGCAGTTATAGCACATTTATTTACAGTAACTGCATGCTAGAGTTTGTGCTACACACATATACACACACACACAGATATAAAATATTAAAAATCTTGCATCTGCACACACTTCCTGTGAACTTTTTCCAACATAAGTTCTTATGTCCATATTTATAAGAGAAATTGCCTATGTAAATGTCAGGCTGTAATTACACCTTCCTCCCCAAGTGTAAGTACTTATAGCACCACCACTGACGGTGGTATAATTGTAGCCTGACACGTTTACCAGACAGTTTCATGCGGACACAGGAATTTATAATGGGTGTATATAAAAAGGACAGAACGTATGACTTTAAAATGGGGATCAAATTACGTTTTGCACGGCCTGGTCCAATTATCCTCTTCTCTAGCCTCCTTCAGCTGGAGCCTACAATTGGTCTCGACTCCCCATGTACAACACCACAGGAGATCGACTAATAAAAAAATGTCGCCGTGAATCATTTCTACTGATTTTTCTTTCAAATTCCATTGCAGGCGAGCGTGCCTCTGAAGTGATGGTTTTGAATTTAACTTTGTAAAATAAAATTTACCCTATACTTTAGCATCAAACTATTTACGCCATTTAGTTAGTTATACTTAACACTTAAGATCATTTTAATCAAAATGTAAATTTTACTTTAGGTGCATTTAAAAAATGTGTTAGGTTGTTTAGAAGAAAAGGCACTGTGTCTACATAGGAAATTGACCAGTGATTAAAAACACTGAAAAACCATTACTTTTCAAAAAATAAAATCCCTGCAAGAGGAGCTCAGAGTGTAACATGACATGGGGGATGCAAGGACAGATTGCCATGAGGTAAATCTTCAGAGTCTACCAGTTTCTCTCCCTATTTTTTTTTTTTAATTGCTCTCACTTGAGGAGCACTATATCTTAATCTACGTTACCCACAATTGAGTGCTGAAGCTTTTTTTTTTAAAGTTTGAGATGTCCTAATAGTTTTCAATATTCCAAATGTCTATAATTGTACACAGAGTGATGAATTAACAGTGGCGAAAAGACTTATACTTTATACAAAAATAAATCAAGGAACTGTGGAGTCTGACAGTGTAACAGTATCAGGTATGGTATTCGTTCCTGGGATGTGGGCGTCACTGGCAAGGCCAGCATTTATTGCCCATTATTAAGTCACGCTAAAAAAAGGCGAGCGGAACAAAACAAGAAAGCACACTGGTGTCACTTTCTCAGGAAGGTGGTACCTGGATCAGTCAAGCGGTCCATTCACTAAAGCCATTATTAAGTTCGGACAATGATAAGAGTCTGGGCCTAGAAACCTTAACACTACAACAGACCAACACACCTGCATTGCATTGATTCAATTTTGGAAAAAAATTCAGTTGCTACAAAATTTAGTTACCATTCTGCACAATTTTTCTTTTTTATACAGTAGTAACAAATTAACGTTACTGACTTTTTTTTATATACAAATAGGCAGGTCACTGGGACTGACCTTGACCAGAGCAGCCCTCCTCCTCAGTCCCGTTTCCCCCCCCCCCACCCACCCACCCCCTCCCCCTTTTAGCCCTGGCTTCACAATGCATGATAGGAAATGCTGTAAGATGTACTGTTCAGTTATAAACACAGTGAACATATTTTATTTACT
This sequence comes from Squalus acanthias, assembly GCA_030390025.1. Lineage (NCBI taxonomy): Eukaryota > Metazoa > Chordata > Chondrichthyes > Squaliformes > Squalidae > Squalus > Squalus acanthias. The sequence goes on from CM059448.1 coordinate 4,065,031, forward strand.
GTACAAGTACTCTGCATCCACAGCTTCGCTGCGTTTTCACCACACGCAAGGTGTGGTTAACACTAACCCCAATCCCTACTAAAATGTACACTGAGCCAATAGATATTTGCCGCTCTCCCTCCCCCGACTTTATAGCAACCTACTGCAAACTCTTAAGACGATTATAGATATTTTAGTACAACAAATGCTTTAAAGCCTGAAGGTAGTATAAACCTTCTTGAAAAATTAAAAAAAAATACAAAATATAAGACAATTTATACAACATTTAAAAACTTACAATAAATTAAGATGCAGGCATTTTTGGATAACTGCCCGTGGCTTTAAAACCCACCAAGCAATTAAGGGGGGGCATCCTGGGGTCCTTCAGACCCAATTCCAAGAATCCCTCCGTATTCTCCATGAGTAATGTCCGCTTCCCTTCCGACCGATTCCTGTTCTCGATGACACTCTCAAACGATGTCCCTTTTCCAAGAGTTAGTCCTGAATCCCTCGCAGCTCCCCGGCAATGTCTACAACATGCTTGTGATGAAGTTGTAGAGCTGCGTCAGCACCACAAAATGAACAGGGAGGCAGGAGCGGCGGTCCTGGGTGGCAGGGTCACAGGTCAGCCAAGAAAGAGCGTTGTATTGTTCTAGAACAAACCTGGGAGTTTGAAGAAATTTTGCAATTTGAAACACCATCCACTTACAGGAAAAAGTAACTGTGTTTACAAGTGCAGGAATGTCTAGACTTTTTGTATTCTTGGGCCACATATCTTGACGCTTCACAGGCCACAAATAACATTAAATTGGCATTCCTATTAATCTGCATATATCTAAAGCTACTGATGAAGCAACAGCAATAAGTAACATAAATACAAATAGAAGTGAGCTGCCCAGGCTCACAGGCCACCTCCGAAACAGCATCATAGTTGAAATGCATCAATGATTCACGCGATTGCTATTGGAGTGCAGTACTGTGTGCAGACAAACATGTCAGCCATTCCACACTAACATCCTACAAAACAACAATGTGATAAGTGACTGGCCAATTTCTGTATGGAGGAGCAACATTGGTCAGAACACTATTGAGAACTTGCTGCTTCTCCTCAAACAGCGCCGTGGAAACAGACAGGTGGGATCTTGGTTTAATGTCTCACCAGAAGGATGACAACACTCACCATGCAGCACTCCCGCAGATCTACCAGCACCCTAGTTTTGTGCGACTCCCAAACAATGTTCCCTCTAAGCTGCGCGGCCGCCCAGTGATGGGAAAGGTCCCGCACAGGCCGCTCACCGGCTTTTACATTGTAAATACCGCGCATGCGCAGAAATTTAAAGAGACCGCGCATTAAAGGAAACAGAACAAAGCGCAGCTTACAGGGAACACTGTTCCCAAATAGTTCTCTCCACACACAACCCACATACGAGAGGGCATTCATGTACAATTGTACAGCCGGGTGTGTGTTTTTTCCCCACAAGGGGCCAATACCTTTAAATTAAAAAAATAGGGGGGGGGGGGGGGGTTGCTCAATAATTTTGCAAGTGAGAAATATCTGAATGCACACTAAGCCCTTCAATATTACTTTTAACAAATAATTGCAGAATAATGCAGCATCTCATACCTGAGCACATCAGAGGTCTGGTTTGAATCAAGTGGGTGGGAGTGCTTACTGTGGAGCAACTCATCCGAATGCACTGAAGGCACATGGAGGTGCAACGAGGCCTGAAAACCAAGAAGATATTAAAACCCCCAGAAATGTAAAAGACAATAAATACACCTGGTCCAGCTCAGTGTGTTACTGCATTACTATACCTGCCACTAGATGGCAACAGTCATTGTTACCACTGTAACACAATCCCATTACACACAAAACTACAGCCAGCAAATCATTTCTGGAGTCACCACAGTAATGAGTGAATCCATTTTTTTTTTAGATTTTAACTAAAGTTCTCATTTGTCTTTCAGTTACTTACTCTGAATTTAATCGGAATAGTTGGTGAATTTTTAAAAATTCCACCTCGAGATGAATCCCTCCACCATCAACGTTTACCATGAGGGCACATTAACTCTCCCCAAGTTTTCTGAAAACACACACACAAAAAAAAAAAACTGGCTCGGCTTACCTTGAGGAAAAGCGGACATTGGTTCTGTGCTTGAGGGCAGGCCGACCAAAACCAGTCAGGAAGTGGCCCAGCCTTAGCTGTCGAGACAAAATATCCTAGTGCCAGGGGCTGCTGCAAAATAGTTACTTCATCGTGAGATTCCTGTCGGTCCGTGCACTGTCCCTGAAACAGTAAAAGCAGCAAGTTAGTTATGATAATTGGCAGACTGCAGCAGGTTATTTATGGTAATTGTCTCAATCCATCCTATTAACAAACGGTGTTAAGTTTTCAAAGTTCCATATTTCGTAAAACAAGAGAATAACCTGGGATAATGTATTTCTTTTCAATCTAGCCTTCAGCGCTGAGCAGGCGGCAGCATATGTTTAGAATTTTCTATGCGTCGCTGGCAAGTCCAGCATTTATTGCCCATCCCTAGTTGCCCTCGAGAAAGTGGTGGTGAGCCTTCTTCTTGAACCACTGCAGTCTGTGTGGTGAAGGTGCGCCCACAGTGCTGTTAGGTAGGGAGTTACAGGATTTTGAAAGAACGGCGATACATGTCCAAGTTGAGATGGTGTGCGACTTGGAGGGGATGGCGTTCCCATGCACCTGCTGCCCTTGTCCCTCTAGGTGACGGCGATCATGGGTTTGGGAGGTGCTGTCGAAGAAACCTTGGAAGGTGCTGTAGATAGTACAGACTGCAGCCACGGTGCACTGATGGTGCAGGGAGTGGATGCTTAAGATGTGACCAGATAAATCATCATAGCTGGGGCACAAACTTAGAATTTTACATTTCAGCTACTCAACTAGCTACTTCCTTAAGCAGAAGTTCTCCATAAAACCTACTCCACTTACCCTCTCTCCTAGTTATTCTATGCTTCACACCTAAAAAGGGCCAAAAATTCGGCACTTGCCGGGTGAGTACGCGCTGTGTACTCACCCGTAAGGCCTCCTGAAGTGCCGGTTTCCTGCATGCGCGGGGAAACCGGAACTTCCGGTCTCGTGAAGGGAGCGGTTCAGAGGTGAACCGCGTGTGTGGGAGAGGCTGCGCGCACACAGCGAACTTAGTTTTTTTTTTCAGGTTTCTCCGGGAAGGTAAGTATTGAAGAAGCTGCGCTTTTAAAAAGGAGGCGCAAGACCCGTTTTTAACAAGGTAAGTGGTTAATTAATTACAATTTTTAAAATTTTTCAACAGGTTTATCTTTTTTAGATACTTTAAAGAAAGGTAAGTTTATTTTTAGCACTGTTAAAAAGTATTTTAATTTTTTCAAAAATTTTAATTTTTGTTTAAAGTAGTTAATTTATTTAACTTAGTTATTTTAAAAATGTGATGTTTTTTTTTTAATTTATTTGAAGTTTAGGTGTTGTTTTGGGGCCGATTTCAATTCATAGATTTGACAGGTCTTCCCGCGGGAAGCCAGGGAGCCTAATTTCTGGGCCATTATGAATTGTGGTGTAACGTTAAAGAGAATGGAAACAAAAGATACTTGATAGGCAACTGCAACATTTTAAACCTGGGAACAAAAGTAGCTTCAGTCACAATGTTAATCTCCAGCTAAGTTTTGTCTTTCAAAAAAAACATATCCCAGAGTGTGAAAAGTCACGAGTAGTATAAAAGCACTGGAGAAATTTGTTGCAAGAGTTTCAAACTTTTTCAGGAGTCATGACACAAAAGGAGGTAGGAAATGAGAAAAAGGCATTTAACGTGGCTCCAAAAGCCTTAAAAGAGTCTACACTTAACAGTATATAAACTTACCGGTAGAATGCTTGTGGCATTCTGCAGGAAAAAAAGTTAAATTCTTGGCAGATTTCCAGCACCTCCTTGTTAACATATCAGAGCCCAGAGGTCTCCAGTTATGCCCAAGGCAATTTAAGCACACTGGAGTTTGGCAGCTGTTACAATGTCCTGATGTCATGCTGTACCACTTACTAAATGTCAGGACACATTATAGGTGCAGAGAAAACGAAGACAAAATGGGAGCAAGGGGAGGGGACAGAAAGGGAAATGGAGACAATCACAAGGAGACCTAGAGGAAATTGTGCATTTCAGCCTTGACAGAGAGCAACAAAGGAGGAGATGTTATATATGGTGTAGAAAAAGGTACGTCCAGAATATCAATATAAGCTAAACCATGACAGTGGGACAAAGGGGCAGAGCAAATTTAGGATTGACGCCAGGAAGCTATCCTTCACACAAAGGTTGATCAACAAGTGGAATACACTTCCAGGTAGGGTAGAGAGAAACCGAGGAATTATTTAAGAAACACTTGATTTTATTAAGGAGGAAAGAGCGGAGAGAAAGAAGTCTTGATGGATAATCTAAAGTGCGCCAAACATTCTTCTCATCTGTATCTGGTGAATTGATTTACTGAAGTATTGGCTGAAAATTTTTAAAAAGGGGGAACAAATGTGATGACGCAACAGCCTCACCTTGCCAGTGTCACCGCCGTGCGGATAATGAGAGCCTGGTGAATGTCCCGGCGATGTGGATGGAGATGCTGGCAAGTTAATTATAAGATCATCGTCTGGGTCCAGTAAGTCAAAGATCCCTATTTCCTCTGCAAATCAAAAGGGAGTCAGATAAGAATAGGGGAGCACAATATTCAAAAACGACTTGTAAATGATCAGCATTCTCCCTGCGTGATCCATCGCAGCAATCAACTATATACCAAGAGTTGCTCAGTTGCCGTGAATTTGAAATGTCACTGCTCCATTCACCACGGCCCAATTAAAAAAAGGTCTAAAGACAGATAGACCAGTGGAAAGTTCAGTCCTCATTTACTGATTACCAGCAGGCTGTAGGAAAACATGCTCCACTACAGCAGGACGTGGCTGAATAGTTCAGAGCAACTCTTACATCAAACCATATCAATCCCCCACGTATTCCTCAATCATCAGTATATGCAGCATTCTAGCATTTATAAGAACCAGTTCCAAAGCACTACATTGTATAATATGTAGACTGACAGGAGGAATTGTTTCCCCCCCCCGCCCGCCACAATTCATGCTGGTGTGCGAGTCCCCTACCCCATCCCAAGCAACCCTCCAGTACCTCACCACAAGTAACCATTCTTCACATGTAAGTCTACCAATTATCAACAGGTTAATAAACCATGTAGGGTATCCTGCCCACCAGATATCCAGAAGTGGGAATTCTGGTTGAATTTTCCAATCCTGAGCTCACAAGCCAAACTGTAACACCCCAAACTCTGCCCCAGCTCAGGATCCAACCTTAGATCTAGTCTGTACAGGTCAGGACAGCAGATAGTGCTTTTACTCATTATGTCACTCACAGTAGAAACAGACCAAGTGTGCGAATATTCGCTAATCTATAGCGGTTTGTTACTCAATGAGCAGGGCATTATGTCACAACGTAGTGTGGTCGTCAGCCTACATCAGCTCCGGGGGCCATCAAACCATTCGGAGTTCAGGTGCTTTAATAAACTACTAAAATTTCGCACTCGTGGTTCAGAACCTATCCGAACCCTTTGTTGACATTACGGCCACGTGCCCACTCCTGTGTAACCATTATTCTTCACTTCAATTGAATGCGACAGGAAATAATTTGTCCAAGTACTCACATGTGCATTGGAACAGGAATCCTAGCTGATCTTCCCTCATAACTCGGGGGCATTGAATCCAACCGTAGTTCTGGTTTTCTGTCCACCACAAACTATGGGGTATTGAAGCCAAATGTAGCACCCCTACCGTTACTACAGCTGCAAAATGCTAACAAGGATCAGGCTCTGAACCTGGGGCCTTCCTGGTTCTGTACAGCTCAGCTACTTATTAGATCAGCGCATGGAGCCATTGCAGCAGCCAAGAATAAAGGAATAAAAAAGGCCATTCAGCCCGTATCTGCTCAAGGACCAATCTAAGCATTTAAAAATAAAACATCTACCCAAACCCATATTCAGCTACTCGCTGCTGAATCAGAAACTGATGCACCAACTGAGCCACCATTCACTAGACTGGATCACAGTGCAGAATGAGAGATTATACCTCAATTCAAACTCTGGAAATCTAGTCTGTAAGAATCCAGCTGATGGCAGGACAACAAACAACACACAAGACTAACCAACGTTTAATTCGTAGTTCCCAGTTGGCACCTGCACCATGGCGGAGGTAGGGAACACCAGGATGTGAGTGCACGATGTATCCTGCGGTGTGCTCAGCTGTGATGTCTGCATGTTGAGAGACGTACCACGACCAAACACAGATCCGACTGACACAGAGTCTGCAGCAACAACAAAAAAAAGAGTTTAGTCCTTTACCAACATTTCAAAATAAAGATTTTCTGTTAAGTCCTCAACAATAGACCAAACGAGTAAGGTATAAAAAGAAAGTTTCTTTCTAATGGCTTCAGGATATGAACCTCCAGTTCAAAAGAACCTTCAGCTCTTTGATGCAACTAATTGGCTCATATGGTTCACACCAGTGCTCGACTTGGAAAAAAAAGTTGAAAAATGTGATTTACTGATAGCTTACAGAGAGATCTGCAACACATTCACTCCTCATGAAGACTTAAAATACTTTTTGAACCCCTGGTTTTAATTACCAAGGCTAGAAAGATTTAACAACTTCCAAATTATGCACCCGTTCCGCCGTACAATAAAGGCCATAATTTGTCAATGTTGAAGATTCCGTGGCACGATTTGAAAGAGAGCAGGAAATTCTCCCAGTGTCCTGGGCAACATTCCTCCCTCAACCACTAAAAACAAGTCATCGCTCAAGTCTCTGCTACTTCCCAGACACTGTCATTATAGAATGGCTGCTTCCATTAACAGACACTGCACTTCAAAAACTAATTTTGTGAAGCACTTTTGAGATGTTTTGACAACATAATAGGGTGCTCTATAATTCAAGTCTTTCTCAAATATATTTATTTTTAGTACATATAATAATTTAGACCCTTTCTCCGAGCTCTTTCATTTTCTCGCCCCTTGTCTCTGAATGGGGAGTCCTGACAACATTCACCTTCTGTTGTCCAGACAAAATTGCTTCAGTGCCGCTCTCCAACAGACACTGGATTTTAGATTAGAGCCACATCCAATGACAATAAATGGAAAATTGTATATATGCAAAGGCAATTGCTTGTAAATGGCAAACACTTTTAACCAACTGTGTAACTGTAGATCATCTGTGTGCACAGTTAATGCAGTCACACTCCCAACTTTTGTCAATCTGTTGGGAGGCAAAAACCCTACTTTGGAGGGTTTCAGTATCCTCAATGGCAACAGCATCGGGTCCTTAACGTAACAGGATTCCCTCCCAATAAAACGTGCGCTGCTGGAGGCAACTCTCGATTATAGTGGCCACATGAGGCAGTCTACCCAGGGTGACTGCATCGGCCCTTCTCAATGTGATGAAGCGCTTTAGTTTTCCAGTGAGCCTGTCCCCATAACACAGTGAGGGGAAAATTCAACACTTAGTAAATCACAGCTGCAACCAAAGCCTGCCATGGAGGGGCACCAACATGTTGCACCATAAAGCCCCTCTTCTCCCCATTTCAATGTTAATATTTGGCCTAGTGGCATATGTCCTTTGATTCTTTTTGATGACACTCAAGCAATGTTCCCTTTAAGCCGCGCAGTCACGCAGCGCTCGAAGTCCCGCAGAGCCAGTGAGCCGGCTTCTAAATAGAAAACCCGCGCATGCGTGAAACTCTGAATGGCCCGCACCATTACAGGAAACATTACACTCAACTGCTCCCTAAAAGTTTTTTTTTTTTTAATTATTTCTTCACAAGATATAGGCAAGGCCATAATTTTCACCCATTCTCAGCTGCCCTGAGATGGTAGTGGTGAGCCCTCGTGGTGGGCCCTCTTGACCGCTCTAATCCACATGCTGATGGTAACCCCACAATGGTGTTACGTAGTGAATTCCAGAATTTTGACACCGTGACGACAATGCGTATATCTCCAAGTCACGGTAGCACAGGAGTTGGAAGGGAACTTAGAGGTGATGGCATTCAAGATTTGGTTGCTCTTGTGCTTCTCTGCAGCAGAGGTCACAGGGCTGGGAGGTTCTGTTCAAGTAAGCTTAGTGAGTTGTTGCAGTGCATCCTGTAGATAGCACATACTGTGGCAACAATGCGCCAATGGTGGAAGGAATGGGTACTGAGTCTAGCGGCAGGAGCACCAATGAAGTGGACTGCTCTGTCCCGAATGGCGTCAATCTTGTTGAGTATTGTTGCAGCTGCATCTATCCAGTGAGTGCTGACTATTCCATCACACTCCTGATTTGAATCTTGTAGATAGGGGAGAGGCTCTGAGGGGTCAGGAGGTGAGATACTCATTGCATAATACCCAGCCTTTGCCCTACTCCTGTAGCCAGTGTTGGTCTAGTTAAGCTTCTGGTCAATGGTGAGCTCCAGAATATTGACGGTGGAGGTCTTGGCAATGGTGGTGCTGTCGAAGATCATAGAAACTAACAGTACAGAAGGAGGCCATTCGGCCCATCGTGCCTGTGCTGGCTCTGTAAAAGAGCAGTCATGCTTAGTCCCACACCCCCGCTTTTTGTTCGTAACCCTTTAAGTTTCTCATCCTCAAGTAACTGTCCAATTCCCATTAAAATTATTTATGGAATCAGTTTCCACCACCTTTTCAGGTTGAGCGTTCCAGATCCCAACAACGGAGTGAAAAAAATTCTCCTCATCTCCCCTCTGGATCTTTTGCCAATGATTTTAAATCAATGACCTCTGGTTACTGACCCACTCAGCCTTTCTCTCTCTACTCTATCAAAACCCCTCATCATCTTGAAAACTTCTATTAGGTCACCTCTTATCCTTCTCTGTTCCAAGGAGAACAGTCCTAACCTCTCCAGCCTCTCCTCATAACTGAAGTCCCTCATCCCTGGGAGCATCCTGGTAAACCTCCTCTGTACCCTTTCTAAGGCCTTTACATCTTTCCTGAAGTGTGGTGCCCAGAATTGTCCACAATACTCCTGCTGAGACCTAACCAGTGATTTATAAAGTTCTAGCATGATCGCTTTGCTTTTATATTCTGTGCCTCTATTTATAAACCCAAGTAACCCATCTGCTTTTTGAACCAATTTATCAACTTGCCGTGCCAGCTTTAAGGATTTGTGTAAAAGGACACCAAGGTCTCGGTGCTCATCTACACTTTTCAAAATCGTGCCATATATAGTATACTGTCTTTCCATGTTAGTCCTCCCAAAGTGCATCACTTTACACTTCTCTGCATTGAACTCCATCTGCCATGCTTCTACCCAATTCACCATTCTGAAGTCTACAACTATCCTCATCACTATCTACTACTTTGCCAAGTTTCATAACATCGGCAAACTTTAGAATGCTGCTCACTTCACCCGAGTCCAGGTCATTTATAAAAATTAAGAGTAATGCACCCAAAACTGACCTTGGGGAACACCACTGCAAACCACTGCCCAGTCTGAAAAACATCCATCCATCAGGCAGAGGTGGTTGTATAAATCAGTCAATACTAAACTCACACATATGTCACATGTAAACTATGAAAAGAAAACATTTGCCAGGCCACCAGGAGCTGCTGTTCAAATGGAGAGTTGAGATGTCAGACCAGAATACAGGTTCTATTCACATTCTTTAGCAGGTTAATCAGTTTTTTTTTAAATCATACTACTGTAAAACTACATCAGTGCATATATACACGTAGAATCTCATACAGGTTGAAACTAATTGCTGACTATAAATTTATTCAAGTTTTCAACTGTACATTCCCCAAACTATTCTTACCAGGCATTATCACGAATGATCCCTGGGGCTCCATAGCAACCAAACAAGCACTAAGGATGCTCGGAGAATCCGCCGCAGAAATACCACACATCCTGCACGTGTCCTTCAGGTGCCGGCTGAGGGACTGCAAAGTGCGCCGACCAAGTAAGCAACTCCAGTCTGCAGGAAATGAAAAAGAGCAGCATGAATCGGCGAGACAGCACTTGGGAACATAAATATGCACTGGAGATTAAAGTACTTTTCTACTAATGCTCTCCTGATGGCTTTGTAGCTGTATGTACTGCCCAGTATAGCGCTATAGCCTAGAAGTTACTTTTGAGGATACTGGCGTATGCCATTCCATTGTCTGCTATATTAAAGCAGGTAACCTGTAGTTTAAAGTCTCCACTAAACCAGTAAAGGAATCTCATATCAAAGGGCTAAGCATTGGTCCAATATTCCCAAAAGTAAATTTCTAGGCTTAAAAGATATAGAACCAGTTCAATTCCAAGTATGTCCCTCATCAGCTGATCTGAGGCAGGTTATGGTGCTATAATTGGCCTCAGTGCATTGGAGACAGCAAAAAAAACTCGATTCCTGCTCCTGATCACTTATCAAATGAGCCTTGCTAAGAAGTACATTTTTAGAAGTTGGGTGAAAACAAGATTGGACTCAGCTCTCTAAGGTCAAATAACCTGCCATTTTAATCTCGGTTCACACATCAACAAAGGCCATTTAATGAGGGCTGCTGGTATCCACCGGGACTTGGCATCCATGAGAGATGGGAAGGGGACAAATAAGTGCTCTTCGACATATAGACAAGTGTTTTTTTTAAACACCAATACATACTTTATAATCACTTTACCTGACGAAGGAGCAGCGCTCCGAAAGCTCGTAATTTCAAATTAAACTGTTGGACTATAACCTGATGTTGTGCGACTTCTCATACTTTATAATAAAGCAGTATTAAAAGAACACAAAATAAATGTGTGTAAGTTAGCAGGACTCTCATAATTTTACTCATAGATAGTCCAGAGCACAGTCATGATAAATAAGATAGAATAACATTTCATCGACCACATTGCATTTTGTATGTTGCATTGTTACAGATGTAAAATAATCTCAAGAGAGAGTGCTGATCTGCAGCCTGAAATTTACAAACAGCTTCCAATATGCACCGTTCTCTCACCAAACAATTGAACTCTGCTTGACCCAGGTCTCTTTTAGTAGTGGAAAGATATATTGTGCGTTACCTGATACAACATTCCTCTTATAAAACAGCATATCATCCGATTTAGTGAGCAATAGTACAGATCTGGTAAAATTGTTCTTTTATATATACGGCTGTTTCATATGTGTACTTATAATAAGAGTGGTCCCCATTAGTCAGTGCTCACATCTGGAACTAATACTTCAAGAATGAGAATGTTTTGCCAGCAACATACCAGGAAAATTGTTAAATAAATATGCAATGTGCCAGTTTGCAGGATGCCGTGGGATGTTCATTTGCTTTACTCCTCTTAATTTCTTTTACCTTTCAACTCTCCGTGTCCTATCCTCCCGAGACGCCCAATAACAACCCTCCAGGGCAGTGATGTCATCTGCATGATGCCCAAGCACCAGTCCCAGAGTTTTTGCAGACCCATTCTCCGGGGTGAACCTTTCCGCCTACGAGCCCTGTCAGATAAAACATAAATCACCACTTTAACTGTGCAAAATGGATTCACTCATCCCCCTTGCCTTTAAAATGCAAGTAATTGGATTATAGGCCACCGCGCAACTAAACTGGGCATTGAACAAAAAATGCAACCACCTCAGCTCAGCAGGTGAGCAGCTGAGCCGTACAGAATAAGGTGGCTCAGGTTCGCTCCTTGCATGGAGTTAGTTGATCTAGGGGCACTATTATTTGCTTGGGTTAGAGAAAAACATCCAGCAACCCATGTGAGGTCGAAGTCAGGCTTGGATGTGATGCCACTCTAGGGTCAAATAGTCCAACACTTACTGCCAGGCTCATAACCGTTGGGCACGGTACACAGGACTTTGATTGGGACCCATGAAAGTGTATTAACAGCTACTTCCAGGCCGTGAGGTTTTTCCCCGCATTTAACTTGCGGGGGAGGAAAAAAGGGGTACACAAAAAAAAACGAATGTAAAGATAGGAGCAGAAGCAGTACACTGCAGCACACCAAAGCACCAATTTGCTGAGTCACAGAATGGTCAGATATGTAGGTACACACCAACAATTCTCCAAAATACTGACTCAGGCCAGCACCACCACGTGGGGTGAAAGAAGAGGTCCACTCACCCCTGGGTTCGCTGGTAACAAAGGTGGATTGGGACGCCTTAAAAAGAGATTATTCTCTTGTTTTTTCTTATTATTTTCCCATCTCTGATCATTTTGCTGACCATATAAATTTTTATGCTGGACCTTCAAATACAAAGCTAAAACTAGGTGTTAGCAGAGCAAAACGATCAATCAATCCTCAAACAAAACCTCATTACCTTCAAGACTGACGCAAGTCTGCTGCAAAATACCTGAAGCTAAGGTGGTGCCAACACTACTCAAGGCCACACCGAGAACATGTCGGCTGCTAACAGGAGTTTTAACTAGCAATTGGGAGTACTTTGCACGTGACTCTCCACGTGTTACCAGCATGTGTTTGGTGCTGCTCTCTAATGTCTGCTTATTTTTTTTAATGTACTAACACCTTCTGTATACACTAATCTTTCTATGTGAACACAGACTGGAAGATACATCTGGTCTGACTAGGATGATCTGTTCTTTTCTGTAAACAACTGCCAGTCTGGGCTGCTAGCAATTTCAAGACAAGCCTTTCGACTAGACTGGGTGAATTAGCCTATATTTTGATGTTTTTCAGCCGTCTACATACCTGTTTGGTACATCTATATTAATGACGCAGGTTTCCAGCAGTTCTCCATAGAGATCTGTACAGGTTCCAAGCAGCCACCTCTGGTCATGTGACAAGCAATAGCCAACAAAAAGAACATTGTACTTCTGGCTAGCCTCTCCAAATGTCTCTCCCAGCTCAGTCTGCTTATCCTTCACTGGAGCCAAGATAAACGGCGGGCTGTAAATCCGCAAACACTCTGGCCTCTGTAGCAAAAAAGAAAAAGACAGGTTCAGAATTGGGTCACATTTTAAACATTTCAGCTCCACAAATAGCTCAGTGAGCAAATGCACCTCTTCGTGTGGCACTGATACGTAACAAGGAGGTCCTCGGCTCTATCCCAGTCTCGTGTGCAATAAGGATTCAGCAGATTTCTCAAGAGTCGTCCCACTTCCCAAGAGCGTATGGTTTTAATGGGGATGGCAGTTCCATTGGGGATTGCACAGGTTGCGCGTGTCTTACATGTTTAGGACATTTACTCTAGTTATGGGATATACTAGAATATTAAACTTGTGTAGTACTTAGGCCGGCCCTGCAGGAGGCATCTAGCAGAACTGGCAGGTACAGAATGATAACCTCATTGGCGACCTTCCCAAGATACGCGATGGCACCAGAGCCGCCGCAGTGTGGTATGATGCCAATAATTCTTCAGCAACCATCACTGCCTACCTGGTAAATTAACCAGTGTTAACTTGCAACACGTGCCAGAGGGACTTAAATTCAGGCCGATGGTGAGCGCTGCCAGTTGAGTTGATGGCATGCGTTGCTGATTTGGTCTCTATGCCCAGTCTCTAGTTGGGTGTTGTTACCAGCAGATAGGCATTGTCGGTGCTCTTGGTACCTATGGATATCTATACTCAGCTAGTATTAGCAAGATGGCCACCGTGCTCAAATCCAGTTGAGATTCAGTGCCAGAAGACTCCAGATCAAAACCTACAGGTTTTTCTTTGTAATCTCAGTTTTCCTGTGATTTTGCTTTCTGCTTTATCACACTACAAGCAGATTAAGCAAAATACTGAAGGTACTTACAGGTACATTCAGAGACCCCCAAGATAAGTGGTGCAATTCCCAGTGTTGTGGTGACAGACCTTTTATATATGATTCATGCCCATCTATTTCTGCCGAGGGGCGATTACAATCTTTACAAAGCTTGAAACACTTCAAAAGGGGTTGAGGCGGCCATATTCTCCATTCAAAGTGGATCAGAAATCAGAGGATGAAGAGATTCTGCCTGTTGGCATTCCAATTTTTAAGCAGCGGACCCCGAAAATGTCAAGCAAGCAGAAGTTTTATCAGGAACATGACACTCTGGCCCAAAGAAAAATCTACACCACCCATTTCTTGCAGCCAGGTGCAAGAATTGAAGCAAACAATGGTAGGAGCAACAAATTCAATGGTAGGAGCAACAAATTCAATGCTAGAGCTGGGGAAAAGCAAACAGACACACAGTCATAGTGGCCACATCGTTGGCATTTCCCCTGGAGCCAATCAGAAGTGGACCAGACTCCTATGGTATGTGGAGAATGTGAAATGAAGAGGTTTTTAAAAAAAAAAATAGACACAGACACATTACTTACATCTGGACTCTTTAAGGTGCTGTCTAAGGCCAGTCCTGGACCAAAGCCAGTCAGTGCTTTGACATAGGTGGAGGGTGGTAAGGATCTCCGACATTGAGTGAAGACAGAAAACGCCAGTGATTTAAGGTGCTGGGAGTACAGGTGCCGATCATCATTCTTCACAGGTTGCAACAGATACTGACACGGAACAATCTGTGAAGAGAATAAAAATCAAAAATCTGGAAGTGAACCTAGGCTCAGTTTGTTAAAATTCTTAAACGAGTACTCGAATACTCGGAAATGTTCCAACCTCAATAACATGCACTATGCCCTGGGTCAAGTGTGTAGCCAGGGCAGCTCGGTTCCTCCAATACCACCCCTGTGGTATGCAAGGGGGCCAGACTTTTCAATCCTTCCTTCTGAGGGAGGACAGAAGAGTAGTTCCACAGAGACTGGGAACTAATTCCTACATTACAACCAGTGACTACACTTCAAAAGTACTTCAATGGCTGTAAAGCGCTTTGGGATGTCCTGAGGACGTGAAAGACACTATATAAATGCAAGTCTTTCTTTTTTTATGTCTTTGTACTACTCTGTAGCGCACTGGATTAGCACAGTAACTAACAGTGATGAGGATGGGACTATCCCTCTCTCCAGGAAACCAGTGTTTATGCAGGGATGTGGTTCCACAGTACTGGAAGTTCTCTAGTTTCTTGCCCAAATGGCATTCCTTCATGTACAAGTTTCTAAAACAAGTTTCAACAGGCTGTTTGACTGTGACCATTGTGATCATCAGGAGTAGCGGAGGGAGGAAAGGCACGGAGGCCAAAGCCAATCCAAGTCCTCATACTTACACCTTCCAACATTGGGAACTGGATAACAATCAGAACCAGATACCACAACTCTTCTTTCTATTTCCTCAACAACAACAACAGCTTGTATTTATATAGCACCTTTAACATCGTAAAATGTCCCAAGGCGCTGCACAGGAGTATTTTAAGACAAAAAATTTGACACCGATCCACATAAATATAAATTAGGGCAAGTGACCAAAAGTTTGGTCAAAGAGGTACGTTTTAAGGAATGTCTTAAAGGAGGAAAGAGAGGTAGAGAGGTTTAGGCAGGGAATTCCAGAACTTAGGGCCGAGGCAACAGAAGGCACGGCCACCAAATGTTGAGCGATTATAATCAGGGATGCTCAAGAGGGCAGAATTAGAGGAGCGCAGATATCTCTGGGGGTTGTGGGGCTGAAGGAGATTACAGAGACAGGGAGGGGCGTCTTCAGCATCCCTGATTATAATCGCTCAAGCTTTGGTGGCCGTGCCTTCTGTTGCCTCGACCCTAAGCGCTGCAATTCCCTGCCTAAACCTCTCTGCCTCGATACCTCTCTTTCCTCCTGTAAGACTCACCTTAAAACCTACCTCTTTGACCAAGCTTTTGGTCACCTGCCCTAATTTATCCTTATGTGGCTCGGTGTCAAATTTTTTGTCTTACAATACTCCTGTGCAGCGCCTTGGGACATTTTACTATGTTAAAGGCGCTATATAAATACAAGTTGTTGTTGCTGAGTACTACAAGTTGTTGTTGTTGAGTACTGTGTACAGTGTTCTGGGCACTGTATCTTAGAAAGGATATATTGGCCTTGGAAGGAGTGCAGTGTAGATTCACCAGAACATTACCAGGGCTCCAAGGGTTAGATTATGAGTACATAAACTAGGCTTGTATTCCCTGGAATATAGAAGATTAAGGGGTGATATGATTGAGGATTTTGAAGGGAATTGATAGGGTAGAGAGAAACTTTTTCTGCTGGTGGGGGAGTTTAGGACAAGGGGGCATAACCTTAAAATCAGAGCCAGGCCATTCAGGAAAGTTAGAAAGCACTTCTTCATGCAAAGGGTGGTAGAAGTGTGGAACTCCCAGAAAAATCAGTAGATGCTCGCTCAACGAATAATTTTAAATCAGAGATCAATAGATTTTTGCTAGACAAGGGTATTCAAGGATATGGAGCCAAGGCGGGTGGATGGAGTTAGGATTCAGATTAGCCATGATCTCATTGAATGGCGGAACAGGCTCGAGGGGCTGAATAGTCTACTCCTGTTCCTATGTTTCTTTCCATCGTTTGTACTTTGAAATTCTGACAGCCAACTGACACTTTAAAACAATCCAATTTGATGTTGTCCCTCTTCACTTTGAGCTGTCCCACTGAAAGCTATGTATTGAATAAGTATGGGAAACTCACAAGATCAGTTGAACATCTCATTCACTGCAAGAGGAGCCATATAATAACAAAATGGAAACTTTTCAATACTTTAATTGCCCTTATGAATGATTACAATTTATCTCTGCGTCTTTAGACCATTTTTCCTCAGTTTCAACATACCTGACTTAAAAGGAGCAACACTCTCAGCCTCTGCTACTCCTAAGCTAGCCACTAGGTGACAAGAGCAGCACAAGTGGAACCCCCCTCTCTGTCTAAGAAAACACATCTTCTTCAACTGTTGCCCTGCCAAACTGGGTCTAGCAACATGTTTTGGGGGCAAATCCCATTTCCTATGCTGCACGCCACAACCAAGCAGCGCCACTGAAGCACAGATCATTTTAATACAATGCTCCCATTTACATTCCCCCCGTCCCCTCACCAAAGTAAAAGAGCCACTTCAAATGATGATAACTGGTGTTACTATTTACTTGAAACTCCACAAAAAACATATAGTTCTGATCAAACGTTAAGCATCTGAACCAACAAAAACAAGAATCAGCTTTTCTCTTGTCCTCAGACCAGCTGGTACTGGCACAGGAACAGTTTAGTTACGAATATACACACACACTTCCATTATTTTGTTCCGATCCTGTGCCGCAGAAGACTACAGAGATCAAAACAAACAGATTACGTATGCACAAGCTGAGAAAACACACAAGTGGCTCACTCCAAGCATTTCCTGCTTAACCAAATACAGTGACTTTCAAAGTAATTGTTGTGATATCACTGAACAGCTACAGTTCCAAATATTGGGAGTAATTTATATAGTTAATAGAATGTCCAGTGACAGTATCTCGACAGAATGCATTTCTTCCTAAATTTTTGTAAGAATTAACTGGTTCTCGATGGCATTGCTCACCAGATATAAATACAGTGGGATATCCCCAACAGTAGCATAAAGGCGAGAGGAATTCAGGCAGGCGGGAAGATCATTAGATCAACACTAAAGGGCCTCCAGAGCTAGCATGGTGATGAAAAGAGAAGAATAACAGCGTCGGGTATAGAGAGGACAAAGACGAGACTGCTGGAAAAAAAAGGAAGGCCTGGGGAGGTAAAAGTTGACAAACACATGGGTAAAACATAATGGGCAACAGTGCTAGTAAAATATGTTTTCAGAATTCTTGAATGTTGTATGCATTTATTATGTTATCTGTAGGCTATAGCAGGGTGGGCAGGAAAATAATCTGGTCACTGGCAGCTTTCTCTACCAGTCCATAAAGTGAATCATATGGTTATTTGAGCCAAAGGGATGCGTGTACTATAAGTGCTAAGTTAGACCAACTGCAAACTGCTCTGATTTTTTAAAAAAACTCGTATCCCAGGCCTGCATAATTAGTTTTTAAATAAATTACTCTGGAATAGCCAAGAGTATTTTTGTAACTTTGAGAATAGTTCAACAAACAGTAGTTATAATTATACTGTTTAAAGGATTAGGTTAGCAAAAACACATCTATGCAACTCTATTTTAAAAGTCAGTAGATGTTTGTGCAATATTTACACAGCTTCTGAAGAAAGCTCTTCCCATGCAAACTTCAAGGTTTTTCCAACAAAATAAAGGACTACATTTCTTTTAACTCCAGCTACATGAAAGACAGGGCTATTAACTTCATTAGTGATGGGATTTAACTGAAAGTTGGTACTTGAGGCACTGTAGTTTGAAAAAAAGATTTCTAAGCTTCTCCTCGTATCACACGCCCTGGTTGAGTGAAAGGCCAGGTTGATACATCCACAAACATCTGCCAATTCTGTTTATCAACAAGCCACTAGAGGTCAACGCATGAGTAGATGGGGTGATTGGGCCCTCCAAATTTTACCTTGCTATAATGCAGCACTGTGCCTATGCTCAATAGATCCCCTCTTTACAGTCTCACTAATATTGGGAAAGCCCTGCAGCATAAATCCATTCCCATCACTTAGTAATGCAGTGTGGTGAAACAATGCACAGTGTAATCCATTATATGGGTTCCAAATACAGTGGTTTTGGCTTGGTTTCAAGTGAAGTTACACCACATGCAGTTCTTAGAAGTGGGATAAGAGCTATTCCCTGACTGCTGAAGGCAATCCTGCAACAGTGTAGAAGGAACATATATTATGTTATAAAATGTAGTACACCAGTTTCTCTCTTCTGCAGTCATTTACTTGACAGTTCTATATTGAAAAGAACTGCACTCACCTGCACAGATATTGCGTTCCTGATGTTCTGCGGTAAGAAATGGATCATTTCTAGGTAGCAGCGCAACAGGCCGAGTGTCCAAACATTTGAAGATGATGACCTTTCGTCCTCCGTATTGTACGTAAATGGATCCACAATGTACACAACGATGGACGGTGGGTAAGTGATGGCATGAGATTCCCCCTCCGTCGGGACCCCAATTTTATCCCTTTCCATGGTGCTACAGTGCAAATAAAGTACAAGAATCAAATCAGGGCACACCCTAGCACAACAAGGACTCCACATAATGACCCAAGTTGCTTCAGCAATTAATACAATAAAGGTCTTTTGTGGAAACTGGGTGGTACAGGGTTAGCCAATGGCTTTCACTTCTGGGACCTATGTTCAAATCCAGCTCACCATGATGGGATCCAAGTCTTCTGGAGGTAGCGGATTAGAAAGACCCCAAGGGGAATGAGTTTGGGCAGTCTCAATCCAACTCATTGTGGGCATGTGTCTATAAGCGCAAAACTATTCTAACTCCGTATTAACTGGCAATGTCACTCGGGCCCAAGGATGACTGATGTGGGAAATGTAAAAATTATCAGTGGTGTCGTAGGGTATGCTCTTGAGGTTGGGGCTGTAGCACATTGTTGGGCTGAGTAAAGGGAGCTTTATTCTGCATATAGATATGCTATACCCGAGCTGGGAGTGCTCAATACTGGATGTCTGAAATGGGAAATACTTCATTTCCCAGGACTAACATCCCTGCTTCATGAGCGTAAATTTTTTTTGACATCAGTTCCTCTCCTTCCTCTAGATTGGCCATCCCAAAGCACACACCCTGCCATAAGGGTACGAAGACTAGCTGCTGCCTGGTCTCTATTTTATTTCCAGGAAGTGGACAAGAGCAGTCTACCATGACTCCGGCCAATTTTCCCTCCCCGTGGGACAACGCTGCACAGAAAATGGGCAACCTTTTTTGACACCTTTTTTTAACAAAGGCATGTAATATAGAAGGTTAAGGGGTGATTTGATTGAGGTTGCTAGTATTTTGAAAGGAATTAATAGGGTAGATATAGAGAAAGTTTTTCCGCTGGTGGGGGGAGTTTAGGACAAGGGAACATAACCTAAAAATCAGAGTCAGGACATTCAGGAAAGAAGTTAGGAAACACTTCTTATGCTAGCTCAATTAATAATTTTAAATCTGAGAACGATAATATTTTTGAGAGCCAAGGATATTAAGGGATATGGGGCCCATGGCGGGTGGATGCAGTTAGGATACAAATCAGCCATGATCTCATTGAATGGCGGAACAGGCTCGAGGGGCTGAATGGCCTACTCCTGTTCCTATGTACTGACTGTCTGATATCAAGCCTGAAACTGCAGTGGACCACGTGACAATATCTTTACTCTTTACTTATTTTCCTGCCGATTGTGAAATTAACCACTCTGTACACAGTTGAATGATGCCCCTTGGAATCTTCCTGTAGGTCAGGAAGGAAAGTTTCTTATACAGGAAACTCTTTATTAACCGGCACCGACGGGACCGGCGTGGTGCCGGTTAATCAAAAAGTCCGGATAATGGAGAGTTATATCTCCCAACGTACGAGAGCCCCGTACACACTGACATGCGCCTGCATTCGGAGCTCCGTCTCCCCGGGGACCGCCAGCTGACCATCTGTCGTGTCCGCTGCCTACCCGGGCTGCACATTCCCCTCCCAATCTACATGCTCCGATACAAGGCAAACGCCTCGGGGTTTTTTTCAAAGTTATTTTTAAAGGAGAGATGAAGGAAAACCCCGGTTACCTACTCAAGAATTTTGCCGGTTAAGAGAGATTTCCGGTTATTTGGGTGCCGGTTAAAAGAGAGTTTCCTGTAATCTGATTTGCATCCAGAAATAATGATGACGAGAGAGGTAACTAGGCTTTAGTAAAGTACCATCAACCCCAACATTTGCACGTGAAATGGACTGTAATTGTGTAGGTGGACATTTATACCATCATACAAAATACACCCGCCTCACCTCTCTGGAGGCTCCTGGTGCTGTTGCCCTGCTCCACCTGCTGCTGAGTCGCCAGATGTCCCGGAATTCTGCTGGACTAGCTGTCCACTCTGGGAGGCTGAACCCTGTGTGGTCACAGCGCTAGAGGAGTTGTTCAAATGTGCAAATGGAGGAAAGGAGGAAGACGGTTTGACTGCAGATGATGCACTGGCCAAGTTTACAGGCGCCGAGGCCACACTCGACGAAGTAGTACTGGCAACCGTGGAGGTTATGGCAGTGTTTGCTAAAGTACTGGCTGGTACAGGAGCAGAGACAGAGGATGCGGCAGATGAAGCCCCAGCAGGAACCTGTACTGGAGTCTGAGAAGTAGTGGAGCGGCTGGGAGAGGAAACGGGGTTAGGCTGTGACAGCAAAGAACTGTCCAATGTTTGACCAGCAAGATATGGGCCTGAAACGAGAAGAAACAAGTTTTTTTTTTTAAGTTGAACTTAGTAGTAAGCTAGTCACAAAATATATTAATTAAAATACATTAACATGAACTTCAAATCTCTCAGGCAATTTATCAAAGGAACTCCTTTTCTAGGATAAAAACAAAAAATCCTGGAAATACACAGCCGGTCAGCCAGCATCTGAAAGGACGAGACTGTTTGATAGTTTTGATAAGGGATTTCAACCTGAAATGTTAATTCTTTTTACAGATGCCGATAAACATGCCGTGCATTGCCAGCATTTTATGTTTCCATTCCCAACATATATCTGATGTTTGCACAACCTGAGACTGAATAAGCAGCACATGCAAGTAAATGGCAGAGTGAAACCAAGCATCGTAAAAGCCTTTTTTTTGTACAAGATTGCATAATGGTGCGCAGCCACTGGCAACTGTGGCTACTAAAGGTTTCAGGAAATGTATCCTATTTGTGGAGAGGAAAGTGCTTGTACAATCCAACTGAAAGAGCAACGGTCCACAATAGAAGTACCGGAGGCTCAGATTCTGCACCCGTTAGATTCTCATTCCACAATGAAGAAAAACAGGAGCAGGAGGCAGAGAGCGGCACGGCGAGAGGGCGGCACGGCGAGAGGGCGAGGGCGGCACGGCGAGAGGGCGAGGGCGGCACGGCGAGAGGGCGGCACGGCGAAAGCGCTTCAAAACTGCTGTAGGATTTCTATAAATATATTAATGACCAGCCATACCCGTGAAAATCCTGTGATTTTCAATATTTTGTTTTTATTCAAAGATCAAAATCAACCAATAGAAACCTCAGCCAATACAGTGATCAAGATAGTAGTTCACTTTTGAATTATCCTGTAGTGATATTACAATGTTACCTTTACTCCCGTCGCAAGTACTTACCCAGATCATGTCTGCACACTTGAGCGTAAAGTTTCAGCTTGGAAAATGTTTCACTGCTAGCGTTCATGCAGTGTTGAGAGAACCAGTCATTTACCGGCTGGTCTGCAATTTTCAAGGCTGCTTTGGTCCCCACTTTCATGATGCCATCAGGAAGCAATTTTGAGATGGGTCTGTGCTGCCCAAGTCTGCAAGACTACATTTCAAACAATATATTTTTTTTTAATTCTCATCAATAATTCTGCATTCAGGTTTGTACATCAAACTGTCATTTTACCAGTTCACAATGTGAAAGGGAATTTAGTTTTGAATATATTTAGACATATTCGCATAAATCACTCCAGCAGGATGACTTACCTCATAGACTGCACTGAGATCGCGAAAGAAACTCCTAGCTCCATTTAAAAGCGCCTCGTTTTCCGGACAAACTACCACATAGCCAATATCCCTTTGTGATCCATATGGCTCCAGGAGAAGCTTCTCCCAGTACGGCAACGCAAATGGAGACAACACCAGAAAATCGCATTCATATCCTAACATAAACGTTGGGATAGGCAGTGGCTCTGGAGATTCGTCTGTACCTGTGTGAGAAAAGAGCCCATTAGTCAAGGCTTGCTTGCTCAAAATATCCAATACATGAGGCTCTTCTGCTTTGCTCCAAATCGTCTCCTCTCTATAAATTGAGTACTGATAATTTACACAATACAGCTCCATCTTTATAACCACAGAGTCTGAGGTTATTGCGCCAGCTTGGCCTTGTTGATGATACCTCTTTAGTTTGAATCGCACACCAGGAGTTGAGAACATAATCTAGGCATACAATTACAACATGGAAACAGGCTTTTTGGCCCAACCAGTCCATACTGATGTTATTCCTTCACATAAGCAGTACTGCTAATGCCCGCTATGTCAAGGCTACTCTACTACAGTACTGGCCTTTGAATGAGACATTGTTCAAACATATAGGCGCTTGGTTTAGTGCCATGGAATCTTTAACACCACTTGAACAGACAGCAGGGAGTTATCCTGGCTTCTTGGCCAACATTCATTTTTCAAACAGTACCACCAAAAGATCAATTGGTCACTTATCTCATTGTTGTTCCTGACCTGTTGTTGGTGTAGAACAGTTGCCACATTTGCCTACACTCTACTCCAAAAGTACCTCAATGTGAAACACTTGGAGATGTTTTGACAATATCGTAATCCAAGAAAAAAAGAAAAAGGAAATGCTCTTTAAGATTACTGTTCTATTAATATTTCTGCAGGATGAGCATAAAAAGAGGTTAGTGCCAGCTTGGCTCAGTGGCAACACTCTTGCCTGAGTCAGAAGGTTATGGGTTCAAATCCCACTCCAGAGACTTGAGCTCATAATCTAGGCTGGCACTTAAATGCAGTACTGAGGAAATACTGCATTGTTGGAGGTGCTGTCTTTCAGATAGGACATCTGCCCTCTAGGATGACCGTAAAAAAAAATCCCATGCCGTTATTCAAAGGAGGAGCAGGTGAGGTATTCTGGTCATCTTTTATCCCCCAAAAAACAGATCAACTGGTCATTATTTCATTGTTGTTTGTGGGACCTTGTTGTGCACAAACTAGCTGCCTACTAAGCAACAGTGACTCCATTTCAAAAGCAATTCACTGGCTGTAAAGCGCTTTGGAGCATCCCGAGAACATGATAAAGTACTATATAAACACAAGTTCTTTCTCTACAGAAACCATTAGTAATTGTTATTCCGTGATAGTTGGAACATGGGTTAAACGACAATGGCTCATTAATCATAAAAGGAAGGAATCCTCAAGCTCAGCATTGTCCCAATAACCCAAGATGACAGTTGCATTTTAGGGAAATGCACAGCTATAACATTCCAGTACTTTCAGTAAGAAAAATAGTTGTGACCAAACAAGCAACTTCCATTTTATATTCAAAGCAAATTTCTGATTTAAACATTAACCTTCATCAGCACTGGTCAGGATAGCACAATCAACCACCATCAGAAAATTATTCGCATTATAAAAACTGGACCATCCTTTCAACTGCCTCTGCTGCAGCCCTCCCCTTTCCTTTACCCACTAGACCAAACCTACCCCAAGGCTCTTCCCTGCCCTAGCTCCTGAACTCACAGTTCCTCTCCCATCTCCCACCCCCCGTGGCTTCTCCAAACTCATTTTGTCCATGAGACCCACCTTCTGCTCTCTCAACCCCATTCCCATTAAACTGCTGACTACCCAACTTCTCTTCCTGACCACGATACTAGCTTATATTGTAAATGGTTTCCTCCCCTCGGGTACTGTCCCCTTCCCTTTCAAAACCATCATCATCTCCCCACCTCTTCAAAATAAAATCCTCACCCACTCTATTTCCTTGCAAACTACTGCCTCATCTCCAACCTCCCCTTCCCCCCAGAGTCCTTGAACTTGTTGTCGCCTCCCAAATCCATGGCCACCTTTCCTGCAACTTCATGTTTGAATTTTTCTACCCCTGCCATAGCACTGAAACAACCCTAACCAAAGTCACAAATGACATGCTCTGTGACTGTAACCATAGGCTCACTATCCCTACTCATCCTCTCTACACCCTTTGACACAGTCGACCACACTATCTTCCTCCAATGCCTGTCCTCCGCTGTCTAGCTCAGTGAAAGTGTCCTCGCTCAGATCCGCCCTTTACTATCCAATTGTAGCCAAAGCATCTCCAGCAATGGCTTTTCTTGCTGCCCTGCAATGTTTCCTTATCTGAGGAAGGATGTTCTTGCCATGGAAGGAGTTCAGCGAAGATTCACAAGGCTGATACCTGGGATGGCAGGAATGACATATGAGGAGAGATTGGGTCGATTGGGCTTATACTCACTGGAGTATAGAAGAATGAGAGGGGATCTCATCGAAACATATAAAATTCTGACAGGTCTGGACAAACTAGATGCAGGAAGAATGTTCCCGATGGTCGGAGAGTCCAGAACCAGGGGTCATAATCTACGGATAACGGGTAAACCATTTAGGACAGAAATGAGGAAGAATTTCTTCACCCAGAGAGTGGTGAACCTGTGGAATTCTCTACCACAGAAGGTAGTTGAGGCGAAGTCATTAAATATATTCAAGGTTGAGTTAGATACATTTCTTAAAGCTAAAGGTATCAAGGGATATGGGGAGAAGGCAGGTACAGGGTACTGAGTTTAGATGATCAGCCATGATCTCATCGAATGGCGGAGCAGGCTCGAGGGGCCGAATGGCCTACTCCTGCTCCTATCTTCTATGTTTCTATGTTTCCTCTGGACTCCCCCAAGGATCTTTTCTGTCTCCTCCTCTTCCTCATCTAAATGCTGCCCCTTGGTGACATCATCTGAAGGCACGGGGTCAGCTTAACATGTATGCTAATAACACCCAGCTCTACCTCTCCACCATCTACCTCGATCCCTCCACTGTCTCAGTACTGTCAGACTGCTTGTCTGACATTCAGTCTTGGATGGGCTGCAATTTCCTCCAGTTAAACAATGGGAAGAACAAAGCCACTGTTTCCAGCCCCTGCCACTGACTCCATAGCCCTGCCACCTTTTCCACTCCTTTCCCAGACACTCTCAGGTTAAACCAGACTGTTCACAATCTTGGCGTCCTACTTGACCCCGAGCTCATCTTCTGACCTCCATAACATCTCCACCCCACCTCAGCCCATCTGCTCCTGAAACCCTCATCTATAACTTTTGTCAATTCCAGACTCGACTGTTCCAATGTTCCCCAGGTCAGGCCCCTATCCTCCACCCTCCCTAAATTTCAGCTCATCCAAAACTCTGCTGCCCACATCATATCCTGCACTGTCCCACTCATCTATCATCCCTGCCCTCGCTGACCTTCTGGCTCCCTGTCCCCCAACTTAAAATTCTCATCTGTGTTTTTAAACCCTTAGAGGGATCTCTCCAACTACTTCAGCCCTACCTCCCCCCACCCAAGAACTCTACATTCCTCCAACTCTGGCCTTGTGCAACCCTCCTCCCTTCGCCTCACCATTGGCAGCTATGCCTTCAGCTATCTAGGCCCAACACTCTGGAGTTCCATCCTAAACCCCACTGCTTTTGTACCTCCCTCTCCTCCTTTAAGACCCTCCTTAAAATCCACCTCTTTTCACCCCTTCTATATCTCCATCTTTGGCTCTGCATTTATTTTTGTCCAATTACCCTTCTGTGAAGCGATATTGGGATTTTTTCTACGTTAAAGGCAGTATAAAAATGCAAGTAGTTGTTGAAGGTAGCAAGTTTGTTCCCCCCTTGCCCACTTCCAAAGGAAAATATACTGGAAGTAATTTCTTTGCGGTTAGATAGCTTAAACCTGGAGTTACAGTAAAGGTCGTGGGAGAAATATTAAACTGCTTGTTATATTATGTTTTTATTTTGAAAACACATGTCTCAAGCTCAACAGTAGAGCATTTGTTCAATAGTAAAACAGCATTTATGGCACTAGAATTGTTAATGAGACAGCAGTTGAAAGATATAAAACACAATAATGAGTAGTTTAATCCCGAGCTCCACCCCTGTTTTAACAAGCATCAACTAGCTGAAATAGACAAACCCTTCATATGTTTTCTCAGCTCTAACACAACATATCGCTCCTCTGTTCAGATTGAAGAATTCTGATTAAATAGGAGTCTGTCCAATAAAAAGGAATACTAATACTGTTTGACCCTTCATATGTTTTCTCAGCTCTAACACAACATATCGCTCCTCTGTTCAGATTGAAGAATTCTGATTAAATAGGAGTCTGTCCAATAAAAAGGAATACTAATACTGTTTGACTGGGAGTGTTGTATCTTAATATATACAATTTTAATGCACTTACTTGAGCTAGAGATAGGGAGGGGATTAGGAGGCTCAGTGATATCTGTAATTCTCTTCTAACTCTTCATTTGCTTTGTTCATGTGCAATTATTTCTTTCTGCTAGCCTGATGTCAAAGCTTATGCCTGGTTATGACCCATTCTGTGAACAGGTGCTTGTGCATTTTAATGAAATATTACAGTCTGTGATTAATCATCCTGTTACTATGGGCATTCAACAACAAACGGCGGGTCAAAAGATCATGCTGTCCAACAAATGGGCTATAGCATTTATTTTCTCTTCTATCCTTTGGGTGAAGAGGGAAAAAGCGAAGGGAAATGTTAACAACTCTATATAAATGAAGCCCTAACAGTTGACATTGCTGGAGACTCAAAAGAATTGAATTTTGACAATTATGTTCACGGTACCACCTCAAAATAGAGGTTGGTTGATTGGCTCTAACATTAAACTTCAGTTGCTAGCCGTCTTGAATTCACCTTTAATTCTATAGGAATCTATTAAGCGACAACTGAACCATGCGCAAATCATAGCTAATGGTCAGAGGTTCTGTAAATTTAAAATCCTAAGATATTATGATCACAATGGAGGTTTCTAGGTGCCGAACATCTACAAAACACCACAAAAAAGGAAGAGACAAAACTGTGCCCTGTAGATTAGAGTTCGCCATTCTTGAGTAATTCCTTCATAAACAGCTCATTTACTTTGGCCCTCGTGGATAATGTGGTTTTCCTCAATCATGGAATACATAGCATATTTCAAGTTTCCTATTTATGCATCATATGCTTTTCAATGCAAAACTTTAAATTCAAGTGTTTGCTCATTAACCCCTGAAATAACTGAAATACATTTGCTCCAAAGCTCTGCAGACCACCCCAACTCTCTGCAGCACAGAATAAATGTCACAGCTGAACTGAACTCCCCGACTCTCCACCCGTTAGCCCTCCCGAATTCTCTTTTGGCACAGCCTATGTTACCAGACAGGTGACAATCTCAACAGAATTGAACCCACCAGCCGCCTTTTCCATGGCCCTTGTTGTTTTAATATTTGCTCCCAATAATTTTTAAAAACTGAAGAAAATTAAGTTACCAACGACCCGAATTTGGTAAAAATGATAAACAAGCTGAAAAGAGACACCAAAACAAGGAAGGGAAAGGTGAGAAAGTAAAGACCAAAAACTTCAAATCCTAACCACAAACTGTGGCAATTTAGATTGCTCATGTAGTTGCCAACTACTCCAGGACTACAACAAAATTCAATTTTCATTCACCATTGCTTCCTAACTACACTTTTTAAAGTTTAGGACAGTCTTCAACATATAGCATCAAAAATAGCATTTTGTACTGTTTTGTTCCATTAAATATGCCATGTAGTTTTTATTAAGATGTCAGATGTAGCTCTATTCTTGCATTTCAAAAGACAATGACATAAAGCCAGTTAGACACGCACGCACAAAGAAATAACAATTTAAAATCTGATTTAATCTTCTCAATATGCGTTACAAGTTATCTGTGGTCAGTGGATTCCACTATTGGTTCAAACTCAACCAGTCCTATGCCCAAAAACTGCAAATTCCTCCCAGACGGTGCAGATGAAAAGCTGATCAGGCCATCAGAAAACTCAATTCTATAAACACAGTACACTTTTGGCAGGTATCAAACTTTCTTTCACTTTCACAGTACAACATTGGACAAAAATAAGGTACAATGATTGAAAACAATTAAAATTACCAACACTTTTCCTGCAATTGTAACACTTCATCTCAGTTGGGGGGAAAAAATGGTCAAACCATCTTAGATTATCCTGGCAAGCATGACTTCAGTTGGATTCAGACAGCCATGGAAGAAACAGATATTTAGAACACTGTTCCTATATCAGAGTAGTGTTCTTTCCTATAATCTGTATTAATCTATTATATATATTCTAAAGCTACTTTACATCCAAAAGGTAGTGAGTGAAAGGTACAAGGCATTTTACCGTAAGACCCCCGACCAGCCAATTTGTGGAACTGTTGCCAAGTGAGAGGCCCTTGCACATGCTGGATGCTCTCCCATGACCTGACCGCTCGTTTCTTCTGAATGGCATCCTGCAGAACAGGCTGAAGTGAGAGAAGCAGGCGCAGGAGATCTTGCGAACACAGCATACTGACGTCCACAGCTGGAGAAAGAAGAATAAATATGAAAGTTTACTGTTAGATGATCAAACAAGAGATTATAAATAGGAGTTGACTTACACTCAAAATTTCAGCATGACTATTTCTTCAAGTTTCATTTTAGGCTAGAAACTACCGTTGTTGGTAATAGACAAACACGAAAACATTTTTATGACTTTGCTTGTCTGCTATTTTAATGGAGGCATTAACCTGTTTACTTTAATATGATGCGGAGATGCCGGTGTTGGACTGGGGTGGCCAAAAATGAGAAGTCGCACAACACCAGGTTATAGTCCAACAGTTTTATTTGAAATCACGAGCTTTCGGAGCGCTGCTCCTTCGTCAGGTAAAGTGAAGGAATACAAATCAGCAAAGCATATATAGACAGAGAACAATGTGTAGCGTACAATGTCAGACGACTACAGTAAATCTTACTGACTGCCCTCCATCACACCTCGGCAGAGATACAATCAGGTCAGTCAGGAAGGCATTACATAGACGTAGAGTCATCCAGACTCGAGTCGTCGTTGGCTTGTTCACAGATGTGATTTCCAGTTTTAAAAAAAGTAAATAGCTTAACCATACAGACTGCAGCATTTGACACGTTGGACCCCCTGTGACCCCACCTCATTGTCTTAGCTGTATTTTGCTGTGTCTTTGATGTAATGCCTTCCTGACTGACCTGATTGTATCTCTGCCGAGGTGTGATGGAGGGCAGTCAGTAAGATTTACTGTAGTCGTCTGACATTGTACGCTACACATTGTTCTCTGTCTATATATGCTTTGCTGATTTGTATTCCTTCACTTTACCTGACGAAGGAGCAGCGCTCTGAAAGCTCATGATTTCAAATAAAACTGTTGGACTATAACCTGGTGTTGTGCGACTTCTTACTTTAATATGGGTCAACGTTCCAATTAAATGAACAGATGAATGCCATGTAGCCACATTAAGCATTCATCAACTAATATCCCTAATGGTAATTTCTAGGCTCCCATCACATTCAACATGTTGTATGCAATCATAAAGAACAAAATCCAGGTATGAAATAAACAGTAAAGTATTTTATGTAATATAACTTTGCAGTAGTTTACTCAGCTAGGTGCTGGTTAGGAAATGAATATCAGCTGATATCTGGGAACAAATAGGCTGCAAAAACATTTTACCATGCAGACATTCAGACTGATCCTGCAGTCGGAGATGGACCATGTGAAGGAAGGGTGGAAATTGGAATTCCCTCACCTTTGCATGGTCCATCTCCGACTCTTCCCTTCCCTTCCCTTCCTCGACTTCTGTCTCCAGCTCTGGGGTTAGGCTATTGACAAATATTCACTACAAGCCCACTGACTCCCACAGCTACCTGGACTACACTTCCTCCCACCCCGCTTCCTGTAAGGACTCTATTCCATTCTCCCAGTTTCGCCATCTCCGCCACATCTGCTCTGACGATGCCACCTTCCATACTAGTGCTTCCGACATGTCTTCCTTTTTCGTCAACCGAGGATTCCCCTCTACTGTGGTTCACACGGCCCTTGACCGTGTCCGTTCTATTCCCGCACTTCTGCTCTCACCCCTTCCCCTCCCTCCCGGAACCATGATAGGGTTCCCCTTGTCCTCACCTTTCACCCCACCAGCCTCCATATTCAACGGATCATCCTCCGCCATTTCCAGCACCTCCAGCGTGATCCCACCACCAAACACATCACCCCCTCACCGCCCCTTTCAGTATCCGAAGGGACCGCTCCCTCCACGACACCCTGGTCCACTCCTCTATCACCCCCAACACTCCTTCCCTTCGCCCGGCACCTTCCCGTGCAAGCGCGGGAGATGCAACACATGCCCTTTTACCTCCTCCCTTCCCACTGTCCAGGGCCCCAAACACTCCTTCCAGGTGAAACAGTGATTTACTTGTACTTCTTGCAATTTAGTATACTGTATTCGCTGCTCACGATGCGGTCTCCTCTACATTGGGGAGACCAAACGCAGATTGGGTGACCGCTTTGCGGAACACCTCCGTTCAGTCCGTAAGGGTGACCCCGAGCTTCGGGTGACGCCTGTCACTTTAATTCTCCGCTCCACTCCCACTCAGACCTCACTGTCCTCGGCCTCTTACACTGTTCCAATGAAGCTCAACGTAAGCTCGAGGAACAGCACCTCATCTTTCGATTAGGCACTTTACAGCCTTCTGGACTCAACATCGAGTTCAACAATTTCAGACCATAACCTCTGCCCCTATCATTTTTTTCCATTTATTTTTCTCTCTCTCACATGCCAGCTGTCTTTCATTCTGCCATCGTCATTTACACTTCATCTAGAGCCATCTTTTGTTTCTTAACTTGTCCTATTACCATCTCCTTTTGCCTTGCACCATCATCCCTTTTGTTTCTTAATCTCTCTTCCCTTTTGTTCTTTCCTCCCCTCCCCCCTTTCTCTGCCCCTACACTTGCTTAAAAACCTGTTCCATCTCCAGCTTTTTCCAGTTCTGACGAAGGGTCATTGACCTGAAATGTTAACTCGGTTTCTCTTTCCACAGATGCTGCCTGACCTGCTGAGTATTTCCAGCATTTTCTGTTTTTATTTCAGATTTCCAGCATCCGCAGTATTTTACTTTTGTACTGGAAGTACTATGTTTTTTTAAAGTATTTTTTGCTCAACATTTTGAAGTGTCCTGGCCATATTCAATCCCTTAACCAACACCCGGTTGTTTAACTCACTGCTGTTTGAGAGACTTTTCTGGGTGCAAAATTAGCTGCCACGTTTGTGAAGTGCTTTAGGACGTCCTGAGGACGTGAACAGTGTTATATGCATCCAAGTTCTTTCGTTTCATTCCTCATCATTTGCTCTATATGTTAAAACTACTGTAAACCAACACTCAAGACAGTTCTGGACAACAGAAAAGTGAGGTCAAGAATTGGTAGCAGACAGGGAGGATGGGGAAGACATTATAATGATATAAAACATTCCAACCAACCCTTAACCAACTAAAAGTGCCTTTGAAAAGTTGTTCCCACTTCCAAAGTAGGTGGAGAGGAAAAAAATGCACAAATAGGATTCAAACGATATATTTTTTTTAAAGTTTAAGATGTAAGAAAATATATTAGGTTAGATAAAACAGTAAAATGAAGCTTAGTAAAAATGACAGACCACTTGGGGGAGGGGGGGGGGGGGAGAGAGGAGAAGAGAGAGGAAGGGGAAATGACCAGGTAAATTGAAGTGTTTATTAACCCTAAAATATAATACAAAAATATCAATATAAAAAAGTTACTGCTGATGTTTGAGTTGCTTCATTATTGAGTTTGTTTTAGCATCAGAGCAAGTAAGCTAAAAAGGAGACAATCACTTCCTTCGATCCGTGAGCAGTCCAAGAATTGACACTGTTTTAGAGTGCTAGGGTAGAAAGAAGCGTGCAAATTATCACTTGCTTAACTACCCATCTGCTAGAATGAGTCCCACTACATAATTTATTATTTCTAGTAGGAAGACTCAAAATAGCTCCATGAGCTGTTGCCCAACTTCAGTAAATGTTAAACCATATGAATAATTTTAGAACTGGCTTTGGGAGGGCAGGGGGATGTGGAGTAAAAGAAAAATAATTTTAATATTCATTTACAGAGCAATGGTCCATTACACAAGTCAAGTGTTGAAGACATCAGGGAAACTAGGCTTGTGGAACTCAAGACTCTGATAATGAGATGGAGCTACATTC
The DNA here is from genome assembly GCA_030390025.1 of Squalus acanthias. Classification (NCBI taxonomy): domain Eukaryota; kingdom Metazoa; phylum Chordata; class Chondrichthyes; order Squaliformes; family Squalidae; genus Squalus; species Squalus acanthias. Next base: position 4,097,733 of record CM059448.1, read on the forward strand.
AGACACACAGGTACAAAGCTGGGACTACTTAAAGTACTAAATCAGCCTTTCACGGATATTAATCCAACTTCCTTCAAAGCTTTTCCATAAAATTCCCAAATAGCCTGCCTGATATCATTAATTCTCACTGTTTAAACAACATGCTCAAGGAAAGGAAAAAGAAATCGGAATAATTTTAAATAAAATAATTTTTTAACTGGAGCACTTTTGCAGATAAGTCACTATTAAAATCTACTAGCAAACATTCAAACTTGCTATTTATTGATGGCTGTTTGATGCATGGCTTTAAGTTTTTTTTTTAAATACAGGAACTTAAAAAGAAAAGAACTGGGAAAGAGGAGCAATTAGTGCAAAATTATTCACCTTAACAGGAAAATAAATCCATCAAATTTCCAATTAAAAACAAAATTAGCCCATTTCTGGATAACTGCTGAGCTCTACTCCTGGCCCATCAAATTTGAGTAACTCACCATTTCTTCTTGACCAGAGATGTAAACAAGAGCTTTTCACGAGTGCTTCGTCAAGCTTCCCTCCTGACATATTGTCCATGAACTGATATCCCTGCTCCAAAGCAGTGTAACATTCCCTGTAGTAGTCTCTATCCTCCACACGTACTGGCGGTCCCACTGTTCGCAATTTTGCCACTACCGAAGGATCCACTGATCTCAACGGGGAGAAGGGATTAGTGCACTGGTCCTGAAGTAGCAATATTAACTCATCAGGCACTTTCTCGGGCTCCTTGGGGCCTCCTTCTCCCTGTTCAAGAGAAACATTCCTGAGGTCCTCTAGTCGCTTTTCAGCCTCGCTGCTGCAGTCTGTGTTTCGCCCGATGATATCCACTTCATCTTCCAAAAAAAGCCCGGAGTTGTTTCCAAACCTTCGGTTCATGACAGGGCTGAATCCACATGTGCATGGGCTCTGTGATTCTTTGGTAGGGTCTGGGATGTACAATCCAACATCAGCTCCTTTGATGTATGTGTTACAGACACAGACGCAGCAGCTGTCGAAGCTGCAGTCTTTAAAGAGATTCATGATGGAATCAGATAGGATTAGGTTCACGTAAAGACTGTGTGCCTCAGGGATGGATTGCACCGTTGCAGGTTCTACCGAATTCAGCGGGCGACACGTCGAAGGCGTAGAGGCAGGTGAATATAAATCGGAATTCTCATATTTCACAGAGCCCTGAACGCTGGCTGGACCCCCGCATCCGCGAGGAGTGCGTGGGGTCCTTGGTGTCCTTGGAGTTGGTGCAGAGATGCGTGGAGTGGCGGGTGATGGAAGGACACCGGCACCACTATTACTGGGAGGAGCACTGTTCGTCACTCCGAATGGGGTATGTGTTTGCGGCGTGCAAGTCTGAATGTAATCCTGATCCATACCGCTGCCAACACTGGGAATGTTTCTAGAAAACAAAGAAGATTGTCAGTCAAACCCAAAGCAAAACGTAACATTCAGTTTTGAAATATGAACTCAAATTCAATTTTAGGATTAAAATAACCACAATACTGTAGTTTTCTCATTCCGTATACAAAACAAAACTGTTTTATCAGCCATACACGAACACTTTTAGTCTTCAGTAAAATGTTGCAGCAGATGGATCAGTTATAAATTAGCGCATTTCTTCTCCTAAAATATCAAGTTTTACAGCAATCCATATACAAAATACGCCACTCATTTCCACAGCCATATCTACACCGGTTGCTGCCAATGTTCCCTCTAATTATTTTTGGGTGCACGGCCCCTTTAACAGGCTGCGCGGCCCATTCAAATTTCCGCACATGCACGGGTTTTCCATTTAAAAGCTGGTAAGCCAGCCTGCACGGGACCGCCGCACAGCTTAACAGGAACATTGGTTGCTGCCACCTATTTTGTCACATTCAATCATAAACTTCTGGAAGCGCAGCGCGGCAGCTGAGAGTTGCAGAATGTTCAGTGTTACAAGATGCGGTAAACACAAGTTCAACCCCTACTCTGTAAAAGTTACAGATCTAAACTCTCAGTGGGGTTTTCCCCTATTCATGGCATCGAGAGTACCAACAGTCGTGCACAAAGGTTCAGTTCCAATGGCGCCCTGTTGCTGATCCAAGCGATGCCAGGTGGAGTGCGCAATGGCTGCCAGCAAGGCTGTTTAGCGAGGAAGTTGAGAGGGGGGGCGGGGGGGGGGGGGAAGAAAAAATGAGAGTTTTACTTCAATGTCACTTAGCAGCTCCTGAAGGCCAGCTAAAGGGGGCACGGAGAGTAGTATGGAAGTAAGTCATGTGCGACCGCGACCCCAACCCTCTTGTGAGCAGCAGATGCATAAAGGGCAGGCAGATCAGGGGAAACAGGATATGTTACACTTGAAAGTTAAAAAGTTAAAAAAATGATTCTGTATTTTTATGCCCATTAATGAGCAACTCATAATTTCACATCCATGCAAAATACTTACTTTGAGATTCATCAGCCATAAATATTATATTAAGAGATTTGGCAAAGTGCAAAATCCCACAAACTTCTACACTTACATAATTTGCTGAGTACTACAATTTTGCATTAAAAAGGCCAGAGGCGGCGGTGGATCCTTAGAAGTTTACAGCACAGAAGGAGGCCATTCGGCCCATTGGGTCTATGCCAGTATTTGCTAGAGCAATCCAAAAATATTCCCGCTCTCACCATCGCCCTGTATCTTCCTCTGCTTCAAATATTCATACAATTTTCTCTTAAAAGCTGCAGGGATGTCATGCTCCTAACCTCCCTCCTCACTCTCTTACTAACATTTCAAATTCATGATCCCTTATCATGGACATCACAGCCAGAGGAAATAGTCTTGCCCTCTGAAAACACTTTATAATTTTTAAAAACCTATTAAATCTCCTCTGCTTCATTGGAAATGGTTTGTTCGATTCCTTTTCTGTTTGAATTCAGTTTCTAGTCAATTGTTAGCACTTGCTTTACCAATACTGCAACTCAAACTTACATGTCCCGGATGTACGGCATAGGAGGTACAGGAGGAAGCAGGTCCAGCTTGCCGACAGTCCACGAAGGACGGTACACACACTCCTCCGGCAGTTTGACAGGAGGCAGACACTGGCTTGGTAAGATTTTCAGTGGCGCAAACATTGTACAACCCACATAACCTTGGCACTTCTCGGGGCTATAAACATAAGAAAAATCCTGAGGAAGAAAAACAAGAGGACTTTAGTTCAGATTTTGTAATTGCGCATGAGCAACAATGCCAGATCCATGGCTAGCCTTCATATAAATAAGTCCATTTTCTCTCATTTCCTCCTGTGAAGCATCTTGGATGATTTGCTATGATAAAGGCACTACATTAATGCAAGATGTTGTTTTGGTAGTAGATAAATTGTTACAATCATGTTACTAAAGTCATTTTGAGCATAGGAGTGCATGTCATTACTGTTAATATAGCCAATATAATCCGTTAAGTTCATGGCAACAACAAAAATTTCTTTAAAAACTTTAGGTTTACGAATAGAGTTTTAAAGAAATTCTGTAAGTTATACATTTTTAATTTTGTCACCTTGATCTCTGAAGGTTTAGGGCTACCCATCCCCTCCTCCACTTCAACCTTGAAATGATTCAGACTTGTTGCAGTGAAATGGTGGCCATCCAGAGTCATTCCTGGGGTGTTATCCAGACCTCCAAATTCTTTGCAGTTAATATTCATTGGAGAGTAGCCTGGACCATGCTGCTCCAAGGACGGAGGTGTTGGAAACATCTGCTGTAGGTCTGCAGAGCCTACGGAAACAAATTAATCTGAGAACAAGTTTGGGAAAAAACTTACAGGGCTGCAAGATTCTTGGGATAGAAGTTAACTGAAGCCAAAAACCTAGCAACGTTGTGGTCACCTGCTGTAACTTTTGAGTCAACATTTTACCTAGCTATACAGTCCACACTTATTAACATTTCTATACTTATGCTTAGCTCTCAAGTCCATTGCACTATTCTGTAATCAGCTGATGGGAGGATGCATGGAGGCTTGAAGTCCAAGGCAGAACAAGCTGCTCTATTAATCTACATAGTGAGGACCATGATTTATGTGACCATTAAGAAGCCCACAACATCCTAACATGCGTAAATCATTCAGACTCTTAATTAAAAGTTATATAAAAACACCCTTCTTCAATCAGCTGAAAGCACAAATTGGCAACCATCAACTCCCACACAAGCATGATGGGTGTTCTGGGTTGTTTAAAACAAGTGTAGGTTGTGAATTAAATGCTTATTGCATGGCTAACCTTAATGATTAACTCTAATCTAATTTTTAATGGTCAAAAGAAAGGTACAAAGAGCACGTTTTCCTTTTTAAAAGCAACCAAGTTATACAATCAGGGAGATAAATATAATGGCTATTGGATTATTCCTGGATTACATTTTTAAAAATAATTTTGCTTACTTATACAAGGGAATGTGTCAAAAGGCCCCGCCTTTGAATCCCTATTGCCCATTTTCTCATCCGAGCCAACATGTGCATTTCGAGAACCAGTCTGCTGAACAAAAATAATTAGATGAACAAACAACGAACAGACAACTCTTATCAGAAGAATAGTACATTCCAAAACTACTCGTATTGATAACAAAATATTAGCATATTGCCTTTCCATAGTTACTAATGATGTATAAACTGGTAGAGAAACCAATTGCAAGACTAATTTGCACATATATTAAGTAAACCGTGCAATCTCCATTATTGTTTTGTAAAAACATTTTTATGCAAGTTTCTTCTACATTTAACAAAGACTATATCATGTTGACTTAAGAGGGAAAAAAGTTAAGATTTCTAGTGGCACAAGTCCAGAAAGTTTTAGAAGCATATTCTCAAAAATAATGTTCTCTCCTCTCCCCAAAAAAAGTAAGCACTCCGATGTTTTGCATATATGAAAGATCCCTGCCTTAAGAGTAGCCCCACATCATACATCACTGAAGGCTGGCGCTCAGCACAAGTCAAGTATTGCCCTACAGGTAGGGCAGTTCCCAATCTGCTGTCATGCATGCACTAGCAGCTATTGGCAGAAACCAGAGTTCAAGTCACCTTATCTCCCTACTGTAACAACCAAGGAAAGGCATGGGAAACCAAATAAACATTTCAAACTGGGCAAAATAACTCACCCCAAGCTCGTCCTCGTCATCAAACAGATTGTCAAGGTCTTTGTATGAGACAACCAGATCAACCTCATTCATGAGACTGTTGGATGCAGTCCGATTGTGTGAGGGTGATTTTTGTCCATCTACAATATTAAAAGAGAAAACCTATTAAAATTTTACATAACTACTTGTACAAGAAGTTCTAGACTAACACTTTCAATTACAGTTAAACATTATTATGGCAAGTGACAAATGCAGTAAATTAGCACAAACTGGCTGCCATGTCTGCCTACAAAGCAACAGTAGTTACACTTCTAAACTACTTCATTGGCTGTAAAACGCCTTGAGACATCCTGAGGTTGTAAAAGGTACTGTATAAATGCAAATGATTTCTTTCAATTGAAACCAGAGTCTGGTAGCTTTAGTGGTTAAGGCAGCGGGAAAGTATCTGAAAAAACCTGTCTCACTCACCTGTTGACAGATTATAAAGACTATAAATAAAGGCAAACAGTAGCTTACTTAAAAAAAACCATGATGTATGATCACCCAAACACATTTTTACATAGAACTACATATCTAACCTATTCTTAAATGTTGACATGATCTCCGCTTTAATCACTAGCTCTGGTAGAGCATTCTGCAGCCTCATAACCCTCTGGGAAAAGGTTTTCTTGCTCTCCACCCTAAATCGCTTGCATTTAATTTTATATCTTTGCCCCTTTGTTCCACACCCCTCAACCACTGTAAAGAGTCTGTTTTTATCTACTCTGCCGCATTCCTTCATAATTTTAAATACCTTTATCAACCCACCCAATAATCTCCTCCAGCAAAAACAGACCCAATTTTTTTTAATTCATTCCCGGCATGTAGGTGTCATTGGCAAGGACGGCATTTATTGCCAATTCCTAGTTGCCCTGAGGAAGTGGTGGGCCACCTTCTTAAACTGCTGCTGTGGTGAAGGTGCTCCCACAAAGCTGTTGGGTAGGAAGTTCCTGTATTTTGACCCAGCATCAATTAATTTTTAAGCCTTTCTCTGTATTTGTATTTCCTCCTGTCCTCTCTATTGCTTCAACATCTTTCCTATAGTGGGGAGCACACAACAGCAAACAGTACTCCAATTGTGGTCTTACTAAGGTTTTATATAGATTCAGCATTATTTCTCGACTTTTATATCTCTTGCCATAAAATGCAACATTCCACTAGCGCTTTTTAAAAATTGGCCTTATCAACTCGAGGTGATGCTTTTCATGTTTTGTGAAGCTGAACACCCAAATCCCTCTGCTCTTCCAGATCACCCAGCCATTCCCCATTCAAAGGACACTTTTATTAATTTTTTAAACAAAATGTTCAATCTCACACTTGCTGATATTGAATTCCATGTTACTTTTTTACATATTTGACCAATTCAGGTTTCGCCTTCTCCCCAATTTTCACCTTTATTGTAAACACTGATGCAAAGCACTTGTTAAGTATCCCCACCAATTTTTGTTTATCCTCTAACTCACAACTTTTCCCCCCAAGAGTCCCACCTCACATTTAACAATTCACTTTTGATTATATTAACAGTAAAGAATTCTACAAATATTTGAGATTCTCTGCTCACACTCCCTCCTTGCTGTCCTTATCTCTCTCCACTTCAGTTTCTTCAATGAATTACAAACTATTTTTGCGTTAACCAGCCCTTTCTCATAATTTGTACCACAACTAGGGAGTGTGTTATATATTGAACAGTAAGCCTGACATCCAGAGCAATTTATGTGAAAGAAAATGTCACCTGCAAATAATCTCAAATCACAAAATGTGCTATAAAATGTGGCAGACTACAGCCAAGAAGTATTCAATCCAAAATGCTCATCAGGTGGATTAAGTAATTAATGTCAAATAAGGATCCAAACAGCATTCTGAATCATCCCTAAAGCAATCACACTTCAACAGTGTGCAAGAAAAAGACTATTCTGAAACAGAAAAATCCCTGAAGTTGGAATCAGACATCATCAAATTAACAGTTACTCAAACTAAAAAAAACTGATCCTATCCAGGTTGGATTCAAAGTACAGGACCACCTTCCAGCTCAAAACAAGGGGAGGACAGGCAGCAGAAATGAGAAAATCATTTTCTAAAACTGACAACTTCTAAACAATCCCCTCCTCTGAGTCACCTTTTTAAATTTGGCACACACAAAAAAAATGGTCTGATGACCAGTATTTGATGATGATATCAAGTGCCCAATAATCAGTAATGTTCCACATCAGTGTATCTACTACTCTTTGATTCCTAGCTCTGAAAATAAAAATTTGAACCTGAAGATGTTGTTCATGCACAAAGGCCCCTCAATAGCACTGGACCTTGTTCATCGCTATGCTTCGCCACAATGCAGAGGTGGCACCATTAAATAAGGCTAATTATGCACAGCACCCAAGGAGAAAAATCAAAAATAAATTCTGACAAAGGATTTCTACCCAAAATGTTAACCTTCTCTCAGATGATGATGGGCCTGCTGTTGTATATTTCCAGCATTTTTCAGTTTTTTGTGATATAAAAATAACTGCAAGAACATAAAATAAACATACACAATACACATTCACTCCGCTTTTGTTGGTTGTGGAGATGATGGTTTATTGGGGAGGGAGGGAGGGAGGGAGGGGAGAGAAGAAGCGGGAGGAAAGAGGGGAGGAGGAAGTAACAGTCAACTATACCTGGCTTTGTTCCAGAATTGAATATCGACATGGCATCCTCTCCTTCCGCTGGTAGCGTTGAGTGGGATACACCAGCACTGTCATTGTCTCCCTGGAATACAGAAACTGAAATTTACACATATATCCATGTCCAACTAATGCTATTATACTGTGAGGGCTTTCACGCTCAGATTTAATTTGGATGTAACCTGACAATATTAGGATTAGCCCAATACTTAAGCATTTTCCTTTAACTGAAATCTAAATACATGCCTTCAAGTCACAATCCTGCTGACATACTGTTGGGAAGGCGGTTGGACACACCAAGCATAGGCGCCGAGGCTTTTCACAACAAAGGAAGTTAAAATGACAGCAAGTCAACTGCACGCGCCTTGCACACCTTGCAGTTAGCTTTAGAGCACCACAGGCAGAGGCCTGAAGGAAGGACAGCACTCAACAAGGAATGGTGTGCGATAGGGAGAGATTAAAAGAATATAAAGTGCAACCAAAAAAAATAAATCAGTAATTGTACATGTCTCCGCATTTTGAAAACAGCGACGAGGAAATAACCAGTTTTCTTTTCTGCATATCATGCCGCAGCCTGAAAACAAAGCCAAACAGACAACCCTTTCAACACGAGTTTACAAGTAGTGTAGTTTTTATCCAGCCAATATAATTTTCGATAACTAAATCTAAATTTCATAACTCCATTTGCACTGGATTTGACAACCATCTCCAACTTTATACAGAGCACATTTTGAACCATGCACTCTGCTGCCCGTATCCCATCCCACACCAAGTCCTGCTCACCTATCAGCCCTGCCCTTGCTGAACTACATTGGCTCCCGGTCCCACACTGCATCCATTTTAAAATTTCCATCCTCGTGTTTAAATCCCTTCATGGCCTCAACACTCCCCATCTCTGTAACCTCCTCCAGCCCTACCACCCCACTCCACCGCCCAAGAACTCTCCGTTCCTCTGATCTCTTGTGCATTTTCCTCTCCCTTCACTCCACCTTTGGTGGGCAGGCATGCCTTCAGCCATCTAGACCGGAAGCTCGGGATTTCCCGCCCTAAACACATCTGCCTCTCCACCTCTAACTCCTCCTTTAAAGGCCCCCTTTAAAATCCACCTCTTTGAACAAGCTTTTGGTTATCCCTCCTAATATCTCCTTCCCTGGCTCGGCGTCCATGTTTGCCCAATTATGCCACTGTGAAGTGTCTTGGGACGGTCTCCTACATTAAAGGTGCTATATAAATGCAAGTTATGTTATGTTAAGATTTCACCTGCCTTCATCATTACATTGAAGTCTACGTACATGCTTCAATATAGACAATATACGTATCACAAACCACCAAAAAATTGATTAACTGGTCATTTCTCTCATGTGCTGTTTGTGGGATCTTACTGTGCACAAATTGGCTGCTGTGTTTGCCTACAAGACAAATGTCAACACTTCAAAGTAATAAACTGGCTGTAATGATCTTTGGGATGTCCTGAGGCTGTGAAATGCACTAAATACACACAAGTATTTTTTGTTGAACTAATTTTAATCACTTAACAATCACCCTCACAAACAAGCCAATGACATACTTTTAGAGACAGTGAACAGAAACAGCAGCTGTTCAGAGTCAGGGGGTAGGCGTAGGAATAACTGGCAGGACCAGTCCTACCTGAGGTGCAACCACCCACCACCACAAAGTCCACAGCATAGACCAAGCAAGTTTTCCCAGCTGTGAAATGGTGTGGCAGTAGAATGCAGCAATATGAACTTCAAAAAGGAGAGGGAAGAAAAGAGAGGCATTAATACAAAGTAACTGGTTTAATGAGTGTTTTCCATCACTCAGTTTTCAACTTTCAAACAGTCAATATTTACAAAGCAAATAGAACTTTCAAAATAAAATGCAACTCTTATCCAAAGCAACGCTCATTGAATAAACAGGAAATTTAGACACAAAATACTTGCTACAGGAATAAGATTACTTCAGTTGATTCTCTGTTTTTGTGTAAGTAACGAGGAGGATTTTATAATCTGGCAATGCAAATAGAGTTCAGTACTTGAGCACATTGCAACTAAAAGCAGAAGTGTTGCCATTAGGTTCAGTTAGCATTTAGGAGAAAAAAAATAGGGCAGTTAAAGACAATCTGCTTTAACTTTGTACCAAACTGTTCAGTGTGCAATCCATCACCTCAAACTGTTTCCGCTATTGGTGGCAGACCTGTGACCAACAATATTTCACGGTAGTGTTCTTATGCATAGAAAGCATTTTGAATTATATAAGATTAAAAGAACAGAAAGTGGTTTAGGTATAGTTTTTTTCATAATTCAGGCACACTAAAATTTCACATGCTCATGCTCACTGAAATCCTAGTGACAACAAACTGAGTACACAAACTGAGGTATCCCTGAAATGCAGCATTAATGGAAAATCACCTCGACTATAACTCACCTTGTGTGCATGTTTCCTTCCCGGGTCCCTCTCACTGCCTTGCTTATCTTTCTTATCAGGAAAGCTGAACTCCTCATCTCCATCATCAAATGCATATGGATCAACTTCCGACTTGGAGTCAGCCTCTAGGCGAAAGCTCTTGTAATATTGGTTTCTACTCTGGATGTATCCCTGTACCCGCTCTTCAGAAATCTTTAATGGCTTATTTGAACGTACCACCAACCTTAAAAAGTAAAAAAAAAATTATTCAACTTGTTCAGCTGTGATTAAGTATTGAAAGTTGCCTTGCCCTATTTACATTTAATAAGACAAAAAGGCTCTGAAGCTCCAGTTTCCAGCCCAATGTTTGTTCTTCCTGACCGTTCTACCCCAAACACACAGCAATTGTAAGCTTACGAGGCTTTGGAATCCTCCAAAAATTAATTGTAAATGCTGAAAAAGGGTATTTACCTGCTTTATCGAGAACATCGTTTGTTTAAACTGTTGCTTTACACGAACTACGATCCTGCTCTTACCTACTTTTACTGTCTTTTTAAAAATAAGATGTATCAGGCACTCAGCGTTTATCCTGCTCTGCAAAGATTGTTTTCATGTGGTCAAAAATTAAATTTTAAAAACTCAATGGATGGTCTACAGCAACCAAAAGTCAGCCAAAACTTCAGGCTATTGCATTATCACCACAGGAATGTCTTGCAAGATATTTTACCCTGTGTATGCGCTTAGCAGCATGCAATATCAGAGTAAAGCAAGTGCATTGTTTATTGTTTTAAGAAAAGCAAAAACTGAATTACAGAAGTTCACACTTCAGATGTATAGTGTTTGCTGCAGTGCAAACTTTCCAATCTCTGAGCAGCGTTGCCGGTACTGAGCCTGCACAATAACAGTGCGCCAGAGCAGCAACAATGTCTTTTTAAAGTAAATGAAAACCTTGCCCACCTGCATCAGGCAGATCTGAAACTTTATTTTTGTCTTAACCCGTATTTTTGTGAAGAGACTTGAGCTCCTCTAATGAGACATTATGAGAAAAGTAAAGTTCCTGGGTACACTTATGAGCACAGAAAGTAACAGCTGCTACTGCCGCTGAACATTTTGCAATCACAGCAGAATCTTGATAAATGCACAAGTACTTCTGCCAAAAAATGCTGGCTTGGATCAAGGTTTCTACATCAACAAGAAGGGTAAACCACAGTGTCAAGAATAAAGCAGTAATCGAATAAAAGGTGGAACCTGAAGTGCATAGAAATTTCTTATCAGTTTTGTCCCCCTATTGCATCAAGGTGGGCGAGATCAAAAGCCTTAATACATCAAGTAAGTGCTGCATCACGCCTAATCAGCAGCTCCCAGGTAAATGTTGTATTATTTTTTAATTTCTCAGGATGTGGGTGAGAAGCTGGGGTTGTTCTCCTTAGAGCAGAGAAGGTTGAGAGGAGATCTGATAGAGGTGTTCAAAATCATGAGGGGTCTAGACAGAGTAGATAGAGAGAAACTGCTCCTATTGGCGGAAGGGTCAAGAACCAGAGGACACAGATTTAAGGTGATTGGCAGAAGAACCAAAGGCGACAAGAGGAAAAACTTTTTTACACAGCGAGTGGTTAGGATCTGGAATTCACTGCCTGAAAGGGTGGTGGAGGCAGAGTCAATTGTGGCTTTCAAAAGGGAATTGGAAAAGTACCTGAAGGAAAAAAAATGGCAGGGCAGGGGAGTGGGACTAGCTGAAGTGCTCTTGCAGAGCCGGCACGAGCTCGACGGGCCGAATGGCCTCCTTCTGTGCTGTAACCATTCTATGATTCTATGACACTGGCAAGGCTGCATTTATTGACCATCCCTAGTTAGCCTGAAAAGGCCTTCTCCTTGAATTGCTGCAGCGTTTGTGTTGATGGTGCTCCCACAATGGTGTTAGGTGGGAAATTCCAGGATATTCCAGGATATGGACCGAGCGACAATGAACAGCGAAATATGCTCACGTCAGAATGGTGTACGATTGAAGGGGAACTTGTAGAGGTTATGATGTGCCCATAACATTGCTGCTCTTGCCCTTCTCAGCAGTAGACGTCACAGGGGGACGGAGTAACCTTGGTGAGTTGCTGCAGTGCACCCTGTAGAGTGTACATAGTGCTATCACAGTGCGCCACTGGTGGAGTGGGGTGGATAGAGCCTAGTGGCAGGTTATATTCATGCCACATAAGTTTGAGTGTTTTGTGGTTGCTCCGATCCAGGCAAGTGAGTATTCCATCGCATTCCTGTCGCAAGTACCCAGCCTCTAATCTGCTCTTGTAGTCACGGTATTGACGTGGCTGGTCCAGTTAAGTTTCTGGTCCATGGTGATGCTGAAGATGGTGATGGTAATGCCTTTAAAGGGCAGAGGGAGTGACTAGGCTTTCTTTTGTTCAAGACGGTCATTACCTGGTGCTATGTGGTACAAAAGTTACCGGCCATTTGTCAGTCCAAGCCTGGATATTATTCAGGTCCTGCTGTAGCCTGGCTTGGGCTGCTCCAATGATCAGAGGAATTGTGAATGGGGTGAACACTGGAACTGCCAGTGAACAGCTCCACTCCTGGCCATATGACGGAGAAAAGGTCATTGATGAACTCCTGCAATTGTGTCCTGGGGCTGCAATGACTGGCCTCCTACATCCATAAACATCTTCCTTTTGTCAGGCATGACTCCAGCCGCTGCAGGGTTTTCCCTTTGACTCCCACTGCCCTCAGTTTCACTAGTGCTCCTTGGTGCCATATTCAGTCAAATGCTGTCTCGATGTAGCGGGCAGCTACTCACTGGACTTTCAGTCACGCGTTTATAGGCAGGAATATCACAGTATGCCAAAGCAATGCGAGACTTATCCCTTCAAGGTTGTCTCAATTCCCCCGCCCGAGTTCAATTCAGGCAACTTCACACCCAAGCTACACTGTTCAGTTTGAGATAATACAAAGCAAAAACTACTTTGCATCAAATGTGTAAGTGTATATAAGAATTAGGAGCAGGAGTAGGCCATTAGACCCCTCGAGCCGGCTCCGCCATTCAATAAGATCATGGCTGATCTTCAACCTCAACTCCACTTTCCTGCCCGATCTCCATATCCCTCGATTCCCCTAGAGTCCAAAAATCTATCTATCTCAGCCTTGAATATACTCAATGATTCACCATCCACAGCCTTTTGGGGAATTCCAAAGATTCACAACCCTCTGAGTGAAGAAATTCCTCCTCAGCTCAGTCTTAAATGGCCGACCCCTTATCCTGAGACTATGCCCCCTAGTTCTAAACTCTCCAGCCAGGGTAAATAACCTCTCAGCATCTACCCTTTCACTCCCCCTCAGAATCTTATGTGTTTCAATGAGATCACCTCTCATTCTTCTAAACTCCAGAGTATAGGCCCAATTTACTAACTTACAATCACGTGCAACTAGATGGCACTATGCTTTGGTCTTCCAATGTGCCAGGAATTATAGCATTGTAGCATGTGGGCTTTCACCCAGATCTCCCTCTCACCATACCAGAGGGAGGGAACAGAACAGAAAGAGAAACAAAAAGGTGCCAGAGACTTAGCATTTCCTCACAGGCTGGGTGAGGGAAGGAGCACATCAAAAAACCAGCAGGCTAACCACCGCTGCCTATTTTTGTATTTCCTACCAACAAACTCCAAAGTACCTTGAGGGGCAGGTTGCTCAGCCAACCTCAAGTAGGGTTTGGTGCACAGAAATCAAGGACAGAAAACTAAAGATAATTAATTGCCTCCCAAAAAAGTAACTGGCTAGCATTTTCTAAATACCAGTAGCAATTTTTAAGTCAAAGTTTACTTAAAAACCAAGACAAGTCTGCAAGAACCATGACCTGAAAATTAGCCTTCAATTTAGTTTCTGGAAGATACAGTAATGCCAATTAGTTGTGTTTGTTTACCCTTCCAGTGGTTAGCCAACAATGTGGGTGTGACTGAGCGCAGGCTCCAGTCTGGCAGGAGCCTGCGGCCTGCTCGCACACAGGCGACGACGGATAGTTCTAAAGGTGAACAAACTTTGTCAGTCAGTGTACTTCACATCTCAGTAATTAGAGGGATTTTTTCAGCCTAGATAATTTGGGAGTGTTCTATAATTCAATTAAAATCAAGACAATGCTTAAGCTGGTTACGATATTTTTGGCAGCCTATAAAAAGAATTGTAGGTCAGTTCAGCATGATGGTATAACACATTTGGTTGTGCCAACCACCTGTGCCACAGAGCAGAAACAATGTTTTTCAATACTATGAAGTCCTGATGTTAACCACCTCAAAGGAAGGACAACATCATAGAGCCCACACACACACCTACTAATATAGATAGAGGGAAAAATATGAAGTTACAGGACCTTCCTCCATCCCTCACCTGAATGTGTTGACTGTTTGCTGAGGTATGGTCCTATGGGCACAGTGAGGAGCAGAGTGCGGGCGGCAGTGGACTGGCACGGGTGATAGAAGGGGAGGAGGAACAACACCAGGAGGTCAGGTTGTCTTGGATTTATAGCATGCACGGGTTTGTGATTATTAGCGTGTGGGGGCCTTGGACTGTTTACATAGGGCGGGGCGGGCTTGGATTTTTACTGTTGTGGCATTTGGATTTTAATACATGGGGGAGCTTGGATTGTGCAGCTGTTTGCTGAATAAATATTTGATTAGAAACAAAAGCAACTATGTTGGACATGAAATTTCAACGTAATTCTACCCAACTCCAAAGCTTTTTAATTCTAATCAGCCACTCAATGGTTGTGCTAAAGTAGATTCGGCCCCCAACTCCAAACGGTTGGACACTTGTAACTTACATCATTAGGGATACTGCCTTCTGGGAGTCACTAAGCCTGCCTGACTGTGGGACTTAAAATAGCTTTAGCACAGATAAGTTATAAACTGTAGGATGATTTAGAATCAACTATATGTATTATTCAACTCAGCTCGTAGTTGGGCTCAATAATTTACTAAACTGGTTCCTCCCCAGTGTCATCATCAGCACTTGGTTTTTTTTTAAAGCAAGGACTGCAACAAATTACAAGACATTAATAAACTTGCAGAATGGGCATATAATTGGCAAATGAATTTCAACACAGTTAAGTGTGAGATATTACATTTTGGTAAGAAAAATAAGGAGGTCACATATTACTTGGAAAATAAGAATCTAAATGGGGTAGAGGAGCAAGGGAATCTCGGAGTACAAATACACAAATCACTAAAAGCTGCGACACAGGTCAGTAAGGCCATAAAAATAGCAAACCAAGCACTTGGGTTTATTTCTAGTGGGATAGATTTGAAAAGCAGAGAAGTTATGCTAAACTTGTATCGAACCTTGGTTAGACCACACTTGGGAGTACTCTGTACAGTTCTGGTCGCCATATTATAAAAAGGATATAGAGGCACTGGAGAGGGTGCAAAACTGATATACAAGGATGATACCAGAACTGCAAGGTTATACCTATCAGGAAAGAATGAACAGACTGGGTCTCTCTTCTCCTGAAAAGATAAGGCTGAGGGGTGACCTAATACTTCTACAACTACAACTAATATTTATATAGCGCCTTTAACGTCCCAAGCCGCTTCACAGGAGCGTTATCAAACAGTTCTGACGAAGGGTTCTCGACCCGAAACGTTGACTCTGTTTCTCTATCCTCGATGCTGCCTGACCTGCTGAGTGTTTCCAGCATTTTCTGTTGTTATCAAACAAAACTTGACACCGAGCCACATAAGGAGATATTAGGGCAGATGGAGGTAGGTTTTAAGGAGCAACTGAAAGAAGGAAAGAGATGTAGAGAGGCGGAGATGTTTTAGGGAGGGAATTCCAGAGCTTAGGGCCTTGGCAGCTGATAGAGGTATTTAAAATTATGAAAGGTTTTGATAGAGTAGACACAGAGAGAGTGTTTCCAATTGTGGGGAAGAGCAAAATGAGAGGCCATCAATATAAGATAGTCACCAAGAAATCAAATAGGGAATTCAGAAGAAACTTCTTTAACCAGAGAGTGGTGAGAATGTGGAACAATGGCCATGTGCAGTAGAGAAACTCCAGGTAACCCCTTCATAAAATGGGTCTGATCACAATTTATGGAACGGAATTCCCTGTTCCACCATTTCTCAGTAAGCCTCGTCCAACAATGGAAAGCTTGCATTCAACTTGATCAGTTAAATGCTAAATCCTTCCAGAATACAACTGCAAAATGAAAATCAATTACGGTCACATTGTCCAGACAGGATGAAAATGTTACCGTGGCTTTATCCATGACATTCATCAAAGTCGGAGGGACGAGTGATATTAACTGTGATCTTACTGGGACAGAATGTATCTGGTACTAGTGATAATACAACTGGATCCTAAAAAACTCCCAACGAGCTTTCATATTTGCTTCAATAAAATGTAAAACCTGCTTTTCAAAAATTGTTAGTTTTCAAATGCACTCCCACTAGCCTTAATTTTAGTAGCTGCCCTTGAATAATGGACATTAATGAAACAAGCAATCAAAAAGGAAACACATAAAACAAGAACAACCTTCTATCCCTATTTCACATAAAGCATAAAAAAGAGTCAAATAAGAAGTGGGTTCAAGTGTAGTGGACTAGTTGGCCTGGACTAATCATCTAGAGGGAAAATCCCACTGTGACAGTTTGAGAATTTTAATTCAGTTTTTTTAAAAAATGTGGATTTAAAAAAAAACTAGCATAGTAAAAGCTGTCGAATTGTCGTTAAAACCCAACTGGTTCACTTTAGGGAAGGAAACCTGCCGCCCTTACCGGGTTTGGCTTACACGTGGCTCCAGACCCACACCAATGTGGATGGCTCTTAACTGCCCTCTGGAGTGGCCTAGCAAGCCATTCGGCTGCATCAAACTACAGCGGTTCAAGAAGGCCTACTGCCTTCTTTGGGCAACTAGGGTGGGCAATAAATGCCAGCCTTGCCAGCGACACCCACATCCCATGAATGAACTCAAAAAAAGTTGGGATTCAGCAGAGTGACCTCTTTCTACCCTAATGGTGCGGCATAATTTTCACGGTCAGATTCAGCCCCATTTATAGAATCTTCTGAGGAATGCTGACAAAGGAGGAACAGAGATTAGAGAGAGAGAGATCATCTCCGCTTCATCACCGAGTCCTAAAACAGGAGTTTGCAAGGAACCATAAAGTAGGTCCGGGTGGAGTTTAAGCATAATTAAAATCCAAAGAAAAAAGACTTGGAGAAAGAGAGAAAGGGGAAGGAGGGAAAGAAACACTTCTGAACCACCATTTTCTCTATAGCAGCAGGTAATATTTTCCCAGCTAAGCTCAGAAATTCCTCCCTCCCACTTCAATAGCAATCAAGGGAAAGCACCAGGAAATCAATCGAATATCATCCAGCATGATTATCCGTGTACCACTGATTCCTAGTCAAAACAACACTGCAGCCAGAATGATACAATGGCCTGTTTCTGTGCTGTAAATACTTTGTATGTTTCAACATTTCTCCATAACCTTCAAGCCAGGTTACTGCCAGATATGGACTGGTTCAGATTTAATGAAATTACTAAATGCACCATTAGCAAGTTTTGGTGGGGGTTGAGGGGAAAGATAAAATAATTGGCTTCAATAATTCTTTGAGTCCCCTAGATCAGAGAATCTATTGTATAGTTAATTCTTAAACATGGTAATTTTGTATAAGTTTAAGAGATTACATGCCCAAAATAATTTTTAAAAACAAATGAAGCATCATTCGTGCTTTTGCTGAATTACAGTTTTCACAAGGAATGGCTTACGTTGGCACAAAATTTTTGCCAGTTCAGATTCATGACTCAGTGTCTTAGCACCCCAGTAATGTTGGCTGCATTCCACTATCCTCACCCATTCTCCACTAGATTGTCCCTTCCCTTTTTTGCTTCTGTCTTTCCTCAATCCACACATACAGGTATTTTGCTCCTAGGTTTCTGCCAATACTATGCTTAAAGCGGCTCCTAGAAGGCATACATATACCTCCCTCCCATCCCATGCCTTTAGCTTTTCATCTCTGTGGAAGTAATCTTGTTCATCTTGCTGACAGACTAGCTTAAGACAGGGACGAGATGAAAAAGTCCAGGGTGATTCAACCTACATACTATAACTCGATACTAACATTGTATTAGTGTGCAAGTGCACTGCTTAGCCTACAATTTATTTTATCTTCACTGTCAAATGTTCTCCTTTTTCTTTGTCTCCCTGCAGCGAGTCATGCTAGGATACAGCTGCAAGAGCACTAGCCACTCTCCAGAACCTTGACCAAGTTGTCATTACTGCATGAGCATCAATCAGCAGGCTATTCAACTATGTGTATGCATGCCCATGTCGGAGGAGAAAGAAGGGGCAGGCGATTTTGTTCTCATTCAACACGTATTTCCCAACTTGGATTAGTTAATAGCAATCAGGAGTGGGCCCTCCCTAAACAAGGGGCGCTATGTCCAATCATAACGTCCCTAATTCTGTCCTGACAGTTAACTCAGCACAAGAGAGGGATCAAATTTAGGATTTTCTTGATCTGTACGGTTGAGGCATTTGCTATAGATACTCAGTGAGCAACCAAGTGTATCTCAAAACTTTTCTTACGAATGAAATTGAAGCGTTCCAAAAATACTATGGCTACATTAAAAACAACCATCAGCCCATAAACCAAATTAAGACCTGCTTGTCTGTAGAAAACATAAGAAAAATAGTATTAGACAGACATTTGGGAAATAATTATAAAATGGTTCATTGCAAATACTTACTCTGAGACAGATGAAAGTGCATGTTCTTGGTTGCTTGCTGCAGTGTACTCCTCCCTGTATTTATCTAATGGCAGCTGTGGCGGTGCAAACTCAGATTCCTTCCGAGTGGGCAGTCGGTAACATTTCCACGTGACATCAGGCCCGTCATCTTCAAACTGCGCCACACTGCTGCTGTAGGTTGTAGGCTCCATCACTTCTGGAAAACCCAACGGGAAAGCCTGGGTGGGAAGAGTCTCCATCCTGTCTTCGACAGCTTTGGCTGGAAGTAGTGGATCTGGTGCAGGCATCTGGCAGAATGGCTGACTTTGAGGCGTCAATGGGTTTTTGAATGCATCCCCCACATCCTCGCCCCTCTCGCACGGATGAGGGCTAAGCGGTGGTGGCGGCGGCGAGTTTGCTATCTCTGGCATGTGTAACTGAGAGGTTTTTGTAGAGCTAACAAGGTCATTAGGCCTTGTGTTTGGATACCTCCCTCTGCTGTCCTGCGGCCTGATTCCGAGTCTGTGATTAGCCGAGTCCGGCTCCATTGCAACATCATCACACACTGAATTGCGGTGATGAAAAGGAGTTAGTGGTCGCTTCTGTTGTTTTTCCCCTTTTTCCTGCTTGTCGTTCATTTTGTGCTTGAGTGCTGTCGGCTGTTGTAGGCCAGGAGGCTGAGACTGTCCTTGCATACCAGTGCCTCTTTTGTTTTTATGCCTGCAAAAATATTTGCAAGATTATAACAGTAAAGGTCAGGTTTAAGCATTTTGTTTTTATAAAAATGCATGTTAAAATATAACATTATGTGCACTTGAGTTCATATCAAGGTGACTGAAGATATTTGAGGTAACTCAAATGAGGGACAGGATTACTGTTCTAGTGAATGAAGCCTTTTCACCTTTTGTCATCAAAAGCTCTCAGATCAGGTGATATTACATAGATCAGAAATGTAGAACTGCTTACTGCTGACTTGATGAGATACCTAAACCCAGAATGCCAGACTATCACTACACACTGTACTGCTTTGTTTTTCCACATTGCTCCTACCTCAGCCCATCTGTTGCTGAAAATGTCATCCATGCCTTTGTCATCTCCAACTCAACTATTGGACCTTTCTATGGCCAGCTTCAACTCTCCATAAACTAGCTCATGCAAAACTCTGCTGACCACATCCTATTCCACACCAAATCCCACTCACTAATCACTCCTGTCCTTGCTGACCTACACTGTCTCCTGGTCCCCTGTGGTTCCAATTTAAAAATGGTCATCCTCATGTTTAAATCCCTCCATGGTCTTGCCCCTCCCGATCTCCAGCTCTATAAACCGTTTTATCCATTTTTCTTTTTGTGGGCTGAAAGGTTTTTGGGTAGCAAATTGTGACAAAATACTGCTTAATTTTACAAATAAAAAATCTACATCATTTACTACAGCAGTTCAAGCAGCAGGAGACCTCTCACATAAATCATCTAAGATGCAGAGGGATTACAAAACTTAGAGACACTAGATAGCAATAAACTTCACTGATTTCTGGATGCGATTAATCATGCTCCCTGATGCACAGAAGTGTTAATAGTATTCTCCTTGGAAAAGAGAGGATGACTGAAAATTAGCATGGAGAAAAAAAAGTGTCACAGGACTTAATTTATAGTTGTTTGCCAATTTTTGATCCTCACTGCTGTCCAATTTTGAGAAATATTGCCAATACCCTACTGAGCTGAAAGTACAATCATAACAGACTTGTTAGCAAAATTAAAGCCCATGGGATTAAAGGGACAGTGGCAGCATGGATACAAAATTGGCTAAGAGACAGAAACCAGAGAGTAGTGGTGCCGGTTGTTTTTCAGACTGGAGAGAAGTATACAGCGGTGTCCCCCAGGGGTCGGTATTGGGACCACTGCTTTTTTTGATATATATTAATAACCTGGTCTTGGGTATACAGGGCATAATGTCAAAGTTTGCAGATGATACGAAACTCGGAAACATAGTAAACAATGAGGAGGATAGTAACAGACTTCAGGAGGACAGAGACAGACTGGTGAAATGGGCAGACATATGGCAGATGAAATTTAACGCAGAGAAGTGTGAAGTGATACATTTTGGTCGGAAGAATGAGGAGAGGCAATATGAACTAAATAGTACAATTTTAAAGGGGGTGATAGACCTGGGGGTGAATGTACACAAATCTTTGAAGGTGGCAGGACGAGTTGAGAAGGCTGTTAAAAAAGCATATGGGATCCTTGGCTTTATAAATAGAGGAATATAGTACAAAAGCTAGGAAGTTATGCTAAATCTTTATAAAACACTGGTTAGGCCTCAGCTGGTGTATTGTATTCAATTCTGGGCAACACACTTTAGGAAGGATATCAATGCCTTAGAGAGGGTGCAGAAGAGATTTACTAGAATGGTACCAGGGATGAGGGACTTCAGTTATGTGGAGATACTGGAGAAGCTGGAACTGTTCTCCTTAGATCAGAGAAGGTTAAGAGATTTGATAGAGGTGTTCAAAATCATGAACGGTTTTAATAGAGTAAATAAAGAGAAACAAAAGCAACAAACAGCAAAATAGAGGAAAGGCACGAAGAGAATCAAAAAATTGAAGACAAAAAGGAACTATTGTGGAAAAATAACTAGCTGCCACTCCTCTACTCCCTCTAAACACGAGGCTTCGCCCCCCTCTCAGCCTGAGGGACCCCATTAGCCCAGGGCCTCATTTGTCCATACATGTTACAGCAGTTCTCATATCCTCCAATCCAGTACCTACTGGCATCTTGCTGTATGCTTTGGCTTTTTAAAAAGGCTAGAGGTACCAATTAAGTAAAATCAGAAAAGCAATAAGTGACAGGTACAGAGAAACTGAAAAATATACAGAGGGAAGAGGGAAATAAAGACAGGCATGAAGAAAAAAAAAAATACACAAACGGAAACAAATTAATTTGTTCATGAGCAACGGCACAGGAAATCAACTAATGTTGAATTGCATTTAAAATGCTCAAATGAATAGATAACATCTCTAGCAGTAGTGGCAAGATTGCTGTTCTTAACATACTTTTGACCATTTTTTGCTATCCAAAGTTCAGTTCCCTTTCAGCTGCCGTGACAGTTTCCCATTCCCCAGCCTTGCCTTCAACCCCCATTGCCAATTTAGATTACATAGGATATACAGCACAGAAACAGGCCATTCGGCCCAACCAGTCCATGCCGGCGTTTATGCTCCACTCGAGCCTTCTCCCGTCTTTCCTCATCTAACTTGAATGGAAATAACTAAATATATCAAAGTTGTCACCAAAAGTTTAACTTAAAAAAGATAAGGTTGGGATCCCGTTGGCTTGATCCTAACTTTGCTAAGCTCAGCAGCGGTATTGGCCAATAGCTGGGGAAAGCTCAACCATCCTGGATAAACCTGCAACGCAATATAGCAGCAACCCCAGACCAAAGTGGCAACTGCTGCGGCATTTTTAATTCCCATTTTAAAAAGTAGTTTTGTCCATAAGCAGCACAGCAGGGATCAACTGTTCATAATAAAAACAGAAAATACTCAAAACACACAGTTGGCCAGCATCTGAAAAAGAGATTTGGATTATCAGAACTTGAGAACTTGACTTCGGAAGGATCCCATCCAACATGTTACAGTACCTTTCCTCTTAGCTGACGTGCTGTGCATTTCCATTACTTTAGATTTTCCACATTAAGTGTTTTACTTTTTAACTCTATTTTTTAAACCACAAAAACTACTTATTAGAAAGTATCAGTAACCTTGAGACATAATGTTCCTATCTTGATTTAAAACAAAATTAAAATATTAAAAAATATTCCTGTACCTCGAACAGTTGCAATTCATTCTATGCGTAGCTTCAACAAAATCCCAAGATGTCTCTTTGTCAGTTGTATCGTCTTCACAACCATTCACAGTGGAATACTTTCGCCTGGAAGTGATCACATTTGAAATAAGTTTGGTTTTGATCAATGTTAATGCCAAAGTTTTTACCCAAACCCATCTCAAAATAAGTCTGACCACCACAACGTGCCTCTGAACCAGCCTGAATAGCAGCTCTGGGGCGGTCAGAACCCAGACAACCAGCTACAAGCTGGGAAATCTTCATCCCCACCCTATATTGTGGCTTCCTGGGTTGGGTGGCTCAGGAACAGCTCTCAATCCAGTAGTGGGTGATCTCAGCAGAGTAACTTTTGCTATTTAATCACAGTAGAACTGGTCTGTTTGACTCACTTCTGTGACATCAACACCACAATAAGGTCCCTTCACTTCCTTTAGCCCAGCACCTTCACTCCACGTAACACTCAAAGATGACCATTAATGGAGTTACCAAATGTTAAATGCTAGGTTTCAAAACCATAGCTCCCCATCTCTGGAGCAGGAGATTAATGCAAGTTTTTTAAAAAATCCATTATACCCTATAGAAAACAAATGAAGAGAACAAGTTTTCACAGTGACCTGCCAGAAAGTGACATGCACAGAAACACTCCCGCTGTTTTCAATAGGAAGCAGGAACAGTATTCAAAAGCTATTTTATGACCCAATACAATAGTAACAACACTTCCTTGACAACCAATATTTAAAAGTGCAACAGCTAACAAATAAAGGCAGAATTAGAACCTCAACAGGTCACTTCATGCAGTACAAAGGATAATTCATCCATATTAAGAAAAATCTTAGACACAAACATCCAGAAATTTTGACCTTAAAATCTGCTTCAAAAGATAAATGGTAATTAGAGATAAAATTAAAAACTTTGTTTTGGGAGTTTTAGCTGCCCTTCCTTTCAACTTAGTACGCAAGGGGTTTATAAATTGCAAAGGACAATCACAAGACTTTGTACATGGGGCAAACAGCAATCATCTACAGACCCAGTTTACAGACTCTTCTTTTTCCAGGGCGGTCTCTATAAATTAGGAATTTCATTATAAATGCATTTTTCCCCCACCCCAAACAAACAACAAAAGTACAGCAGGTGGTGCATCCTACAGGACTACTAGCATTAAATCCTAAGGAACGGTGGGATGCAAGTATGATCCCCACCTACTTAGTTTCAGCAGTGGTTCAAGAAGTACGGAGACCTGGAGCAAGCTCACCTGCACTTTATATGCAAAACTCAAAGAGGCCAGAGGAGATTTTTCTTTTTAAATATAAAAACGGTGAATAAGTATTTCCCAATCCTAAGAAAAGATGGCCCATTCTCAATTCTTTCAATCCTATACTGAGCCAATCAAGACATTTTTACAGACAGACTTATTCCAAGGTGGAATTACTTCACCTAAGATGGTTCCCTCTCTGCTCTTTTAAAATCTTAAAACCGGTAACCATAGCAAAGAACAGATGAAAGTTATCCAGTTAAGCAGACAAGCTCAAATGTCAGTTCACACTCAAGGTTTCAACTCTGGAACCCCTGGGCTGGAAGTCCAATGAGGCAATAACCTGCGCATCCTACAACTGTAATAGCACAATTCATCAACCCTCTTCCTGAGCACTGAGCATGTCGTCAGTGGAAGAAACAGGCCAATGTTTGTGGTTCCAAAAAAGTATTTTATACTGGCAACCCAAAGAGTCTATAAAAATAAACAGGAGCGACACCTAACCAGCAACTAAAAGAAAAATGAAGTGACCTAAACAGAACTCCGGCACCAACAGACACGTACATTTTCTGGTGCTGACTTGCAGGCCAAAATTCACAATGATTTCAAACCAGAATGCCTTGCCTGCCTTCTCAACTAGTAATGTGATATAGCATCAATAAAAGTGGAAAGGATAGATAATAAATGCATTAAAAAAATATATACACAGTAATTCTGTCAGATTGAAGACAGAAAAAATCAACTATATTCTGATTGCCTCACTCGATTTTGAAAACAAATTTAAATACATTGAAGATTCTCAAATATTCATTAAACATAAAGCACATGAAATATCTAAGCACCATAATTAAATGCATCAGTGCTGGCACTGGGATTTCAGTAATGCATAAATGGGGAGCATGTGAAATTTTTGTACAATGTCCACTTGAACTGTTATGAACACCCAGCAGTTTGTCTGGAGTGCATTTTAAACTATCACGCATTAGAGTGAAGTACTGGTAGTTACAGGTCTGCCACTGGCAATGGTACTTGTGGCAGCAATTTGAGGCGATATTAACAAAGCACGCAAATGTGTTGACACAACATTAAAGGATACTGGCACAAGTATTATTTTTCCCCTGCACAGTAGCAACATGGTGAAGGCCTTTGGGGGATATGTTCCCTTTGCACAGACCAACAACAACTTCCATAGTGCATTTAGGAAATACATTACTTAACAGTACTATGACTTAACTATTGAGCATCAAGAATTTAGAGTAATTTTTTTAAAAAAATTCAAATTGTAATTTTGAAAACAAATTATTTACAAAGTGAAACCAAATAAGTATCACCTATATTTTCTTATTCACCTAAATAAGAAAAGCATTCTATTGTATCCAGGCCTTCCTTAACACAAAGGCCACATGCTCCCAGTTACACACATTCCCCATCCTGCTCAGCTTATACTCTATGCCCCCCTCCATTCAACCCCTGGCCTAGCACCATCAGTTGTCAGAAACCAGTGCTGTTATTACTCCTGCTCCATACAAGTGAGTGACTATTCAGAGATGGGACTATTATCCCAGCCTCCACAAGAAGAGAAGGAGGAAATAAAAACAAACACTTTTTTTTAGGCTAGTATGGAATCATAATATTAACATAGTTATAGTATTTTGATCTGAGCTGTGGATGCTGATATTGCCCCATTAGCATTTCTTTTCTTTCTGTTGAGAGCAAAGATTGGGTGTGGGGCGGGGTTTGAGAGAGAAACAGAGAAATCTAAGACTGCTCACCGCCCCACCCCTTTCAATTTCTTGCCCTAAAGTTGCTAAAATACCATCTGTACTTTGTTCATGAAGTACTCACTTTTTAGGGGTTCTGTCGAGATTGCACTCCTGCCAGACCTTCTCCACCACCTGATTGGCTAATTTTCTAGGAATTTTCCCACCGTGCCCAGAATTCTCCATATTAAACCCCTCGGGCATTGAAATAAGCTTCGCCCACTTCTGGGTGGATTGAATTTCAGCTAGAAGGAAAGAAAAATTGCAATTAGCAAACTTTTAAAAGTTTCACTTAATGGTTAAGCTACAGCAATATACATGAAACACATTATTCGAACATAAAACTTGTTCTTAGTATGAGCCATGACCGAGAGATGAGTTCCATGTTTGGTGCGACCAAGTTGAAGGCAGAATCTGGCACACACGTACGTTAATATCTTTAAAACTACCATGTAGAAATGATAACACAAGTCCTGGGTTCAATCTTAGTCTGTGCTGAGTTGGTGACCTCAGCTAGGACAGCAGTTAGAGTGCACATCTGGAAGCAGGGAGTAAAAATCAGCCAGAGTATCCACTCTCATCACTACCCAAAGACTCTTATTCAAAGTTTACATATATGGAGAACAGGGAGGAAAGAATCTGTGGATTTGATGGCCACCACAGTTGAATAGTCTGCTGATGTGTATTGTCTAGGCTCACACAAGAATGGGAGGTGAGACAGGGGAAGCACCATGTCTTTGATGAAGTACCAAAGAGGGTTGATGAAAGTAGTGCAGCAGATGTTGTATATATGGACTTTCAAAAGGCATTTGATAAAGTACCACATAATAGACTTATTCGGAAAATAGAAGCACACGGTATTAAAGGGACAGTGGTAACTTGGGTACGTAATTGGCTAAGGGACAGGAGGCAGAGAGTAGTGGTGAACAAAAGCTTTTCTGACTGGAGAGAAGTATCAGTGGGGTCCACCCAAGAGTCAGTATTCGGACCACTGCTTTTCTTGTTATATATAAATGACCTGTACAATTAGAACCGGATCCCAGAGGTGACTGGTCCTAGGGATTACAATTTCAAAGTTTGCAGATGATACAAAACTTGGCACCATAGTAAATAGTAGCAGGATAGTAGCAGACTTCAGGAGGACATAGACAGACTGGTGAAATGGGCAGACACATAGCAGATGCAATTTAATGCAGATAAGTGATGCACTTTGGGAGAAACAACATAGAGAGGCAGTATAATCTAAATGGTACTATTTTGAGGGGGTGCAAGAGCAGAGGGACCATGGGGTGCATATTCACAAATCTTTGAAGGTGGTAGCAGAAGTTGATAAGGCAGTTAAGCATGTATATGGGATACTTGACTTTGTAAATAGGGGCATTGAATACAAAAACAAGACAGTCATGCTAAACCTTTACAAATCACTGGTAAGGCCTCAGCTGGAGTAGTGTGTACAATTATGGGCACCAAACATTAGGAATGATGTTAAGGCCTTGGAGAGAGTAGAGGAGGTTTACCAGGATGATGCCAGGGATGAGGGAGTTCAGTTATGTGGCAAGATTGGAGAAGTTGGGATTGTTCTCCCTGGAACAGAGAAGGTTAAGGGGAGACCTAATAGACATACTCAAAATGATGAGTGTTGATACAGCAAGTAGGGAGAAACTGTTTCCTCTGACAACTGGGTCGATAACCAATTCATAGATTTAAAATAATTGGTGAAAGAACTAGAGGGGAAATGAGAAGAAATTATTTCCACAGAGGGCTGTTATGATCTGGAACGCACTGCCTGAAATGGTGATGGAATCAGATTCCATAGGAGCTTTCAAAAGGCAATTGGGCATGTATTTGAAGAGAACAAATTTACAGGGTTATGAGGAGAAAGCTGGGGTGTGGGACTAAACAGCTCTTTGAAAGAGCTGGCACGGGCACAACAGGTCGAATGGCCTCCTTCTGTGCTGTAAGATTCTATCATGTGACAGGAAAGCAGTTCAATCTCAATAAAAAATGGAGTTGCAAACACTAAGGCCAGAACAGACACAAAACAACATTGTGGCCAGCACACCATTATAGTTCAGGTGGTGATTTTTTTTTTAAGTAACTAACTGAGTTTGGAAATTAATTAATATATAAGCAAAATAATGCAGACGCTGGAAATCTGAAATAAAAACAGAAAATGCTGGAAATACTCAGCAGGTCAGGCAGCATCTGTAGAGAGAGAAACAGAGTTAACGTTTCAGGTCGATGACCCTTCGTCAGAACTGGAAAAAGTTGGAGATGTAACAGGTTTTTAAGCAAGTGTAGGGGCAGGGAGAGGGGGGAGGGGAGGAAAGAACAAAAGGGAAGGTCTGTCTTAGGATGGAAGGCAGGAGAGATTAAGAGACAAAAGGGATGATGGTACAAGGCAAAAGGAGATGGTTATGGGACAAGTTAAGAAACAAAAGATGACTCTAGATGAAGTGTAAATGATAATGGCAGAATGATCAACAGCTGCCATGTGAGAAAAAAAAATGCAGAGGTTATGGTCTGAAATTGTTGAACACGATGTTGAGTCCAGAAGGCTGTAAATTGCCTAATCGAAAGATGAGGTGCTGTTCCTCAAGCTTATGTTGAGCTTCACAACAACATACCATTCCCTGTCATATTACCTGTTTCAGTCTCTTCTGGTGATGTGGGTGGAGTCAAGGTCACAGAGGAAATGGCTGGATCCCTCATTGGGGCAGGCACTTGGTGGGCACTTGAGTATGCAGCTGTGCAATGCGAAGTCCCAGTGGAGCTGCTCAAGATGGCAGTGGCAACATCAGGCTGAGGCACCAGCACAAAGCAGGCTGGGTACACCATTCGCACACCAGCTGTAAATTAAATAAAGTAAACAATTAACAAAAAACAGCTTTTGATTTAATTGCATGCCCCTTTGATATTTGATAAAGATATGGATAAAACTAAATAGTATACATGTGACATAAAAACAATACCGATTTATTAAAGACAAAATATTATTTCCAACATTAGTCTGAGTCACAAATTTACAACTTGGCCCAGTGCTTTCCTGCATATCCAATTTCTTTCTCAAACAATAAAGTCCATTTAATATCACATGCAATGTAAAACGCGGAAATGGGTTTCAAGGTAGTAGCATAGCTTAGGCTCTAATCACATCCTTGAACCACTTGTAGTTTACGTCATCTAAACCGTAAAATGCACCACAGCTTTGCAATGTACACAAATATTTGTAACAAAAATCACCTCTGTGCACCTAACATTTTGAGTCACACTATAGTGAAAGTTATTGAATCTCATGTACTAAAACAAACAAAAAGGGCTGATACAGCCAACCTACAAGGTACAGGAAGAGAAAGCACCTCATCTTCAGTGGCCTCAGCAGGCAAAGGCATATGGAGTACATTAGTGACAAGGGAAGCAGATACCAAAATTCAAACCATTTAAAGCAGAGCATTGCTACACGAATCTATTATTTCCTGGACAATTAATTTCTAACATACACTTCCCATGCAACTTGCTAAGTAGATAAATCAAAGCACTGTGGTATAAAATAGTGAAACAGAAACACTAGAACACACCATGCACTGTTAATCTCAGTATTCAGAGTCTCTGCTATGGATGGAATTTTTCTCGCTGCTACATTTCATTAAAATGACTGAGAAATTCCTCAATGAAATGAAAGACCCCAGATTCTACCCATGAATTGTTACCTTTACATTTCTCCTAATAATATTCTAGTGGCATCGATCATGGAAATAAGTTATGTAACCACTGAAGACATGCTTTTTAATTTAAAAAAATGATTCACCAATTTATTGTTTGGCTTGGAAACATTTTCACTGGCAAAAGAAAAGATGTTTGCTTTGTGCTTATTTTATTTTAATGTTTTGACTTTTTGCTGTTATATATTACCAGCTATTTGTAGATATTTCAATCTAAAACAATGTAATGTACAGAAAGCTCCATTAAATCTGCTAAATTGGTTCAACCTTTTCATTTCCACTTACCAACAATGACTTCTACAGCTGCTATTGAGTCATCATCCCAGTCTACCTCCTCCTGTTTGTCATCTGTGGTTTCCTTTGAGCTGGTCTGTATTGGATAGAATTGCTTCCATTCTTCTATCAGTTTAAGAGTGGGAGGATCAGATAGCTTGAATGACTGACCTGTCAGGGTACCATTTAATCCAAAGGGGCTGAGGATCACTGGAAGAAAAGAACCAAAATACAAGTTGACAAAGACTGAATAAATTGGGGGCTGAACGTTACTGAGTTGGCAAGTTATCCAGTCACCTCCAGGACCCGGTTCTAATTCAGCACAGATTGACGGGATTAAACCCTCCTCAGTCGACCGGCTGCAAGTATCCTCCATGGAATAAAAGTAATCTATGTGGAATGAATTTGGGCAATCTCAAAACTAGGTCCAAGCAAGTGTAGGCTCACAGCACAAAATTTCCCTCTACTTTGGCAGGAACTGAGTGTCAAAGAGAGGCAGCACAAGGATGCATGATGTGAGTAATGGAAAAAAAATTAAGTGGTACAACAAAGGGTGCTTTTTGAAGTTTAATTAAGGCACATTGCTGGGTCAAAGTATAGGGAGATTTACTCTGTATCTGGCATGCCAAACCTAACCTGGGAGCACTTGATGCCAGCAGTGGGTGCCCAAAGGGTAAAAATGTTCCACTTCCTGAGGAGGAGGATGCAGCAACAGTGGAAAAATAAAACAAAAAAAATTAGTTGAGAATTGTCACACCACTATCACACACATCCTAGCAGCTGGCTGAAGAGTTGCATTAGTGTAGGCCTAGATGCACATCATCCACGTGCTCAGCAAGAGGGGAAGAATAGAAAGCTAAGTCAACAGGTTTCCATTGGAGTAGAGAAGATCAAAGAGATATATTAAAAGTTTTAATTTTATAAATTATGATGGGTTTTGATTGGTGAATAGGGAAAGACAATATTTCTCTGGTTTGGGAGGCTAGTTTGGGAGTCAGTGATGAGGGATCAACAATTTAAAAGTCACAAGAGAAATTGAGGGTTTGGAGAAATATCTTTACGTAGAGTTGTTGGAACATGGAATGCCTTGCCACAGGGAGTTGTTCTGACATAGACCAATGCATCTTTATGGGGAATAGAGGCTAAATATTTGAAGCAGGTGATGATACAGGACTGTGGGAAGGACCAGCATAGACACAAGCCAAATGGCCTCCCTCTGCGCTGTGAACTTCCTATTCACTTAAACAACCTTGTTAAAAAAAACACCATTTTCTAAACCAATTCAAAAACATACAAACTACATACTATAACTTTACATTTCCCACTCCTCTCTGAAGGTACAGACTCTTGCTCGATGGGTCCCAGCAGCCTTCCAGCCCCTCATTCTGCCATTCTGAACAGACAACTTATGGACAAGAGTAAGCTGCTTACTGCTTTTCTGTGTAGGGCATCACAGCCAAGGCGAATCCTGTTCTCAATAGAGATCTGCACGTTCCAGCAGAGATCAGTGGATGCCCAGCAGAAGCACAGAAGCCATTTGTAGCACCCCAAATGAGATCAGCTAACTTAGCACAGGCTGCAATCTCCTTGCCTGTACGGTTTAATAGTACAGCAGGCACTGCCTTTATCTACAAGGCCATTGGGGGGTTGAAATAGTTACCAATACATTTAGCAAAATCAGTCCCAGCTAAGCATTCCTTCTCTCTTCTCCCCCCGCCCACTCCACCAAATATGCCAAAAGAGCCTTTTGACAGTTTTATTTTGTCAGAAGTAAAGCATCCTTTCCCTACCTTGGAAGGGGCTGGAGGATCCCTGGGCAGCAGTAACATGCTCTTCACTCAGACGGTACACTGGCTGGTGCTGGTTTATCTCAACACTGGTACAGACCTTACTATCCCCGTGCAAGAAAAACGTGAAGGAACAGGACAAGTGCTCACTAGAGAAGGGAGAGAAAAGCAATACGGTTATATACCTTAACTGGTGGACTTGGTTGCTATAATATACAGATTAAGATCAACAGGAACAAGTCTCATCTATATTCACATTTCCACAAACTCTGTTTAGACAGATTCATAATACAATGAGGTGACCAACTGCTGCCCACCTCACTCCTGCAGCTGTAGGTCTGTATTTACAGCCTGTGTTACTGCCGGGTATTGACCAGGCTGTGATTCAGCATTAACAGAAAATGCTGGAAACACTCAGCCGGTCAGACAGCATCCGTGTGTTGTTAGTTCAGATTTCCAGCATCCACAGTATTTTGCTATGTGATTCAGCATTGTTCCTTCTCCTTGCTTTCTAATAAAAGCAAGAGCCCTGTTAAAATAGGTCTGTTGAGCTGGCTTGTTTTACTCTCACTCATGGCAACCAAGATATGCACAATTAAAGTCTTAAGCTGATTTGGGATGGGGGGGCGGGGCGGAAATCACAGAAGCTGACCCATGTGCCACCACTCATTGACACAGTGTGATGCACTTGAATGCTCTTCAAGGAAAATACTGGTTGGGACTGTGGCAATCGATAATAACAGACAAATGGTCAGGTTGGTTCAAACCCCAATGCTACTGCTCGGTTGGCATGCTCGAGGTGATCTGCAGCCTCCCCAGACACAGTACACAACTAAATACAATTATTTATTGTTTTAAAACATATCTAACAAGATGGCAATTAAATGCACATGGCAGAGAATCAGTAAAATACAACAAGGAAGCAGTTTGCAGGTAGCCCTCATTAACTGTTCCTCATAACTGATGGGTCTGTTGCTGGCTTGGAGCCAAAACAATATAAAAAAATAGAGCCAGCAATCTTGCGCTCACTGCATTGCCATGACTTATATTTTATTTAGGACACCATTATTGAAAAACATTGGTAGATCATTCAATTCTGTTAAAGGATTGAGAGTTAGAGATTTATGATTATTACTACTGTTCAGACAATTGCAGCAATTCTGGAATTCCTACATCCCAATAAAAGTATTTAAGACAAATACCAGTTTATTGCTGCAAGTGAAGTCTTCAAAAATCCAACTTAACAATCCAAACTGTCTTTCATAAATTAAAAATAAAAAGGATAGGATAACTGAAATTTTAAAATACAATTTTACCATTAGATAAAGCTCATATTGAAGCACAGTAATCGAATCCGTACAAACAAAATTACTCAAAATACTGGGGGGGGGTTTGAGTTTGCATTGGGATGGTTCATAGAACAAAGACTGTATTATACTTTATTTAACCACAGCACTTGACCCTTTCTCAAAATGTAACAGCAGACAACTGGATGGGTAGGTAATGGTTTTTTACTGTTTTGCAGAAGAGATGGAAGGTCTATGCAAACACCTGCCCCACATACCAGACGGTAAATGAATACATTTAAAATATCATTCAGGAGATGAATGCTTTCCAATCACTTGCTGGAACCATATTAACCAAACTACACATTTTTATGAACTTGTCCACAGCTTTATGCCATCAGCCCAGATAAAAATCAGACAGACTAAAAGATGTTACACTGAAGGGTTTGCGGCTCTTACTGTTCAATGAGTTTTAAGTCCCTCACAACCCAAGAACACAAGCTGTCAGAACACATTATCAGTCCATCCATAAAAAGTGAACTGCGTGCAAATTCTACTGATCTGGCAATGCACGCTACCTATAGAAAATGGAAAAATTTAAATTAAAATGCACAAAGATTTCATATAAAAGGTGATTTAGGACAACCTTTTTTTTTAAATCCTTAGTGTAACACAATCAGCAATTTGCTGACATTGTAGCAGAAAACTACTTGAAGTATGCACATGGAGTATTCCATATTAATACATTCCATACAGTTGTGCTGGAATGCGATTTATCCCCATAAATGAAAAACAGAAATGCTTGAAACGCACAAAAAGTGAATCTGTGTCTGAAAAAGAAAAGCCGGTTTCCATTTCAGGTTTTTGGGTTGTAAATACTCACGCTAGCATTTATATTCTTCTGTTTTATCCTTAGTTTTCATAAACTGGTCAAAGTAGATTTCATAGAAGAATCACACAGAGACTCTGGTTGGAGTGGGATTGATGGGCCATGGCCTTCTCACTCCATGTTCTTATTACTAGTTTCTTTAATATTTGTTATTTACAGCTTTTTCGAACAAAGTTCCAGACCTAAACATTTACTCCTCTCGTGTACACGACCAATTCATGCACACGCATAGCAATATTCTTTAATTTGACAAAAGGATAGTAATTTCTTCTCTAGCCCACTATATTTTACTGAAAACTCCCAAGCCCTCTGGCCTTTCACTGAACTGGGTCAAATAGATCCATGTTGCTGGATGGGCAGAAGTATTGACAAGTTGTAAGTGAGTGGAAGTATTGACCAGTGTGAAATCAGTCAAGTACAGTTACGTGGTCACGGTGTAGTGTCTGCTTCCTATGTGTGCAACAATGCAGACAGTTATTGCTACACATCGAGCAACGTGGTGTACCACATCCAGGACAAGAAAGGCCAATGGTTGCTGTTGGGGGGACGGGGTGGGGGGGGGAAACATACAAGTTAAAATCCTCCCACACACACATATATACAACCAATTACACCTGCAAAATCCGTTCATTTTGTTACAAAAAGGGAACTTCAACAAAACAAAATGGGATTCCTAAAATAGCCCTTCCAACTGTTCCAAACAAATCAAAATCAACGACCAGGGCTACAAACATTTTCAAATAAAGTTTTACGCTATTTTTTGTTTAAATTATGCATGTTGCTAATCGCTTCAGGCATACTGGTTCAGTGGAGTTATTGAATTCAATAGCGTAACAGATCTTAACATGTAAAAACAAACAGCGGCATCTGAAGTACGCCATGTTAATGACAAACCTACATTACTACAGTGACTACACTTCAAAAGTACTTCATTGGCTGTAAAGCACTTTGGGACGTCCTGAAGTCGTGAAAGACGCTCTATAAATGCAAGTCTTTCTTTCTCTGCTGATTATAAGGGAGCTGAATTACTGAGTAGGGCTCATATCAA
Organism: Squalus acanthias; assembly: GCA_030390025.1. Classification (NCBI taxonomy): domain Eukaryota; kingdom Metazoa; phylum Chordata; class Chondrichthyes; order Squaliformes; family Squalidae; genus Squalus; species Squalus acanthias. The sequence continues at coordinate 4,132,495 of CM059448.1, forward strand.
TGACTTGATTCAGAAACTCAATGACAATGTCAAAATTTGCAGCTGATACCAAACCAGGAGGGGCAGTAGAATCGATGGAGGCAACTCAGAAATTACAAAAGGAGTTGAACAAAATATGTATGTGAGCCGAATAATGGCAGATGCAATTTAATGCAGACCAGTGTAAAGAATGTATGTAGGAAGGAAAAATGGACAACAAACGTACTCTATGAATGGTGTAGAAATAGCTGATGAATATTAGGAGATGTCATAATAGACTCAATGCTGAATATGTTCAACAAATAAAGAGCAGCAAATCATCAAAGTCAACAGAATGTTTAACTACATAGCCAAAACAGTAGCGTACAAGTCTGAAGTAGTGGTGTCAGCTTGCCCCAGTGGTAGCAGTCCCACCTCAGAGTCAAAATCGTGTGGTTTCAAGTCACATTCCAGCACTTTAACACATAATCTAGTCCGACAGGGGAGCAGTATTGGGGAAGTACTCCATTATCAGAGGTGTAGTGTTTCTGATGAGACCTTAAACCAAGACCCAGCCTGCCTGCTTAGATGGATGTAAAGATCCCATGGCACTATTCAACGAGGAGCAACGGAGTATTCCTGGCAACATTTATCCCTCAACCAACATCACCAAAAAAGATCTGATCATTTATCTTCGGGGGGGGTTTAAACTAATTTGTCAGGGGGATGGGAAAAAGGGCTGTAGTCCAGGAGCCAGTGGTGAGTGTAGGGAGGTACTGAGGAGGGTATCAAGGTCGCAGGAATGTACCGGCAGACAGGAAGGTGGCTTGAAGTGTGTCTACTTCAATGCAAGGAGCATCCGGAATAAGGTAGGAGAACTTGGAGCGTGGATTGGTACTTGGGACTACGATGTGGTGGCCATTACGGAGACATGGTTAGAACAGGGACAGGAATGGTTGTTGGAAGTTCCGGGGTATAGATGTTTCAGTAAGAGTAGGGAAGGTGGTAAGAAAGGTGGAGGAGTAGCATTGTTAATCAAGGATAGTTTAACAGCGGCAGAAAGGCAGTTCGAGGGGGATCTGCCGTCTGAGGTAATATGGGCTGAAGTTAGAAATAGGAAAGGAGTGGTCACGTTGTTAGGAGTTTTCTACAGGCCCCCAAATAGTAATAGAGATGTGGAGGAAGAAATTGCAAAGCAGATTATGAATAGGTGTGGAGGTCACAGAGTAGTTGTCATGGGTGACTTCAACTTTCCAAATATTGATTGGAACCTTTATAGGTCAAACAGTTCGGATGGGATAGTTTTTGCACAGTGTGTGCAGGAGGGTTTCCTGACACAATATGTGGATAGGCCGACAAGAGGTGGGGCCACATTGGATTTGGTACTGGGTAATGAACCGGGCCAAGTGTTTGATTTGTATGTGGGAGAGCACTTTGGAGATAGTGACCACAATTCGGTGACTTTCACTATTGCAATGGAGAGGGATAGGGCCATACGGCAGGGGGGGAGGGGTAATTATGATGCGATTAGGCAAGAATTAGGGAGCATAAGATGGGAACAGAAACTATCAGGGAAAGGCACAAACGAAAAGTGGAGCTTTTTCATGGAGCAATTACTGCGTGTCCTTGATAGGTATGTCCCTGTCAGGCAGGGAGGAAATGGCCGAGTGAGAGAACCATGGTTCACAAAAGAGGTTGAAAGTCTAGTCAAGAGGAAAAAGGAAGCGTATGTAAGGATGAGAAAACAAGGTTCAGTTGGGTCGATTGAGGGGTACAAGGTAGCAAGGAATGAGCTAAAAAAAGAGCTTAGGAGAGCTAGGAGGGGGCTTGAGAAGTCCTTGGCGGGTCGGATCAAGGAAAACCCCAAGGCTTTTTACTCTTATGTGAGAAATAAAAGAATGACCAGGGTGAGGGTAGGGCCGGTCAAGGACAGTAGTGGGAACTTGTGCATGGAGTCAGAAGGGATGGGAGAGGTGATGAATGAATACTTTTCGTCAGTGTTCACCGAGGAGAGGGGCCATGTTTTTGAGGATGAGAGTGTGATAAAGGTGGATAGGCTGGAGGAGGTAGATGTTCTGAGGGAAGATGTTTTAGCAATTTTGAAGAACCTGAGGGTCGATAAGTCCCCTGGGCCAGATGGGATATATCCTAAGATTCTTTGGGAGGCAAGGGAGGAGATTGCAGAGCCTTTGGCTTTGATCTTTGGGTCCTCACTGTCCACGGGGATGGTGCCAGAGGACTGGAGAGTGGCGAATGTTGTTCCTCTCTTCAAGAAAGGAAATAGGAATGACCCTGGTAATTATAGGCCGGTTAGTCTTACTTCGGTGGTTGGTAAGATAATGGAAAAGGTCCTGAGGGATAGGATTTATGACCATTTGGAAAGATGCAACTTAATCCGGGATAGTCAACACGGATTCGTGAAGGGTAAGTCTTGCCTAACAAATTTGATTGAATTCTTTGAGGAGGTAACTAAGTGTGTAGATGAAGGTAGAGCAGTTGATGTCGTATACATGGATTTTAGTAAGGCGTTTGATAAGGTTCCCCATGGTCGGCTCATGAAGAAAGTAAGGAGTTGTGGGATAGAGGGAAATTTGGCCGATTGGATAAGTAACTGGCTGTCTCATAGAAGGCAGAGGGTGGTGGTGGATGGAACATTTTCGGACTGGAGACCAGTTACCAGCGGTGTGCCACAGGGGTCGGTGCTGGGTCCTCTGCTGTTTGTGATTTTTATCAATGACTTGGAGGAGGGGACTGAAGGGTGGATCAGTAAATTTGCTGATGACACCAAGATTGGTGGAGTAGTGGATGAGGTGGAGGGCTGTTGTAGGCTGCAAAGAGACATTGATAGGATGCAGAGCTGGGCCGAAAAATGGCAGATGGAATTTAACCCTGATAAGTGCGAGGTGATTCATTTTGATAGGGCAAATTTGAATAAGGATTACAGGGTTAACGGCAGGGTTCTGAGAAACTTGGAGGAACAGAGGGATCTGGGGGTTCATATCCACAGATCTCTGAAGGTTGCCACTCAAGTGGATAGAGCAGTAAAGAAGGCCTATAGTGTGTTAGCGTTTATTAACAAGGGGTTTGAGTTTAAGAACCGTGAGGTTATGCTGCAACTGTACATGACCTTGGTGAGACCACATTTGGAATATTGTGTGCAGTTCTGGTCACCTCACTATAGGAAGGACGTGGAAGCATTGGAAAGAGTGCAAAGGAGATTTACCAGGATGCTGCCTGGTTTGGGGGGGGGGGGGGGGGGGGGGGGGAGGTCTTATGAGGAAAGATTGAGGGAGCTAGGGCTTTTCTCTTTAGAGCGGAGGAGGATGAGAGGCGACTTAATAGAGGTTTATAAGATGATGAGGGGGATAGATAGAGTGGATGTTCAGAGACTATTTCCTCGGGTGGATGTAGCTGTTACAAGGGGGCATAACTATAAAGGTGCATGGGGGGAGATATAGAAGGGATGTCCGAGGTAGATTCTTTACTCAGAGAGTGGTTGGGGTGTGGAATGGACTGCCTGCTGTGATAGTGGAGTCGGACACTTTAGGAACTTTCAAGCGGTTATTGGATAAGCACATGGAGCACACCAGAATGATAGGGAGTGGGATAGCTTGATCTTGGTTTCGGACAATGCTCGGCACAACATCGAGGGCCGAAGGGCCTGTACTGTGCTGTACTGTTCTATGTTCTACGTTCTATCTAATTTCTGTTTAGCTGCCACCTACATAACAATGACTGCACTTCAAAAGTAATTAATTAACAGTGAAGTACTTTGGCATGCTCATAGAATGTAAAAGGTGCTACATAAATAGAACTTCTTTCTTTCATGATCCAACTATCGTGCTCTGATCAGACCCCATCTTGTGCCCAGTTTTGGATGGAAAGAAACAAAAGAGAAATTCAAGACTGAAGGCAGTGCAGAAAAGTCACAAGGCTCATCCCGTGTCAAAAGGTTTGAGTTAAGTGGAAAAAAACTGGAGAAATTTGGGTATTTTCAGTCTGGAAAGGAAGTACCTGAGAAGTATATGAGGTAGTTAGAGAATAGAAAAGGTAAATCTGGAATGTTACTTTAAACTAAATTGCAAAAGTAGGGCGAGGGTACACAGGTTTAAATGAGCAAAGTCAATTTAAGACTGATATCAGTAGGTTCTTCTCCACACAGATTGACACATGGAATAGACTTCCAGATAAGAGTACTGGAGGTCAGATAAGAGTACTGGAGGTTAAATCATTTAAGAAACTTAAATGGGGGGAAAGAGGAAGAGAATCTGTAGAATCTTACTGGATGGATGAATCAAGATGGGCCAAATGGCCTTGTTCATCTGGAATTATTCTGTGATTTGGATATTGTAGTTGCACAGGAATAGAATATCTACAACTCTCATGATGCCTCTCACACTGATCGCATGAACAAGGGCTGAAACTCCCTAGAACCCGGGTTCTGAAGCAGAACTCAAGCCCTATTCCCAATAGAGGGTGCAGGCCTGTAGGGGTTGGGTAGTGAGCCCAATGGCAGGAGGAAACAGATCAAGCAAACTGGTCAGTCCTGAATGGTGTAAAGCTTATGGAGTGTTGTTGCAGCTGGATGCATCCAGGCAAGTATTCTATCACACTCCTGACATGAGCCCAAGGGATATGGCGATAGGGCCGGTGAATGGAGTTGAGACAGAAGATCAGCCATGATCTCATTGAATGGCAGAGCAAGCTCGAAGGGCCGAATGGCCTACTCCTGCTCCTATTTCTTATTCTTATCTTAGTTCTGGCAAAGCCCAAATTGAGTGGATTACTGATGAGTAATTATCGCTTGATGGCACTGTTGATGATTGGGATTTTACTGATGGGGCAATAATTGTGCAGGTTAGATTTGGCCTATTTTTGTGTGTATAGGACATACTGTCAGATAGATGCCAACATCATAGCTGCACTGCAATTGCTTGGCTAGAGCAGCAGCTGTTCTGGCATCCAAGTTTTCAGCACTAGAGGACACAGCATATTTGAGAGCCAGTAACATTTTCTGTAGATATTGTATTATTGACATTGAAGTTTGGCATCTGTAATTGGGAATGGAACACCAATCCTCTGAAGCGGGCTAAAGTGGGGATTTATCCCCCCCCCCCCCCCCCCGAGGAAATCCATGCTCTGCTGTTGTGTAAATATTAACTAGCTTTGTGGGGTTTTGTTTAATTATAACATTTTGGCAAATTTCTAAATCAATAGTTTTTCCCACTTTTATTTTTTCCTCATCCTCTCAAAGGAGGTGACTCATTTTGGGGAGTGATATGTAGGTGCTCAGCCTCAGCAGGCTAATCAATCATGGATTTTTTTTTAAATGAGGATTCATAGCTGTGCTTGATCTCATGCTCACCTTGTTAACTCATGTTAACTTTCCAGCAGGAGGTGTAGTATTAGGATCGGGTTAATACTTGCTTTTATTTTCCTCTTCTCAGCCCGTGAATACTGAGCCCAGTTCTTTGACTGCACCCCTGGCTGAGAGCAGCTGGCCAACTACAGACCTGAGATTTTCCTAGTCTGTATGCTTCAGTATCCCATTGAGCCACTGCGAGCCCATCGGTAGTACAGTTGCTCAGAAAATGCAAATTTACTTTCATTAACTAGTAACACATGTCCCTGCCCAATAGTGAGTGAGAGTTCTGATTTTAGAACCCATTATTTTGGAGCCTCGACCAGAAAATATACTAATTCCCCTGATGGCTCAGTGAGTAAATGCAATGATTGCTGTGATACTGAACCAAAAAGATCAGGAAGGTCATGGGTTTGATCCCTGGTTTGAGTTCACTGAGCTCAGTTGAGGCAAGTATAACTAGAATTGACCTCCAATCCTGGATAGGGGAAAGGAGTAAAATCAACCAGTGTTCGCAATATCCAGTGACATGAGTGTCTCTATTGAGAGCAAGACTTAGCTTCAATGATGATGCACCTAAAATGATCTACCCGAGGGATATCGTCTAGGCTTGCACATGAGGACTGGCCAGTATTGGAGAGCTGCTGGTGCCCATGGAACTATATGCCAGCATGAGTTGCTATCTTAAAGTAAAGGAGAGGACAATGAGAAAGAAAGATAGCAAGCTATGTGGTAGCTTAGTATTGCAGTGCTATTTATAGCAGGAATCTTAACCCAGACAAACTGAAATTCACTTCTGTTCCAAATGTTAATAAATTTATGATGGCCAGGCTTAAAATAATAGGCAAATGTAAATGAAGCTAGATTTATTACTTTACAGAAGTATGTGGCTATGCTTGATCCTTGCACCTGTGCCTTTACCCTCTCCTCCACCACCCCCCCACCCAGAAAGACTGTGTAGAAGTGTGCTTGTCTCTTACTTATTGCTTCCATGCCACATGGCAGGGGGGAGGGGGAAAGTAGAATCCTGACCTCAAAATTAAAAGATCACCAGTTACTAGTTCTAGGTAAAATTGTTGCAATCTTAAAAGTCCCAATAAAGCATTTGAACACTATATTTTTGGGGGGTAAAGTGCTTATGCTTCAGTCCCAACTTGGTCAATAGCCAAATTTTTTTTTTTGGAATCTTGACAGCTCTGGTCTTTATGCATTAAAGTGTAATCATTCAATTTGCATGCTCAAGTGGATTGTACAATCCTTTTGTAACTGTACAAGGAGAGAGGAGTAGTGGTCATAAGTGATGACATTTAGCTTGTATTGCAGACAGTTCGAAATTAGATCTGCTAAAGTGCTGGATAAACTCAGGAGACTTGAGTAGCTTGGTCACATGATACCCCCTGGAATAACGTGTTCCAGAGGAGGCCGCCGGGAGATAAAATTAGCACTTTAGACCACAGCAGTTCTTCCTCAAAGCCAACACTACATTCATTTTTTCCCTCAGAGAAGTCTCAAAAGTGGTTGGAGAGGGCGGTATGAGCAAGCTGTGGTGAAAATTCAGTTTTTCAATCATTGCGCTAATAAAAGCAATTTGTCAATTACCATCTCAAGGGAATTTGATGAATTGGCACTTTTCAGTGAATGCAATGTACTTCTCATTTTGCATTGCAGACTGTTTTCAAATTACTGGCACATACTAGGAAATGGTGGACCACAGAAATACGGTTTCTTGTTGCTGCTCAACTGTTAGTGGAACAACATGCTGACACATGTTTCACCAGCACAAGCTGGAATAATGCCAATAAATTGATTTCACTGAATTATGTATTGTCCTGCTTTTATTAGGTTTAGTAAATGTTTTTGGGGGACAGTATAGCAGTACAGTATGACAAAATAGCACTGATTTTTTTTTATTGTGCATAGTGCTTGAATTTTTCTCCAGTTCATTTAATTTTTTTCTTCCTTCCCCACCCCCAACACCTCTTGCTTGCCGTACTCTCGGTGAGAGTGCAAGTAGGTGACTTGCTCCCTGATTACAGCCTAAGCTACATTTTAACCCAACTGCAAGAGGTGCAGCTATACTGCTACTTTTTGTTGCTGTGAATAAATTTCGGCTTCGGAACAATGCAGAAGTGACAGGATCGTTCTCCAGTCCCAATCAGACGGGAATCCAGTGGTGCAATGCTGTGTTGAGCTGCAAAAAGTACTTAAGCTTTGGTCATTTTCCAAAGCACTTAAAGTGAAACAGAGTTGTGTATTTTCTTTTAAATGAGGAAAGTCTCTACCATCTGGGAGCAGGGCTCTGCTTATGCATGCGGGCAAGCTGCTTAGAACACCGAGGTCATGAAAGGTGCCTAACAAGTGCAAATTTGTTTGTTTTCACATGCACACAGGAGGTCTCGCCCGCCACTTCACCGCTGACAGTCTAACACAGGTGTTGCAGGCTGCAAATTGTACTGACTGGTCTAATTCGTGATCCAGTGTAACTGCAGCCCAGTAGGTGTACATGTACCATTTTTTTCTTTTATTAGGTTGAGCAGTAAAAGTACTTTATTGTTTTCATTTTAAACGGTCTATTTACAAGGGATCTGTATATAAACTGGATCTTTTGCATGCGCCCGAGAGGTTCAACTTCTAATGCGAAAGACGGCACCTCCCACTCGCAGAGTGCCAGCTTAGATTACATGCTCAAATCCTGGAGTGGGGTTTGAACCCACAACCTTCTAAATCAGAGGCAAGAGCACTACTGCTGAGCCAAGGCTGGCACCTTGGAGGTTTTCCATCTCTCTCTTCATTGGAATACATCTGGACAAGACCAGGAGTTCCAAAAGTAAGCACCTATCCTATATTATGTAGCACTATACCACCCATACAGATCATAAATATCGTACAAACAGCCACTGATGAGGCCAACCTATTAAACTTTCAATGGTCAAGGCCACAGCAGCACTCTCCATCAGCTCAAATTAAACAAGGGACACATGGGAAATAGATAGTAGGGTTCCGAGTATACATAACCCACAGGAGTCAAGCTCAAAGACTTCAATGTCATCCAAAGTGATGGTGTTCAAGCAAGTCCAAATCACTTGTGTACATAATACATATAAATTTTACTGGCTGTAGATGGAGATGGTACATACTCATGTGACTCGGCCAACGTTGTCTACCTCATACGTTGCAGGAAAGGATGCACCGCAGCATGGTACATCGGTGAGACCATGCAGACACTGAGACAACGTATGAACGGACACCGCGCAACAATCGCCAGGCAGGATTGTTACCTCCCAGTCGGGGAACACTTCAGCAGTCAAGGACATTCAGCCTCGGATCTGCGGGTAAGCGTTCTCCAAGGCGGCCTTCGAGACACACAACAACGCAAAATCATCGAGCAGAAACTGATGGCCAAGTTCCGCACCCATGAGGACGGCCTCAACCGGGATCTTGGTTTCATGTCACGCAACATGATGTAGAGTCATCCAGACTTGTTCACAGATGTGATTTCCAGTTTTAAAAAAATGTAAAAAGCTTAACTGCAGACTGCAGCATTTGACACGTTGGACCCCCTGTGACCCCACCTCATTGTCTTAGCTGTATTTTGCTGTGTCTTTGATGTAATGCCTTCCTGACTGACCTGATTGTATCTCTGCCGAGGTGTGATGGAGGGCAGTCAGAAACACATTGTTCTCTGTCTATATATGCTTTGCTGATTTGTATTCCCTCACTTTACCCGACGAAGGAGCAGCGGTCCGAAAGCTCGTGATTTCAAATAAAACTGTTGGACTATAACCTGGTGTTGTGCGACTTCTCATTAAAGGTCAGAGAATGCAGAGTCAGGGGATAAGTAGCAGAATGGATAGCTAGCTGACTTCAAGACAGAAAGCAGAGATGGGGTAAAGGGTAGCTATTCACAGCAGCAGAAGGTGGGTAGTGGTGTTCCACAAGGATCAGTGCTGGGACCACTGTTGTTCACAATTTAAACTTTGGAATCCAACACAATTGCTAAATTTGCAGATGACACCAAATTGGGGGGGATAGTCAATACAGAGAAGGACAGTAACAAATTACAGGAGGACATTAATAAACTTTCAGAATGGGCAAATAATTGGCAAATGAAGTTCAACACAGACAAATGCGAGGTATTACATTTTGGTAGGAAGAATAGGGAGGTCACGAGTCAAGGTGGCGGAGAGGAACAAAGGGATCTCGGAGTACAAATACACAAATCACTAAAAGTTGCGATACAGGTTATAGCAAGGTCATAAAAAAGCAAACCAAGCACTAGGGTTTATTTCTAGAGCGATAGAATTGAAAAGTAGGGAAGTTAGGCTAAACTTGTATCGAACCTTGGTTAGACCACACTTGGAGTACTCTGTACAGTTCTGGTCACCATATTATAAAAAGGATATAGAGGCACCAGAGAAGGTGCAGAAAAGATTTACAAGGATGATACTAGAAATGCGAGGGTATACATATCAGGAAAGGATGAACAGGCTGGGTCTCTTTTCTCTTGAAAAAAGACTGAGTGGTGACCTAATAGAGATCTTTAAAATTATGAAAGGTTTTGATAGAGTGGATACAGAGAGAATGTTTCCACTTGTGGGGAAGAGCATAACTAGAGGCCATCAATACAAGATAGTCACCAAGAAATCCAATAGGGAATTCAGAAGAAACTTCTTTATCTAGAGAGTGGAGAGAATGTGGAACTCGCTACCACAGGGAGTGGCTGAAGCAAATAATATAGATGCATTTAAGGGGAGGCTAGACAAGCATATGAGGGAGAAGGGAATAGAGGATAGATTTAGAGGAGGAAAGACTGGAGGAGGCTAGAGTGGAGCATAAACGCTGGCATGAACCGGTTGGGTCAAATAGCCTGTTTCTGTGCTGTATCTCTGATATAATCCTATGTAAAACAATACACAGCTGAAAAGTATTAAGAAATTTAAATTGAATATTCAATGAGAAATCCTGACCACAAGAAAATTTTAGAAAAAGACTACACCCCTTATGAACCCACTCCATTTAGAGTCCATGTACAATTATTCTATCGCAGAGTACCCTCCAACGTCACCTGCGGCTCTCCTACATTAGGGGAATACTCATTTCTTTCCCTATTGGAAAACAAAAATCAAGCTGTGATGTTAACAGCTGTACAACCTTTAATCCAATTTTTCAATCCAACTCCTTTTTAAAGGCAAAAGCAAAATACTGCAGATGCTGGAAATCTGAAATAAAAACAGAAAATGCTGGAAATACTCAGGTCAGGCAGCATCTGTGTAGAGAGCGACAGAGTTAATGCTTCAGGTTCTGATGAAAGGTCATCGACCTGAATCGTTAACTCTGTTTCTCTCTACACAGATGCTGCCTGACCTGCTGAGTGTTTCCAGCAGTGTTTTTATTCCTTTTTAAAGGCAATGTGACCCAAATCAGCTACCTTCTCTAAGAGCTTAACCCAAACAAATGAGTTATGTCAGTAATTTATTCACTATGGAAATATTGTCGCGCTATTTTATCAGTGCCATGAAAGGGTCAACAAGCAATTTTGAATATAGTTTTATAGCAGGGGCCTTTTTAAGCCAAGTACAAATGGTTCTAATTCAGGTTACCCTCTCCAAAGCTTCGACTTGGGGTTTCCACGAAAAAACAAAGACGAAGCAATTGTCCACTGATCGATTTGAGAGTTTCACTATGGATATTTGAACAACATTTAAAAATCACTTCCTGCAATATGAAAAAATCGATTTGAAACAAACATTCAGCTCCCCTTGCTCCAGCCACAAAAAAAAAATCAGGAGAACATTGGTATCTTAAATAGAGAGTGTTCATTTATGTAACTAATTAAAATTAGATTGGAGAAAGATCAGATATCGTCACTGAACAGTTCTGTAACAAAATTGTGGAATACTTTTGTCCATAGTTTGTGGGTCCTTTCCTTAAAGTTTCTTTGAAAAAAAAATACCACTCAAGATAGCTTCTGCAACTAGATAATGGGAAAAATAGGTTCCATTTCTTTATATTAAATAGGATTACTCATGTGTCTGGGTAAACAAAAATTAATAAGCACCTCAAAGTGCTAGAAACAACAAATGTGTATAAACAACATAATCCAAATCAGGATAGCCTGAGCATAGTCAGCAATTTAGACACTACAGATGGCCATTGGGATGCCTTTCTGTATGTGTTACGGAGCTTGCTGTCCATTCATTAAGTACCTTGTCTCAGACTTGTTTCTCAAAGGCATGAAGGGATTTTAAATGAGTACAAGAAATAAACAGAAAGTGCTGGAAGATTATATGCATCCAAAACTTTAAATGTCTTTCCTGATGCGGACAGACTTGCTGTGTACTGCCAGCATTTTCTTTTTTATTTCAGATTCATATTATTTGCCTTTTTTTGTGCTTTTGATGTACCAGCTAGTTATGGATTTGACTTAACTACAACAGATGCAGGAGCAAGATGCAACTCCATAGGTAGGAGCAATTACATAATTCGAGAAAAACTAGCCAGTAGGAATCAGGCAGCCACTCCCTTCCGAGAAGAGTTTGCCTACCTTTTGTTTGGAAAACGTTTTTTTTTTAAAAAGGAACACATTGACTGGTTTACCCTTTCATGAACTGGTTCAAAAGTGCTGTGCTATTCTAACTAACCAACAACTCAGCTACTGCTTTCTGATGTAAATTACTATCAGCAAATAAACCAGTTTGGTAGTTTCATCTGCTACAAGACAGTGTTTGGTGTGACTGATATTGGTAGCCTTCTGAAGTGGCGGGCGTGTACTGGAAATCCTGGTGTGTAATCCAGGAAGAATAAACAGGTTTCATGTTCGCACAGGGCAAACTATCCCAGATTACTTTGCAAAAAAGGTCGCATTTCAGTTCAGAGGAAGCACACGCCTGCCTTTGGGAGTTGGCTGTGTGTTGGGCACAAGTATCTGGAGAGACTCAAATCATAATTTTAATATTGCCTTCAGCAACAAAGTTGCTACTCAAAATAAATTCCAGTTGCACCAGTTTCTCTCCACCCTACTAAAATCAAATCAGTCTTGTATCTGAAAAATGTAGTAGCTCCATTAACAACTTTTTTTTAAATACCCAAGATCTACAAGCACTCCCTCCTCTCCCCCACAGCCCTCCCCCCCACTGGTCTCCCTGGGGAGCCGCACGTATCTAGTTGAATCATCTCCCGTCAGTTAATTTAATAGCACATCTATCCATGATTATCTTGCCTAGCAGCATTGCTGCAACAATGTTTGTTACTGACTTGCATGCCACTATCAAATATTCAGCCATTAGGATGGCAAGAGTATCCACTTTCTAATGCAACCTGAAATCCAGCAAACATCCCAATATCTGGAACTATTCCCACTATAACCTGGCAGTAATTTACTGAATATGCATCAGTGAATCATCTCCTTCTCTACATCTCTAAAGCTTGTAATTAGCACTCTGCCTCATTTCAATTTATCCCTTGTAGGTACTTTTAGCTGTTGGATGTAAAGCAGGCCTGCTGTTCTACCTTCTGAATTTTTGAACTGAGTCTTCATATTTTAACATCCCAAAAGTATAAGAAAATATGGTTTGTGCAACTTTTTTTTTTTTTAAATCAAACTACTCAGCTGCACCAGCAATTTCCTGCCCCACTACAGTTGAGTAGCCTTGCAACACTCACCACCCAGGCTCTCGCAGAAAGCAGCCACTTAAATGTTGCACAAACAACTTGCATTTATGTAGCACCTTTAACGTAGTAATACATCAAGGCGCTTAAACTACCCAATACACGAGTCACAGTCCAATACGAGTCACTATCTTCAAGAGAGACATGGAGGGAGGGAAGAAGAGGGAAAGAGAACACTGATGGAGACAGGTTTTTTTTAAAAAGTTTACAGCTTCGAAAAGGAGGGCTCGAAACTAGAGCTAAACTGTAAATGCAGATGTGAATAATGGTTTTTCATTTGACCGGGATGAAGAAACAAGCCAAGTCCTCGCCCACACCTGCAGAACTTCAAGAGGGAGTAAATCACTGGATATCAACCATGATCCAGAACACTGGACAAACTTCCCCTCCTTAACAGAGACTTTAAGGCCAATTGTAGTGCCCCACTGCCACCCCAGCACAAACCAGGGAACAAACCTACATACTACTTGGTCTGTACAGCTCATCCATTTACTGGATACATTCACTGCACCGTCAGGAGCTTTTACATCTCCAAGTTAATAAGGAGGGATAAATTTCTCATCATATGCATGAGCTTTTCAAATCAAGCTTTTTTTTGGATCAACTCTGAACACACTGAATTCTGGTAACCAGCTGCAGATCATCTCAAAACAAAGTTGCAACTATTAGGTCATAATCCTTCATTTTTCTACATCAAGTGTCCTCGCCAAAACCTTACACTGACCATTTAAAAAAATAAAACTATATACAGGAGTTCTTTCTCTACTATAGTCTTGTCTCCAGGGTTCAGACAACCACCATAAACTGCTCCAGCTTTGGTTTTGTGTTTTAAAAGCACATTCAAACTACTCATGCTAACTGTCTTGAAGTCATTTCTTTCCTCACTAGATATCCACATGCACATTTTGTAGCAGAGGTCAGTGGATAGAAATCAGGAGGAACCCTGATTTATTCTTTTCCTTCACCAAAAAGTGCTAAAGCCACAGCCAACCCCAGCTGAAGTCAGCTCAGATCAGGAATCAAAGCTAGTGCTTTCCTGGTCCATGAGGCTCAGTATCACACTAGTCTATTCACCCACATCATTCCTCCTCCTCCATGTCTAACTTTGGTTCACTTATTTTAATACACTGAATGCTGCCGACTTCAGAGGGAAACCAGCTTAGTGCAGCTAGTAAGCTTGAAAATGTGAGGGGGCATCTTCAATAAAGGGTAGCTTAACAACCTGGTCATTTCAACTGTTTGTTTCCTCAGAGTCAGAGAAAATCCAAGTAACCCCTCCCATGGTTTCCAGCCAAAAAATAAATCAAGAATGTCAGTTAAATCATAACTCTTACTGAATGGTTTGATTAATAGCACTGCTGGCAAGATTCCATTTTTCAAAATTGGTTTTAATTTTCCATGTGAAATGCTTCAATGCAGACGTAATGTGAACTGGAATTTTAAAGTTTGAAACTAAGGGAAGACGGTCTAAATTCCAACTAGTTTTGAGGAGACTGAAGTCTCTACAAGTATATCTGAATGAACAAGGAATAGATGGCCACAAAACCAAAGACAGACAAATTAGGGACCAATGATAACTCTGAACAAACTACAGAACACACACGACCATGCACATCACAATAATGAACACTATATCCATTCCATCCTGGTGGAAAGGCACATTAAGCAATCCGATTCTGTTGGAATTTAATAAACTTTTAAGTTTATTTACTTTTAGAATCTTCAGCCACTACGCTAAAACAACAAAGATCAGACTCCAGATTGACAGTAGCTTGTAATTTTAGTCACACCCTTCTGGCTAGCAGCCAACCAGCTTTCAGGAGGAAAAAAAAAGTTTGATTAGCAACTATTTTAGGTTTCTTTCGCATTCTCATGCGGTGGGGGGGGGGGGGGGCATGGAATCAGAAAAGACCATTTGGCCATCAAGTTTATTCCTTCCACAGACCATGAACCTAACATGGGATGTAACCCACCCACAACATCCAAGGAAAAGCTATGGATGAATATTCTATGATTTCAGGAGGTAATCAAGCAACATTCCATAATATCTATCCATTCCCACTGCCCACACTCTAAAGATGGGGTTTTTGCTCTTGGGTGCAGCATTTTGAAATTCCCAGGACTGAACGATTGGTAAAAGATACCCAACTACTGGAAAAAGGCTGCTCTGTCAGCAGTCTATATCAATCAATGGGAAGGCAGTCTTTTACACTTCTTCAGGCCCACAATGTTCAGAATGCTATATTCAATATGTGCACAAACACAATTGGAAAATAACACCTAGGGCTTCAAAAGGCCAGATAACAGGAACTCAGAGGCCAGATCGAGCCCTAGGCTATAGAGACTAGGAAAATCCCCGAGATTAGCAATGTACATCCAACTCCATGATGCAAACCGCCTGGGAAAGTATAGTCAAGTGTTGAAGTTTCAGCAAAAGTCGGCATATGAATATCAAACCCAAGTTTTCAAAAATCAAGGACTCCACAGAAGTATATTAAAATAGAAAGTAGCTCTACTGCAAGATTCGCCATTCTCACCTTTTGTTCACCGGTTTCTCATCCTTTTCATATGGTTTCACAAACCACTTCCCAATCCGCACAAAGTTCCTGTGTAACAAGCACCTTGCAGAAAGGAAAGAGGGGAACACAAGGTCACGGATCAAAGAGCATTTAAATTGCAACAATCTCTACAAGACACTGTAAATAGATAAACTGATTTAAAACAACTTTCCTAGAAAGGAATAATATGAGAAGTTAGAATTTCTGATCCTGTGGGCTCCTGCTCAACGTGCCAAGTTTACCACAGAGACACACGGAGAAAGGCCCAGCCATTCCCCATGGGAAGGGAGAAGGGAAGGCCAAAAATATATTTAATCCAAGTTATCCTCGTGTACTTTCAAGTGATCAGCTTTGGGCTGAGTGGCAGATTCCTTGGAATAGTTCAACCATGTGTCATGGAGAGACCCAAGTGAGAATTTAAGAAAATGCTGCAAATAAAAATTGACACTATTGTAAAAGTTACTCAAAACTCCCTGCAGTAGCCCTTCTACTGATCATTCCACTTCAAAATTAAGTCAAACACACATGTTATTTCAGTAACAGATTTTGAAACCCAGGAGAGAATCACTAAAATGTCTGCACAAAATGCATTGAAAAGCTGTGAAGACCATTTGCACTCAGGTCTACTTGCTCACTGGTTTTTCCAACTTTTCAAAAAGCTAAATTTCACAAGTCTCTTGCATGTACATTCTATCTTAGTAGAGACCATAGTGTAGGCACACTGATCAATATACCATACAGCAAAGCTCAACAGGTTGTATAGACTGGAGGTCGCAGAATTGGGATGGCCAGAGGGCGATCTTGGTAATTTGCACCTTTACTGATTGTTTGCTGGAACTGTCGATGCAGCGTTGGGTTAGTTACTACTGTTTTTTTGATCTGGTACGGAGACAAAATCTTCATTTCAGCTTGAGAAAGTACATGATTCTCTCAAATCAGCAGCTCACTCTACATGAACTGCATTTTTTTTGGGGGGGGGGGGGGGGGGGGAGAAGAGAGGAGAGAAGACAAGGTAGCTGGAGTCCATCTCTCATTTTAGCAGTTACAGCTTCAAGCTGCACTGTGGAGAAAGCCAACACCTAGTTTTGTTTTTAACAGCATGGGCTGTCTCAAGAGCATAAACTGACACTGCCAACATTTCCTCAAAGAAAATCTGCACCTTTTATTTTGTTACTCCTGCTCTTGCTACAAAGTGTAGAAGAATTTCCTACAAGTAACAGTGGCATGCCTCGTTAAAAAGCCAGAACAAGTTGTGTCGGAAAGGAAGCACATAGGTTGCTCATATCAGCAATTTCCCAAATGGCAAATCCCTCTTTTTAAATACACCATTAGGGCAAGACATCCACTGGAGGCCACAAACTGCAGAAAGGCAAAAAAAGCAAACCAAGCACTAGGGTTTATTTCTTGAGAGGGGTAGAATTGAAAAGTAGGGAAGTTATGCTAAACCTGTATCGAACCTTGGTTAGACCACACTTGGAGTACTGCGTGCAGTTCTGGTCACCATATTATAAAAAGGATAGAGGCACTGGAGAAGGTGCAGAGAAGATTTACAAGGATGATACCAGAAATGAGAGGGTATACTTATCAGGAAAGGATGACCAGGCTCGGTCTCTTTTCTCTTTGAAAAAAGGCTGAGTGGTGACCTAATAGAGGTCTTTAAAATTATGAAAAATTGATAGAGTGGATACAGAGAGAATATTTCCACTTGTGGGGAAGAGCATAACTAGAGGCCATCAATATAAGATAGTCACCAAGAAATACAATAGGGAATTCAGAAGAAACTTCTTTACCCAGAGAGAGTGGTGAGAATGTGGAACTCACTACCACAAGGAGTGATTGAAGCAAATAGTATAGATGCATTTAAGGGGAGGCTCGACAAGCATATGAGGGTAAAGGGAATAGAGGGTTATGCTGATAGATTTAGATGAGGAAAGACAGGAGGAGGCTCGTGTGGAGCATAAACGCTGGCATGGACTGGTTGGGCCGAATGGCCTGTTTCTGCACCATATATCCCATGTAAGAGAAAGTTTTAATCAGGGAGCAAATCATTTCAGGCTGTTCTTGCAGACTACAGACTGCTTGTCTGAGCAGTGCCGAGTGAAAATTACTTGCCAAAAATTACTACAAGGCCCTGATGCTAAATCCACAATTTGGACAACTTTTGAACTTGGCTGTTTATAGTTACCTCTAACCACTGGAGCTAGCACAATATACATTACATATACTTGACTGAAAGTAGAATATAAATAGCAGTTCATTTGCAATAATTTCAAAGTTAAGGCATAAGCAACCAAAGTAATTTCAACCTAGGCTTGACATTAATCAGCTGGCCATGGTGTCTGCATTCTGTTTGAAACAGCCGATTCTCTTACTTAAAAAAAAAATTAAACTTGCAATTGCAAGGAGGACGACAAGGCAAACAAGTAGCTCGCTGAACAACAACTGTTAGTCTACTTCGAGATTCTTCATTTTTGGCTCTGTCCTCTCCTGAAGGAGGTGGCTCAGACTGCAGTGAAGTTTCACGGGTGTTACCCTGATAGCTAATCTGAATAGAATAACTCTTGCTGGTGCATGTCTGTGGATGTCAGCTACCTTCCAGCTCTTTGCTTGTGGGAAGAGTCAGGAGAATCCAACCCTGTCCTCACCTGCTGTCCACACTCTTAACAGCAGGATTCACAGGATAATAGTAATCTGTGAAACCTTCTCAGCTAGCATTTTGGTAGCATGGAAAGGAAGACAGAAAACAAACAGGAAAAGCCACAGGCAAATAAGGAATTCCACCGGGAAAGAAAACATTACACAGGGAGCAGAAGAGACGTAAACATTACACAGGGAGAAGAGGCTTAAATAAAAATCAACACCTGTGTGGTTTTTAAATTGTGCACTGGAGAGGCAACAAGAATAAAAATTACAACAGATATGATCACTACATGCAGCTGTTCAAGGAAAATGGGTGTAGATCTAGCAAGATTCACAGAAATTGAATTTAGCAGTATGGGGGGCGGGGGAAGAAATGTCAGAAAAAAGAAAATCTTTATGTGCGTGATACGATAAGGTTAGGCCTATGTGACCTGGGGGTTTGGCGGAAAGAAGAATTTTGAGCAATTTCTACTCTCTTTATGTTGGCAATTGGAATCGTCTGGGTGGACGACATGGCCGTGAGCATTAAAAACAGGATAATCACTTTTTCTCCCTAGCGTGAAGAGTCTTCGACAGACTCCCTCTTCCAAGATTCAAGGAGGACTTGGTCTTACCGTGAATCTGTAAAACATGCCCAGAGGGGCTAAGCTCTAAATTCTAAAGGATTCAACACTAACTTCAGCAGGCATCACAACAGTGTCAGCCATGGCTCAGTTGGTAGCACTCTCGCCTCGGAGTCAGAAGGTTGTGGGTTCCACTCCAGAGACTTGAGCACAAAATCTAGGCCGACACTCCACATCTTTCGGATGAGACGTTAAACAGAAGCCCCATCTACTCTCAGGTGGATGTAAAAGATCTCATGACACTATTTTGAAGAACAGCAGGAGAGTTATTCCTGGTGTCCCGGCCAATATTTATCCCTCAATCAACATCTAACAGTTTATCTGGTCATTATCACATTGTTGTTTGAGGGACCTTGCTATGCGCAAATTGGCCTCCGTGTTTCCTACACTTCAAAATGTACTTCATTGGCTGCAAAGCGCTTTGGGAGGTCCGGTGGTCGTGAAAGGCGCTATAGAACTGCAAGTCTTTCTTTCAGTTAATCTACTAAAACTATAAAGGCCACCCAGATGCTGACTCACATCATCAATATGCCTTATGACAAGCCAGGACAGGAAGAAAAACCAAAATAGGCACCATTTCACAACTAATATCAGGAGTACGGTGGAAGAGGTTTGAACAGAGATGCTTTTGGCGTAATTTTACAAGTGTACTACAAAATGCAACAGAGCCTCAAAATAATGGCCTCCCTCATCAGTCACCATCTAGTGAGCTATTAAGAACCTCGCTATAAAACTTATCCCTCTATTCCCAGCAGATGCTGAATAAAGATGAGCTGATACCAGTATATTTGTCATTAATTTTTAGTTCTCTGCTAAGAAAGTACACAAAATTGTTTATGTATTGCCAATTATTTCTTCTCTTCAAATTTCCAGGATGGACTTTTTGCCCATGTGCTAAAATTAAGAATCTGGCATGTGAGTAGCACATTTTGAAACAAAAAGCAGTCCAACAGCAAAGGAGTTAAGAGAGGAACTCCATGGTTACATATTTCACCTAATCAAAGCCAATTCCCCTCACCAGCAACTGCTGTAACTGGCTGCACAAAGTGTGTCATTTTTTAAAGCATACTTGTGCTCAAGAACAAATACTTTTGGAGGGAGGGAAGTAGAAAAGAAAGCAGGGTGATTTTTGACTCCCAGGGGTGGGGGGGGGGGGGGGGGGACACCCAATTTCCAAGTTCAAGCACTGTATCTACTTCATTTGCACCACACCCACCTCAAGTATGGAAAGTTAGTTGGCAGAACATTATTTAATATGGTCAGCCAATATTTAAAAAACAAAAATAAAAATTTCTCTGCTGAGTCAATGAATCTCAGCCTGGTGGCAAAAGAGCACTATAATTAGTCTCAGTGCCCTGGTTAAAGGAGCAGCAACCCCTGCTGCAAACGCATGCATAGACTCAGCTATTATGCGTTTGTCCCCGTCCCTCCTGCAAATAGCCCGTCAACACTGTCTAGGCTCAAGCACAAATGGACAAGATACTGAGTGGGGCAAAGACAAGCATATTTGCATTCAGTGCTGGAAATACAGAGGTCAGTCAGCATATGTTAAGAGATAGGTTAACATTTAGGCGCAAGCTCCTTCCTCCAAATTGAGGAAGATCTCAGTGTCTTGTACCTGAAACATTAACCAGGTTTTTCTCTACAGATGTTGAGACTATTTTTAGCATTCTGTTTCAGATTACCAGCATTTGCGATTTTTCCCCCATTTGCATCCTAGCTGAGGAAGTTTCTGTATATAGTCCAGCAAAACAAAATTCTGGCTATTTTTTTTGAAATTCCTTTTCAAATGGCTTTGAATTATAAATGTTTGAATTGGAGATGATTTCTTAATCTCTATTTTATATTAGACTAAAGTTACTGAATCCAGCTCTCCTTTTTAAAGCTGTCCCAATTACTGCCAGAATATTAGTTTAAAAGAGAGTAATGTACACCACAGGATGGAATTTTGGACTGAAAACAGCAGCTTCTCAACTTTCTGAAGACCACTCCTTTAATTCCAGATATCAAGGTAAAAACAGAAATCTAAAAAACAGACAGCCCAATACATGAAACTCTTCTAGGAATGGACATAAATATAGCAAAATATTTTTTGCTGGATTAGAGCAGATTTAAAAAAAAATATATAAATCTGCAATAGTTCTTCAGTTACAGCACGTCACACAGGGCTTGCATGGTATACAATGCATATCACACTGTCACAGGTAGTGCATGGATAACGGTTCTGGTCAGACACATAAAAAAGGAGACATCCAAGCACAGGAGGCAGTTCAGAGAAGAGCCACGATGATCCCCCTCATGTCAGAGGTTATGAGGAAAGACTAGAGAAACTTGGGACTTTTCAGCATTGAAAGGAGGACACCAAGATGTGATTTCATTGTGATACACAAGATAGAAAAGGTAAATTGTGAATTTTACATCAAACTAAACTGTGAAAGGGAGTCAAGGGACACTGGTTTAACTGGTACAATGCAAATTTAGGACTGATTTCATACAAAAGCTGGTCAATAATTGGCATGGGCTTTCAGGTAGAGTAGTGGAATCATTTAAGAAAAAAAGTAGGAGCTGCAGTGGGGAAGCTTAGGGCCTTTCTGATTTGAAGATGGGCTGAATGGCCTCCCTCATCCATTTGTCCACTCAGCCATGGCTCAGTGGGTAGCACCCTCACCTTTGAGTCAGAAGGTTGTGGGTTCAAGTCCCACTCCAGAGACTTGAGCACATAAATCTAGGCTGACAGTCCAGGGCAGTGCTGAGGGAGTGCTGCACTGTCGCAAGTGCAGTCATTCTGATGAACCATTAAACTGAGGCCCCGTCTACTCTCTCGGGCGGACGTAAAAGATCCCATGGCACTATTTCAAAGAGCAGGGGAGTTCTCCCCGGTGTCCTGGCCAATATTTATCCCTCAATCAACATCACTAAACAGATTATCTGGTCATTATCACATTGCTGTTTGTGGGAGCTTGCTGTGTGCAAATTGGCTGCCGCGTTTCCTACATTACAACAGTGACTACACTTCAAAAAATACTTCATTGGCTGTAAAGTGCTTTGGGATGTTTGGTGGTCATGAAAGGCAATATATAAATGCAAGTCTCTTTTTTATATCTATCTTGCAGGCATTGGCAACCATAAGTGGTAATTGTATACCGTACACATGTCTGGCATAACAATTAACTTCTTCAGTCAGGTGGATCAACACATGTTCATCCTATATGGTGCCTGGGCTACATGTCGAATGCTGATTTATCAGTCGATTATTGACTGTAAGCCAGAAACAGACTAGATTCTGGCAAATTTCTCTTGGCCCAAGCCTGAGCACATTATTTTAATTTTAAGCTTGGTTCATTTTTAATACTGTAAATTAAATATAATTAAATGCAGCTGACATACTCAAATCACAATGTTTGCCAATTACCAAATCAGTGATTGACACAAGTTTCACAATACATTTATTAAACTGGAGTAAAAGGCTACTTAACTTGAAAAAGGGATTAAAAAAGTGTTACAACCTTGCGTGTGAAATTCTTATTAGTTTATCAAGCATTTAGCCATGAGTGGCAAGGAGCAGCCCTATTGCTTATGTACTGAATTATAATAATCTGGCAGGGCACCATTCAGTTGGCAAAAGAGGAATAGAAAATACAGGCATGTCCAGCTTTTGGTTAGGACACTACCAGCCTCTAATTGTATCCAAGACTGGGACGGAGTTAAACTGCATTAAGCAAATTAGAACAGGTAAAACTCAACTGCAGGAGATAAAAATCTGAAATTTACCAAAGAAATTACTAAAGTTATAAAATAATGCATCTGAATATAGTCAAAGGGTCTCCGTTATGGATGGGGCGGGGAGGAGGGTGTTTAAGGCAGATAGTCTCGATATTCTATCCGCACGACAAGATGCAATGCAAAAATCAATTCATAGCTGAGAATATGAATATGTTGTAAGTGACTGGGGGGGGGGGGGGGGGGGGGTTGCGTGATGAATTGCAACCTCTGAAACCTAGGCCCCAATCCATCTTGGACTGCTCTCTCTGATGTCTGTTCATCTAATGAGCTTAGGACCCTAGCAATCCAGCTACAAGCAAACAGGAGTCCAAAACACATGACTACCCCAAATTTGGCACACTTTGGGAAGCTCACTCAAAGACGAGAGATTACTGGTACAGGAAATGGAAAGGTCACGAGTGCAATGAAATTCTTCTGCAAGTGGTTAAGATGCATTGCTGGGGCAAGCGTAATAAGCGATTTCCTCTGCATCTATTCTACGTTGTAACTGTATTACTAGTATCCTCAAATTGTTCAATGAAAATACTGATGCAAAATATTAACATTTACAAAAAATCCAACTTTCTTCATCACAAACTTCAACCTTCCAACCCCCCCACCCCACCCCACCTCAGCCCAATTTTCCTCAAACATTTTTCAGTTGGAATTCAGGAAGATTGGGGTTTTACCCTAGAAAGGAGTAACAATGTCATGGCAGAAAAAAATATTTGTATACAAAATCTAACCCTTTTCAAAATTATCAGGGATGGGTTTAAAGTTCTGTGATCAGTAGAGTAAGTCAATAATAGGCATGGCAAGTAAGCTCCACTGTATTTCAAACAGCTGTTGTAGGATATTATAGCACATACCTTTCCAGCAAGTTGTGAATGGCCTTAAAAAGCAGCGTTCGGCACTCGTAAGACAGTCCCTGTTCCCACAATCCATCCTCTTCAACTGCAAAATGAAAAAGCAATTAAAAAGTTAACACCTCCTGACAAAATGTAATTTAAAAAGAAAAATCTACATACTGAAGACAACTTGCATTTAGTTATCACAGGAAAATAAACGGATGATCATAGCCATTCTGACTGCTGCTCTCCCCGCCATCCCTCTTCATGAGACCACTTAGATCAGGGGTGTCCAAACTGTGGCCCACAATCATAGGCAACCAAGTCCTAGTTGCACTTGCATTTCTTGTTCACTATTTTATTCTATTTAAATTTTCTGCATCTAGTGATGTTCTGCGCTGTTGGTGCATTAGAGAATTAGTCCTAAATCAGAATACCAAGATTCAACTTGACCTAGTGAAAATGAATGGAAACATGGATTTAAACTTCATATTCTATGCACCTCTGCAGCCCACAAAAGCAAAAAGATTTGACACCCCTGACTTGAATAGTACTGAAGCATACATAGCCAAAACAAAGACAGGTAAATACCAGGAATTACAAGTCAATGTAACCACCTTCAAGTAATAAAAAGCAGTCATCTTTATGAGAATGACAAGATTTTTTTTAAATTACATTTCACTATTTTTCAGAGTTTTCTTACATCTTAATCTTAACAGACATCCATTCTATAAATAATCACTGTAGACATACCAAGAGTGGCCCACAATCATGACAAATGCCTAGGTTGCTTAATTGGGTCTTCAAAACTCAAATAAACTTGCTGTTGTAAGTGATTTAGTATCCGATGTAGTATCCTAAATACATCTTTCAGAACGGTCAAGTGAGCAAGCTCTGCCTGGGGTTTCGCATCAGATTTACTTGTCCTTTCTGTCTCCCATCACCAGGTTCCCATCCTCCTGCCTGATCTGAAAGTCCATGGAGTAGAATAGCACACCCAACTGTTGATGGGAGTTGTAAAATTCGTTCAAGTCAAGAAATGCAATTACTGAATAAAACTAGTTAGCATCTGGAAATATAAAGCTGACAAAAGTTAACTTAATTTTAGGAACAGGGAAAGAATACCTACAAACAGTTTGATACTGTAGCTGAATAATGCACAAACCACAAGGGGAGCCGAGCTCAAGCCACAGGAAGTGTTCAACTCATAACGAGAAGGTCGCAAGCTTGTCCAAAGACTTGCTGTCACTGCAACCTGCTTGCTCAGTTGAGAATTTTGTCAGGCTGATAGAGTACTGAAGCAAAGCAAGATGTTCCTTCTCAAAAAGTGAGCGCACATTCTTTCCAAAAAGTAAAGAATACTTACCAAAAAAAAAATAATCAGTGGAACTGATATTAAAGCTCCGTTACCAGTCAGACATCCACTCATTCAATGCATAGGCTTTAGGTAAACATATCCATCGAACTGTTTTTCAAAATTTTTTTTTTTTTAATAATTATTTTCTTACATTTCTGGCTTTCAAAATTTGGCAGGGGAGAAAACAACCAAGAAAGGCATCAATTCAATTCGAATATGAAGATAATAAAAATATCCCCACTGCAAAGAAAAATATGTACACACTATTGTGCATCAGATTAGGCTTTTGCTTGTCACACTGCAGTTTTTACAATGCCCAACAGTTTTAAAAAACTGAACATTACTGTAAAAAGGTGACTGCGTTATACAAACAAATGTCTGGCAGTTAGCTTGAAGGTAGTAAATTCAATAGTGTGATTTTGCTGGTGTTCACGCACTCAATTTGTGAAGTCACATCAGAATTAATCAACTGAATTGCTGTTTTGTAACTCATTATCAGCTGCCTATTATCAGACATACAATTTTAAGGGTAGATATCCAGCAATATTGTTGAACTGGTGCTTGCAGTTTGTTGAACTAGTATAGTACAAATCAGCTACCTAGAGGGTCCAGAATTCAGTTCAATACTATGCTTTGTGTCAAATGGATGTATTTATACAGCAGCGTGTGTTATTTGTACTATAATATAAATAAAAACTATTTGCTGCCAGGAAGCACACCTAGTAATTCTGCAAGCAATTATCCTTAACCAGGCAATGAAATGTTTTTTTATAACCATCACTGTCAACATGATGATCACACAGTGCAGTTATCTGCACTTGAATGCTGAACCAGAAAAAATTGTAATAGCAAAAAGCAAGGTGTGGTTCCCATGCAGGCGGTTGATAAAAAGGAAGTGAGGTGCCATTTCAAGAAGTCCAGCATTAGGGAGGGCAGGATCAGTAAGTAGTGAGTTTTGACACTCTTGGCAGGCCTTGAAGCTGAGCATTGTAGAACAGAAAACTGCAACTGCTGCCAAAAGCAGGCAGCAGAAGCTGGGTAAACATTAACGCAATTGCATTTACCAATGGACTTTAACAAGGCAGTAAACACCTCAACAATCCAAGCAGAGGTCAAGTTTTATAAATTGTATTTACATTTACATTACATATTTGTATGTGATTTCAGGTTATACCCAAACTGAATGATGTCGACAGGCAAGTAAGCAACTTACAACTGTGAACAATGGCTCTTGCAAATTGCTAGGACACTGATGTGATGCATTTGGTTAGGCTTAACAAAATGTTCTGGTTAAAATTTCAGAATTGAAAATTTGTACAATTCTCATCGCCCCTATTAGAAGGGAATACAATTCACCAATGGCAGTCAATCAATCTAGGGATAGTCAGTGGTATAAAACCGGTGAAATAATCTCTACTGTCATTTGCAAAAAGATCTTAGAAAAACCAACAATCCATTTAAAAGTTGGCAGGTACCCAAACAGTGTTGCAGAAACTGCCACAACTTGCTTTTCATGGAACGGTTTGTTCCATACAATATGGAAAAGACAAGCTGCTTTAAAAGATGGCTGTTTTCCCCTTTGACAATTTCAGAATTGGAAGACACCAAGCACTGCATAAATCACTAAGATTATCCTGTTAACCAACTAAGTAAAAAGGGTTTCGAAAGTGTAAATTTTCACTGCAGACTCACTGGTACTTGCCTCAGTGTTGCAGGGATGCATGCCATTTAATAAGAGGATTACCAACAGCTTTCCGAATAAGCAGTAATAAAACATTCAGGTCCCATTCAATCTTCTGGGACTGTAAACCATCCTGTACAAATTCTGGCAAACAATCTGGAAACAAATCCATTACAAAATCTACAACTTTCTAATTAGAGCTGCAGCAAACCTGTATATTCAAGCCTCTGACTGAACACATTACCAATGCTTTGAACAGTATTTTGTGGCACAAAAGTGCAGGAAATACAGGAACACAAGTGCCAAAGAAGGCAAAAACACTTCGGGTCAGAAGCTCAAATGAATACTTGGCACCCAATAGAAAGCCAAAATCCAGCTGGAGTAAACAGAGGGCCAGAGATTTGAGCTTCGTTACAGCCCTACACACAATATACATTCAACCACCCATGTAGTGTTGCAACTCCAGCGTTGCAACACAGTTTTCCTGATGCTACTCTGCATGACGTGAACACAAGGGAACAAAGAGCTCATGAAACATAGAACAGATAGATTTTCATAAAAACAAAAAGTTACAAAGTAACAAAAATGCCTGGTCAAAGTTCAAGGTTGTAATACAATATTACTATTTAGACAACATTCACAAAGAGTAGATATAGTAACTCTTTCACTGGGATGCAACCTTCTAATACTTCAGCAGTAGGTATATTACACACATCAGTACTAATGCCAGTGCCAAGGAGAGGTTAAAAAAGTTATACTTAAGGCAATATACTTTAATGATAAGCCATGTGCTGCTTGCATGATACTGGATTCATCACTTCAAACACGTCCTCTTGCAAATTACAAAGCAGTATCTACCAGTACTTCAACACTGTTCTACAGCTCAATAGTCTCCATACATATTTGGAAGGACAACCTAAACCTCTACTTTTCCATGATTCAATGGCTGATTTTTCCCCCAACCCAATATTCATGATGAGTCTAGGAGACTTTGTTCAGCTCCCACACCACCCTGACTTGGAAATATATCAGCCGTTCGTTCATTGTCGCGGAGTCAAAATCCTGGAACTCCCTACCTAACAGAACTGTGGGAGTACCTTCACCTCACAGACTGCAGCAGTTCAAGGCTGCAGCTCACCACCACCCTCAAGGGCAATTAGGGATGGGCCTTGCCAGCGACACCCACATCCCATGAACGAATATTGAAAAAAAAAATCTATGTACACTTGCCAACTGTTCTTGGAATCTACAATAAGCAAATAGAGTCAGCATTGCAAGAACACTTCGAAAGTGTTTGTAGTCAGCAAGCACATTTAACAGGAGACAAAGTACAACCCACAGCACCTGAGCT
Organism: Squalus acanthias; assembly: GCA_030390025.1. NCBI lineage: Eukaryota > Metazoa > Chordata > Chondrichthyes > Squaliformes > Squalidae > Squalus > Squalus acanthias. The sequence goes on from CM059448.1 coordinate 4,160,303, forward strand.
ACAGGGGGAGCAACAAAAAAGGAAAAAATTCTCCAAGGAAAGTGAAGTGACTTGTGTGCCACCCAACCAGCTAAAATTCATGGAACAACTTCCTTGTGATGGGTTCCCTCAAGAGTAAGATCATGCTGTGGCTATGTGGTGTTGGGCTCTCACTGTGCAACATGTCCTGTATCTAGAGCAGCCAAGCAGAGGGTCTGCATCGCTGGCAGCTGAATGCAGAATCTACATTCTCTTGCCACAGAATTTTCTTTGGCTTGCTGAAGAATTAGAGGTTCAGTCTATAGTTTTACACAAGTTTCCCCTCTTTCACACCCCCCAACTTCCATAGTTCAAGAGGGTATTGTATGGAATAAGTCTTGCATCCCCATTACAGAAATCCTAGCAACACATCAATAATCTGCACTTGCTACAATAAAGGTTACATTAATTGCTGAACTATGATTAAAATAGAATTCAGGAAGTGTTTGCTATAGAAAATATTTCCCTTGGAATTTTTTTTGCAAAGCAGGAGATGCAAAAATGGAATTACAATTCTCAAAAAGGATCACGGTTAAGCACATACACCACTTGTCCATTTAAACATTTCCACAGATACACAACCTATCCTTCAATTATAGATTACATCTTCAAAAGCATAACCAAAGACTTATTGCCAAAAGTACCTCCCCTGTAGGAACACATTCCACCCCTACCATTACACTTCCTGAAATTTCTAGTTTCAAAATGCTTCCTAATTTTTAAAAAAGGTTGCAGGTCAAATTTTAATTATAGCAGTTTACCAGATGGCTGGCTATTTGTCACAGCAATCTGAATGATGACCCCAGGAAACGCAAGGTTTGTGGAGACTAGGTTTGATTGCAATCTTTATAATTCCTTCCCCCCTCCCCTCTCAAATCAGCAATGTCATTTTCACACATTCAGTAACATGGACAGCTTTCAAAAAGTGGTTTGAAGTTCCTAAATGTGACTTTTAGTGTAGTTTTAGATAGAATTCCAAGAAGATGGTTTTCCCTTTATAAAATTACTGCTTAAATATGGCACACTCTACATTTAGACCATTAAAAATTACAGCAGGATATATTTTAACTAGCCAAAGGAGCAGATAGATTTTATTTTTATTTTTTTTAAAAAGGGGGATATAGATACGTATCCTGCACATGGATAGAAGAGGGCTCAAAAATCAAGGTTATCCTTTATATCTGCGCTCTTCCAATTTTGGCCTCTTAAGCATCCCCGATTTGAATCGCTCCACTATTGGTGGCTATGCCTTCAGCTGGCAATGCCCCAAGCTCTGGAATTCCCTCCCTAAACCTCACTGTATCTGAATCTCTTCCTCCTTTAAGACGCTCCTGAAAAGCTACTTTTTTGACCAAGCTTTTGGTCTTCTGCCCTAATTTCTCCTTGTGGCTCGGTGCCAATTTTTGTTTCATAATGCTCCTGTGAAGCACCTTGGGATGTTTTACTAAGTTAAGCACTAGTTAAATAAAAGTTGTTGTAGAGTTCGGATAGGTTGACTGCCAGAAATTTCAGATAAAAATCAGCAGTAACCATTTTCAAACTATCCAAGCCCACTGCGGACAGTGGGATCTGTATTTAGTGCAATTCAGAGTGCATAGTTAGGTGATAAAACAATCTGGTAAAATTTGCAGAGGATACCACAAAGATGCTGGTGCAGTAACACATTTAAAAAGAGACAAGACTGCAAAATACATGTGAGCAACATTGGGCCCGTTTAGTGTTTCATTTACATAATAGGCAAATTTAAAATTTGGTTGAAGAAAATGTAGTGAAAAGGTGGATTTACTTCATATTCCTGCAAATCAGGAGGGATACAGCAGTTGCATGCAGGGATTAAGCACATTATGCAGATTTGTGGCATTAAGTAATGAGTACCAATGAGTGCAAAGGATAATGAGGGTTTTATGGAGAATTGTTTGTGCGCTTCGTTCTGTTCCCTCCTCCAAAATTTAATTGGAGAAAGCAACAGTGATCATATAATGCACCTCACAGCTGTCAAACATACGGCAAAGTAAAGATGGTGACCAAAAAAGTAAAAGTGACATCAGCTACACCTTTTCTTTCACACATTCTGCAACAAGTATAACAAAAGCAATTTTTGAAAGTTGCACAAAGTAGTTCCATATATAAAGTCAGAACAATTCCAAACTTAAAACATAGTACAACTTTATAATGAACATTATAAATACTGTCATGACAATGTCATAACAAGGTTTGAAGTGCTGGGAATAGGATAATCTTCCTGAATAATTTTACCAGTCTTCCAAAATAAACTTCCTTTTAAACTTGGCAGACATTGCATAATTTTGATTAAACTCTAGATTTATTTCTGTACTTCATGGTACTGTAGCTTGCAGCTTAGCATCGGTTTTTGATTGGGAAAACAAGACTATTTTTCCTTACCAGTATTTTTCCCCCTCTCCTCACCCTACCCCATTCCATGGCCAGAAGAGCAACAGGAATCCTTGTTCCCATAGCTCAGCCAAGGATGCTTTGTACTAGCTGCCAAGAGATCCAGAAGAGTAATCCAGGATTACTCAGGTGCTTGTAGGAAATGGGTGACCTCCGTCCGCTTGCTGCCTTCCCCACGACCTAGCTAGAACATGTCATGTGAGAAATCGCAGGCGCAAAGCTGCGTCCTTCTATTACACAACACATCATTCCAACTGGCATCCTGGTGTAATATTTCTTAATTCTTCAATATGAATATACACAAGTTGGCACATCAACTCAAGAACTGAAATATGATTCTGCAGAATAAAAAAAATTACATTTAATCCCAAGTGCATCATGAAGACATTTTCCTTAAATGGTAGGTCTGGGTTGTAATTAATTGTCATTTTTAACATTTGAGGTAATTTTTCCAAACAAAAACAAAATATTTGATCCTCAACATGTTTAGCGCCCAAGCACCAAGACCCTTAAAATGTTAACTAACTTCAAAAACCAGGACAAGTAGGGTTTCAAAATTTTATAATGGAAATTATATTCAACTACAAAAAGAGTTGATCTGTATTCTTAGGCAAATTACATTGCGTTTCTCCTTAAAATTATAAACATTTAAATTAAAATGTAAAAGTAATAATAAATTATGCAATTCTCAATGGCCAGTTACAAATCCAGCCATGCAGTCAGAGAAGCACAAATAAAGACCAAACATTTTTCTAACAGGGAACGAGAACAAAAAAAAAGGGAATCATCCAGGGCCAACCTCATACATTTCCACAGCAACAAGGATGGAATTGCAGAGATGTCTCTCAGTGAAGGATGCTGTATGGCAGAGGGATAAAATAAGCACCTTCAAAAAGAGGCAAAAAACAGGAGTTGAAGCTAGAGTTTTGAAAAAAAAGTATATTAACGGTATTGATGCAGAGAGTAATTTGATGGTTTCTCTGCCTTTATTTCCCCATGTTATAGCTGGGGTAGAGCGAATGAAGGGCAACCCCCAGCTTATGTGCCTCTTGCAGGGGCTAGTTTAGGACTACAGGCTTCAGTGTCAGCCATGGTGCTTGGCACAGAGATTACCAGGAGGTGCAGGAAAATATTTGAAGTGTTTAGGGAAGGAAAGGACAATATTGTGCGTAAAAGACAAGACAACAGAATATTCTTTTCTTCCTTGCTGGGGTACAGTATGAGTGCCAGCTGCCCTCCAATACCTCACCGATGTGGCCATTCTTCCTGTGAGCCACAGTCATTTAGCCATCATGCACTTAATTTTCCAAGTTACATGCCCGTAAGAATCCCCCCTACCCAACATTTTTCTCCCCTTCACAATGCTGTAATCACTTAAATATAAACAGTCTACAGCATTAGCATGCTAAAATTTCAAGCTTACTTAGAACAGCTGAAATGCTTTAGACTTAAGTGGCAGCTTCACAACAGGCATACTTTTTGTCAAACCCCTTACAACAAAGCCTTGATTAAGCAGTTGGCCGCGAGGAAGCTTGTTGCATAACACTGAATATCTAGAATATCAAGGAGGTTGGCGCAATCGGTCCAGTATAGGTCCTTCCAGGATGATAAATGCAGATATTCAAACAGCTAATGATGAACTTGAGGCTCAAAATGAAAGCTGCTGGAAGGCATTACTTGAAGGCCAAGTACAAGAACAAGAACATGTGCTCACATATGATTGAACTGCAGAGACACAAATTTGCTGGTGCTGTTCTGCACCCCGTAACTGGTAATCTGATAGGAGCACTGCGTGTGTCCATGCTAGTCAGAAAGGTAATAGTGGCAATACAGTCTCTTATTTTATGGCTAGTTGTGCTATTCGGCATACCACTTCAAGGGGAGCTCCTAGTAACTGTTGTCCACCTACTCAGGGCTAAAAACTACGCTAGTCAGTTATGTAATGAGCGTATTTTATTTTAATATATGCAGACACATGGCTCCCTTTCACCAGGTTTGTTTCCAAACCAAACTACAAGACATCCACATAAGCAGAATTTTTCTGTTTATTGACTGCACGCATTCTCCCCATAGGGGCACAGTTTAGTTACCCAAGACCAGAGAGTTTAGATGGCAGTTGGCAAGAGGCAAAGCTTGGGGAGCCCCAAGTACGACTGGCGTTGAACTGACTAAAATCAAGCAGCAGAGCATTGATGAGCTGTCTATTGCTCGTCTAACTAGAATATCAAAAAACTGCATTTGGGAGAGGATACTGGCAACTTATTCGACAGAAACCACACCTTCTCTTGGTTGATTAAAAACAGCACTGTCACTGAAAACATAAGGTCCCCTATCTGCCCTCCTATTCCATTTGGTTTTCTAAATCATAAGAGTACAAGAGTTAAGACGTAGTGATAAATTTGTATACAGCAATGTTCGGCCACAATTGGGGATCTACCTGGCCATTAATTGGGGATCTACCTGGCCACTGTAAATAAAAGCATAATTTTCCAAGTAAATGGAAAAGAAATGTCCTCCATTTGATATTTACAATGCTAGGGTCCTTTGCAGGCTCAGCAGGTTTATCTGGCGAGAAACTGAGCCACTCACACCAGGAAACTCCCAGGTCCAATCCCTAGTTGAAGTCAGCTAATCTCAGCTGGGATGTTCCAATTAGCCTCCGCACCCCAGAGAATCGGGTTCTACCAACCTCACGAGAAACATCTATGGTGTTCTATCTAGAGGCAACAATTAGCGTTGAAGAAACACACCCGACCAGCAGCTAAACTCAGATTGTAGCCAACACTGAGAATCAAAGTTCAAACCTTAGAGTCAATTGTTCAACAACCCAACTGCCCAAGCTGCCAAAATACAACCAATATTAAATTTGAATACTGCCCAGTGACTCTCTAAGCAGTGAAAAAAGTTTACATATGCAGTAATTACAGTAATACTTACCCATTAAATCCACTGATTAATTTCTTTTGACCAGCACAGTGTTTATAATGCACAGAAGGATGCTTACAGCAGAGGTCATTAAGTAGAGCAAAATCATCCCTCTACTCCCCAAAGTAATAGTCTGGTAGCATTACCCGACTGCACATTACTAATTAATGAATGTTTCCTGACCCGAGCTCAGTAAGTGGTGCTTTTCACACATGGATTTACAGAGAAAGATGCAGTCAACACATTACAATTTATTATGCTTAGAAGATTTAATAGTTGAATTGTACGTGCATTTCACAATCTCCTCCACCCCCCCCCCCCCCACCCCAAATTTATTCAATCCTCCATTTTACGTAAAACCCAAAATGGATACAATGGTTGAAATGCAACCCTAAATAGTAAATCAGCTGTGCATCAGGTGTGTTCATTTTCCACACAAAAACTGGAGACCTGGCAACGTGAAGCAAGGTACTTAATTGTTTAAATGTTGCGACAAGCATTGCAGTTATTAAGATTAAAAAAGACAGCTTGAATTATGGTGGAGATTGCTTCCAAATCAAGAAAAATGTTGGCATCTGGGAGCACATTTTAAAAACCTTTTGAAAGTTGGCAGTGAAAACATTTTATTGTTTTAAAGTGTCCTTTGGTTTTCCCCAAGACCACCAAATACAATAAAGATAATCTTGTGTGGTTTTACAAGACACAAGGCTTATCACAGTTGGAACAGCTAGCAATCCAAAGTGCTATAACAGATGTTCGGCTAGCATTGCAAGCTAGTAAACAGCAAGTTTAAAAGGCACTTCTGTAGCAAGTGTGAAGTCGGAGTCAGCAGCACAGTAATACAACTATCAATTTTAAACGACAAATATAAAACAAGTCAAATTTCACACCTGCATCACTACCCGAGACTCACCATTTTATGGGTTCAAGGGTTACGGTTGAAATTCGACTGACCAACAGGGACTGGCATCACACAGATGCTGTAAATAGGAGAGTAGCACTCAAGGTCACAGGACTCCACTTGAACACAGCTCTCCTGCAGCCCCAGCAGTAATGCAAAAGTACTTAAAATGATACATTGCATTTTTTTCTGACTGATCTGGGAGCAGATTGCCCACATTAAAAAAAAATCAAATCTTTGTACCCAAATGTATTTCATTTTAGTATTGGCTTATATATTGGTACCAATATTCTAGAATTAAAAACTATATTGATACAACATTGAAGTCTAAATGTTTTTTATAATACTTTTAATTAATTATTACTTTAAACTACTTTCACCACTACTTTCGTTAGTACTACAAACTCAAAATAGTCTCTCCAGACAAAAAGTTTGAGACATCAAATCTATAGTTGCACTGCTGGGACGTTTCTCAGATTAAGTTGGCAAAATACAAAAGAAATTCACAACCATTACACATCATTGACAGTGACAACACTGCAGATGCATACAAATCTTAGTCATTCATATCTAGCTTTCCCACAAAATGCTCGAATCTTCTATACACTAAATTGGAATTTTACACATAGCTAAGCATCGTGTTTGGCTAAGTGAATGCATGTCTGAACAGGAAGCAGACTGTGCCACACAAGGCCCTCACCCATTATATTATCTGCATGAATGAATCACATGCACTGATAGAAATATTAATTAGTGCAAGCGTCAACTGAAAAACAAGGAAATGCAAATCATGTGTAAGCAAGTTCCAAAAACAAACATCAGCTCACTCAAAATGTGCTGTCAATTGACAATGAAGTGCAAGTGTATCAGTAACGTTTTTCTAATTTTACAATTATAGTTGTGTCAATATCATATTTCACATAAAATGTAGCACACCCAAGATAGTGAAACTCCTTCTACACTGCCTCAAAAATGTACCTCAAAATGCAACTTCAGAAAAACATCTGGGCTAATAAAAAAGCCATCCTGGAGGCAATGCCCCCCCACTCCAAGTCACCATCACGCCACAGCCATTCTGGCAAGATCAATTACAGGGAGCATCTCAAAGTAGCTCCATTAATCTCGACAGGAACCAGGTACTTCAGACCAGCATAGAAGCCAATCTGGAACCACCCAATCCCAGGAAAATGCATAGTACTGTGAATATTTTTATTAATCCATTTGTTTACCATCAGACAGCAGACATTTTGGGCGGGGGGGGGGGGTGGAGAGATGAGGGAAGAAATAAATAAAGGGGTTTAGGGTTAGAATCCAGGTTGAGTATTCATTTAACAAAGTTACACATTTTTGAAACTTCACTACCAACTGGTGCTCAGTTCCATACGTCCTATCTAAATAGGGTGTTCTTGCTTGAATTTCATGCTGTACATGGCCACACAAGGGGAAAGATTCTGGATACTTTTTAAGTGTTGATGTTTTGATTAAACTTTACTTGCAGTTAGGACAGAGAAAAACAGAAGCCCTCCATGACAGGCAGAACTTGCTGGTGTGCCACTATATAGTTAGGAGCCTGTACAAAAACAGGAGAATGGTTGAGATAGGGGATGATTTAGCTTGCCTAGCTGAAATTTTGAGTCAGAGCTCTGGAAAAACCGTAGAAGAATCCAACGTGGAAAGAAGCTTTAGCCAAATTAAACTTTGAAATTGCAGTCTACCAACAAGCTGGTCCAAACAGGTTGAATAAAAAAGGTCCAAAAGTATGAGGAAAAAGAAACGCATTTTAATCACTAATTTTTAGTGCTATTCGTACAGTGTTTGATAGAAGCATTTAACAGTCGGAAATGCACACTCAACTCAGACAGGGGACACTCATTTCTGTTCAACAAATCATCAATTTCTACTATATAAATTTGGCCCATAAAAAGCACTAATTTTTAAAATCAGAATAATTAAATTGGAATAAGTTATATACACTTGCTCCCACACTTGTTACTATCAAAATTCTTCAGGATAGCTCAAAGACCCTTCTGTTGCATTCAGGCTTTCTTCACCTCCCCACCGCAACCTATTACTGTCTTGTGTTCCCAACAATAGGGAACTCGGCGTTAGAATTTATCTTGTGGTGAAAAACCTTCAGCCTTGTGTCATGTGTGAGATAGTACAACTAAGATCAACAATTATCCAACTGCAGCTAACACAGGAAGGCAGAAAATATCAGACTATCAAACCAGTGTGAACAGGCTAAAATCAGTCACGATTTATTTACAGGTTAAATATATATAAAAGCATTAAGGCACAGCAAGATACTTAGAATGCAATACTTATGAACAACAGCACGAGTTCACAAACTGTTAATACCCTTTTTAGAACACTAGTAGATATTCTGTGGAGATATCAGGGCCACCAAATAAGTCAAATTTCAGCTTTATTAAATGGTGTTCTGGGACTTACAATTATCAATTATGCTGTGAAAACCATAAATATACATGCATCACTTGCCAATTCATTTCTGTAGAAAATTCAGTTACAAACATTACTAGTCTGAACCATTTGAGGCTTTAGGGATTTTTAATATTAAAATATGGCAACTGTAAAGAAAATTGAGCATTAAGGTAATTTGCTGGTTTATGGAAATTTCTCTTATTTGAAGACAGCATAAATCAGTAAACTCACTATTATTGAGCCAAGGGGTAAATTTTCCAGTCTTATGCTCTTGGCACATGTCAGGGAAATTAATTTCCACAGCCTGTCATTTTGGGTCCATTCATTTCAAAGGATGGAAAATCATGGGCTGTAGGTGCTCAATTCCCCGATACACACTCTTGACATTTACAGAAGCAGGAAATTTACCCATAAATGCTTTAAGGCAGCAATGTAAAGACAGAAACCGCTGGCAATGGGAAAGACAGAGATTTGGGGGGGGAGGGGGGGGGGGGGGGAAAAGGAGAAACACAACGTCATTTGTGCAGGCAGGTAAGGGGAGGAGGCTGATGAGGATCCGAAAAAGGAGCCAAGAGCAATTTGGGTTCATTTTCCTGGGTTCCCTACCCTACAAGGCTGCTAGAACCCACTCTTCTCCAACACTGCCAGATCACAGCAACAACCCAATACTGCAAGACACTCCCCGAGCCAATTCACTGAATTCCTCTTCCCAGTCCTGATGAAGCCCAGAACCACTCCTCCTCCCCACTTTTCCTGGTCCTAGGACCCCTCTCAATGCTCACCCAGAGATCACTCCCAGTGCTCGCTAATCCTCCCAGACCCCCACCCTCGCCCCCTAACCTCACTGCTCAATTATTCCAGAACTTGCCTCAGTGTTAACCAGTTAATTCTTCTGGTTAGAGTATTTAACAAATTCTGTCCTTTTTACATACCTGCAAAAATGTCAGTCAATATTCTATTTACTATTGTGCCACTAAGCATGAAGCATTTGGGCCAAAACAAGAGAAATGCTATAGCAATGGCTGCATTTACACGGTACTGTACAAAGGAAATCGATTAAAACATCCTGCAGAGAGCTGACATCTTCTTTAGTTAACCAAAACTTGATATTGCCACCTTTTTTGATCATTATGTACACAAATCTGCTTTCAAGCAGCAGTTTTGGTATACCACAAGGCCATTATAATGAAGAATTACTGCATCTGCTGTATTCAGTACTTCAATTAACTGATGACTCCAGCAGCATCTGTACTGAAAAATTAAAGTTTTACATCAAGAAATTAAACTATTGGCTTGCTCTGTATGTTTCACCATGTCCTTGTTGGAAGATTTCTGTGTGCTCAGGTTAAGTCTCCTTTGTACGCAAATCTTACCCCCACCACCACTTGCACCAACTGCTGCCAAGAGGGTAGATAGGTAGGTGATCTGCTCCCAGACCTCTGCTAATGCCAGTCTAAAACCAGCCACTAGAAGGGGTTTATAAATGGCCGGGGCAGCTTTTTCGTTCCCAGATCTTCCATCCCTTCAAGCAGAGCCTGGGTTCCACTCACCACCGCCCCACAACTGAGCTACTCAAGTCAAGAATTCATTGTCAGCCAGTGGCTCAGTTGGTAGCCCCCGCACCCCAGAGTCAGAAGGCTGTGGGTTCAAGTCCCACTCCAGAGACCCGAGCACAAAAATCTAGGCTAAAACTCCAGTGCAGTGCTGAGGATGCCATCTTTTGGATAAAAGGTTAAACCGAGGTCCTGTCTGCTCTCCCAGATGGACGTAAAAGATCCCATGGCACTATAATTGAAGAAGAGCGGGGGAGTTATCCCCAGTGTCCTGGCCAATATTTATCCCTCAATCAACATCACAAATAGATTATCTGGTCATTATCACATTGCTGTTTGTGAGAGCTTGCTGTGCACAAATTGGCTGTCACATTTCCTACATTACAACAGTGACTACACTTCAAAAGTACTTTATTGGCTGTAAATCACTTTGAATGTCCTGAGGTCATGAAAGGTGCTATAGAAATGCACATCTGTCTTTCTTTTCTTTTTAGATGAAGGACCATGGCCTATCACACCATGCTGCAAGCCACCACGGAGGACATAAGGTCAAGCTTTCAAGAAAGCAAGTGTATAAATTATAAAAATATTACAAAGAAACGCACAGGAGTTTTCAAAAACAAAAGCAATGGTGGTTTTTTAGTGCATTAATGGGACACAAAAAAAGTAAGCCTTGCTTCATTAACAATGGCTCTGAACTGAGGACTTGTTCGTACAGCACAAGTTCCATTTAAAAACGTTCCCCTGCCCCCTCACTTCTTATATCACCACCTTCGAGATTAAGGATTCCTCAAGGAAATCATTAAGTTGCAATTGTTAAGTGATTCATTTTATTTATTAAGTGAACACATAACAAGCAGCCCCAAGATGTCTAGTCACAAATGAACTTGCATACTGCAACCAAAATGAATTAATCAGGGTTAATCAATATAAGCAAAAGATTACAACTACAGACCAAATATAAAAACTGGCACCCCAAAAAAAAACACCAACAGCACCCTGCTTAAAAAGCCATTTACATTCTTTTACTTCAACCTAACAATCTTACTTTCAGGTGGTGAGCTCTGATGTCATTGTACTGTCTTAGAGGACACTATAACAATCCTAATTTAGACCTTTCACACTGTTGGAAGTCAATCTCTGAACGGAGATAAAATAATTAACATAACGACACTTCAGCTGTCTGCTAATTCACACACAATTGAGAGGTCGCACAACACCAGGTTATAGTCCAACAGTTTTATTTGAAATCACACAATTCACACACACACATTCAAAGAGATGCTCTCTAGATTCTACAAAATGCATCAAATGATGTAGTACTTTGTAGTACAGACTTTGAAGATCCCAGGTTTAATGCTTGCCCTGTATGGAGTAGATCTTAACCAGGACAGTGGTGGAGGCTTTATAGTCAGCATGCATTTCAAGCACAGACAGTTGGGGGAAGAGTTCCTGGATCAGATCTCTAACCTACCAGGAATTGCTTATAAAACGATTAACACATTAAAAAGTTTTTAAAACACTCAGTTAAGGAGGTAGAAATAAGAACTTGGCAAGATCCATGCTGCCTGCAGGTGGTAACGCATAGAGTTGTAACAGGAATCAATCTATACCTTGTAACAGCTTAACCTACTAGTAGGGAACTGGAGGGAAAAGGACTGCAAAATCTAAACACAAAAGCAGAAAAATACAATGGTCATTCAGCATCTGTAAAGAGAAATAAAAAACTGACATTTTGGGCGTCTACCCGTCATCAGAACCCCTGATGAAAGGTACACACCCAAAACACCATAAACTGTCTGCTTATAGGTGCTAACTGACTGGCTATAAATCTCCAGCATCTTCCAACCCCTCCAAACCAAACCCAGTATTTTCTCTTTTCAGTAGAGAACCTACTTTTAGATTCAAAATTGCAAACAATTGGATACCCAAATCCTATTCCATAAATGCCAGCTACCATCAGGGAAAGAAGCAACAGATTTTACTTGAAGTATGGTCATTAGGGAATGTTGCTGAAGTCCAGTATGGAGATAAGGACAATGACCAACAAGGCCCCCCAGTAAAGAAATGCTAACATCTCTAGTACTCTTTCTGCACACCATTATTCCAGTAAATCAGATGTTCAGAATACGAAACAATTAACCAAGCCTATTTGAATTTGTACAACAGGTAGTTTGATTGATTCCATTAGATAAGGAAGTTAACACATCTCAGTAATGCACAATCTCACTGAAAAATATGGAGTGAACCTTAGCATTCCAAGGTCTGTGACTTCATGCCCTTTTCTTGTGTTTTGTTCAGCTATAGTCTACTGCAATAAAATGTCAAGCTGATCAGTGTTTTTCTCCCCCAAATCAGTCTTTTTGCTAAGCTGGTTACTTTGCTTTGTGAGCTAATGATGATTACATGTGTGTTTATATAAAGTATCAATAAGCAAATCAATAAGTTAACTAATAAGGAAATTAGCTATAATCTCAGTGAACCTTAGCATTCTGACTCAGTGTCAGAGGGTGCAGGATTCAAACCCTACTCCAGATAGTCCCGGCAAGCAGAGACCAGTGCTCCGGCTCTGAATTCTGGGTCGACATCCGGTAGATGTGGGTGCCCCCCCCCCACACCCATACAAGTTATGAGGGCAAAGAAAACCCCCTCGTCATATATGACTAACCACCCTAGATGACTAACCACCCTATGGCTGATATAAAAGCTTACAGCCATCAGTCGCAGCCTGCCAGACTGTTAATCAGTCTACGAATCCTTCCTCTACTTCACACTCTTCCCTTAGAAGATACAAAATATTTCTTGCTCACAGACCACTGCTATGGAGTTAAAGCTGCAAGACAGCCATTTCCTTCCAAACACTGAACACAAAAACTAGAAACATATTAACCTCATCTTTGCATGGAGTAATGGAACTAGTTTTGTTCTAATAGGTAATGTGGCTCACTAGTGAAAATAGTTACATAGATACATAGAAGATAGGAGCAGGAGTAGGCCATCCGGCCCTTCGAGCCTGCTCCGTTATACAACAACTTGCATTTAAACAGCACCTTTAGCATAGAAATACATCCCAAGGTGTTTGAGGTGTAACATATAAAAAACCAAAAGGCAGCAATATTAGGCAGGATAACCAAAAGCAGTGGATTTTAAGAAGGGCCTTAAAAAGGCAGAGAAGCAGAGGGGTTATGGGATGGAATTCCAGAGCATGACACCTAATTGACTTAAGTCACAGCCACCAATGATGGGGGAGGGAGCCAGAGGAATGCAGAGTTCAAATGCGATTGGGGGGGGGGGGGGGGGGTTAGAAATTGATAGGGGCAAGGCTATGAAAGGATTTAAACAGGAGTACAAGAATTCTAAAGATTGAGGGACCGGGAGTCAAGGCAGGTGCTTTAAGTCTACTTGCCAAATTATCTGGTTACTTTCAAGCAAGTCCTTTAGGAAAGGGGAAATAAGCTTCACTATTTTGAGAGACAGAGAAAAAAAATTCTGCATGTTTATCCTGTTACAGTCCCCACCACTTAAACCATCCCCGTGTATCCTGGGCAGCCACCTTTATTGGGCAAATGACACTGACAATTTGCCATAGGCGTCAATAGTTTGAAAACAAAAAAAAAAGACAGCAAGTAGCTTTCGTTTCTGCCCCAGCCCCACCTTGCCCACCCGCCCCTCACCAATCCTTTGCTGGGATACAGCGCCAATTACTCTGTGGAACTCACCCAAGTGGCCATTATTTTATAGATGAGCCTTCACGGAGAGTCTTGCCAGATTATTTGATCAGGGTGTTGATAGATCACAATATACTTTTTTTTTTTAAATTTAAAAAGGCTAAACTTTAGATCCATTCTTTTTCTCACCTTTGAGTTCATGGTGAATGAGGTCAGCAAAATTTGGCACTTCGCCCCACCAGAAAATCCAAAGCTCTCGGTGGCCCGGTGTCATATCCCTTCGCCACACACAAAGTACATTAGCCTTCAAGCAGCGGCTAAAGCTGCAGAGGATGGCATCGTCTTCAGCCACCGGGATGACGAGCGGTGTCCCTACAGGACCTTGCCACGAATAACGTCGCCATTTAATTCCAGGCAGATCAGCCTAGGGGGAAAACAGAAAAACAAAAAGGTTAATCTACTATTAAAGAATCAACTGCCCAGAGCCGTTTGGGTCGTAATAGGAAACAAATGGATAATCCAGTGTAAAGAGGTTTTCAAAATTTCGGCACATTTGATTAGCAGCCAGGAGGCCATGAGTTCAAGTCCCAGGACTGCCAGTCGCGCAAACCACTTAGCAATTCTCAGCCAGGTCACCATCTCCAGGGCAGAAAAACATCATTTGTAATTTTTGACTTATATCCATTAGACGACCACAGAATACATCAAGCACAGCCACAGGAACAATCAGTGATCCAGGACACCATACCTTACCCAACTGAAATGGGCTCCATGGGAAGAGAATACAAAAATGTTAGAGAGTACAACACTGGATCAAAGATTGCAAGATATCCAAACTGCAAATCCATGTATAAAAAGTTCAAGAACATCCAGGTACTCAACTATTGTTATTCAATTTCTTCCATCACAGTGGATTTTATTTTGTGTCAGCCAGTGGCTCAGTTGGTAGCACCCTCGCCTGAGTCAGAAGGTCGTGGGTTCAAGTCCCACTCCAGAGACTTGAGCACAAAAATCTAGGCCGACACTCCAGTGCAGTACTGAGGGAGTGCTGCAATGTCGGAGGTGCCATCTTTTGGATGAGATGTTAAACCGAGGCCCCGGCTGCTCTCTCAGGTGGACGTAAAAGATCCCACGGCACTGTTTCAAAGAAGAGCAGGGGCGGTGTCCTAGCCAATATTTATTCCTCAACCAACATCACAAACAGA
The DNA here is from genome assembly GCA_030390025.1 of Squalus acanthias. NCBI lineage: Eukaryota > Metazoa > Chordata > Chondrichthyes > Squaliformes > Squalidae > Squalus > Squalus acanthias. The sequence continues at coordinate 4,175,427 of CM059448.1, forward strand.
TTATCTGGTCATTATCACACTGCTGTTTGTGGGAGCTTGCGGTGCACAAATTGGCTGCCACATTTCCTACATTACAACAGTAGCTACACTTCAAAGGTATTTCATTGGCTGTAAAGCGCTTTGGGACGTCCGGTGGTCATGAAAGGCGCTATATAAATGCAAGTCTGTCTTTCTTTTCTGAAAAAGGTGCATCTCCACAATGTTGCATTATGACCTTAATGAATGGAGGGGAGGAGGAGGGAAAGTGAAAAGAGATGGGGGAAAAAGTTGTTCAAGTAATTCAATTAATAACAGCTTCACAATGCACACAGAAAGCACTGTACTGACTTCAGTGCATAGACTCGGTCATAAGAAGGTACATTCAAAAGTACAATTTGCTCCTTGCAACATTAACTAGAAGTTGTACTGTTTACAGGCTTCAGAATTAGTACTGGTTGACTCAACTGGGACCAGTTGATTCAACAGTGGATCAGTGAACACATTCCAACACCAACACATGCTTACTACATTGTACATGCTCCCACGTGCAAGAAGCTCCTTGTACTTTATAATATAAAACTGCTTAAAAATGGATTCAGTATGTCTTTATGTGCAGGCATTTAAAAGCTTTTACTGGCAACTGGTCAGTTATTCTTCCTACTGTGGCCTTAATTTTGAGCCCTGCAACAGCAAATGGTTGCATACATGACAATGCTTTGGTCATAAAATTAAAAACCCAATTATGGCCCATATTTACAAGACATTAAAAAGTTTCATTTGAGATTGCATACACAGTTCGCTACCAATAATTTTAAAGTAAATTAATTTCTAGAGGTTCAGTTATATGCAAAAGCTGAATATTCAGTTTCAAAGCTCAATTACAGGCTACTTACTTGTTGTACCTCACTCTATTCAGTACCAACTACAAACCTCTCCTCCCAATTCACTATCAATGCTCTTTTTCCCCCTCCCCCCCCCCCCCCCCACAAAAAGCCTTCGATGCTTGGTTGACGCATGACAACAAAGCCTGAAAAGTACAGAACTTCTTTCCACCCCTAAATTTCATAGTATTGAAAAATTTTCCACAGTGAGTTTTTAAATAGTCAAAATATCCCTCAGGATTCCTAGAGAGCGGCCAGTACCTGTGGAATTGTATCCTCGTAAAGGAATCAATACCTTTGGGTGGGGGGAAAAAAGTTGAAGAAAAACAGTTGAAAGAAATTATCCCATGTTACAACTTCAAGAGGCTTACTCCTGCTAAACTTTAAAAAGAGAAAAATCCAGTAAGTACTCTGGACCAGCCTCCTTGCTGAAGTAATACTTTTACTACAGATATTTATGGCACAGCAGGTTTAATACTAACTTCTCTAACTGCTTTGGAATGCATTTGTACAGCCAGAAAAACTGCAGAGAACTCAATGTCTGTGTACAACTACACTGGTATGCTGGGATGATGTTCAACTACAGGGTGCTGCGCCAGACTATATTATGAATGACTTTACACTCTGGTCGAAACCCAGCAGTATATAAATATAGACGGTTCGGTACATTTTCTTCTATGCAAGGGCTTCAGATAAAGTTTGAAAACAGGAAGTCACTGCTAAAATGTTATGTTGTTTTGCAAGTCAACACATTAAAGACTACAGTATCTTAGTCACAGTTTCCCGTTTGAAGGCTGCTTACTCATAAAGAACCCAGCTACTGTTTTGTTTTTTGTATTAGGAGCAGAAATCTACACAAATTTCTGAAGTAAACTGAATGTTTTCTCAACCACCACAGATTTGAAAAGAATACTGAAAACAAACCGTTTCAACGCCTGATAACTCCTAATAAAAAGATGATCCCAGAGGGTTCAGATAAAGATGCAGAATCTTTTTTTAAATAAATTGCCCCACTAGAAAACCATTTAGTAGAGCTTGTTAACATCACACTCAGTTACAGGCAGTGTGGCAAATGCATGGTCACTTTCCCTTCTCACCCATCTACTAACCATACTGATTAAACATGACTGTATTGACCCACAAGTACACATTCACTTATATCAAATTCTGCACTTACATTTTGAGTGGCCATGCAAAAATATCTGAGCTCTAGACAAGTGTAGAATAGACGAGACAACCTTAAGCCAATTTTTTTTTTTTTTTTTTTTTAAACTTGTATTTATATAGCAGCTTTCACGACATCCCAAAGCACTTCACAGCCAAAAGTATTTTTGAAGTGTAGTCACTGTGGTAAGATGGGGAACACGTTTAATTTGCACACAAGGTCCCCAAACAGCAATGCGATAAAAGACCAGATAATCTGTTTTAGCGATGTTGGTTGCGGGATAAATGCACTATGTACGAGAGATAAATGTATTACATAAAAAAACTGAACAACTGTTCAAACTCCCCTGCTCTACAAATAGTGCCATGGATCTTTTACGTCCACTTGAGGATAGATGGGGCATCGGTTTACAGTCTCATCCAACAGTGCAACACTCCCTCAGAACTGTACTGAAGTATGAGCCAAGATTATGCGCTCAAGTCTCTGGAGTGGAGGTCTTGAACCCATGACCTTCTGACTCAGAGGCAAGAGAGTGCTACTGACTGAGCCAAGGCTGACATCTACATTAAAACTATGCCCATTGTTCAAGCATAGAACTTGTTAGGACTATTAAAATTTAAAAAAGTAGATTTTAGTACCCTCAATCCTATTGGATGGGGACACAGCCATCAACACATCGTAAAAACAGACACTCGGAGCAAGTTCAATTATCACCAGCTAATAAAGCACACACCCTCAAATTCCAAAAAAAAATTCATGGAAATATATTCTCAAGTTTCTTTTTTAAAAAAGCACTTGGTTTTTAAACTTTGTTTGCAAACAGGGCTTCTCCGTTCATTTCACATACTAGCGCACGCAATGAATGTCCTTGCATGACTTCGGGTGGCAATCCCCTTGAGCACATCTGCAACACAATACAGATCTCAACATCCATCATCTCATAGGCGAATCAGACTAATTTTGCGTGTGTAGGATTATTTCACACCCAAACCCAGCTCAGACTACAAACATCAAACCTCACATTGTAAAGCAAATTCACAGAAAGTGTTCTCATCTCCCACTTCCCACCCCCACCAGCTGCCACCCCAGCATATCTGCTCTCAATCAATGTTACATGAAAAGCAGTAGTTCACAGAGAAGCCCTGCTCAAAAGACCACCTTAGACCCAAATTTTATCTAGGTATTGGAGACCTCCAACAAATTGAAGTACAAGGCATTAGTCAGCTCTCAGTCCCCTTACTTCAACTGAAAATATACTAACATTTATAATAACTATGGCACACAGACAATATAGACAAAACATTTGGACCACACACAAATCATTTGAAAACAGTGAAGAGAATTCCACTACAAAACTAAAATGATGGAAATCACCATAAAAAAAACTACAGAACCAATTAATGCAGTTTAGCCTGAAAACTAGCAGGCAAGTAAGAGTTTGCCACAAACTTGGATTTCCTCCCAGAAGCTTACTCACATGGGTTGTGCGTCATGTGGTTCTAACATGTAAAGGCTTCCATGATGTTCTAACTACGTAAAAGCAATTTAAATTGAAACGGAAACAGTACCTTCAAGAAATTCTGTCTGCATCAATAGTTCTGGAAATCATTCATCTAGATACAGAAAAAAAGCTGACAAACCCATCTGCAGTGAGTTTTATCTTCACGTGTTGCATTTATACAGTACCTGCTTGTCTGTACAAACTTATTCGCACTTCATGGATATGTGACTTCAAACACTCTCCCATCACCGTGATCTGGCTACAGTAAGTCTCAAGAACAAGCCACCTGCCTCATGCACAATCTATTCTCCAACAGACACCGCATTAACTCAATCACTGTGGCCCGTCTCAACATCCCATCAACAGCTGCTGCTCTCACTGTTCTGAAATAATCATTTCACACAAACTTAACATTTGGATAACATAGCAAGTGGCCCCATAACGCTCTGTGCCACTGAGTGGTGGGGCTGTTCAATGCCTGCAATTCCTCACGGCGCAGGTTCCTGATCTCAGCCCCTTATTAAAATCAGCACCCTACTGGGAGGCAAAAGAAACAAAAATACAAGAATTGTACCATGCCACACTCATTTCCTAACATCCACCTTATTAAACCGACAATTCTCAAAAGGCATCGATGTGGGTCACCTATCTGCTTCTTTGGCCAGTGAATGACATGGTAAAATAGGGAAAAATATATATTTTTTTTTTAAATGGGCGGAGGGGATAAGGGAGGGAGAGAAACTTCTAAACTAATACAAACCCCTGTGAAATGCTATAATATTAAAATTTCTGGTTTAAGAATATGAAGTTATTCAATTTAGATTTGTAATATATTGAATTATTAATCTTGCTGTATTAATTTATACTGGAAGTTAGCAAATACAGTAATGGTTCGACAGGATATTACATTGTTCTAATCACAAAGAATGGCCAAAACCTGTATAGTTTTTTTTAATAACTGCAATACCTAAAGTTTTTAGGCCAGTTATTTTAATACAAAACTTTTTCAAGCTATTACAGAAATAATGAAACAGACAACAGGGAAACATAGTAACAAGTCCTTTCAGGAATATACAAAACACTAAAAAAAAAGTTTTTGTTTAGATAAGTAACATTTGAATCCAAATAATAATTAGCTAATCCAAATTGAAGCTTCAAACTACAGGTTAACAAACAGCTCATGTCCAAACCTTCACCCCTTTTTAAAAACCCACCTATTTGACAATACTTTTGGCCACCCTGCCTAATGTCTCCTCCTTTGGTTCAGCTGATCACACCTCTCTGCAACACTTAGGGATGTTTTCAAAGTTAAACGTGCTGTATAAATGCAAGTGGTTTGTGTATAAAAGGACAATACACAAACTTGTAAATTTTACCCTCCCAAATAAACTCGTCTTTTGCTGTATTTGTTCATTTAAAAAAAAATTTGCATGAAGAGGGAAAGGAAGTATTTTCCTTCCCCCCCCCCAACCACCACCATTAGGTCAAAACAGGAGTTCCAAAACTTTCAAGTGGTAAGGAAAGTAATTACTTTAATCGATAACTAGCACCCTCTTCACAGACATGAACAGCTGATACTTTAGGTCATGCGAGTACTGCAAGCATTCCAGTGGAACTGGGGACAAAGACAAGTGAAAGATACGAATAGGTGTTATGGCTGCCTTTGGGGAAATAACTTGCATCGCCACTGAAACAGCAGCACTTCACTCTGGCATGAAGAATCCCATCCCATTCAAATAGTGTTACTCAGCCAGTCCCGCAGGGAAGCACAGGGCACAGATTAAACCAACTAGTGGAGCAAGAGAGACTAAGTTTTATTTTGTGGAAGACCAAGATTTATTTGGATGGGGAAGGAGAGGAAAAGAGAATATGCAAGAGACATGAAATGCTCAGAAAATACAACCCCTGTCCCAGTAATGTTCTCCTTTACTGGTGCCAAATTCATGCCATTTATCCCAAATTCCAACATGTAATCTCTGCACTCTACAACTGTTAGCAGAGATTGCCCCATCATTACTTTTTCTTTTTTTTTTTAAATCTCAAACGCATAGCATTATAGCCACATTAAAAGAAAGGAAATCATGTTAATTCTTGAGATTATGCACCATCCATTGCTGTGCTTGTAGAGATATTTGTATCTTGATTCAGAGAACCAGTTAACCTCTAAAGCCAGCCAAAATACCTTGCATCCCTCAAACTAACTTTGCTGCTGCAAGAATGCCATTAGAAGCACTCATTAAGAAGTTCCTTACTATTATTAAAATATACACACTGTCTGCTGCACACTGCATCCTCCTTGCACTCAAATTTGCAGCCAGCTCACCTCAAAACTATTCCTCTGCACATTGATGTCACAGGACTATGGATCACCATGGGACTCAGCTACATTAAAATGATCTGAATAGCTCTCATGATGGCTCAATGTGCAAATCTACTTATGACATGGTGCATCATAAGTTGCCCTTACATTACAGGAGTACAAGACAGGATACATCTGCCTCTGTTGGATGCACTCCATAGTGTAAACACCACAGGTTAAAGAAATGCCAAATTTAGGAGTCAACCTTGGGTGAGTTGGTAGCACTCTCGCCTCTGAATCAATCAGAAGGTCGGGTTCAAGTCCCACTCCAGTACATGAGCACATAATCTAGGCTGACACTCCAGTGCAATGCTGAGGGAGTGCTGCATTGTCAGAGGTGTTGTCTTTCACACAAGACGTTAAACTGAGGCCCTGTCTGCCTGCACGGGTGGATGCAAAATCTCCCATGGCACTATTTGAAGATAAAGGGAGGGCTCCGGTGTTCTAGTCAACATTTACCCTTCAACCAACACCAGCACAAACAGATCAACTGGTCATTCATCTCAATGCCATTTATGAGACCTTGCTGCCACACTTAACTACAAAACAGTGACTACACTTCGAAAGTAATTCATTGACTGTGTAGTGCTTTTGGGATGTATAGTGTTGTGGAACTTGCAAGTTCTTTCCCATGATAAGGCCACCAGTTTCAGTAATGTTAAACACGGAGAGCCAGTCCTCCTGACGAAGGAGCAGCGCTCCAAAAGCTTGTGATTTCAAATAAAGCTGTTGGACTATAACCTGGTGTTGTGCGACTTCTCACAGTTCCGACACAGGTGGTGAAATCATGAATGTGGTGCACAACAATGTCTCTCAAAACAGGATGTAATGTTCAAGTTCAAACTGAAAGCACCTACGTACAAACTAGGTTAGATCCCTGCTCTGTGCCAAGTGAGCTAATCTCAGCCACTGCAGCAATAGAGGTATTACAATTGGTCTTGGTGCTTCCAAGTGGAAAAACGAAACAGGGTTCCCATTACACAACACTAAGTAGCAACCACTATGGAAAGTGCATGTGTTGACACAAGGTGGGCGAGGACAGAATCGGGCTTGGCTATGATGCTCCCAATATCAAACAGTTTATCAATAGTCACTGCCTAAGCTCATAGCGTACAGGAGCTGCTAACAACTGCATACCCAAACCCCAGCAAATGGCACCAAATTCAAAACAGAGTTTTGGGGGGGCCGGGGGGGGAAGGAAAGGAAGGGAATGGAAGTTTAATCAAAGTACATTACACTAAGTTTCCCCGATGGGCCAGCAAGTAACAGCCATATGAATCAAAACATTTCTAATGAGGGGGCACTACAATTGGCCTCAGCATCCCAGGCCGGGGGGTGGGGGGTGGGGGGGGCGCGCAGGGAAGGAAATAACAAGGGTTCTCATTCTGGATTGCTAAACAATAACCCTGAAGCATACACAAGCACATCGGCAGAGGATAGGATTAGATATAGGTCCTATTATAGAGGCCAAGCCTTAAAATCAAGGATAATAATCATACGCAGTAAATCCCAAAGACAGAATGGCAGGTCTGAAAAGACAGGCACCAGTTTATTTTCTTCCAAATTCTGTATGCGCACAGTATCATTGTTGTTTTGTTAACGGAAAAGAAAGTCAAAGGGGAGCACTATTTTTGCGAGTAACTCAACCCACTTTATACTGATTTCCCACCCCCCCCACCCAAATCCAATTTCTTTTTAAACCAGAACAGAGACCTGCCTGGTTAGGTCTTCTCACTATTGGGCTGCTCCAATGACATCACTACTAGGCAGCAGCCCCATGGATCCCAGAGTGGCTCCACTGAAACCAACAAGGGGGGGGGGGGAGGGGTCGCCCACAACCTCGGACTGGCCAGAGAGCCAATGCAGTGCTGCCAACCCCAGGAACCCAAGCCACTGGCTGGGTATGCACCCAGTTAGTAGCTAGGTTTCCTGGACTTGAGTGGCTCTAGATCAGCTTCCAAGTCTGAAATCAATTGTTTTCAATGGAGTCACTCCAAGATATTTCATCAGTGACATCACAGAGCAGCCCAACCACAAGATCAGATCTGGCAAGTCTCTGGTCAGAAAGTATGTGCATCCATGGATTTATTTATAGCAAGCTGTATTCCTCCTAGACTCTCCCTTTAAGAATATAGCATTGTTATGCCATAGAGAACAGCACAGCAATATCGTGAAGCATGACATTCTTCACAGATTTCATTCCAAAATTGAGTCTCAAACTGATACTACTGAAAGATCAATTACTGAAAGACTACTCTTCAGTTAACAAGACAGCATACAATGTAGAACAGCCTGGTAGAATGGAGGACAAGTACTTATCTTCGCTTAAGACACAGCTCCCCTAATGGCCTATTGGGCAAAGTCACCGCCTCAATGTGGTGCTAAACGATACAGATCAACACAGACCAAGAATCTAACGTTCTGATATCAGCCGGACCAGCAAAGACACTGCTAAAAATTGGACTTGGTGATACTGGACTAGGAAGGGGGGGGGGGGGGGGGGGGAAAAACCAAGAGTCATGGTTCGCACTCTTCATTGCCATCTATTAACCCTTCCAGGAAATTGTACGAGTGTTAAGATAGGATTAGGCTTGGCTGTGATGTCCCCCCAGACTGCCAGCCTTCACTGTCCACGTATAGGTTAAGAATGGATACTTGGGTGAAATAACAAAGGGTAGCCAGCATCCATGAAGCCAAACTTAGCAAGAGTTGTGGAATCATAAAATAGTACAGCACAGAGACCACCATTCGGCCCACTGAGTCTGCACTGGCAGTGCCATTAAGAAAATTAACAAAGGGGAGCAAAGATTACATAACATCTTTTTATTTTAAAAAAACTGGCTGTAACACTACACAACCATAAATCTTGAAAACAAGCAAACCTGTTCTAAACATTTACTCTAGATTAAATAACTAGTTATTACTATTCTAATATATACTGGCACTTCGGGAAACAATCTTTCTCCAAGCGAACAGTAGATCTTCAAAATATTATTAATTGATTGTCAGGACCTTGTGGCAAACCAATACAGGAAATAAAAACAAAAACACCCACATCCCAACCAGAAGATCACAGGTTCAAGGGTCAGTTTAACTGCTTGCTTGAATCTGCCTTCTGCATTTGGTAATATTTTTCCACCAAACTGCAAGATGAAACACTAAACTGAGGAAATGTTCTCATATGTTTTGGGGGGGCAGGGGTGAGAAGAACAGAACAGGAGGAAGAACTAATTTTGTTCTCACTCCATTTGATCATATCTCCTGCCAGACACTAACAAAAGCTACAGCAGTCATGAAGTCTGCAGCTCAGATTATTCGTGTTATCTCAGTTAGAGGAGGAGTCACAGCAATGAGAGTTCCTCAAAAGGATTTGAAATGGGGGAGGGCAGAAAAGAATGAAAATGGAATAATTTTTAATTAAAAGCCAATTATACTTTTCTGGCTCAAACTGTACTGGTCACTTTCCACCACAGCACTTGCTCCTTGAAATCTGAAATAGGGTGAAGTCCATTTTATTTTCCATGTTCCATTTTCAAATTTTTACAACTCACCCACATTTTCCACTTAAAAAATAAAACGCTAAATAGCAGCAACACATGTAACTGTAATGAGTGTAACTATAATCATTTTTAGACGACAGCTGGGCAGCCATATTAAGAATCTGAGGTTTAAAAAAAAACTTTTTAAAAAATGTTAAAGATCATTTAAGACTCCCATATGACCAAAAGGAAACACTGGCTCTGAAACTTTCCATTTCACCACCCCTTCCCTTATATTCAATGTTAATAAAAGCAAACATACGATATGTGCAAGTTTTGTTAGCTTGGAGGAATGCACTGGCCAAATTTGTTAGATAGCAATCAACAAGCTTGCTTTCCAAATTATTTTTTTTTATATAAAGTGTTATGCATTTCTGCTGCCTTGCTCAAGAAAAAAAGTGCCTGAAACATACACCTTCCAGGCTTCCACCCAATACATTTAGAAATATAATCCAAGTAAAGTGACCTTTGACAACTTCCCTTCACTTTGTGAATTAAAAAAAGATTTTCCATTCCACAGAAAAAAAAGTTACACACCCAGGGAAACAACCCCTCCGACACTGCATTAAAACTCTGAGGCACTTGAGTTTTTCTCTCCTCAGCCGATTGGAGTTCTCATTTTGAAACTGGTTGCTTATCTCTTTTTTGCTTTTCTCTAGGGTTTTCAAACACACTTCCCCTTTACGACGCAGTTACTTACTCTCTTCGCCTCCGGAGAGGGGGGGAAAAGCAAAAAATAGACTGCATTTTATATGCAGTCCTTCATTATAATCAATTACATTTTTTTTTTAAACTTAAAACGTCTGAGATAAAATGACAGCATTGGAGCCTAGCGTAGTTTTGATGTTTTTAAAACGATATTTCACTCCCCCCCTCCTCCAGTTTCATTTGTTAAATACCGTTTCGATTTTGACTGGAAAATGGCAACTAAAATGACCACAGATTTTAAAAAAAATATATATATATATGATCTTTTTTAAGTACAAAGCAGATATAGATTCGGTTTGTTTTTTTAAAGCGGCCTGCATTAAAAACTGACATGGCAAGAAGAAAAATAAGAGGCAAAGTAGCCTTTTATTTGAGGGTAGTTAGGAGTTTAGACGTTTTGCCTAATTTTTAAAAAAAATGTACAAACACTTTACCCTCTGATTTACTGGAATTTTCACCTCAAGACATTTACAAAAATACGTGCGCAAGTTACACATTTAATAAAAGCATTTAAATAAAAAAGGAAAGTGAATTTATTTTATTTAAAAAAAGTGGAAGTTTTTTTTAAAAAAAAATTAGAGTTGCTCGGATCTGGTTTGGAATTCTTCTGATTGTTTTGGAAATATAGATATTTCATAAATGAGATTATAGGTATTTTTAACCCCCCCCCCCCTCTCTCCCCTCACTCACTCTCTCGCCACTACGCCTGAGTGAAAAGGCCGCGGTTTGAAAATGGCTGCGCGACGGCCGCTTCAATCACTCACCAGAGAGAAGAGATTGGAATAGCAATCCTCCAAACTCGCCCCGTTCGCCACCCAGCAGCCGGACGAACTCATCATCACGATCCCTGCATCGTCGACGAAGATTTAACACGCACTTCGAAAAAAAAAATACACACACACACAGAAAAAAATAAAAAGTCCTCCCCACAGGAAAATTCCCTCAAATATTTTCTCCACATGAAAGCTGAGGTGTTTTAATTTAGTTGTCCTTTGGTTGGTTTTTTTTTCCTCTTCTTTTAATTTCCCCCCCTCCTCCTCCTCCTCTCAGAGAGAGGAACGAGGTGAAGGCATCGGTCTCCTCGCTTCCTTCCTTCCCTCCCTCCCCCCCCCCTCTGCTTCCTCGCCTCTCCTCCGGCGGCTCGGGTTTGCGTTGAGTCCCTTTCCTTTAATGGGAGCCTCAGTCCCGGACTTAATGGCGGAGGCCCGTCACGTGACTGGGCCCGGCGGCCGCGATCGCCGTCCGCCGCCACTGGGGGCGCCGCGGGCCAAAGACACGGCGCGCACCACTTCACTCCTCCCGTCACTGGGGACGCGATGGAGCTGCGGAAAAATACACCGCGCGCACTTCCCTCCTCCCGCCACTGGGGGCGCGATGGAGCTGGTCAAATACACGCACACTTTCCTCCTCCCGCCACTAGGGGCGCGATGGAGCGCAGGCCAAATACACGTACTTCTTTCCCGCGGCCACTTGGGGCGCTGAACCAAGGCAGGGCCAAATACAAACTCAGTCGTACAGTGTACTAATTTTTAATTATTTTCTTTAAATTGCTGTCTCCCACTTTAATAACTGAATGCCTGCATTGGATTTCAGATATTTCTTCCCTTCAGAACTCAACTTTACCCACATAGCATTCACACACTCCAGATAAATCCACTGTGTGAAGTGCTTTGAAATGTTTCCAGGTGATAACTCCTTGTGTAAATACAAGAATTTCTTTCTAACTCAAGAGCCGCTGACAGTAGGAATATGTCGGGAGAGATACAAGATTTACACAAATTGCAAATCCATTAAGCAGATAATGTTCTCAAATCAGGTTATATTTAAACAAAAAAAACTGTTAAATCAGATCTGCAACTATTAATGCATTTTAAAGGTTTTTATAAAACAGCCCAATTTTATATGTTAAAGAAATTAATTATTTTACAGCCTGACTAGCATATTTCTCCAATATTTTCCCAAACAGAGACACTACCATTTTTCTAATTTCTTCCAATTTACTCCATAATTCTTCACCTTTTAAATGTACTTAAAAACCTTCAGGAGGCATTTCTTTCATTTAAAAAAATAGATTTTTGTGTTTGGGGGTGGGGAAAAAAGAGAAGAAGAACTTTTGTCATGTCACAATAACACACTGTCGATGTGACATATAAACATGGTATGCATTTGTAAACTAGTTCTTAAATGACACGGCCCAAAAGTGTTTGTAAACAATGAGGAAAAGGTTGTGTGTCAAGGATCTCATGCAAACATTGACACACTGCACGGAACCACTTCCAAATACTGACTAGCTTCAAGGAAACTCCTATCCCAACTTTAAAAAGACAGCATTAGTTAAGCAAAGGAAAAGTGCTATTACAGAGAACATTATTTCTCTATAAGCAAAAATGTTAAGTCAACAAATATAGAAAAAAAAAACATGTAGAGTGAAGAATTCTTGAGATACTGCACTCCCCATGGGCTACCCAAGAGAAATCTGATGAGCTCACAGACTCCTAATCCCCTGGGGTCCAAAGCTTACACTTTAAATTCACAGTCAACAGTTTGTTACCATTTGCAATTTACACAGAATTTAAAAAAAAGTTTTACCACTTTATGTACTGCTGGCTAAACATCAGTACAGACAATATGATCTAGATGATAAAGTAATAAACTTCATAAGGACATAGGGCGCAAAGAAATTGGATCCTGTAACAATAATGATTGAGTTTTTATTTGCAGCTATGGATTACCAATAAAAAAGACTGTTTGGTATTATATAGAGGATGAACAGTGGGAAACTGAAATGTACATGAAGAGAGAGATTTCAGCACAAATATCATTCTTGCAGCCATTGTCCCATCATAAAGTAATTAGAGATAGGGAGTGGAGCACTTACAAAGCAGAGTCAAGTTCAGATGGAAGGGGAAAACCTCGTAAGTGTCCAAACAGTTAAATTTGCACTGACATTTTTAAAACTCACACAAGCTATCAAAAGTGGTTAGTGAAAAAACAAAATAAGGCAATTGAGATTTTTATCTCTTACTACCTTTAAACACATCATAAATAATTGATTTTTAAAAATCACAGCAGCAGTTATCTTGTTAATACACAAGCTGATAGATAGTAGCAACAGTTTTAATGATTAATTCATAACTAGAAAGTTAATTGGTTTCTTTCTATTTACAATGACAAGAGTGCTACACTAAATTAGAACGATCATGCCAAGAGAAGTTGGCTAATTATTGTATGGAGCTTCATTATTCAAGCATGACTCGCATCAAACAAAATTATGTTTGAAATGTATATTAAAACTAATCTCAGCTGGGGTGGCAGTGGGAATGCTACAATTGGCTTCAGCGCCCCTGGGGCTAGGGAGAAGAATAAACATGTGATCCCTGCTCCTTATTATCCAGTAATTACTGTGCAAAGTGCACTTGTGGGATCATCAGAAAAGGACAGGATCAGGCTCAGCTATGATGGCCCCTGGTGACAATTGCTGTTCAGGCTCACCTGAAATAACTAGCCTTCAGGAGAGGAGGGGAGTGGATAAAATTGGTGACCAAAAAAAAGTAAAGATGCTATTTGATTTCAGGATTCCCATCACAGTGGAGTCTCATGCTTTAAGATTACTTCAGATGGGATATGGTTCATGCACTGTCAAAAAGAGATGCTTAAAGGCAAGAAGTAGATTTAAAATTAGGCTGAACATCCTCTCCTCTAATTGTAAGCCACCAACATGGAAAACCTAAAATACAGGAATAATGGAAGCTCTGCTTACCCACAATCCCCAACATTCAGAAAGTCCTCTATATCAGAATTGAAAGGAAACTGTCAAAGGAATGACATAAAATTTTACACTTCTGATGGTGGGAATTAGAGAGAAGAGATGGGCATGTTAAATACGGATCCTGTGAAAAGCTAAAACGACTAATGCTCTACCAATGTGCCCGCAGTGAGCCTGCAATCTTGAATTCAGGCAGAAAGTGGTGCACAATCTCTGTGGAGCAGTTTCACTCCACAGTGGAATATTGAACTCCTGTCAATGTGACTGATAGATATTAAGGACACAGCCAAGATTGCTCAGGGAAGAAAACAACATTTGTTTTTGTTTCTACCAAGAACCAGAGCCATAATCTGGGTTCAGTATATAAATTTGCAAGTGTGGTTTTTGTAGGGTTACCAAACATGCATTTTAGACCAGACAATCTGTGCTGTTCACAAATTTCTAAATAGAAAAATGGACACTAGAAGTCTTTTTATCCCCAAATAAAAACCAAATCAATTTTTCCTACTGCTTCTATTTTTTTAATGATATGGAGACACAGAGGTTAAGGTTTTCAAAAAAGAAAAATCATCAGCAGAAAATTACCCTGCTGGCCCCCCCCCCCCCCCCCCAATAAGGACATAAGAAATAGGAGCAGGAGTAGGCCATTCAATAAGATCTTGGGCTGATCTGACCTTGGCCTCAACTCCACTTCCCTGCCCCTGTAGCTCAAATATCTGTCTATCTCCGCCTTGATTATGTTCACTGACTCAGCCTCCACGGCTCTCTGGGGTACAGATTTCCAAAGATTCACGACCCTCAGAAGAAATTCCTCCTCATCTCTGTTTTAAATGGGTGACCTCTTTTTCTGAAACTGTGCCCCCTAGTTCTAGATTCCCCCATGAGGGGAAACATCCTGGATACATGGATGCAGCTGGCCTTAAGTGGAGGAAGAGGTAGAATTTTTATTTGGCTTGTGTTTAAAAAGGCACTGGCTTGAAGCCTATCCTTGCAGTGCAAATCATTAAAATTGGTACCAATTTGGCATGTACAATTCAGCTCCATACCAATTGCAAAAGCAATTCGATATTAACCAATACAACTTCTGCTGACAGAGATAAGGCATTGCATTCATATTTTCTGAATGTCTGCCCACTTTTCCGTTATCTCTGGTTCTGTTTTTGTAGTGTCTTTTAGCTTTCCCAATCCTTTTACTGCATATTCCTGCTTCAGTCAGTGTCCAGTAAATGAACATTACATAGGATATACAGCACAGAAACAGGCCATTCGGCCCAACCAGTCCATGCCACCATATATGCTCCAATCGAGCCTCCTCCCATCTTTCCTCATCTAAATCTATCAACGTAACCCTCTATTCCCTTCTCCCTCATATGCTTGTCCAGCCTCCCCTTAAATGCATCTATACTATTTGCTTCAACCACGCCCTGTGGTAGCAAGTTCCACATTCTCACCACTCTTTGGGTAATTAAGTTTCTTCTGAATTCCCTATTGGATTTCTTGGTGCTATCTTATATTGATGGCCTCTAGTTTTGCTCTTCCCCACAAGTGGAAACATTCTCTCAGTATCCACTCTATCAAAACCATTCATAAATTTAAAGACCTCTATTAAGTCACCCCTCAGCCTTCTTTCTCTCTCTTTCCCCCTCCCCCCAACCCCGAGAAAAAAAAGAGACACCCAGCCTGTTCATCCTTTCCTGATAAGTATACCCTCGCATTTCTGGTATCATCCTTGTAAATCTTCTCTGCACCTTCTCCAGTGCCTCTATCCTTTTTATAATATGGTGACTAGAACTGCACGCAGTACTCCAAGTGTGGTCTAGCCAAGGTTCAATACAGGTTTCACATAACTTCCCTACTTTTCAATTCCATCCCTCTAGAAATAAACCCTAGTGCATGGTTTGCTTTTTTTTGGCCTATAAGAACAAAGATGACAGGTACAAGGAGAATAGAAAATTCTTTGCATTTTACAGTAAAATGCAAAAGACAGACAACAGCTCTTCTGTTTAAATCAAAATGGGCAGCTGTATTACAGAAGTTTGCATTCCAACCTTTCTTTTTCCACCCTCCCAACACCTCTCCCGTATCTCTCTCGAAGACATACCAATACAGTGCCCAAATAGCCATTCTTTTCTTGTGAGCCTCAACAGCAAGTGTCAGCAGCCACTCCACTGTGATATTCATAACAAATGACCCCGATTCAAACTTCATCCAATATCTATTCGCACACCTTCAAGCAGGCATCACTGGATAGTAATCAGAACACTAGCTGGTTTATTCTCTCCCTCAGCCAAGGATTCTCACTTAGAACATAAGAATTAGGAGCAGGAGTCGGCCATTTGGCCCTTCGAGCCTGCTCCGTCATTCAATAAGATCATGGCTGATCTTCTAACTCATCTCCACTTTCCTGCACTATCCCCATATCCCTTGATTCCCTTAATATTCAAAAATCTAGCAATCTCGGTTTTGAATATACTCAACGACCGAGCTTCCACAGCCCTCTGGGGTAGAGAATTCCAAAGATTCACCACCCTCTGAGTGAAGAGATTTCTCCTCATCTCAGTCCTAAATGGCCACCCCCTTATTCGGAGACTGTGACCCCTGGTTCTAGACTCCCCAGCCAGGGGAAACCTCCTCCCTGCATCTACCCTATCAAGCCCTGTAAGAATTTTGTATGTTTCAATGAGATCACCTCTCATTCTTCTAAACTCTATATAATATAGGCCTAGTCTACTCAATCTCTCATAGGATAATCCCCCCCATCCCAGGAACCAGTCTGGTGAACCTTTGTTACACTCCCTCTATGGCAAGTATATCCTTCCTTTGGTAAGGAGACCAAAACTGTACACAATACTCCAGGTGTGGTCTCACCAGGGCCCTATATAATTGCAGCAAGACATCTTTACTCTTATACTCAAATCCTCTTGTAATAAAGGCCAACATACCATTTGCTTTCCTAATTGCTTGCTGTACCTGCATGTTAACTTTCAGTGATTCATGTACAAGGACACCCAGGTCCCTCTGAACACCAACATTTCCCAGTCTCTCACCATTTAAAAAATACTCTGCTTTTCACTTATTCTTCCTCACTTGTATTTATGAAAGTAATTTTCGCTTCAGTTTTACCTCCCTTTTCTCCTCTTTAGTTCCGACCGCCCATCACTTCCCTGTTGACTGGTAGTCAACCTGTCCCAATGTCATTCTATAAACATTCTGCGGCTAATGATGCTCCTGCTTCCCTTTACAGAGCCCAAAGGGCTCAGACAAGATAAGAAACTCATGTAAAATTTGTTCACGACCCATTAAAAACCATTAGCTACTTCATTGTAAAAGTCATTAGCATGTCTCTACTCCAGACATATACCAGTTGTTGTTGATTCCCTCTGTTTTCGTCATCCCTATAAAAGGGCCAAGTGTCTGACCTACAGCAGTTCTGATGAAGGGCACCCACCCAAATCCTTAACCCATCTTTTCTTTCAGATGCTGTGGCATCAGTTTAGGAACAGGAGGCAGCCATTCAGCACCTTGAGCCTGCTCAGTCAGTCATTTAATTAGATCATTGCTGAATTGTACCTCAACTCCATTTACCCGCCTTCGCTCCACATCCCTTACCCAGCAAAAATCTATCGGTCCTGAAAGCTCAATTGTCCCAGCATTCACAGCCTGGGGGGGGGGGGGGGGGGAGGGAGGAGATAATTCCAGATTTCTACTACCCTGTGTGGAAAAAGTGCTTCCTGATTTCCTTCTGAAAATGGCCAATTTTAAAATCGTGTCCCCTCATTCTTGATTTCCCACCAGAATAAATAGTTTCCTTGTATCTACCCTATCGAATCCTTTTAACATTTTAAACACCTCGATCAGATCACCCCTCAATCTTCTATACTCAAGGAAATACAAGCCCCGTTATGGAGATTCTCAGTTTTCCTCTATACCTCAGAAACTCGTGTACAAGGATACTGAAGACACAAATGAACACGACACCTCTCCAATGCAGCACATTTGATCTTTCTTTTGTATTTTTAAAGCCCGTCAAACATAAAGAGTGATCTGAAATGTTTTAAGCAGGCTGAAAACTCAAGCACTTGCCCATACTGCTTTTCAAAGCAACAAATTTATTTTAAAAATGAAATCTGGATTTAAAAAAAACCATTGGTTATGACCAAACAAAGTCAAATCAGCTTTCTTAAGGCCCACCATTCACAAATGAAGAGTCTGAAGAATGGGACCATGAAGAGACCCAGTCCCAGATTTTGAGAGAAAAATCTGATCTAGATAATCCATTAACAGATCCACATCAAAGGATATACTGAGGTTAATGCTCTTGCATGTGATTCAACAGCTAGATGTAACTATTCCTAATATTGTTGCTTGCTCATTGCCACCATTTAATTCAGATTCCAAGAGACCTCCTTCCATTAGCCGGATCCTGGTGGTTACATTATTTATTCAGGTTCCTGTATCCCAACTGCTTACTCGTAGATCCAGGAAAAACCGTAGCCACACGAGACTGCTGCCAAGATAAGGTAACCAGATTTAACAGAACAAGCGTCAGGAGCCAGCTCAAGTCTTAATTAAATGGCACCAATATGAAAAGAAGTTTATAGCGGATTGGAGACCAGTTTCCAAAATGGCAATCCTGACAATGTTAAGGAGAGGTTGGATCAATGAGGCTGACTTTTTGAAAAGAAATATAACATTTAAACATTATTGATTGTTCATGCAGGTCAAAATTTCAAGAATTCCACCACCCCCTCTCCAAAAGGCAGTAACTCTCATCAGTTCCACTCACTTCCCAGTGCAGCTACACAAGAACATTTAGCAGCAGTTTTATTTATGGGGGAGAGCTCCTTAAAAAAGTTAAGGAAATAAAGATAAATAAAATCAAAAATATAAGCTCCCTAGGGGCTCCGTTGTTAAGCTGCATGTAATGAGCAACATAGAGCAGAAACTTCCCAGGGCTTTTCCCTTGACTAGGCAGAGTTATGGCATTTCAGATGGTGCAGCAACAACGGCAACTCAGGGCTCCTGGATTTGGAGGGGAAAGAACTGGCACAGGCCCGACAGGCTGAATGGCCTCCTTCTGTGCGGTAAAATTCTAAGTCAATCACGTGACAGGAAAGCAGTTAAAATAATTGGCAAAAGAACTAGAGGGGAAATTAGGACAAATTAGAAATGACTGCACAAATAGGCTATGCGGCCCAACTTCGCCAGTGTTTATGCTACACAAGTCTCCTCCCATCCGACTACTTCTAATCCCATCAGCATATCCTTCTATTCCTTTATCCCTCACATGTTTGTCTAGCTTCCACTTAAATGTATCTACGCTATTTCGCCTCAACTACCCATGTGGTCGCGAGTTCCACGTTCTAACCACTCTCTGGGTAAAGAAGTTTCTCTTGAATTCCTTATTGGATTTATTAGTGACTATCTTACATTTATGACTCTTATTTTTGGTCTCCCCATAAGCGGAAACATTTTCTCTACGTCTACCTTATCTAGAGAAAAGAGCTCCAGCCTGTTCAGTCTTTCCTGATAGTTATAACCTCAGTTCTGAATTCTCCTTACAAATTATTTTTTTTTTTTTTTATAAAAACACCCTCTTCAGTGCTTATACATCCATTGTGTGGTCTCACCAAGGTTCTATACAAGTTTAACACAACTTCTCTGCTTTTCAATTATATTCCTCAAGAAATGAACCCCAGTGCTTTGTTTTTCTATGGCCTAGTTAACCAGCGTTGATACTTTTAATGAGTGCGATAATTAAGACTGAAGATTCTGTACAAATACGGATTTATTTATAGCAAAAGCCAGCCTCATCCTCAATAAAAAAAGAGTTCTCCCAGGCCAACAACAAGTAGGCATTTTACCAAATACAAGCCTTAAAACAGTAGTTGCACCTGCTTTAGTAAAGACAAACACAGCAATACATACACTGTCAAGAGGAAAGGTAAAAGGCGACAAAGGTTTGTAGGACTGGATTCTAGCTGTGAGTTCAATAGTTAGGTAGTGCCAATCCTGAATCAACAGAAAATGTAAACCATATTATTCAATCCAATCAGAGAGGAGAGAGGACACCAACTCAGGCAACACGTACTGTGGTTACTGGCTATGAAGATAACACAGCTCAGCTGTCAGATATTAAACTGGGAAACCCAAGTGTGGTTTGAGTCATATGGGCAGAAGTCAAATAGAAGTCTGCTAACAAGTAAACTTATGTCCCCCATGTTCTTTATATGGAATTACAGAACTAATAGAACTGCAACAGCTGCCATGAGACTGATTACAGCCCTCAGTAACAAGTTAAATTTGCAACATGACCTTGAAATGAACTTCATTAATACAAAGGGAAAAAAACCGTGGGATAACAATACCTGTCTACGCAGCTTTTTACTGGCTGTTTCCTTTGGTCACTGTTGCTTAGCGAGAAGGATAACTTTTGTTTGTGGGCTTGGTGCATTATCTCTATTCATGCTTATATCTTAGGCAAATATGTAAATCATTTTATCCAGTTATTTTTCTGTTTTGAAGTGTATTGGAATATTAATCTAATTAGGTACACTATTAAGGAAAACTAACTATTGTTACACAGCAAATTGTTAAGAGCTGGAATGTACCGCCTGAAAAAGGGTGGTGGAAGCAGATTCAATAATAACTATTGGGGTAAGAGCAGGGGGGAGTGGGACGAATTGGACAGCTTTCAAAGAGCCGGCACAGGCAAGATGGGCCGAATGACCCCCCTTCTGTGTTCTATGACTGGGCCTGAACCAACTTTGTAGGTTTCATCTTCACCCCCAATTCTTTGTGGCCAGAAGTTAAATTGGAACTTGTTAACACACAGGTATCCCTTTATCTAAAAAAAATATGCACTCCCAACAGGCAAGAAGTTTCAGCTATTCTGAAGGATTTCCTAGTTCTACATAATTCGTTGAAATCATTTAAAAGAATTGCAAGAGGAAATTTACAGTGCAAATGTCTTTGCCCACACTGAGCATTAACAAAGGATATTTTATAAGAAAAAGCAAAAAGGAATTTACTTCAGAGAGAGGGAACAGCAGCAGGGGCAGGGCAAAAACAAGAGAGAGGAAAGATTGAAAAAATACGAGATAAAAGGCAAAAAGAGAGTTGAGAAGGAATAAGGGCCGAGTGGATTTGTCTATCAGTGCACTGTTCAACAGAGCTTTAAGACACGGGTTTAATCTGCCACAGTATTGCAACAAGAAAGCAAACATTGGAGAAGGGTAGCTGTGGGATTGTGCCCATGACTCCAATGCAGAACTGCTCAGTCAGGAAGGTGTCAGGTTGGGTGGCAAGGGGCAAATATCAGAGAGGAAGTCACAAGAGGACCCTCTCCCATATCTCCTGGGGGCTGCTATTGCAATCCTACGGGATCAAAACTCCAGAGTCGCTGGCCGTGCCTGAATTGAGCCGACCTCACACCACAAGCTCATGATCATATTACTATTGTTGCTCCCAGTGAACAAATGTGCTGGGAGTGCACAGAGCATCGAGATTTGGAGCAACAGCAGTGCGTAAATGACTTCTGGCTTCTAAAGAAAGATCGATCTGGAGAGGCCTTAGTGCAAAGTCAGGGATACCCAGGAAAATTATTTATTTAAACACTGGGCTTCCCCATTTACCACCTGCACTGAGCAAATGAAGCAATGCTCAGCATTCCAACAGCAACATGGGCTTGGGCCTCATTTAAATACATTTTGGAGCTTTAATGAGCCTTGCAAAAAGCTTGTGCACAGGCTCCAGCACCAGGAGCACTTCTGCTCGCATTGGGAGCCACAGAATTTTTTTAAAAAGGAGAGCTTATGGCAGCACTGATGCATTCATTGCCAATGAGATGGGGATCCAGTGCTTCAGGACACTGGCTATCGCACCAGCCCCCTAGTGCATGACCCAGGAAATGACAGAAGCCAAGGCCGAGAAGGTGCTCAAATTATCAAATGTCCTAGCTACAGAATGGAGAGACTGTAGAGAAGGGAGAATATTTTTTTTTTTTTTTTTTTTTTAAATGGCAGCTGCTACCCTGCATGCCCAAGATTACAGAAAATTAGATCCTACAGATTAGAGTTCCGTAGAATGCAGACAGGCAAGGGACAATAATTGTGTAGCAGTTTTCTTAATTAAGGCTGTAGCATACAGATGGACATATGGGAAAAGTATTCAATAATTTAACTCATCCTTTTCCTTCATCCCCCCCACCCCAACACACAAATCTAGTCCGGTTACGCTGTTCTTCAGAGAACAGCCGTCTTTGAACATCAAGAACACAGATGGTTAAACAGATAAGCAAAGACTAAAGGATTATATATTTAAGCATTAGGGCGAGAACGCTTCTGTTTTAAAGAAGGTATTCAAGACACTGGTGCCAACAATTATTCACCAATAATGCTTTTGAAAAACATTTGGACAAGTTCGCCGTCTTGGCAACTGGGCAAAGAATATAATCTCCAAGTTCTTTTATCATAGTATTTTATAATGGCATTTTCACTATTTATAATGCTTGAAAGAACTCTAAACTGTGGAATTAATTTTACATGCATGCATACACCTGCAGCGCAAGTTCCTGATCTATAGCATTGCCCAATTATGATCAGACTTTCAGTAAAACTTTTCCATAAATGTGCATTTCACTGTAAATCAAAAGTAAAAACACCCCAAGAACAGTGCAGAAACAATGAATTATAATATTTAATTAAACAGTGAAAACCAGCATACCTTTTAACCCCATGTACCACTCACACATTGGGCTCCATGTATCGATAGTGACCAACCTGGCAGTGCCTGCACAACACTATTCCAACAGTGCTGCTTCATCCTGTATTGTCCCATTTTTGGGATCACACCTACATTGAGTCACGTACGCTCTTTTTATCCACTGTTAAAAGGAACACAAAGACGACAAAGTTGAAACCTGTCTATGAATGGGGAATTTATACAACCCGTGAAGGGGGGGGAAACTGCAACCACCTGTTGAACACAATAGGTAAAGGCACCTGCAACCTGCTTCAGAGCAATTCAACACACTGAATCTCTGTTCATCTTTTACTCACACACTCCAGTGCTGAATTTTCTTTTTGCATGGAAAGCTTGCTTTTGACACTACTCACTGGCTCTGTATGCTGGGCAAATAAAAAGCACAAAAAAAGTTTATTTTCTTCCAAACACAGACATTTTGGACCATTTTCTTACAACAGGCAAGAACATCCAACTGTAACTTATTTTGAAACTCTTATTTCACTTCTGGGCTTGCCAATCCCCATTGGCTCCTCATACTGCAACAAATGGACCTCAAGATCTTCCCTTCATTGCCTAGCCCCATCCTACCTCAGTAATCTGCTGCAGTCGCCCATCTCTGCAAACACCCTGTGCCACGGATACCCCACTTGCACTGCTCGACCATTGGAGGCTGTTTCAGTCATTATGTTCTCTTTTTCCCGGTACATTGAGGAATATATCGGTGCCGTTTCCTGCTTGTGCCCTGAACTAGAAAATTTCATTCACTTTGCTTCCAATTTCCACCTATCCCTCACCTACACATGGCCCATCTCTGACTCTCCCCTTCCTAGACTTCTCTGTCTCCATTTCTGGGGACAGGCTATCAACAAACATCCACTAGAAGCCCACTGACTCCCACAGCTATTTGGACTACACTTCTTCCCACGCAGCTTCCTGTAAGGACTCTATTCCATTCTCCCAGTTTCTCCGTCGCATCTGCTCAGACGATGCCACCTTCCATACTAGCGTTTCCGATATGTCTTCAACCGAGGATTCCCCTCTACCGTGGCTGACATGACCCTCGACAGTATCCATTCCATTCCCGCACTTCTGCTCTCACCCCTTCCCCTCCCTCCCAGAACCACAATAAGGTTCCCCTTGTCCGCACCTCTCACCCCACCAGCCTCCACATTCAATGGATCACCCTCTGCCATTTCTGCCACCTCCAGCGTGATCCCACCATGAAACACATCTTCCCCTCCCCATTCAGCATTCCAAAAGGGACCACTCCCTCCGCGACACCCTGGTCCACTTCTCACTCACCCCCAACAGCCCCTCCCCTTCCCACAGCACCTTCCCATGCAAGCGCAGGAGATGCAACACCTGCCCTTTTACCTCCTCCCTTCTCACGGTCCAGGGCCTCAAAAACTCCTTCCACGTAAAACAGCGATTTACTTGTACTTCTTGCAATTTAGTATACTGTATTCGCTGCTCACGATGCGGTCCCCTCTACACTGGGGAGGCCAAACGCAGATTGGGTAACCGCTTTGCGGAACACCTCTGTACAGTCTGCAAGCGTGACCCCGAGCTTCCAGTTGCCTGTCACTTTAATTCTCCACTCTACTCCCACTCTGACCTCAGCCTCTTACACTGTTCAAATGAAGCTCAATGTAAGCTTGAGGAACAGCACCTCATCTTTAGGCACTTTACAGCCTTCTGGAGTCAACATCGATTTCAACAATTTCAGACCATAACCTCTGCCCCTATTTTTTTCCCCCACATGGCAGCTGTTGATGATTCTGCCATTCCCATTTACACCTCTTTTACTTATCTTTTGTTTCTTTACTTGTCCCATTACCATCGCCTTCTGCTTTGTACCATCATACCTTTTGTCTTTTAATCTCTCCTGCCTTCCACCCTATCACAGACCTTCCTTTGCTCTTTCCTCCCCTCCCCCTGCACTTGCTTAAAATCTGTTACATCTCCAACTTTTTCCAGTTCTGACAAAAGGTCATCGACCTGAAACTTTAACTCTGGTTTCTCTCTCCACAGATGCTGCCTGACCTGCTGAATATTTCCAGCATCCGCAGTCCTTTGCTTTTGTATTACGTTGGTGCCCTCTGGAACTCCCTCCCCAAATCACTTTGCCATACCATCTCCCTCCCTACTTTCAGAAGCTTCCTACGGTCATCAAGTACCCCTCATGTCAGGATGGCCAGCACTTATATCATTCCTTCATGTTCTCGATACCAATTCAACTGAAGGGAGTTCAGCAATCCTGCACACTTTCCTACATTACAACAGTGACTACACTTCAAAAAAGAACTTCATTGGCTGTGAAGCGCTTTGGGATATCCACTGGTCCTGAAAGGCGCTATATAAATGCAAGGCTTTCTCTTTCATTAGGCTCACAAAGACACCAAAAAAAAGCTCCCTGAAGGTCTAACCAGAAGCTGAGACATTTTAGGTTTTATAAACCCCTTGCTTGTTTACTTAATCAGGGACACCTGTGATGAGTTATTGAGCCTAGCTGGCTCATCCACTCCTCATGGTCCTAGTGCCCTATAGTTTCGGGAGTGGATGTACACTTCATCACACTACTAAACCTCTCTTTAACTGATTTTTAGAGGGTTATTTTGGGGAAAGGGTGAAAACAGACGCTAAGTGGCACGCTTGAGTTTTTCCTGCGACCGGTGGGCGCCGCGGGGGCTGGAGTGCATCGTCACCCCGGACTACCAAATTTTAATTTGATTTGTTAAGTTTCCTTTAAAGTTTTATTTAGTTACAGTTACGTTATTGGTTTGATCAAAAGAAGCAGACGCTAAGTGGGTGCTGTGCTAATAAGACATGCCTGTTTAACTGTCTGGTTTTAGCCCGCAATTTTGGGGCTACTCTTTCTGGTGGGGTGATTAAACAAATCGACTGTAACTTAAGAAAACATTAACTTTCACTGAAGGTGTGGTGTGTGTGTTGGCTGACTAACTAACTAACACACACACACACAATGGGACATTTCAGGATAGCTCAGGGGCCGAGGGAGAGGATGTACTGGAGGAGGAGGAGGAGGAGGAGGAGGAGGAGGGATGTCCTGTACCTGCTGGGGTGGGGGAGCAGCCCACCTCACCCTCCTGTCCCTCTCTCCTGCAGCAGCTGGTGCTGCTCTGCCTGGCCTCCTCTCCTCCTCCAGAACAAGGGGCACCCCTGGCAAGACCCCCATCACCAAGCACTCCCTTTCTCCTGGTGACTCCTATAAGGTAGAGTAGCACAGCATTCATTCTCTTAAGGTAAAATCCTCAGAGAATCTCCAGGAAAAATGTTGATACGAGTGTTGGTCGTGACAAAGTGTCCCAGAAAATTTCCAATGTGTCTCAAAAGTCCTCTTCAATTGCAGTGTAGTAAATCCATCTCCAGCAGAAAGTAAACAGTGAAAGCTGAGCATAGCTTTAAGTAGCACTCGAAATCCTCAGCAACTACTTGTTTACTTCTGTTCAGCTGGTCACTGTTAGGGGAGGTCGTTAATTGCAGCGCTAGCCAGCAAAATGAGCATGCAGTGTCCGCCGGTACGCTTGAGGCCTACCGCGACCGGTGGGCACCAGAGGGACTGGAGTGCATCATTGATCCCCGGGACAAAGACATTTTACTTTAATTTGATAAGTTTCCTTTTAAATTATTCATAATTTACAGTTTATTGGTTGTGGCCCTTTAAAAAAGGGGGCATTGTTAACCCTTAAACGATGATGACATCAGTCATCCTGATTGAGATCAGCATAAAAGAATTAGCCAGCAAAATGGCGTGCAGCCTCTTTAATGAGCGTTAGCAGGCAATTTAATTGTCACTCAGAGCCTTAACGATCTTCGGTGCGGCCGTTCCTAGCACGGCTTCGACTCCTTTACAAAGATGGTGTCTTACGCTAAAGGCGGGCTAAATCGGCGTCGCAGCTCAAGACCCCAGCTTGGCCATCTTGGAGGCTCTTTAAAGTACCCGGGGAAAATTGGCCCCTTAGTTCTTCCCGCTACAACAATAACTTGCATTTATGTAGCGTCTTAATATAGAAATACGTCCCAGGCGATCCTGAGCCAAAGAATGAGATATTAGGAGGGGTAACTAAAATATTGGTCACACCCTAACCTGACCGCTCCCCACCCCCACTTTTGTCCATTCTGCTCACAATCCAATGTTTTCCCTGTAAAATGCTTTCTGTACGTGAGGAGCACTTTTAGAAATGTTAATTGTTATTATTTAAAAATTAAATACACTCACAGTTATGGCCAAACACAAACAAAAGGCACACAAATAGTTTGAAAGTAACAGGGTTTCAACAGTAAAGCATTCCAGTGTAATTCTAATTTCAAACCTCCACTTATGCTACAAACAGCTTATCATTTACTGCAAATAAAAGCTTTATATTTTAAATATATGTTGGCTATTTTCCTTTATTGATTTCACGAGCAGTGATATTGGATAAATAAAAAATAACAATGAATCCTCGACAACAAGGTTATGTAAAAATAAATACATCTTTAATGCAAGGCAAGCATCTTTATTGAATAATCTCCAACTCTAATTCATCTGATCCTTACAACAGAATGCATAAAGTATGCTGACATTTTCACTTAACAGGGACCACCCTAAGCCCTGGGGAGAATCTCATTTTGTACTTGATCTAGTATGATAATGACATGAGGTTGCTATCTACTCTTACACAGAGTGTCACAGATAACATGCCAGTTTCAAGTCTACACCTCTTTTCAGAATCGAAATATGTATTCAAACCAAAGATTAGATTTTCAGTACAGTTTCCATTACAAAATACAACCAGATTTTTTTGTTAAAGGTTACATTAGATTAGGCACAAGCCTTTCACTTCTGGGACCTGACTCAAATCCCGCCCGGACTGATGGGATGGAAGTCTCTTCTGTCTGTTGGCTGTAAGGATCCTATGTATATTAAATTGGGGTAGGGGCTCTCTCAACCCATTTCCCATTGGGCACTGTCCAAGGAAAAACTCCTTTTGAGAAGATCATAAGAAAATATAGAATGAGAAAAGGCCATTCAGTCCACCAAGCCCATTCTTTCTACAGACCAAGTACAATCTGCTTTACAATGAAGCTCAACGTAAGCTCGAGGAACAGCACCTCATCTTTCGATTAGGCACTTTACAGCCTTCAGGACTCAACATTGAGTTCAACAATTTCAGACCATAACCTCTGCTCCCATTCTTTCAGACAGCAGCTGTGGCTGATGATTCTGATATTCCCATTTACACCTCTTCTAGATCCATCTTTTGTTTCTTTACTTGTTCCATTACCATCTCCTTTCGCCTTGCACCATCATCCCTTTTGTCATTCAGTCTCTCCTGCCTTCCACCCTATCCCAGACCTTCCCTTTTGTTCTTTTCTCTCCTCCCCCCTTTCCCTGCCTCTGTACTTGCTTAAAACCTGTTACATCTCTAACCTTTTCCAGTTCTGATGAGAGATCACCGACCTGAAACGTTGACTCTGTTTCTCTCTCCACAGATGCTGCCTGACTTGCTGAGTATTTCCAGCATTTTCTGTTTTTAGTTCAGATTTCCAGCACGCACAATATCTTGCTTTTGTACAATCTGCTTTATCATGGATTCTACTCTTTTGAACTCCTGTGGAAAGGTTCACCGTTACCCGAAGGCGAATCAAGAAAAACTTTAGAGTATATAATCTTACATTGTATACTGTACACCCTAGACAAGATTCCTCCCTTGGCATGATACCTCCGTCAGCTCACAAACCACCATGTCCCACGCAACAGTTAATTATATCTGCAAATATCTTTATAACTTTCATTATAATTTCAGTTTTTAAAGGTGCTAATTGATGCAACTTTAACTATTTTATCCATGAGTCCATTTCACCACATTTTGAAAAATGGGAAAATAATTCAGCTAATCTCAAGTTTTACTTGAGACTTGTTAAATTTATGCTCATTGTGACAATAATGCAGCATTTATTGTCTAGGTTTGTTTTAGTAGCAGTCCCTTTAATTCAGTCACAATACATAAGTAATTTAAAAACCACCTGTAGTCAGAATCATATTCCCAAGCATAACTTGATACAAATGTCGTGAGGTTTTGTTTGGTTATCCCTGGGTAGCTTGAAGCCCTATTTCAAATATAAACATGCTGTGTGACTGGCAACTCCTTTCGAATTATGCTGACAGTTATTTAAATCCAACAAGCCTCAGCAACTGTTCGAGGGGCATTTAAGTAAATTGAGCTGTTCAAATCATTGTGTTGGTTTGATATTTTCAAAGGAAAAGATCAGACCAATTGACTCTCACAGTTGGAAAGTATAATAGAAGAATAGCTGTGTATATAAAGGTTGATTTTCTAAAATTTCATTCTAGGGATACGAGTGTCGCTGGCAAGACCAGCATTTATTACCCACCCCTAGTTGCCCTTGAAAAGGTGGTGGTGAGCCTTCTTCTTGAACCACTGCCGGATATTGACCCAGCGACGATGAAGGAACGGCAATATATTTCCAAGTCGGGATGGTGTGTGACTCAGAGGGGAACCTGGAGATGATGGTGTTCCCATGCACCTGCTGCCCTTGTCCTTCTAGGTGGTGGAGGTCGCAGGTTTGGGAGGTGCTGTCGAAGAAGCCTTGGCGAGTTGCTGCAGTGCATCCTGTAGATGGTACACACTGCAGCCACGTGGTGGAGAGAGTGAATGTTTAAGGTGGTGGATGGGGTGCTGATCAAACGGACTGCTTTGTCCTGGATGGTGTTGAGCTTCTTGAGTGTTGTTGGAGCTGCACTCATCCAGGCAAGTGGAGAGTATTCCATCACACTCCTGACTTGTGCTTTGTAGATGATGGAAAGGCTTTGGGGAGTCAGGAGGTGAGACACTCACCGCAGAATGCCCAGCCTCTGACCTGCTCTTATATTGATTATAATATTATAGATTATCAGATTGCATTCATCTATTGTTTTCTTGCATGGAGCTGGTTAGTATAATATCTATTGTAAATATATATGTGTGCTATATAGCCACTTGTTCACCTATTGTCCAATAAGATTACTTGTTAGTTAAAGTCTAAAATAAGGTCTGGTGTTGTGATGCTTTACCTCTTTTCATGGATGGATAGTTCATGTGGAAGCATTGGATAGATTAATAGCTAAATTATTTATAGAAAGGTTTTGTGTTCATTATCCTCGGCTTACTATCAAAAACTTACCTAGATATCAGGGCCAGTGAAGATACTCTTCAGATAGTAGGGAGCTAAGACTCACCTATGAACGCAACCTAAAATAAAGAAGCAAAGTATCTAAGAACATAAGAACATAAAAAATAGGAGCAGGAGTAGGCCATTCGGCCCTTTGAGCCTGCTCCGCCATTCAATAAGATCATGGCTGATCTTCGACCTCAACTCCACCTTCCCGCACTATCCCCATATCCCTTGATTCTCTTAATATCCAAAAATCTATCGCTCTCTGTCTTGAATATACTCAACGACTGAGCATTCACAGCCCTCTGGGGTAGAGATACACAACCCTTTGAGTGAAAAAATTGCTCCTCATCTCAGTTGTAAATGGCCAACCCCCTTATTCTGAGACTGTGACCCCTGGTTCTAGATTCCACAGCCAGGGGAAACATCATCCCTGCATCTACCCTGTCAAGCCTTGTAAGAATTTTATATGTTTCAATGAGATCACCTCTCATTCTTCTAAATTCTAGGGAATATAGGTCTAGTTTCCTCAATCTCTCCTCATAGGACAATCCTCCATCCCAGGAATCAGTCTGGTGAACCTTTGTTGCACTCCCTCTAAGGCAAGTACAGGAAACTCTCTTTTAACCGGCACCCAAATAACCGGAAATCTCTCTTAACTGGCAAAATTCTTGAGTAGGTAACCGGGGTTTTCCTTCATCTCTCCTTTAAAAATAACTTTAAAAAAAACCCCGAGGCGTTTGCCTTGTATCGGAGCATGTAGATTGGGAGGGGAATGTGCAGCCCGGGTAGGCAGTGGACACGACAGATGATCAGCTGGCGGTCCCCGGGGAGACGGAGCTCCGAATGCAGGCGCATGTCAGTGTGTACGGGGCTCTCGTACGTTGGGAGATATAACTCTCCGTTATCCAGACTTTTTGATTAACCGGCACCACGCCGGTCCCGTCGGTGCCGGTTAATAAAGAGTTTCCTGTATATCCTTCCTTAGGTAAGGAGGCAGAAAACATCTAAAAATGTAACACTTGTGTCCTCCAGTTTCTGCGTTCACAGTCAAGCTCAACAACCTACTTGCATCTTCTTTCAGCAGGTCTCATCTCAGCCTTCCTTTCTCTAATGAAAACAAGTCCAGTCTGTGAGTTTGCTGTCTCCATAAACTTAGTCCCACAGACATCGTTGTCATGGTTGTCTTACATCTCCTCAAGGCATCAATTTCCTTTTAAAGGTAGGGTGCCAAAAACTGCACCCAGTATTCCATATCTGACCTCAGCAATGATCTATAGAAGGTTAGAATAACATGTTTTGACATATAGTCAAATGCCCTTGAGCTGCATCCTGGTACATGATTAGCCTTGTTAAGAGTTTCATATTAATTGGGTGCTTGCAGTAAATATCAAATTCTTCCATAGTCTTGCACTATCATAACCGGGGAAGCTTTTCCAGCCCTACGTCCTGACCCTTGTGTTCCTCGAACTCTGGATTCCTGCCCTCTCTGCTCCACCATTGGAGGCCAATTTGTCCGGGTTTACAAACTCTACTCTCAAATACTCTCTCAAAACCACTTTGCTTTTCTACCTCTCTCCCTGCCTCAAAAGCCTTCAACCACACCTTCAGTATCCCCCACCTCCAAAATCCTTCTCTTACTGATTGATGTCCACCTCTCCCACTGTACAGCTTTTTGAAACATTTGTCTATGTGAGGATCACCATACGAATGCACGTTTTAGTTGTGAACAGTCAAACTTTTTGCATCTTTCTTTTCAGGGAACAGGTCGATGAGATACTGATGTCAACAGAGCCTATACTCTCTGGAGTTTAGAAGAATGAGAGGTGATCTCATTGAAACATATAAGATTCTGAGAGGGATTGACAGGGTAGATGCTGAGAGGTTGTTTCCCCTGGCTGGAGAGTCAAGAACTAGGAGGCATAGTCTTAGGATAAGGGGTCGGCCGCTTAGGACTGAGATGAGGAGAAATTTCTTCACTCAGAGGGTTGTGAATCTTTGGAATTCTCTACCCCAAAGAGCTGTGGATGCTGAATCATTGAGTATATTCAGGGCTTAAATAGATAGGTTTTTGAACTCATGGAGAATCAAGGGATATGGAGATCGCGCAGGAAAGTGGAGTTGAGGTCGAAGATCAGCCATGATCTTATTGAATGGCGGAGCAGGCTTGAGGGGCCGTATGGCCTACTCTTGTTCCGAATTCTTATGTTCTACAAAAAAAATTAAAAGATGTTCGAAAAATGACCCCTATAGGGGCGTTATACCTCGTTCTAAGCAATCCAAAAGAGGAAAACAGCAGGGCAAGAAGAAATGTAATTAGTTTCATTCTCTTGTCCTAACTCCTCAGCAGTCACTTCTACCTCCTTTACTGACATGACTACCGGCAACAGAGATTCGGACTCTTTTGAAGACTCGTGCTGTCAGACATAGCAGCACGAAAGTCGTTCTGTTCCGAGGATTTTTCTTATCAGGCAGCCCTGCCTTTGAAGGTAGTCATTTCAGTACTGTACACTACAAAGTCAGAGCACAGGTGACATCAGGGCTAGAAAGTTAAAGGCCTGACTCCCAATACTTTTGTAGTTCTCAAAACGGCAGGAGATTATTGACCCAT
Organism: Squalus acanthias; assembly: GCA_030390025.1. Taxonomy (NCBI): domain Eukaryota; kingdom Metazoa; phylum Chordata; class Chondrichthyes; order Squaliformes; family Squalidae; genus Squalus; species Squalus acanthias. The sequence continues at coordinate 4,207,860 of CM059448.1, forward strand.
TTGGAACCTCGGCCTTTTGAACATTGAAAGGACAAGCTCAGGCTGCAGGGAAAAGAAAATCAGATGGGAAGGTATCGTTGAGTCACCTCCTGACAACTGGCCAAAGGGGACTTTGGAGGAGGTCTGGAAGCAGGTTGCCCACCTGTCCCCTCAGCAGCAGATTTACGCAGGACTACGGGAATTGACTGAGGGTGCATGTCCCTCACTGAAGAGAAAATAGTCAGCAAAAGAACTAAATAAATAAAATACCACCATAAAAATCACATCATTATACAAAACTTAATTTGGATTTTATTCCACCAACTCGAGCATTTTTTCATTCACTGCTGTTTAATTGGATTTACAGTAACCAGCGTTAGTGTGTTTGGTCTTACCTACACGTAAAAAGAAAAGTTGTAAGGAGAATTTTTAAAAAATCAATTGTAAGTTGAGCATAAACTTCATCGCAGCAGCAAACTTGTTCCAGGAATGAGTTTAATGAGGTTATGCTAGGACTGTACAATGCACTGGTTAGACCACATTTGGAATACTGTGTACAATTCTGGTCACTATGCTGCAAAAAGGATGTGTAAGCATTGGAGGAAGTGCAAAGAACAAAAAGAATGATTTTGAGTGCATGGCAGATGACATACGAGGAAAGGTTGAAACTGCTTGATCTCTACAGCTAAAGATTTAAGGGAGGAATCCCACTACAGTAAATAAAACATGAAATGGCTTAGATAAGGTAAATCACAAATATTACTTTAAGATAAGGCAGGACAGTAGAACCAGAGGTCATAAATATAAACTAGTGAAAAGTAAATTTGGCGCAGATACCAAAAAGACCTTCTCGCAAAGGGTGATAAATGTCTAGAATAACCTATCAAGCAGGATATTAGAGACAGGGTCATTCAGAACACAGTCGGATGCCGGGCTGAGAGTTAGAATGCCAGGGAGACAGGTTCCAGTGGGCTGAAAGTATTTTTCTCGGTCCTTGGCTTTTTTTTGTTGTCTTATTAAGCCTCCAGTGAGGTTAATCATTGGGGCCCTCTATCTAGCTTACCCCTTTTCACTCCACCACTCGAAAAACCACACAAGTCCGTCCCACACAAACAACATTTTGCGAACTGTTACTGTGCCTCACATTTCCGAGGGAAATGGAAAATAAGGAACTTACAAACACAGGGCTTTATGAAAATTAGAACCTGCACTCTTGGTATGTTTGTGTCTCTGTAAGAGGCATAGAGAGTAATTTTGCAAGGTTTTGGTGCCAGCTCGGAGCCTCACTAGCAGCAAGCAAAGCTTGGAGATAGGGCTACCTCATTTTAGCGGCAATTCTCTAGCCCTCAGTAGCCTATGTGCTGCATCCAAGCCTCACCAAATTACCACCATTATGGGGAGATTTTCCTGGGTCTGCGCCCAAGTGCAGTGGTGGATTGCTTGGGCACAGTGAATATCGGAAAAACGAGATGGCTGAAGCACACAGCTGTAAACGGAAGGAACATTGGACAGTTCCATTACAGGTTTGGGGCCTGAGCTTCCCATTTTCCAATATTTGATGCATCCAGGCGATCCCAGGTGCAGACCCAGGAAAATCACCCCAACATTGTTTTGTCATCAAACGCAATAAAAACTTAACTTTGAAACATAAAAACAACTTCTTGCAATATCCTACCTTCTGGTTAAAACAGTCTGATCTTGAGTTCTTCAGAAACTCTACAGGGGCTAATTTTAACCTAACTCTCCGGGCGAGAAACCCACAGGATAGGGAGTAACGCCGGTTTTACACCCCGCCCATTATTACTCTCCATCAGCTTAATGGAGAGTAAAATTGGGTGAGGAGTAAAAGCAGCGTTACACCCGATCACGTCAGATTCCTGATGGGCGGGTAGGGTTAAAATGACCCCCTATAAATCAGTGGCAGTTCACTCTTTGGAGGCAGCAAATCCTCTCGTTTGGTTTGTCATATTCTCACTAAAACTTCCCCCTGTTTCATGGAAAAAAAAAGTTGGTGAAAAAAAAGTTTTAAAAAGGGGCAAAAAGATCATGGACTGTCTGGAGAAAAATTGTGCAAGCAAGATTTCCTAGCTGCAGTTTAAAAAAAAAAGTTTCCAGGGAGGTTACAGATCCCTCGCAGCCATGAAATTTGCACATCTGAGCGTACTGTCGATTTCTTCACACCTACAGGCAGCTCACGCTATCCGGCTATCATTCAGAGAGGCCCATATCCTGCATTCATTAGTGCTGGCTCCTGTTGTAGAAAACAAAACAAAAAATTATAACTTTTAAATGCTACTGCACTTGTGTGAACTTTATAACACAGACACCTATCGTATCCAAAAGAAAGCAAGACTTGCATTTATAAGTGCTACAACCAATGAAGTACTTGTGAAGTGTAGGCACTGTTGTAATTTAGGAAATGCAGCAATGTGTTAGTGACCAGATAATCTGTTTTTTAGTGATGTCGATTGAGACATAAATATTGGCCAGGACACTGGGGTGAACTCCCCTGCTCTTCTTCGAAATCGTGCCATGGGATCTTTTACACCCATCTGAGAGGGCAGACAGGGCCTCGGTTTAAAGTCTCATCTGAAAAGCGGCACCTCTGAAGTGTCAGCCTAGATTTTGGTGTTCAAGTCCCTGGAGTGGAACCTGAACCCACAACTTTCTGACTCAGAGGCGAAAGTGCTACCACTGAGCCATGGCTGACACCCAAGTATCTGCTAGAAGCAAGCGCATGTCAGCTGGAAAGTGGACACCTGAGGGCAGCAAAAACATCCCGAGTTGAGCATTTAACGTCAGCATGAACAAAGTTCCCCGATGGCTCAGTTGGTAAAAGCAGTGTCTAACTGACCAGAAAATTCCTGGTTTGATCCCACCTATGCTGAGTTGATCGAGGTTAATAAGGGTGCTACAATTGGCCTTTTGACCTGCTTCTTCTTGTGATTCCTTGCTGGGAAGTACACATGCAGACATCAGGTGAGGACATTATCAGGTGATGGCTCCCATGGTAAAATAGCCGGTCAACATTCACTGTCCAGACTCGTACAAAGACTGGCCTCTTTGGTGAGGCATGAGAGGGCTGACGTCTCCCGTGCCTTCAGCAGAGGAGCGTAGAAAATTGGAGGGAGGGGGAAGCTACAAAAAAACATCAGCATGAAATGGCATCAGCATGAGCAGAATCTGGAGAGAGCAGAGGTGGAACGCAGATGTTGGAGGATGGAGTGATCAATGGTGTTGAAGATTGAGAAGTTACAGTCACACATTTTGCCGCTGGTGACTTTGCCCAGTGCAGTCTCAATAATGTGGACGGACTGTAAGCCAGGTTGGAGAGTCTCAAACAGAAAGGCAACAACATTTTCCAAGACTTTAATTAGGAAGGAACAGAAGTGTTGGAAAGAATGCGGGTTTCTTAATGAGGGGGTGATAACAGCAGTCTTGAAGAAGGAGGAACGTTGCTGGAGGACACAGACAGGTTGATGATGTTGGCAAGCACGGGCCCTGAAGATGAGGGTTGGGAGGGTATTGAGGGAGCAGGTGGTTTGCTTCATGAACGAGATGAGCGTGTTGAGGGGAGAGAAAAGGATGGGTGAGGGTTCCTTTGGGTGGAGGGTAGGATAGAGTATTGGGAATTGAGAAGCAGGAGTTGTGAGGCTGTCAGTGGACGCAGCAAAAGATGGAAAAATCCATGATCTCCTCACATTTTGAGTCTGAGGTAAAGATTAGGAGTTGCAGAGTTTAGAGTTATTGCCACTCTCCAGGATGATCTCGGAGCAGTAAGGGTTTTGGTCAGAGAGAAGGAGCACCAGTACAGCTCCAGTACAGCTTGAGGTGGTACAGCCAGATCTTGTAGTGAACAGCCAGGCTGGTCACTCACTGTGCGTACAGCCTACAGATTTGAGGCCGCAGAAGTGGCTGTTGTGTCAAGGCAAGGGTATTAAGGGTTACAGAACCAAGGCGGCTACATGGAGTTAAGACACAGATCAGCCATGATCTAATTGAATGGTGGAACAGGCTCAAGAGGCTGAATGGCTTACTCCTGGTCCTATATTCATATATTCTCAAGGGGTGCAGTGGGGTTGAAACACTGTCTAGGATCTAAGGGGTAGGTAGCATAGTGGTTATGTTACTGGACTAATAATCCAGAGGCCTGGACTAATAATAAACTACGGCAGATGCGGAATTTAAAAAAATTCAGTTAATTAAATATATCTGGAATTGAAAAAAGCTAGTATCAGTAATGGTGATTGTCGTAAAAACCCATCTGGTTCACTAATGTCCTTTAGGGAAGGAAATCTGTTGTCCTCACCTGGTCTGGCCTATATGTGACTCCAGACCCACATCAATGTGGTTAACTCTTAACTGCCCTCTGAAATGGCCTAGCAAGCCACTCAATTGTACCAAACTGCTACTACAAAGTCACTGTGGGAGTACCTTCACCACACGGATTGCAGCGGTTCAAGAAGACGGCTCACCACCACCTTCTCAAGGGCAATTAGGGATGGGCAATAAATGCTGGCCTTGACAGCGACGCCTACATCCTATTAATGAATTAAAAAAAACCAAAGCTGAATGCAACAAGTTGTGGTGGATATTGACTAAGGCACCGACCGGTATCAGTGTGGGTGATAGGCCAGAGGAGGAGTTTGGAATTAGTGAGCAAATTTAAGAATGACTTGGGGGAGGTAGTTTTTATCCAGCGGGAGTAATCATAAGTGGAAAATTTCACAATTTTTTTTCCTTGCTTGCTCAGTAAAACTCAGGCCAACTTCAGCATCCCTAATAAATACAGCTCACAGAATATGACTTCCAATTTTGTCAGAAGTGACTCACTGAAAGAGAATGGGTGTTGGACATAAACCGTTGGTCCCTAAGTGGGCTCTGATGAGGCCAAAGTTTTCTTAAGATACTCAATGAAATTCAGACAGGAATGGGTCATGAGGTGGAGTCCATTTATGCACATCTCATCGGGATTGCTATGATGTAATTTCCTTTACCGGCACACATCCTGGTGTCTCAGTTCACTGGGCCAAAGTGAACACAGGTTGAGACTTCTCGGATTGCTTTATTGGTCGTCCGTTGCACTGACGAACTGGCCCTAAACTACACATGGGAGCCGCTCTGAAAACAACCCAAATATCATGCTATGTTCTGGGTTGGAAAAGTAACTTCTGAACAGAGATAATCTTTGTAAAACATGGAATGGATACTTACAGTGGATATGTGTTCAGTTTTAAGAAATCTCTTGACTTACAGACATTGGATAACTTATGTCACCCCTGGAGACCCATAACAGATTATACATTGATTATAGGAACATAAATTATCCAGCCACATATGGTCGGTGGAGTCGAATGTCATTGAGTACAGAGACTTGACATCTTTAACTTCAAGCATATAAAGACACTGTCTCACTACCACACATTTTCAGGGGTCCAATTAACCTAAAACATTAAGTCATTTGCTCACAGTTTACCCAAACTTCAAATTTCGACGAGTTTTTTGTGTGAGGCAGGGGATGGACTGTAACTTAAGGAGCCTTATTTAGCTGCCAGTAAAAATATTGTGTGGTGTGTTTGTGTGTATGAATAGGAGGTATAAGCCAAGCAGGTATCCATTAACATGTCTGGTGCGGATCTTGTTACATTTCTTACTTTGATGCAAAGATCAAATCAGAATATGTACCATTACAGTAAAATATGTTGAATGCTTTCATTCACATTAAATTGTGAGCTCAAAGGATTTTAATAATAGAAAACAGCTTTGAAAGTTGTCTTGGCAGAGCACTTCTCAGTGCTGAGAGACGTTCCACTGAAGCAGTATGATTGGGGGTGGGGAAGAAATACATTGGGCCAGGTGTTGCAATGTCATGGCTGAGTGCCTCGGCCTCTGCGCAGGCAGAAATACTTTGGCGCCAATATAGCTGCAGTTTATGAATTGTTGCTTTAAGACCTGCAATGCGATGGGGGGACTGGGCTGGAGCTGGAACGCACAGCGCCACAAGTTCACAGTCTCAGCCCTGCTGTCATGGGAAGTTACATAGTCGCTCCCTCCACAGGAAGAAAAAAATCAAGTGAGCTGTCACCCAGGGCTGCCAGCGCACCTCTTTGAAGCCTGCAATACGACAGCACTGGTGGAAGCTCCCAGGAGCGGGTCTCCAGGCCATCCTCCCAACTGGAAATGAGGGGCTGATTCCAGGAGGGAAAAGGGAATATAGAAAGAAGAAAGACTTGCATTTATAAAGCGGCTTTCACGACCACCGAACGTCCCAAAGCGCTTTACAGCCAATGGAGTACTTTTGGAAGTGTAGTCGCTGTTGTAATGTAGGAAACGTGGCAGCCAATTTACTCACAGCAAGCTCCCACAAACAGCAATGTGATCATGACCAGATAATCTGTTTTTTTTAGTGATGTTAATTGAGGGGTAAATATTGGCCAGGACACCGGGGAGAACTCCCCTGCTCTTCTTCAAAATAGTGCCATGTGATCTTTTAAGTCCACCTGAGAGAGCAGACGGGGCCTCGGTTTAACGTCTCATCCGAAAGACGGCACTGCAGCGCTCCCTCAGTACCGCACTGGAGTGTCAGCCTGGATTTTTGTGCTCAGGTCTCTGGAGTGGGACTCGAACCCACAACCTTCTGACTCAGAGGCGAGAGCACTACCCACTAAGCCACAGCTGGCACTGATATATATTATAAAATATGTTATAAGGAAGAAAGAATTGTGGGTTTTTTTAGCCCTAAATTGTTACTTTAATAATTATAATATTTTGATATTGTTATGGAAACTCAAGGATAAGCTCGTTGTACAGCTATAGTTCTTCAAGTAAAGCCCTTCAATATGGATTTAATTATAATTAGGCACTAATTGGTGTATGAGAAGATATTCGCAGTAAAGGAATTTTGCCATTAACCATGCCAACATAACATTGCTTGTAGCAGAGAGACAGGTCACTAGCAGAGAACCCTTTGCAGTAAAACCCAGTGTTGCTGCACGTCAAATCTCATGCACAGTACACGGCTATACTAACCACAAGCGCATAGAATGTCTCTGCCATTGCTTCTTCAAAGAACCGTTCCTCGCGTTTGTATTCAGGGTGATTTCTTCCGGCTTTCTGGATTCTCCGATCCAGACTCTGCAGGACAAGCTGTGCCATGTCTTTGCCCTTCTTGATAGATTGCACTTTCAGAAATTTATTCATTTTGTCTATTGTGAGAAGGTCATTAATAACCTGATGTAGATGAAATGAAAAAACAGAGCAATCAGACAGCAGGTATACAGTTTCAGTTTTAAACATTAACATTCATCTATGATCGTCCAAAGACTTTATTCCCTCCAGACTTGATTTCTTCAACACTCGTCTTGCTATGGGGCTGTACCTTTCATAAGCTCCAACTCGTTCAGCCCTCTGCAGTTCATATGCGATCCCACACTCCTATCTGCCCTGTCCCCACTCACCTCCAATGGCACCACGGACCCCCAACATACTGGGCTAGAAATTCGGTGCGTTAACGCCCCCGGGGGCGCTAATGGGACGCAAACGACTTTTTTGCCCGGGCGCGGTGCCGCTAACGACTCCTGCTAAATTCAGCGGGAGTTTAGTGGCGGCGGTAACCGGTAGCGCCCCGCTCCGCAGGCGATGACAACGTCATCACCGTGCGCAGCACCCCATTCTTGTCCTGCCTGCAAAATTGGCCCGCGCCCCCATAATCTGCGCCGGGCGATGACAGCGACCAATTCAGGGGGTGGGAACGGAGCGGCAGGCGGCTCGCGGGGCGCTAAGTAAAGGGGAGGTGGCAGCGGGGGAAAAAAAAAAAAATCGGTCGATTTACTTGTCGCGGCCCGTTGCATCTTTGAATGCGGGGTCTGTGCCGCGATCTGGCAGCCTGGCACTCCTCTTGAGTTGTGGGCTTGGGCCCTCCCATGTGGCAGCGCTATGTGGCCCAGTACATACGCTGCAGAACGCACCGCCCGATACTTGGGGTTAGCGCTCTAAGAAGGAAGTGGAGTGCTTCAATTAGCGCTCCACCTCCCTCTTGGGGCGCTAAAACTGAAGTTAGCGATCGCCGGTGCTATTTGTCGCGAACAAATTTTTCCCCCCACTGACTTTAAAATCCTTGTCCTTTCTTCAAATCTCTCCATGGCCTCTATACCTATACAACTCTCTCCAAACCTTTGTTACAAGATGCACTCTCCGCTCTTCTGAGTGAGATTTACAGTGCATTCTCCCTTCTTTCGCTCCACCATCAGTAGCAGAGTATTCAGCAAACATGCCCCTGCACTTAAGAATCCTCCTAATTCTCTTAAGAAAGTTCCTCTACTTCTTTGGCCATGCCTTTAACAATTTCTCTCCCTCTTCGGTTCCCTTGCTATAAAGTGTTCTGTGAAAAGTGCTATAAAAGTGCAAATTGTTGATTTGTTCACTGCAAACGGTCACTATTGACTAGTTAGTGGGAGAATTTTTTTTCGGGGGGGGGGGGGGGGTGGTGGAAAGGGATAACTTTTTCCTTGTATTAATTAATTAAAAAATATCATGGAGCATTTGGTGGAATTTTAAAATTAAAAATCAGAAGCCCTGATCATAACACAGTCCAAAATTAACCCTTAAATAATCCAGCAGGAACAGCCGTTAAAATGCTAAATGCCAGAGCAATCTGACAGCTCCAAAAACATCTGCCATTCTTGTGAAGTGCTTTGATGAAGCAGTGTATACAGTTGAAAGGATACAGTTGCTGCAACAATTCTTATAACAGTAAATCAAAAATAATAAAATGTTTTATATATCTTTGAAAGAAAAATGTTGCATTTATATAGCACCTTAACACATCTCTCAAGATGTCCCTAAAGTAGTTCACATTCAATGAAATACTATTGAAGTGCAGTGATTACTGTTATGTTGGCAAATGGGGCAGCTATTTTACAAGATCCCACAAACAGCAACGAGATGAATCTATTTTTGATGGTGTTGGTTGAGGGGAGAATATTGGCCAGGACCACATTTTGGACATACTTTCTGCCCTTGCCGAGGCAAGGGGTGTTGTTGTTGAAGAATGCAAGCTTTTCCATTTTTGGCATCAATCACTCCCAGATCAGGTACAGTAGAAACATAAGAAACATAGAAAAATAGGAGCAGGAGTAGGCCATTCGGCCTTTTGAGCCTGCTCCGCCATTCAACATGATCGTGGCTGATCCTCTATCTCAATATCATATTCTCGCTCTCTCTCCATACCCCTTGATGCCTTTTGTGACTAGAAATCTATCTATCTCCTTCTTAAATATATTCAGTGACTTGGCCTCCACAGCCTTCTGTGGTAGAGAATTCCACAGGTTCACCACCCTCTGAGTGAAGAAATTTCTCCTCATCTCAGTCCTAAATGTCCTACCCCGTATCCTGAGACTGTAACCCCTCGTTCTAGACCCCCCCAGCCAGGGGAAACATCCTCCCTGCATCCAGTCTGTCCAGCCCCGTCAGAATTTTATACGTTTCAATGAGATCCCCTCTCATTCTTCTAAACTCTAGTGAAAACAGGCCTAGTCGACCCTGAATACAGGCCTAGTATGGCAATCTGTAGTGTAAGGTTCCATCTACTTTGCCCCAACAATGGCTTTGACTGAACTTCAGTAAAGTGTCCCCCACTTAACCAGTGTGATTTTTTTCCATTTCCCACATCAGACATCCTAGGCGAGACTGCCAATTTAGCATCAATGCGTGCCAAAATATTGGGCAATTTGTGTTGTGACCTCATATTAACTAGAAACAGGGTTGAGACTTCACAAATATATTTCTTGTAAGAACCTGTAGCCAAGACAGAGAAGAAACTTTCATCCCATCAGATTGAATTTGATCTAAATTTAGGCCTCAAAGATGAAACAAGAGTGTTTATATCAATGTTGCTATCCACTTCTCTTAGCAGGTCCTAAAGCCTGCTGTTATTCTAAAGCCTGCTGTTATTCTGTTCTTCAGCTACTGGCTCCAATATATTGGAACTCTCCTACAGCCGGTCGCCAATCAACATAAACCTGCCACATCTTTCTGGCCGACATTCCTTCCTCAGCCAACACTACCAACACAGATCAACTGGTTATTCATCTCGGTTGCTGTTAGCAGGATCTTACTTTGCGCAAATTGGCTGTTGTGTTTGCCAACATAACAAAAGTGACTCCACTTCATCCTGAGAATGTGAAAGGCGCTATATAAATGCAAATTCTTTCTTTTTTAAAAACTTGTTACATAGGGCTCGAATTTCCAAGCCCAATGGAGGCGGGTTTGGAGGCGGGAAAATTGCAGATTCGGGGGGGTACGTACCCATCCCGCCCCCAACCCGCCTCCATGCCAATGTCCCAGGAGGCGGGTACCCAACCTGTGCTGGGAGCTGCCTCCCCGAGGCGGGAAGGGGATTAGTGCCAATTAACTGCCTGTTAACAGGTAGTTAACAGGCAGTTTTTTGGCTAATCCCTATTTTTAGCCCTGAAGTGTGGGCTGCCCAACGGCTCCAAACCACGCCAAGTTAGCGAGGCGGACCGTCGGTCTGCAGGGCTTGGAGGGGTCGAGATGTCCGGTGTACAGGTGAGTGATGGGTGCATGAGTGCAGAGGTAAGTGTGTTTGGTGTGTGTAAAGTGTTTTAATAACTTTCTCCTCCAGTTCTCGGGAGTCCCTCAGCTCACCAGCACAGAAAGCAGAATGGCCGCTGAGCTGTCAAAAGCTGCAGCCTCTGCTTTCTGGTCTGGAGAGCTCTCTAACTGAGTCTGAGTAGAAGGACTCAAGTTAGAAGACAGATTGTCAGTATTTGACAGCTTCACAGAGCTGTCAAACGCTGATATTTCATCTGTCAAAAGCTCTTGACAGATGAAATGTCAATTGCTGACGTCACCAGTATCCAGGTGTCCCTTAATTGGCCTGCTGAGCCCGCTGGGCGGGCTTAACAAGGTCAATCAAGGGAAAGTAGCGTGGGTTGGCCACAAATCGATGGAGGCAGGACTACAACCCAAAAAGTGGGAGTCCCGCCTCCATCACGTCCCTATTGACAAAATCGAGCCCATAGAGTCTACAGCACAGAAACAGGCCATTCGGCCCAACGGGTCTATGCTCTACATGAGCCTCCTCCCACCCCTCTTCATCTAACCCCATCAGCATAGCCTTCTATTCTTTTCTCCCCCATGTGCTTATCTAGCTTCCCCTTAAATGCATCTATATGGGCTAGTAAACATAATACTGTGGCAGCAGGAGTGCGCCACGATGATGCATTCCGAGGGCAGGTTTTCGTCTCGGAGCCCCTCAATGGGTGCCCCATAGGTGCAGCCATACTGGGGGTGCGCTGTGGCGGCACCAGGACCACTGCTCACAGCATTCCCTGGCCGCACCTATTGCGTGACTTGAGTGCCCTCCTGGCATAGGCCCGCCCCCTGCTGGTTCTTAGGCCTGAAGGTGGTATTGGGTTTGGGGGAAATTATTTACTTAACCTCTTGCCTCTTTTGATCCTCGGGCTGCTCCCAGGGCCCCCGCAGACTCTCTGGTCTGCAGGGAGTACCAACGTTAGATCTCACCACCTACTTTTTTTTCTGCTGCCCTTGAGTCTGGCATCCCAAGGGCACACTGAAAGGAAAGTGAGGCTGGAATGCCAGGACTGCCCCCTTCTGACTCATTATCTTTATTACTCTGAGCCTCCTGTTCCTAGTTGTGCCACTTTTAGGAAGCCCTGGAAATCCCGGGGCAGCACAGTGGGGGCAGAGAACTGATGCAGCAGGACTGCGCCCCCATTTGCTCTTATAATTGTCTGGGAACCGAGCGCTCCCTAGGTCCAACCTACCCCATGATGGCAACACACACAAACATCTTCATTAGCTCCGCTGTGACATTATGACTGTGTGGTGGCCAAAATGCCAGGGCCAGCCGGAACATGCATAGAATGTTGGGGCCCCTTCAGTGCTGCCAGTTTACAGGAAGACTTGTTATACAGTATAAAAATGATTGCAGGGGAGCAGCTCAGTTAGCACACTCGCCTAAGGCCAGGGCTGCAATAGAAAAACACCTCAACGTTTCTAAACTCACCGGTAAATCACAGTGTTCATCATCAAAGTAATGTCCATCCCACACTTCAATTGCAATGCTGCTGTGTTCTTTTGTAAGTCTCAACGTCTTTTTTTTCAGACACTCTCCTATGACGTATTTCACAGGATTCGAAAGCGCATATTCCAGAAACTCCTAGGCAGGGAAAAAATAAATAAACTTGTTTTTTTGCTGCATTTTTGGCCTGGATCTACCCGCTATGATTAGTAGAATTATTTTATTCAAATTAGGTACAACTACAACAAGAGGTGGCATCTTAAGTGCAATGTTTTAGCAAAAGTGACACGGTGGATCAGCCAAGGAAGTTTGGCCCGTTGATATATTACTATTAAATGGCCCGAGGTGCTGTCCGTGGTCAGTTGATGGATATAAGTTTTTAAAGTGAATATTGACACCACTGTGTCAGCCAATGAGTTGGAGGCAGGGCAGTTCTTACAGCACGAATTAATACAGCAAACAGAGTCTACTTACTCAGCAAACAGAGTCTATTTAAACAGAGCACTACAGCAAACAGTCTATTTACTCAGTAAACAGAGTCTATTTAAAGAGTCTCTACAAACCACAGCAAACAGAACTCATGACTGAAACTGCAGCAAAGTTTCCCGATAAAAGCAGGATTATTTCTCCAGCAAAAGGCAGTGAGTGGAGGATAGCTACATAATACAAATTATGTGCTTAAAATCAATCCCAGTCACTTACAACAGTGATTGACGGGAGAATTACCCAATCATCTTCATTCTGGTCGGGACTTGTGGTGTCACGATATGAAGCCATAACATTTTAGTATAAAAGATGATGGCACAATTAGGAGTGAGACTTCAGAAACACACAGAGAAACTATAGATCCAACTAGTGGCCAGAGCCTACAACTACATGGTGACTGCTGACATAGCAAAACTGAATAGGAAATAATTACATAGAAATTTGCAATGATGCTTGTTGACAGAAAAATGTGACCAATAATTGTGACAACAGGAAGTAAGGTTTGTGGACAGGAAGTGCATGCTCTGTGCAAGTTTGTTTCCAACATATAGATATTTGTTTATCTGGACAAATACTTATGTTTTATCCAATGATATTATTTATTAACATAATATTTACATTGAATTCTTACCATTTCTCATCTGAGGAAGGATGGCCTATGTCACTCTGACAGCTTGTGAAGAAATAAGTGGCACCCAATAGTCAGCTGATTCTATTATGCATTTATTGGAACAAAGTTTCTGCCATGCTACTGAAAAGCTGTTATTGGCCTAACTTTCAGTATTTATATGAAACTTTTTTCATCAGTTTTTAATCAATAACAAATATATTATGCAGATATAATACAGGTTAAAAAATATTTAGGAGTATATGACAGTCTTTGATTCATTTAGAGTTTCAGATAATGTTATGTAAAGCCCTCTTTTTTAAAATTCTCCCCTTCTCTCTTGAAGGTGCTGATTCTATAGAAGCTGGGCACCCACCAATACCTTGCCCAAATGGTCATTATTCACGTGTGATCCTTGACAGTGAGTGCCGACCACAACGCAGCATTATACTTGATCCCGATCCTGGTCTCACCTGGTGTCCACACACGTGTATTTCTAGCGGGAGTCAGTGACCAGAAGCTGGACGTTTGACCCATTTTCCCTTCATACCTCAGGGGCGTAGAGGCCATCTGAAGCACCCCTACTGCCATGGCAGCTACGATTGACTAATTCAGCACAAACTGGTTATCAAACCTGGGATCTTCCTGATCTGTGTAGCTCTCCTGATAAACCCATCATTAGAGCTTAAGGTCATTTTTAGAACTAAAATAGGTGTATCCAGTACTTAATTAATAATCATCAATTATACTGATTTTGCCGTCAATTTCTGATTACTATGTAGGGTAACAAGGATTACTGGTATGCATGCTGAAGCAGGTGTGACCTAATGTGTGACCCAGATCTGTACCAACAACACAGCGGCAACAAGTAGAAGGCTTCAGTGAACGCATATTGCAACTCTGCTGTACAGCCTCCCAAAGAAGTCCTCCCTTTACCCTGAGAGGGCAAAAAATGATATACATGCTGGAGAGCTGTTCAAAATACAGTATGAAGTGGCATGGGCCAGATAAATGCATGCAAGATATGGCGGTTGCAACACTGATGATTTATTCTTCACAAACCACCTGCATGAGACTTAAAGCGTTTAAGTTAATTCTGAAATCTATTTTTCAACCACTTCAAAGCAGACGTAATCAAAGGTTGCAAAATAGCACACATTGTGGCATCACGTCTGAAATTGGTGAAAAAATTAGCTTAAGCTCTGTAAAGTATATTTTCCAACTGAAAAGTATTGTACAAACGAAACAGAAATAGGGGGGGGGAATAAGTGAGTTATGAAAAATTAAATTCATATTGTAATTGTTTAAAGAAAAGTGCGCAGCAGTGACAGAGAGGTGGCTAAAACCACACAGAGCACAAACTGTTTTGTATAACTGTTGATATCCTGCTGTCGGTAAAAGGTTTCAACATTTCTGAATACTCACCGCATCTGGAGAGCCTTGAAAAAGTGGAGCATTATAGACCCCGGTCTTCACATAGGGACTGGAAGGAGAGAGAGACAGAGGTCAGGGAAGATCAGCTGATGTAACTGGGTTAATCTGGGGCACTCTGCAGCACTGGAGGCAGGAGCTGCAGATGCACCATTGCAAACCCCAACCTCGCTGCTTTCCTGTTTCCTGCAGAGCAGTGTTTCTGCAGCTGGGTGAACGTTATAACGTACGGGTCTTGGTCATAAAATGAAAATTTGTTTCTCATCTTCCTCAAGCTTGTTATTTTGCTTTTCGTCTTTCGGATGAGACGTTAAACCGAGGCCCCATCTTCCCCCTCAGGTGGGGGGGGGGGGTAAAAGATCCCACGGCACTATTCCAAAGAAGAGCAGGGGAGTTCTCCCAGTGTCCTGGACAATATTTATCCCTCAACCAACATCACTAAAAACAGATTGTCTCGTCATTATCTCATTGCTGTTTGTGGGATCTTGCTGTGCGAAAATTGGCTGCCACGTTTCCCACATTACAACAGTGACTACACTTCTAAAGTATTTCATTGGCTGTAAAGCACTTTGGGACGTCCTGAGGTCATGAAAGGTGCGACAGAAATGAAAGTTCTTTCTCTCTTTTAGATCCATTGTAGAATAAAACCTTTTTATATTCTTAAATGTGGGAGGTGGTGGTAGGCCCTGGGAAGTGGCAGTAAAGGCCCCAGGTTCCCCCAATGGAGGAAGAGGGCCTTTTGTGGCCTCCTCACCCCCTTCAGTCGACGCCAAACACTCTGATCTTTGGGGAACTCTGCCCCTTTAAGGTCCCTCTTCCACTGGCGCAGCGGCACCGCCGGTGCTTCCCTGGTGGCACTGGTGGGCTCCTTCGCAATGGTGGAAATCACGCCAGGAGCCCACCGTGCATATGGAATGAACCCCAACCCAGGGGAATGGGCAGGGTTGGGGCAGTCGCGGGCGGGTGGGCAGAATCCTCCATCGCCTTAACTCTGCCGCAAAGAGGACAACTTCCCCCTCAGTCCCTTACGCCTCTCTAGCTAAGGGTATGATAGTGGTACGTTTGTGAAAAAATGTCCCTCTCTTTCTCCTTCACTTCTGTTTCTCTCTCGCCTCCACTCCTGCTTCTCACTTTCTTCCTCTTTCTCCTCCATCATTTTTCTTCTCTTTCCCTTCGTACTGTCCACTTTTAATTTTTCTCTTCTTTCTCTTCTCTTTCTCCTTATTGTTCCTTCAACATTTTTCTGTTCACTCTACTTCCTGCATCATTGGAATCTGTCGCATGAGAAGCAGCACAGGGAAGATGAGGGCAGGCAGATCAGTGTCTCAATCAGGTAAGGAGCTGGGCTTTAAAAGGAAACTCAGAGAATGGGATTTCTTTAAAAAAAGCCCTGGGGAACAGGACTTTAAACGATGTACCAGGAGTGGGACTTCAAAAAATACTTCTTGTTTAACAAATTAACTAGACGTAAGGTTTTAATAAATCTCAGGGAACAGGATTTAAAAAAAACTTCAGGGAACAGGACTTCAAAAATCAGGAGCAGGAAATTGACAAGCCAGCTCCTGCTAAACATTAATACAAAAGCAAAATACTGCGGATGCTGGAAATCTGAAATAAAAACAGAAAATGCTGGAAATACGCAGCAGGTCAGGAAGCATCTGTAGAGAGAGAAACAGAGTTAACATTTCAGGTCAATAACCCTTCGTCAGAACTGGAAAAAGTTAGAGATGTAACAGATTTTAAGCAAGTGCAGGGGCAGGGAGAGGGGGGAGGGGAGGAAAGAACAAAAGGGAAGGTCTGTGATAGGATGGAAGGCAGGAGAGATTAAAAGACAAAAGGGATGATGGTGCAAGGAAAAAGGAGATGGTAATGGGAAGTTAAGAAACAAAAGATGAGTCTAGAAGAGGTGTAAATGGGAATGGCAGAATCATCAACAGCTGCCATGTGAGAAAAAAGATAGGGGCAGAGGTTATGGTCTGAAATTGTTGAACTCCAGAAGGCTGTAAAGTGCCTAATCGAAAGATAAGGTGCTGTTCCTCGAGCTTACACTGAGATTTATTGGAACAGTGTAAGAGGCCGAGGACGGAGAGGTCAGAGTGGGAGTGGAGCGGAGAATTAAAGTGATAGGCAACCGGAAGCTCGGGGTCACGCTTACGGACTGGACGGAGGTGTTCTGCAAAGTGGTCACCCAATCTGCGTTTGATCTCCCCAATGTAGAGGAGAACGCATCGTGAGCAGCGAATACAGTATATTAAATTGCAAGAAGTACAAGTAAATTGCTGTTTCATCTAGAAGGAGTGTTTGGGGCCCTGGACAGTGGGAAGGGAGGAGGTAAAAGGGCAGGTGTTGCATCTCCTGCGCTTGCACGGGAAGGTGCTGTGGGAAGGGGAAGGGCTGTTAGGGGTGATTGAACAGTGGACCAGGGTGTCACGGAGGGAGCGGTCCCTTCGGAATGCTGAAAGGGGAGGGGAGGGGAAGATGTTTTTGGTGGTGGGATCACGCTGGAGGTGGCGGAAATGGCAGAGGATGATACGTTGAATGTGGAGGCTGGTGGGGTGAAAGGTGAGGACAAGGGGAACCCTATTGTGGTTCTGGGAGGGAGGGGAAGGGGTGAGAGCAGAAGCGCGGGAAATAGAACGGACACGGTCGAGGGCCATGTCAACTATGGTAGGGGGAATCTTTGGTTGAGGAAAAAGGAAGACATATCGGAAACACTGGTATGGAAGGTGTCAAAGCAGATGCGACAGAGACGGAGAAACTGGGAGAATGGAATAGAGTCCTTACAAGAAGCGGGGTGGGAGGAAGTGTAGTCCAGGTAGCTATGGGAGTCAGTGGGCTTATAGTGAACATTTGTCAATAGCCTATCCCCAGAAATGGAGACAGAGAAGTCAAGGAAGGGAAGAGTCAGAGATGGACTATGTGAAGGTGAGGGAAGGGTGGAAATTGGAAACAAAGTGAATTAAATTTTGTAGTTCAGGGCGAGAGCAGGAAATACATAGATACATAGATACATAGAAGATAGGAGCAGGAGTAGGCCATCCGGCCCTTCGAGCCTGCTCCGCCATTTAATGAGATCATGGCTGATCCTCCAATTCAGTATCCCGTCCCCGCCTTCTCTCCGTAACCCTTAACCCCTTTTGCCTGTAGAAATATATCTAATTCCCTCTTAAATATATTTAATGAGCTGGCGTACACTGCCCTCTGTGGCAATGAGTTCCACAGGTTCACCACCCTCTGAGTGAAGAAATTCCCCCTCATTTCTGTCCTAAATGGTTTAGCCCTTATCCTTAAATTATGTCCTCTAGTTCTGTTCTCACCCGCCAAGGGAAACATTCCTTCTGCATCTAGTCTGTCTAGACCTGTCAGAATTTTATACACTTCTATGAGGTCCCCTCTCAATCTTCTAAACTCCAGTGTGTACATCCCTAAACTACATAGTCTCTCCTCATAGGTCAATCCCGCCATTCCTGGTATCAGCCTGGTGAATCGCCGCTGCACCCCCTCCATGGCAAGAACATCTTTCCTCAGATGAGGCGACCAAAACTGTACACAGTACTCGAGGTGTGGTCTCACCAGTGCCCTGTACAGCTGCAGCAAGGTATCCCTGTTCCTGTATTCCAACCCTTTTGCTATGAAGGCCAGCATACCGTTTGCCTTCTTGACCTCCTGTTGCACCTGCATGCTCGCCTTCAGTGACTGGTGTACAAGAACACCCAGGTCTCTCTGTACTTCCCCCTCTCCCAATTTATTGCCATTTAAATAATAATTTGCCCTCCCGTTCCTGCACCCAAGGTGGATAACTTCGCACTTGTCCACATTATAGTGCATCTGCCATTTATCCGCCCAATCACCCAGTCTGTCCAAATCGCTCTGGAGCTTCCTGGTCTCCTCCTCTGAGCCCACCCCCCCTCCTAGTTTAGTGTCGTCTGCAAATTTGGAAATGCTGCATCCGACTCCCTGATCCAGGTCATTAATGTAAATTGTGAACAGCTGGGGACCCAGGACAGATCCCTGTGGTACCCCACTTGTTACTGCCTGCCATTCAGAAAATGAGCCGTTTATTCCAACTCTCTGTTTTCTATCTGACAGCCAGTTCTCTATCCACGTCAATACTTTCCCCTTTATCCCATGAGCTTCAATTTTCCATGCTAATCTTTTATGTGGGACCTTGTCGAAGGCCTTTTGGAAGTCCAGGTACACCACATCTACTGGCTCTCCCCCATCTATTTTACCAGTTACTCCCTCAAAAAATTCCAATACATTAGTCAAGCACGATTTACCCTTTGTAAATCCATGTTGACTCTGTCCTATCCTGTCCCCATTTGCTAAGTGCTCCGCTATTTCATCCTTAATGATGGACTCCAGCATTTTGCCCACAACTGATGTAAGGCTTACAGGTCTGTAATTACCTGCTTTTTCCCTACCCCCCTTTTTGAATAGTGGGGTAACGTTAGCTACCCTCCAATCCATGGGCACTGTTCCCGAGTCTAATGAATTCTGAAAAATCATACTTAGTGCATCCGCTATCTCTAGGGCCACCTCCTTCAGTACCCTAGGATGCATGTTATCAGGCCCTGGGGATTTGTCCGCCTTCAATCCCTTTAGCTTCCTTAACACCATATCCTTAGAGATATTGATTTGCGTCAGTTCCTCCTTTGCCAATGTCCCTATTTTTCCCGATATCCCAGGGAGGTTTTTTGTGTCTTCCTTCGTAAAGACTGACCCAAAGTATGCATTTAGTTGGTCTGCCATTTCCTTATTTCCCGTTATATATTCCCCCGTATCTGACTGCAATGGACCAACTTTGGTTTTCACCAGTCTTTTCCTCTTGATATACTTATAAAAGCTTTTGGAGTTAGTTTTTATATTTTCCGCCAGCTTGCTTTCGTAAGCTATTTTGCCCCTCTTGATTAAGCCCTTTGTCCTCCTTTGCTCTATCTTAAACTGTTCCCAATCTTCCGCTCTGGCGCTTTTTTTGGCTATTTTATACGCCCTATCTTTGGATTTTATGCTGTCTCTAATTTCCCCTGTTATCCACGGTTGAGTCACCTTTTTAGATTTCCTTTTATGCCAGATTGGTATAAACAATTTTTGCAATTTTGTCATTCTATCTTTAAATGCTTGCCATTGTTTATCTACCTCCAGTCCTCCCAGGAACGTTGTCCAATCAGACCTACTCAGTTCCCGTCTAATGGCATCATAATTCCCCTTGTTTAAATTCAGGACCTTAGTCTCTGAGTCAATTTCTTCGCTCTCCATTTCGAGTGAGAAATCGATCATGTTATGATCGCTCTGACCCAAGGGTCCCCGTACAACAAGATTACTAATTAGTCCCTTCTCATTGCACAGTACCCAGTCCAATATAGCCTGTTCCCGAGTTGGTTCCTCGACATATTGATCCAGATAACCATCCCTTAAACACTCAAGGAATTCCTCCTCCTCATTATTTTTACTGATTAGGCTATTCCAATCTATATGTAAGTTAAAGTCACCTATGATGACAGCTGTGCTCTTATTGCATGCTTCTCTAATTTCCCTCGTGATGCCCTCCCCAACCTCTATTTTACTATTTGAAGGCCTATATACCACTCCTATTAATGTTTTTCGCCCCTCGCTATTTCTTAGCTCCACCCATATAGATTCTGTATTAACTGAGTTAATATCCTTCCTTTCAATTGCATTTATCCCCTCTTTTACCAGCAATGCTACCCCTCCTCCCTTTCTTTTTTGTCGATCCTTCCTAAATACTGAATACCCCTGTATGTTAAGCTCCCAGCCCTGCTCACCCTGCAACCATGTTTCCGTAATCCCAATTAGATCATAATTATTAACCTCTATTTCCACAGCTAATTCATCTACCTTGTTCCTGATGCTTCTCGCATTAAGGTATAAAACCCTCAGGCTTTTTTTATGCTCGCATTTTTTATGAATTAGTTTGGCCCTTTGTTTTTTGTTCCTCACCCTTTTACCATTTATTTCTGTCTGCCTTTCACTTTCCTCTATTTCACTACATAGGTTTCTAGTCCCCTGCCATACTAGTTTAAATGCTCCCGAACTGCTTTATCAAAAATTACCCCGAGAACATCAGTGTAGAAATGGCACCAATACAGTCATCAATGTACTGGAAAAAGAGGTGAGGGAGGGGACCTGGGTAGGACTGGAACAAAGAATGTTCCACATATCCCACGAAAAGAAAAACATAGCTAGGACCCATGCGGGTTCCCATAGCAACACCTTTAATTTGGAGGAAGTGAGTGGGGAACAAGTTCAGCCAGGCGGAGAAGGCTGGTGGTGGATGGGGACTGGTTGCGCCTCTGTTCAAGGAAGAAGCGGAGCGCCCTCAGGCCGTCCTGGTGGGGGATGGAGGTGTAGAGGGATTGGACGTCCATGGTGGAAAGGAGACGGTTGGGGCCAGGAAACTGGAAACTGACCCCGAACAATCAGTCCTCAGCAAAGGCCTGAGCTTCATCCCCACCTGGTTCACTAATGTCCTTTAGGGAAGGGAATCTTCCATTCTTACCCAGTCTGTGATATATGACTCCAGACCTACAGCAATGTGGTTGACTCTTAACTTCCCTCTGAAATGGCCTAGCAAGCAACTCAGTTGTATAGGGATGGGCAATAAATGCTGGGCTTGCCAGCAACGCCCACATCCTGTGAATGAATTTTTAAAAAGCAGTATCTTTGAGAAAGGAGGGGAGAAAACTAGAAAAAATATAAATGAGGCAAAAGCTGGAATATTTTCAAGGATTTCCTGCGATATTTTAAGAGTAAAAATATACTCGCATTTCCTAGAATGATTGCTCCACAATACTGAGCAGTTGCATCAAAAAAACATGATAGAATCACGCTACAACGCGTGGACGCAGAAGTTTGTAGCTTGCAAGCTGTAAACCACCGAGGTCGCAACCTCTTTAAAATTTCAGGGACATGCCACCCTTATGAGGATGAATGGTAAAAGAATCAATGTGCAGTTACCCATAAAAAAGAGGAATTGCCGACCACCCCAACTGTAACAGATCATCCAGTTCTGGCTCCTCTCCGGTGCGCGATGTGACTTGGCCTGGCTGCTGACCACTACGATCAGGTGTGTAGATAACATTGATACCGAATATCTGGACCAGCAGCACACTGTGGATATCCCTGTATGGATGTATCACCTGAGGGATAAAAGATGCCATCAAACACGATGGACAAGGGGACGTTTTGTTGGGCTCTGCTTCTGCCATGGAGTCTTGGGTGGATGAGAGTGCGGATTGGACAGCGGGGTGATTCCGATTTGCAATGCTCCTGATTTTCAGGCCATTCATTTTGATGACCAGAAAATCATGAGCACTGCAATCGGGCACGCTGACTTCCACACCTGGTACTGCAATCCGTGCTCCTGTTGAGGAAGACTCGGTGCCAGAATTAGAGCCGTGCAAAATTTAGCTTACAATATATTAGTTACAAGTCTTTACTGGTTAAGAACTGTGTTAAACAGCACAATCAATGGACAGTTTGCATCAGTTCTACATCCTTTCCTCTTTTACACTATGAAAAAACATTTAATACTGAACTGAAAAACTGCCAAGAATTACTTTTGAAGCATATTTTTGGTAAGCAAAGATGACAGCCAATTTTGCTCTCATCACTGTCTCAGAAACAGCAATGAGATGAATGACCAGTTAATCTATTTTTGGTCATGTTTTTGAGGGATAAATGTTGGCCAGGACACCAGAAGAACTCTCGTGCTCTTTTTCGAATGCTGCCGTGGGATTTTTTTAATGTCTCATCTGAAAGTCGGCACCTCTGACAATGCAGTATTCCGTCAGTACCGCACTGAAGTCTCAGCTTAGATTATGTACTCAAATCCTGTTGTGTGGCTTGAACCGATAACCTTCTGACTTGAGAATGCTACCACTGAGTCAAGCTGACACCTATTGGTGAACCACACAAAATGAAAAAAAATCTGAAATTCAGAATAAAATGTGCCTTTGAACTGGCTAATTCTCATCAACAGATGAACTTGCCATTTGCTTACATGACAACAGTCACAACAATCCAAAAGTAATTCACTGCTTCCGAGCCACTTTGAAACATTTTTCACGACTTAATAAAGCACTATATAAATGTAAATATTTTAAAAAATTATTATTCTGTCCACATTTCCTGCTCCCTACCCAAGGCGGATCTATCCATCGAGGTGATCGCTGAAGGCTGGCAAAGTCATGTTGACGGGTCAAGAATTTCTCATCTCCGCCCCCGGATTCAGCTGTCTCAGGCAGTCGCAATGTGTCGCCTCCTTTCAGGATTCTGGCAAAAGCGTTCACGTAAAGGCCATCCCCTGTACAAGAGCAAAATGAAGTTTAGGAAAAAAAATTAGTTAACTGAACAAAGTGAATTGTCTAACACTACAGTTGTAATAGATTAGCTAATTTACATTCACGAATGCAAACATGTAATGGACACTTTCATGCCATAAACTATGATATTAATTAACAAAGCATCTAAATACCTATTTAAAAAAAATTGTTCTTGGAATGTGGGAAATACTGACAAAGCAGCATTTACTGCCCATCCCTAGTTGTCCTAATGGTATTAAGAGTCAACCACAATGTGTGGGGAGTCACATGTAGGTCAGACAGGATATGGGGTGGGGTGGGGTGGGGAGGCAGGTTCCCTTCCCTTGCCTTCCCTGAGCGACATTAGTGAACCAGTTGGGTTTTTACAACAATCCAGCGGCTTTCATGGTCATTTTTGTTTCTGGTGCTAGTTTACAAATGACCAGATTTATTGTTTTCAATTTCACAACTTGATTTGAACTCACAATCTCTGGGGTTCTAGTCCAATGTCATCGCCATTAGGCTACAGTACCTACATTCGATTACTCTTTAATTACGTAAAACATCACAAAAATGATAAGACTGAAAAGTTGGGGAATAACAGCCTATAAGACAAAAAAAAAATCTGATTTTTAAAAATTAATAACTCATTTTTCTTGTTTTATAGGTTTCTATGCTAGATCAATAAACAAACCTCCCATCTCCTACGATCTGAAGTGCACCTTTTTCTGCCCAATATCTAGGTAAATGATAACAAGACCCAGGCATCGCAACAGAGAACCCACAGTCCGTACACCAGCTACTGGAATGCATCATTGAAGCAGACTGAATGTAGACTGGAACAGGCTGCAACTCAAGCTCTAAACCAACAGTATAACAGGTGACTGAACAGCATATTGTATGACACAGTATATCACTTCACTATACTCCATACATATAATAATAAACGACTCATTTCCTATCTAAACAAAGACCTTAATGGAGAAGTGCACTTTTTGGCTGTGAAACATGCTACAGTTTCAAAACTAGCCTAAGCCTCTCCGCTGGCTAGTACAATCCTAAACACAGCAAACACAGAACCTTTCCGCTGGCCCGAAAGCTCAAAACTGACTCTCAGGTAAATAGGCTTTCCACAGAAATACAATTCAAACCTCTTTGTAGTTATAACCTCTTGCGCATCCCGATTTCCATCGCTCCACCATTGGCGGCAGTGCCTTCAGCTGCCTCGGCCCTAAGCTCTGGAATTCCCTCCCTAAACCTCTCTGCCCCTCTACCTCTCTCTCCTCTTTTAAGTCGCTCCTTAAAACCCGCCTCATTGACCAAGCTTTTGGTCACCGGTCCTATCACTTTATGTGGCTCGCTGTCAAATTTTTTCTGACAACGCTGCTGTGAAGCACCTTGGGATGTTTTACTACGTTAAAGGCGCTATATAAATGCAAGTGGTGTTGTTATAGTGAAACAAAAGGCAGCATTACACTTACCAATTATAAATCTATAGCCAATCTTTGATAATGGAATCGATGCTGGCCACACAATGTGAAATCAATCATTTAATCCAATTAGCATCTTACTCTTGCTGTTGTGCTTTCCCTAACACTTCACACCTTGTGAGAAGTCACACAACACCAGGTTATAGTCCAACAGTTTTATTTGAAATCACAAGCTTTCGGAGCGCTGCTCCTTCGTCAGGTGAAAGAGCAGCGCTCCGAAAGCTTGTGATTTCAAATAAAACTGTTGGACTATAACCTGGTGTTGTGCGACTTCTCACATTTGTCCACCCCAGTCCAACACCGGCATCTCCACATCATGACTTCACACCTTGTGAAGCCTACCACAAACAGCCCATCTGAATTCTGAACTCCTGGCTTTTCGTTCGAGAAATATCCTGTGTGACTTTTAACCCCTCACATGCTGTTTTCAACAATAAAAAATACAAGTAAAAAATTTAACCACAGGCAAGAATCCATTTTTTTTTGTCAATCCATATTACATTTGTGTTGTGGGATTGAAGTACAGAATAATGCACAGACCTTTCAACCCATAGACTTGGGCAATTCGAAGACGGATTCCAGCTCGTTGGTGATATCGAACCATGCGGAGTGTACTAAGGTATGCGGGTGGCTGTTGAGGCAAGAGGTGTTTCCTGCCATCTAGTCTTTCCTCATACCAGGCCATCCACTGTTCAGGAGGAACTGTAGAGACAGCAAAGATTTTATAGGAGAATAGACACTGCATTCCAAACATACTTATTGTCTAGGCCTTACACAAATGGCATTCAGATCAAGCTTCCAAAGATCATCATGATAAAGGTCTGGCAAGACATTTTGCTAGATTAAGATACAACAGATTGCAACAACAGAGTCAGCCACATGGATGCACAGAAGCCCAGAGTCAGATAGGGTGTGGCGAGGCCATGGAGGGAATTGTAAGCATGAGTACTCATGAGGCACTACAAATGTATTGGAGATAAGACAGTCACATGTAAATGAGAAAGAGAAGTTAATGTTTCAGGTGTGATCAGGTACCACAATGAATTTAAAATCCTAGTCCTTGCTTTCATCTCCCTCCATGGCCTCGCCATACCCAATCTCGGCAACTTCCCCCATCCCAGCCATGACGTTTGTTCCTCTAACTTTGGGCTCCTATACGCCTGCATTCTCTGTTCCTCCATCTCTGATCGAGCTCTCAGCCATCTTAGCTCTACTTACTGGAAATCCCTTCACTTCACCCACCCCCCCCACCCCATCATTAAAAAACTCCTCAAAACCTATATTTTCGACCACGCTTATGGTCAACTCTCCTAACTCCCACTACTGCTCGGTGTCTGCCCTGAGTTCCTCCTATGTGAAGCACCTTGGAACATTCATTATGTCCAAAGGCACTAAATAAATGCAAGCTGTTATTGCACAGGTACAGTAAAACAAACTTTGTGACTGGCAGGATCAGTACAATGATAACGCTATGGCCACAACTGATACTTTGATATCTTCATCTTTGAAGCATGTATGATTAACATATAGCTCGACAGTGACTCTTTATTCTGCAAGGCTCTTTGAAGCATTGACATCTCTCAGATCAAAGGTTAGTACCAGCAACACTAGAAACACTGAAGCAGTTCAAATCTCTTATTAAAACTTACCTCCCAGGATCCTGTTCTGTGATGACTTTAAAAAAGTATATCTTTGAGGACTGAACTAACACACTATCCTTTCATCTCTGGGTTCCATGTTCAAAGTCAACCCAAGCTGATGGATAAAAGTCTCCTCTACCTGCTGGTTGTAACATATGAGATGTTTCAGAGTCTCAACTCAAGTGCTAGTGTAAGTCTTAGGGGATATGAGCCCACAACAAAAAAACTGCCCGAACTGAGAAAAGAATTAGCATCCTCGAAGAGGTCACAATATAGAGCAGATAAGGAGAAACACCGGCAGGAGGGTCGGTACCCAGAGGACACAGATTTAAGATAATTGGCAAAAGAACCAGAGGGGAGATGAGGAGAATTTTTTTTAACGCAGCGAGTTGTTACGATCTGGAATGCATTGCCTGAAAGGGCGGTGGAAGCAGATTCAATAGTAACCTTCAAAAGGGAATTGGATAAATACTTGAAAAGGAAAAAAAAATGGCAGGGCTATGAGGAAAGAGCAGGGGAGTGGGACTAATTAGACGGCTCTTTCAAACAGCCAGCACAGGCACGATGGGCCGAATGGCCTTCTTCTGTGCTGTATGATTCTATGAAATTGGCTGGTTGATGACAGCGATTGTTTGATTACCCAACACTAACACTGCTCACCACAATCACAAGTACAGATGAGGGAGGACGTTTAGGCCATCGAGTTCATCCTTCCAAAGAAACTTAGGATCCTCCTCCCCAAACAAAGCACCTAACTGCCTCTTGAATAACTCCAGAGTTTTTGCCTCTACTATTCTACCTGGTAGATTATTTCAGGTATTGATATTTGTGCGAAGAAGTGTTTCCTGGACTTGCCTTTTACCAATTTGTATTTAAGTCCCCCCAATCCTGCAGTCATGGGTGAACAGGAAATAGTGCCCAAGATTAACCTTTCTATTCCACTTAGCACTTTATGTAAGCACCTCTTTAATGGTCCCATTTCATTCGAATTCTCAGGGCTGATGAGTCCAATTTTTCTAACTTCTCCTAACTCAATCTTCTGACACTGGGATGAGGACCAAAATTTAAAAAGAAATAAAGGTACACTTCACAGCAGTGCAGGAAAATGTAAACAATCAATTCCATTCACTCTGATATCACCTGTTGGGCCCAGATTAAAGGTGAAATTTCCCCTTTTGTCCTCATGCCAGTTTTTTTGCTGAAATTATCCACCAGAAGATTTCACCCTGCAGCTATCCATGCAATATGCTTTCAATCTGAAATATACCTAGTCATGAAATTTATAGCCACACTTCTTAACTCTTATAAATCCTGAAGATAAGTTAGAGATTGACATAAGAGAAGTAAGACTTGCATTTATATAGTGCCTTTCACAACCTCAGGATGTCCCAAAGCGCTTTACAGTCAATTAAGTAATTTTGAAGTGTAGTCACTGTTGTAATGTAGGAAACGCGGCAGCCAATTTGCACACAGCAAGATCCCACAAACAGCAATGTGATAATGGCCAGATAATCTGTTTTTAGTGATGCTGGTTGAGGGGTAAATATTGGCCAGAACACCAGAAGGAACTCCCCAGCACTTCTTCAAAATAGTGCAATGGGATCTTTTACGTCCACCTGAGAGAGCAAACGGGGTTTAACGTCTCATCTGAAAGACTGCACCACAGACAGTGCAGCACCCGCTTAGTACTGCACTGGAGCGTCAGCCTAGATTTTTGTGCTCAAGTCTCTGGAGTGGGGCTCGAACCCACAACCTTCTGATGCAGACGAACAGGTGTACTAACCTCAGGCAGTAGGGTTGAAGGACATGTACCACTTTGAAAGCAATAACTGACCATCCACCATGCATATTCAGTATTGTAGCCACTATGCACAATGACCAAAGGTTAGAGCCAGTCTCCATAATTGTTTTGTTCAAAGTTGAGAGACACTTAATGCCAAGTGGTCAAGCCAAGAATAAAAATGAGACAAAAGGAAAGACTTGCATTTATATAGCACCTTTCACGACCATCGGACGTCCCAAAGCACTTTACAGCCAATGAAGTACTTTTTTTTAAAAGTGTAGTCACTGTTGTAATGTAGGAAATTTTTTAAATTACTGCCAAGAAACCTAAGTGACAGGTGTATGGCAAAGTACTGGACACCACCAAGGCTGAAAGGAGTAGGAGAGATAATAAGGGAGATATCAGCCAGTAATGGTTAGGTGATAGCAAACTTGGGTTTTAAAATCTTGTAGATTGCAGAATGATTTGAGTGAATGTCCCTCAAAATGAGAAGTGGTTGATGAGCCTGGGCATAGATTTTCTCCATGATGTGTACCCTACTTAAACATCTCCCTCACCTTCCTTTAAGACGCTCTTTAAAACCTACCTCTTTTGAGCAAGCTTATGGCCACCTGTCCTAATATCTCCTTATGTGGCCCGGTGTTAAATTTTGTTTGATAACGCTCCTGTAAAGCGCCTTGGGACGTTTTATTATGTTAAAGGCGCTATATAAATGCTAGTTGTTGTTGTTATATCATTACCTGTGATTGATCATTTTGTAAAGGCATGCAAGTCCATTAATTAATTGATCCAAGTGTCTGTAGGAAATAGGAGTGTGTCACCCGCTCTCCCATTCTGATCAATCATGGCAGGTTAAAACACAACAGAAACAGTGCATCAGATTAAAGAGTCTCCGAGAACAATACCATAGCAATATTATTTGCCCTGGTGGCTTGCCCTCTTCTAGCCTGCTGTCTGCACAGTATGTAGGCTAGGAACAATACAGTGCAGTTAATTAAGCCAGTCCAGTAGAGGTCAGTGCATGGCATCGATTTCTGAATGTAACCAAATAGCTCCAATATTGAGCCCCATTTTATGCCGCAGCTACAAAATCACATTTTGGTAAATTTACAGCCAAACAAAGTGGTCTAATGTAAATGGTAGAGAGTTATTTACTGCAGTTGTACATATTCTGGTGTATAAAATCCCACCTCTTGACCCTAGAGTTGGGCTGAGGTCATGAATCGGTTGATGGAAACCTCCTGCCCTTTTCCTACAAGGAAAGAAAACAGTGCCTTCATCGAGCAGGTAACTCAGTATGTACAATGCCTGGGAAATTACATCCAGTTCAAAACACCCTGAAATTGATCTTAAAAGGGGCAGGTCTATTTGTTCTAATGCTCTCCCTCTCCTCTACTGAATAGGTACATTGCAGCTCTCTGATACACGACTCGTCATTCGTGAGTCTGGACCTCGAGTGTCAGCAGGCTAATGTAGGGCATCACAGTTGCATCCAAAGCTGTTCCCACCTGATGTACGCTTCCAGCAAGAGTCACTGGACAACAGTGCATTCTCTGGGACACTGAGGTCCATTGTAGCATCACAACTACTGGCCTAGCTGAAATCAACCAACTTAGTACAGACTGGAAATCAAAACTGAGACCTTCTGACTCCCTTTTGTCACTAAAGCATCCGGGGAGTTCGTGAAATCTTTTAAGTTAGGAAGTGAGAAAAATCAGAGGAGCTGTATGACATTTTCCTCTTTAACAGAGAGCTGGATGAACATTTAGCCAATGCATGCAAGGTTAGGCTTAATCTACCTTGGTTGGAAGGAGAGGGATGTGCAGGAAGAAACTATCCAGAACCTTTCCTCAGGAGATTAGATCGGTAGAATTGGGTAGGGTAGAGTCTATGATAGAACAGATTGTACATGAATCTGTGGACGGAGCAAGATTGACAGATGCAAGGGCCTTTTTAGATTGCATATTTTCATATGTCAGTATGGCAATGACATTACACACATGCTGCATAAATGATGTACTTTGGTTCATGTCATTGTTTTGTGCATTAACGAATAAACAAGATAAAGTTTGTCAAACACAGTTTTCAAGATGATACTCCTTCAACATTTAGGAATAGGTTAGAGAGGTGGTTGAAGGAGAGGGTAATAAAAGGCATATGGGAACAGAGCACACACATGGGATTAGGACTACTGCTTGCATGGAGGATAAACACCAACATGGTCTGGTTGGGCTGTTATAGGTGGGAGGTTATGTGATGCAACCTCCAGGAATACATCCACCCAGAGTTGGCAACCCTATTGTACGCTGAATTAGCTGATCTCACCTAGCCTGGCAGTGGTGCTGCTACATTTGGCCGGGATAGGTGGAGGAAAATCAGTCAAAGCTCCCACTCTTGATCACAATCTGACCATCCCTGCTAGAAGTGCGTGTGTGTATAGAGGACAGGACGGGATACAGCTATGATGATGCACACCAAGAGTCTGCTGATGCTCACTGTATAGATTCACACGTGAACAATGGTCACTTGGATAAGGTACCAGAGGGCAGTGCCTTTGAACTGCATTCCAATAAGAAGTAAATGCTTTCAGGAGAGGAAGGAACAGGGGAATGGGAAGTGGTGAGAAAAAAAAATTGTGCCCATTGAAACTGGGAATGTATCTATTACGTTGTTATCAAGTAAGTGTGTTGAAAATCATTGCAGTGCTCCATTTGAAGGCGCATAAATGTATCCTTTTCCCCCCCCATTTTTTCCCGTGTCTCCTGAATACCCCTGACTTTTGCTTGGATATGGTCCCATCACAGTCGAGCACGATCAGCGAATTCAGCACCAAAATGGGAATGCACCCAAAAGTCCTTACCTTGAGTCTGCTCCTTGCTCATTAACTGTGCTGCTGCATTACCCACAGAGACTGGGAACTCCTTGTCCTGCTGGAAGGATGAGATCATCTCCAGCTCGGATTTATTTGGTTTTGCGTCCTCTGTGAAGTAATATCCACTCAGATAGTCTGGAGGGGGTGCGGGATCCTGGCCAAAGCAGAGAAAAACATGGACATTTTGTAAGGGATGTCACTGTTGTATTTATTTTTGATACTGATCTAGAGGGATCAGATGGAAAGGGACACAAGTACAACTGAGATATCAATTGCAAAAAGAAACTTAACTACACCACGCAAGTGGCAGTTTCTATTTTGCCTTCAGTAGTCTCGCCCACATTCAGACACCTTGAGCTGGTAGAATAGAAAAGGTAAGCTCCCTTGATTGCACAGTGGGTAAAGGTTCTCCTTTGCTGTAGTATTAGGATAGAAAGAACAGAATATCCCAGAAATAAATACAGAAAATGCTTGAAATACTCAGCATGTCAGGCAGCATCTGTGGAGAGAGAAACAGAGTTAATGTTTCTGGGCGATGATCCCCCCACCAAGTCGTGCTCACTTATCCCAAGGGCCTGGTTTGGGGCGGGTGGAGGATCCGCCCCTCCATAGGCCATCCTGGAAACTGCAGCGCAATGCTGAGACTCTGCATATCCACGTCCTGGCCTAGATCTCTGGCCCTTCCAGCACACTCTCGCCAAAGTTACAGCGGGAGTTTGCCAGAAAGGGCCGAAGACCTTCAGCGCCAAAGTTTACTGACCAACGTTCTCACCACAATCAACACCAGCTAACACAGATTAACTGGTTATTCATCATACTGCTGTTTGTGCGATCTTGTGGTCTGCAAAATGCATGCTTTGTGTATCCATACAAGTACAGTAGCTGCACTTCAAAGTAGTTCATTATTGTGAAGCACTTTGAGACATTTCTGATAGATGTCATAAGGCAAATTCCATTCATTCCTTATAAGAACCACTTCTTACAAAAGTGAACTGTTTATCATCACAAAAGCTACACAAATACTGAACTAACTTCCTGACTTATGATTGATCTGAATTAACCTGTGTGTGTGGTAAAAGCCGGATTAACAAACTGCAGCAGGGAATTGTAGGTTGATGATTCAGTGATGATGCAGTGAGAGGAGTCTGTTCTTTTGATGGCATCCCTCTTCTCAATTTGAGCTGGAATCCTCCAACATTTAACTCTCCACGTTCATTGAACAAGGAAACCATGGTGTTGCCTGCAAAAATCAAACGGTAAATAAATAGAGGCCCAAACAGGGAAGAGAGCAATGTTGGGCCCAATAGCTCTTGAGTGCCCAGTTATCCGAGACTTGCAGGCGGTGTATTTCCCTGACAGCTACAGTATGTGCTCATTTAAATTTTATAATCGGTTTTAAAATAAGCTCCATCTAGTGGTTGGTTGTATCACGAGTGATTTCATTTCCCTCCATGGTGACTTTTTGGAGTGATAGACCACTGGGGCGTAGCTCATTAAACCAACAGACAGGCTATTTAACAGGGTTTCACTGAACAGTGAGATATCAATGAGCTTGAACAGAAATTATAGTTAATTGTTATGATTTTATAAGATTGAAATATTCTTGTAATTTCACTTAGGAAGAATTCTTCTGGTCCCTATTGTAGTGATATTATAACTGCATTCATGAAGATTCACTTTGGTCAGTATTTATAGCAAAACTGCACATGGGTTACAAAAAGAACATATTTCACTAGAAATACAGATTATACAAAATCTTCATGAATGCATTTACAATGTGGCTACAATAGCAACCAAAGCAATTCTTCCTTCTATATATACACAATTTTTTTTTAAAACACAGGTTTCCTTTTTCTCTCTTCTGTCAGTCTCCCTGCACCATGCACTGTCCCCAGTCAAGAACACAGGTCATCTCTTAGGACTGGGACTGCGTTGTACGGAGCCACCGACAGGTACAGAGAATGGGTGGATCTCCCTCCACCCCCCACACACCCACTGCTTCCTCCTTCTCTCCCCCTCGTGGTGAAGCACTTGGCTTCTGCACAGCACTTCATCACAATGTTATCATTCCAGGATAGTGCAGTTGAGTTTGGAAACTTGCCATATGAAACAATCATGACTTGAACTTGAGTTGTACCACTTTGTGACACACAATGCCCGCCCGTAATGGCCACTAGGAGATAATGTCATAACATATGAAAGGCCTGGGACGTGCACTGAAAAAAAAGACACTATACAACAGGATGACAGCAACAGGCGGACCAGTCAGCCACCTCCTGTAAATTCATCCAACAATTTCTTTGTCCACTTCATTAATGAGCTAGAGATGGATTAGCTGACTTTAATAAATAACAGTTGTGACAGCCTTAGTTAATGATATTCAGTGGAAGTCCATAAGCATATTTCTTATTAAGCTTACTTAAAAAGACAGCCCCCTACCTCCAACATTAAAGTGCTGGAGTCTCATTCAGAGGCACCAAGTTTCAGAAGAGATTATAATGGAGGCAGCTGACAGGAATAGTGAGCTTTACAGCTATATAATACTCTTCATTTTACACAACTATACGCATATATATATATATATATATATACACACATACACACGTACACCGTACACCTTAACATATCAGAACATAATTTAGTTGAGGAGATGATAACATAAACCATGAAAATGTAGATTGAGCAGTTCATGCAACATGTGGGAGTTTGTGGAGAGCATTATGATCCCGGACAACCACGTTTGCAGTTAAGTGCCTGCATCTTGAGGAACTTCAGCTCAGAATTTTTGAGCTGGAGTCTGAGGTGCAGGCATTGCGGGGCGTCAGGGATGGGGAGAGTTACCTGGACACTTTGATCCAGGAAGCAGTCACACCCCTTAGGTTAGGTAGTGGTACAGGTCTGGTTAGTGGTCAGCGACAGGAGGGTGTGACTGCAACTCAGGCAGGTAAGGGGACCCCAGGTGCAGTTCTGGAGGAGCCTCAGCCTTTGCCCTTGTCCAACAGGTATGAGGTTCTTGCTGCTTGTGTGGATGAGGGAAAAGCCTGCAGGATGGATGAGCATGTTGACCATGGCACCATGGTGCAGGAGGCCATTCAAGTGGGGTGTGTGAAAGGGAGTGTAGTTGTGGTAGGGGACAGTATAGTCAGGGGGATAGATACTGTTCTCTGCAGCCGCGACCGAGAGTTCCGAAGGTGGTGTTGCCTGCCCGGTGCCAGGGTTAAAGATGGATGGAGGAGAACCTGGAGTGGGAGGGGGAGCATCCAGTTGTCGTGGTCCACATAGGAACCAATGACATAGGTAGAACTAGGAATGGGGTTCTGCTATGGAAGTTTGAGGAGCTAGGATCCAAATTAAAAAGCAGAACCTCAAAGGTAATAATCTCTGGATTGTTACCTGAGCCACGTGCAAATTGGCATAGGGACAAACAGATTAGAGGTTTAAATGCGTGGCTCAAAGAGTGGTGTGAGAGGAAGGGGTTTCAGTTCATGGGGCACTGGCACCAGTACTGGGGAAAGAGGGAGCTGTTCCGTTGGGACGGGCTCCACTTAAACTGGGCTGGGACCAGTGTCCTGGTGAACTGAATAACTAGGGCAGTAGACAGGGCTTTAAACTAATGAAGGGGGGAATGGGAAGACTCAGGAAAGAATAAATTTAAAAGCAGCGAGAGAAATGTCAAGGCTCTGGAGCAGAGTAGAGTTTTGGGTAAAAATAAGCAGAGTGGGTCAGGAAGGGACAGAGAGAGTAACAAAGGTAATAAGGCATCAGTGACTAAGGTGACATCAGGGAAAAATAGAAATAAGTCAAAGCTAAAGGCACTATATCTGAATGCGCGAAGCATTCACAACAAAATAGATGAATTAATAGTACAGATAGAAATTAATAGGTTTGATCTAATAGCCATTATGGAGACATGGTTGCAATGTGACCAAGGTTGGGAACTAAATATTCCAGGATACTTAACTTTTAGAAGAGATAGGCAAAATGGAAAAGGAGGAGGAGTAGCCCTGATAATAAAAGATGGGATAAAGACAGTAGAGAGAAAGGATCTTAGCTCCGAAAATCAAGAAGTAGAATCAGTTTGGGTGGAGCTAAGAAACAGCAAGGGGCAGAAAACATTGGTGGGAGTTGTTTATAGGCCCCCAAACTGTAGTTGTAAAGTAGGGCAGAGTATAAATCAGGAAATTAGAGGCGCATATAACAAGGGTAATACAGTAATCATGGGGGACTTTAATCTACTTATAGACTGGACAAACCAAATTTGCAGTAATAGTGTGGAGGACGAATTCATCGAATGTATGCAAGATAGTTTTCTAGTTCAGTATGTTGAGGAACCAACTAGGGAAAAGGCTATTTTAGATCTAGTATTGTGCAACAAGAAAAGGTTAATTAATAACCTTGTAGTTAAGACGCCTTTAGGGAAGAGTGACCATAATATGATAGAATTTAATATTGAGTTTGAAAGTGATGTAGTTAAATCCGAAACTAGGGTGTTAAATCTAAACAAAGCAAACTATGTAGGTATGAGGGGCGAGTTGGCTAAGGTAGATTGGGAAACTACTTTAAAAGGTATGATGGTAAAGAAGCAATGGCTAGTATTTAAAGAATTAATACATAATTTACAACAAATATACATTCCTTTAAGGCACAAAAACCCCACAGGAAAAGTGGTCCAACCGTGGCTAACAAGAGAAGTTAAAGATAGTATTAGATCAAAGGAAGAGGCTTATAATGTTGCCAAAAAGAATAGTAAGCCTGAGGATTGGGAGGATTTTAGAATTCAGCAAGGGAGGATCTAGAAATTGATAAAGAAAGGGAAAATAGAATATAAGAGTAAACTAGCGAGAGACATAAAAACAGACTGTAAAAGCTTCTATAGGTATGTTAAAAAGGAAAATATTAGCAAAAGTAAATGTGGGTCCCTTACCGGCTGAGAGAGGAGAAATTATAATGGGGAATAAGGAAATGACAGAGAAATTAAACAAATACATTGGGCTGGATTTTACCAGCCCTGAGGAGGTGGGTCTGGAGGCGGGACTGCTGGGAAAATCAAAAAGAATGGGAGCGGGTCCCGAACCCGCTCTCAACCCGCCTCCAACCAATCTTCCCGGGAGTCGGGTCCCCAATTTGTGCAGGGACCCAACTCCTAGCGGTGGGAAGAGGATTAAAGCCACTTAACTGCCTGTTAACAGGCAGTTAACAGGCAGTTAAGAGGCTTTTTCCCATTTTGAGACTTCTGCTGCAGGCTTCTCAACGTCAGGAAACCCCGCCAGGGTAAGTGAGGCGTGATATGGGTCTGTTGTAATGTTTGTGTATAGATGACAGCTGCAGAAGTGGTGTGAAGGATGCAATGGGACACTGGTGAGTATCATAGGTAAGGAAATGTTGGGAAAGTCATTTTTAATGTGTTTAGATTTTTCTGAAGGTGACAAGCTTTGAAGTGTTTGTGTGGCCTCACCTCATTGGGAGAAGTGACAGATCGCTTCTGTACCCTCACCTGCAGCTGCCATCTGTTTTATCCTAAGGAGAGAGTCATTGGAGAGTCTGGGTTCAAGGGCTCACCTTTGTACAGTGATTGTCAGTGTTTGACAGCACCTCAATGCTGTCAAACACTGTCAAATCATCTGTCAAAAATAAATGGTTCATGTCCCTTTAAGAAAACCGGCAGATGAAGCGTCATCAACTGACGTCATCTGATACCGGCTTTCCCTTAATTGGCCAGCAAGCCCGCAGGGCGGGCTTAACAAGACCAATCAGGGGAAAATAGCGTCAATGCGTCGAACGTCGCTGGGGGCGGGACTAGAACCCGGAAGGCAGCAGTCCTGCCCCCAACTCGTCTCGGTAGGTAAAATCCAGCCCTTTGTGTTTGTCTTCACGGAAGAAGATGCAAAAAACTTCCCGGAAATAGTGAAGAACCAAAGGTCTAGCGAGAATGAGGAACTGAAAGAAATTAGTATTCGTAAAAAATAGTACTGGAGAAATTAATGGGACTGAAAGCCGATAAATCCCTTGGACCTGATGGCCTACATCCTAGGGTTTTGAAAGAGGTGGCTATCGAGATAGTGGATGCATTGGTTGTCATTTTCCAAAATTCCATAGATTCTAGAACGGTTCTCGCGGATTGGAAGGTAGCAAATGTAACCCCACTATTTAAGAAAGGAGGGAAAGAGAAAACGGGGAACTACAGACCAGTTAGCCTGACATCAGTAGTAAGGAAAATGCAAGAATCTATTATTAAGGACGTGGTAACAGGGCACTTAGAAAATAATAATAGGATTGGGCACAGTCAACACAGATTTATGAAAGGAAAATCATGTTTGACGAATTTGTTAGAGTTTTTTGAGGTTGTAACTAGTAGAATAGATAAGGGGGAACCAGTGGATGCGGTGTATTTGGATTTTCAGAAGACATTCGATAAGGTGCCACACAAGAGGTTATTAAACAAAATTAGGGCTCATGGGATTGGAGGTAATATACTAGCATGGATTGAGGATTGGTTAACGGACAGAAAACAGAGTAGGAATAATCGGGTCATTTTCGGGTTGGCAGGCTATAGCTAGTGGGGTACCGCAAGGATCAGTGCTTGGGCCTCAGCTATTCACAATCTATATCAATGATTTTGATGAGGGGAGCAAATATAATATATCCAAGTTTGCTAATAATACAAAGCTGAGTGGGAATGTAAGTTGTGAGGAGGATGGAAAGAGGCTTCAAGGGGATATAGACAGGCTAAGTGAGTGGGCAAGAACGTGGCAAATGGAATATAATGTGGAGAAATGTGAAGTTATCCACTTTGGTAGGAAAAATAGAAAAGCAGAGTATTTTTTAAATGGTGAGAGATTGGGAAATGTTGGTGTTCAGAGGGACCTGGGTGTCATAAGAACATAAGAAATAGGAGCAGGAGTAGGCCATTCGGCCCCTCGAACCTGCTCCGCCATTCAATAAGATCATGGCTGATCTGATCTTGGCCTCAACTCCACTTTTCTGCCTGTTCCCCATAACCCTTGACTCCCCTGTAGTTCAAAGATCTATCTATCTCAGCCTTGAATATATTCAATGACTCAGCCTCCGCTGCTCTCTGGGGTAGAGAATTCCAAAGATTCACGACCCTCTGAGAGAAGAAATTCCTCCTCATCTCCATCTTAAATGGGCAACCCCTTATTCTGAAACTATGCCTCCTGGTTCTAGATTCCATCACGACGGGAAACATCCTCTCAGCATCTACCCTGTCAAGCCCCCACAAAATCTTATATGTTTCAATAAGATCACCTCTCATTCTTCTAAACTCTAATGAGGATAGGTCCAACCTGCTCAACTTTTCCTCAGAAGACAACCCCTTCATCCCAGGAATCAACCTAGTGAACCTTCTCTGAACTGCCTCCAATGCAAGTATATCCCTCCTTAAATAAGGAGACCAAAACTGCACGCAGTACTCTAGGTGTGGTCTCACCAACGCCCTGTACAGTTGTAGCAAGGCTTTCCTACTTTTATACTCCATCCCCCTTGCAATAAAGGCCAACATTCCATTTGCCTTCCTAATTACTTGCTGTACCTGCATGTTAACTTTTTGTGTTTCATGTACGAGGACACCCAGAACCGTCTGTACCACAGCATTCTGTAGTCTCTCTCCATTTAAATAATATTTTGCTTTTCTATTCTTCCTACCATTTTTCCACATTATACTCCATCTGCCAAATTTTTGCCCACTCACTTAACATATCTATATCCCTTTGCAGATTCTTTGTGTCCTCCTCACAACTTGCTTTCCCACCTATCTTTGTATCGTCAGTAAATTTGGCTACAGTACGCTCTTTCCCTTCATCTAAGTCATTAATATAGATTGTAAATAGTTGAGGCCCCAGCACTGATCCATGTGGCACCCCACTAGTTACAGTTTGCCAACCTGAAAATGACCCATTTATCCCGACTCTCTGTTTACTGTTAGTTAGCCAATCCTCTATCCATGCTAATATATTACTCCCAACACCATGAGTTCTTATCTTGTGCAGTAACCTTTTATATGGCACCTTATCGAATGCCTTTTGGAAATCCAAATACACTACATCTACTGGTTTCCCTTTATCCACCCTGCTCGTTACATCCTAAAAGAACTCTAATAAATTTGTCAAACACGATTTCCCTTTCATAAAACCATGTTGACTCTGCTTGATTGTATTATGATTTTCTAAATGTCCTGCTACTACTTCCTTAATAATGGATTCCAGTATTTTCCCAATGACAGATGTTAGGCTAATTGGCCTATAGTTTCCTGCTTCCTGTCTCCCTCCTTTCTTGAATAGGGGCGTTACATTTGCGGTTTTCCAATCCGCTGGGACTTTTCCAGAGTCTAGGGAATTTTGGAAGATTACAACCAATGCATCCACTATCTCTGCAGCCACTTCTTTTAAGACCCTAGGATGCAGGCCATCAGGTGTCCTTGTACATGAATCACTGAAAGTTAACATGCAGGTACAGCAAGCAATTAGGAAAGCAAATGTAATGTAATCCTATGTAATCCTATGCAAATAGTATGTTGGCCTTTATTACAAGAGGATTTGAGTATAAGAGTAAAGACGTCTTACTGCAATTATATAGGGCCCTGGCGAGACCACACCTGGAGTATTGTGTACAGTTTTGGTCTCCTTACCTAAGGAAGGATATACTTGCCATAGAGGGAGTGCAACAAAGGTTCACCAGACTGATTCTTGGGATGGGGGGGATTGTCCTATGAGGAGAGATTGAGTAGACTAGGCCTATATTCTCTAGAGTTTAGAAGAATGAGAGGTGATCTCATTGAAACATACAAAATTCTTACAGGGCTTGACAGGGTAGATGCAGGGAGGAGGTTTCCCCTGGCTGCGGAGTCTAGAACCAGGGGTCACAGTCTCAGAATAAGGGGTCGGCCATTTAGGACTGAGATGAGAAGAAATCTCTTCACTCAGAGGGTGGTGAATCTTTGGAATTCTCTACCCCAGAGGGCTGTGGAGGCTCAGTCGTTGAGTATATTCAAGACAGAGATCAATAGATTTTTGGCTATTAAGGGAATCAAGGGATATGGGGATAGTGCAGGAAAGTGGAGTTGAGGTAGAAGATCAGCCATGATCTTATTGAATGGCGGAGCAGGCTCGAGGGGCGAAATGGCCTACTCCTGCTCCTATTTCTTATGTTCTTATGAAGCCTATCGGCACCACTGGTTTACAATATAAGCAGAAAATGCTGGAAATGCACAGGACGTCTGTCACCATCTGAAAAGATGGGTTCTGCTTTTCACTTTACAAATGCTGATGGACCTACCGTATATTTGCAGCATTTTCTGTTTTTATTTCAGAATTCTAGCATTTGCAGGTCTTGGCCCCGAAAATCCACGGCAGTTCTGGCCATAACTTTGATGGGAGTTAACATGCGGAATCTAGGCCAAGATCGGGATATGTCAGGTTCCAGCCTTGCACTGAAGTATCCGGGAGCGGGGCCTCGTTGTGGCCAGAGGTAAGGATTCCCTACATTGGGAATTCCTGTGTCCTGGGCCCTCAGTGGGACCCGGCATATAGTCGGCAGAGGAATGCTCGATCAGACCAGGTGTACCTACCCACCGAGAGGTGGAAGAGGTCCATTTAATGGTTGGAAAATCGAGCGGGGCTCCATTAGGTACTTGCAATCCTTCCCACTCAATTTTTCTCAATGCTCTTCCCCAGGTCATCCTTTACGCCCTAGCACAATAAAAGGAAAACCTGCCCTATAGTTGAGGAATGTTTTAAACTTTGCCAATTATGGTTTTGGCAAGGGACCTATAAGGCTTTGCATTTTAGAGTCACAGATTAACCATTTGGCTTAGGAATTTAGGGGTAGAAATTACTGTCACCCATGCTATTGCACAAATTCGTAAAGTGCTCAGACCAAATTCCAGATGTTAACCTGTTTAAACTAAATAGGTTAATGCCTCTGTTAAAATATCTCACAGATGAGTATAACAACATGGTCAAGAGGAATTTCTACCCTTAAAAGAAAGAAGAAAGACTTGCATTTCTATCGCGCCTTTCACCACCTCATGACATCCCAAAGCGCTTTACAGCCAATTAAGTCATTTTTGAAGTGTAGTCACTGTTGCAATGTAGAAAATGCGGCAGCCAATTTGCACTCAGCAAGCTCCCACAAACAGCAATGTGATAATGACCAGATAATCTGTTTTTAGTGATGGTGATAAATATTGGCCAGGACACCAGGGATAACTCCCCTGCTCTTCTTCAAAATAGTGCCGTGGGATCTTTTACGTCTACCTGAGAGGGCAGACGGGGCCTTAGTTTAACGTCTCATCCAAAAGACAGCACCTCCAACAATACAGCACTTCCTCAGTACTGCACTGGAGTGTCAGCCTAGATTATGGTGCTTAAATCTCTGGAGTGGGACTTGAACCCACAACCTTCTGACTCAGAGGCGAGAGTGCGACCCACTGAGCCATTAGTTAAGTACATCTTTCCATACTGTATTTTACTCTGGTTTTTTAAAAAATTCCCCTTATTTTGTTTTGATTCTTTTAATCTGACTAAAGATTTACCTGATTTACAAATTTATTATCACTCACCTATAACAACCAGGTCGCCCGTGTCAGAATCGATTGTGTACACTCGAAGCAAAATCAGCACATTGGGATCTAGTGTTTCTCTGCCTTTCACATTTACAGTCATGCAGTAACGGAACTCTGGGGACCTTGCTGGGCTGCTGAGTACTGGGAAAGCCAAGATATCAGGGAGGTCATCCCGGCCTGAACGCATTATTCGCCCAGTCACCTTAAAAGTGTCAGGAAAAAGAAGAAAATGTCAAAACTCCAATAGGATCAAGTCAACTGAGCCAAACTCACTCCTTCTTTCCAACTGTCTCCTCTCCTAAAGGCACTGGCTCCTTGCTGAGCTAAGGTTCTGCAGGGACTGATTACATACAATATACAGTATAGAAACAGGCCATTCAGCCCAACTAGTCCATGTTTATGCTCCATTTGATTGCCCTCCAGTAGTTCACCCACACGTGAGACTTAACATCCCAGTCAACTGTTGGAGCATATCACAGCTGAGTCCAATCCTGTCTTCACCTAACATCGTCATACTCGCACTTCCAGCATTGGACACATATTAGTGATCAGGAGTGAGATCGATGGTTGATATTCCTCTCCTTAATTCAGGGATATTGAGGTCAATTGTAGCATCCCAACCGTTACCTCAACTGAGATAAGCTAACTCAAAGACTAGGGAGCAAACGTCTCTGAAAACAGGCAGGATCATCATTACTCAATGCAAATCAGGGTCCTATGACGTCGTTAGGGCCCCAAAGCCATTTTGGTGCAATTAAGTACGGCACCTGCTGGGTGCTGGAACCGGCCACTGCACCGAGCGGGAAACAGCCAGAACCAGCTCTGGGAACAATAATGAATAATTTATTTGCTACTTTTTGGGCCGCAAGATGAGCGTAATTGCTCTCCCTGAGCTATGCTGCTAATCCTCCCCCTGCAATAATTGTCCCCCCAATTGGCCCATCCTCTCCTTTAATCTCTTGTTTCAGGCCTATACTCTGTGGATGGTCCGCCACATTTCCCACTTCCCTACCAAAACAGCGAGATACCTATCAGCGATCCTAACACGCTGGCAAATTGCTGCTTGAATGCAAACGAGGCCTGACCATCGGAATGGTTCAGGCCTTTCGCGGCGATATTGGGCGCTCATTGCAATCACTCCACCCACTGCCCACCGAAGATGAAAATAAACCCTGAAGCGTTGCGGGTTAGGTTGATTTGGCTAT
Organism: Squalus acanthias; assembly: GCA_030390025.1. Classification (NCBI taxonomy): domain Eukaryota; kingdom Metazoa; phylum Chordata; class Chondrichthyes; order Squaliformes; family Squalidae; genus Squalus; species Squalus acanthias. The sequence continues at coordinate 4,250,320 of CM059448.1, forward strand.
GATAAATTGACCCTTAGTGTTAGGGGGGGATTAAATATGTGGGGTTACGGGGATAGGATGGGATATGTTAGGGGGAATTAAATACGTGGGGTTACGGGGATAGGGTGGGATATGTGTCGGTGCAGGCTCGATGGGGATTCTGTGTGAGAAAGCAGGGACAGGGTACTGGATTTGGATGATCAGCCATGATCGTATTGAATGGTGGAGCAGGCTCGATGGGCCGAATGGCCTACTCCTGCTCCTAGTTTCTATGTTTCTATGTTGCAGGTATATCCCATTCCCTCATTACACCAATACTCAATGTGCTTTCTCCACGTCTTACCTTGGTGATGGTTGCGTTGTCTGGGATATAATGTATTGCATCAATGTATAGATCGAAAGGCTCATTTACCATTGTTGGACGTGGTAATGCCACAGCTGGATTACGGGCAACCCATGGCACAGCAAGAAAACGTTCATCAGATGATAAAAATCTGGCAAAATCAAAGCAGACAGGTTCAGAAAAAAAAGTATAAGAAAATAGTGTTGAATTGTTCTTTCAAAGATTTTGAAAGTGCCTCTATATCCTTTTTATAATGTAGAGACCAGAATTGTACGCATCTTCAAGAAAGGAGGAAGAAATTGAGGGGCAGCAACATTTTTAAAAAACAATGCTAAGGTTGAATGTCTACACTGAATTCACAGATCCCACACTCCCAGCAGGGAACCACGTTCAAAGGGAGTGTGCGTCAGAGATACAGATACAGTATTATGTGAAGGAATAAGCCATATAACCTATTCAGAAAAATACACCATTCTATGAAAGAATTCTGGCCTTATTAAAACATGACAAACTGGGTTTGGAAATTTGGAAGCCTCAACAATCTAAAGCTGTAACAGCATACAGGCTATTGAGATAAGATAGTTGTTGACACTGAATCAATAACCTTATTGAAACAGAAGGTAAAGGCTCCTGACGGTCTGAATCTTTGGAAAGAAGACAATGGTTCCTCCTGGTTAAGGTGTTCTAAGTTACACTTCGTAAATAGGCACATAAAATTAAGAAACATATGCCTTCGTAAAAATGACATCAAGTAAAAGAAACACCTGCCGTCACACCGTTTTTGTGTTAAGCTTAAGACACCTACGGAGGAGAGACATAATTCTGTGTTACAACCAGCTGAGGTAACTAAGAATTGCATAGATCACCCTGGTTGAGGTGTTTTAATTTACACTTCGTAAAAAGACACAAACAGAAGACCTTGGTAAAAATGACATCAAATAGATGCACCTGCTGTTACACCGTTTTTTATGGTGGGCTTGGGACACCTGGGGTAGAGACACGATTCTTAATGCTCCCAGCTGATCTGACTGTAAGAATTGAAGAAGTCAGCAGAAAAATGACTAGAGATAATTAGCTTACATCAGCAGAAAACTTCAACGGAAATACCACTGAAAAAGGGTATAAATATTGAACTTTCAAATGGGATAATAAATTCGCTGTAAAGGGGCAAAGCGATTCTCAGCTTCAGAGGCAGGCTCTGTAAGTCTACAACTCTTTGTACCTCGGGGATCAACGGTACTGTATTTGATTTTGGTGGATATTCTGAATAAGACTAAGAACTGTAAAACTGTAGCGAAGTTAAGATTTGAGAATAAGGATCTCTGATAATAAGATTGTAAAAGCTTTGTCTTTTTGGAACTGTTAATGTTGCGATTGAATCACCAACTGTAAATTACATGTCGGTTCTTTAATAAATCTATATATTCTTAGAATTGTCTCACATAATACTTCTGTATCAAACTCGCGAACTCAATCTCTGCACACTCTTTGGTGAGGAGTTGCAGAATTCTGGGGGAGTTTTCCGGACCCTCATAATATCCAGAACGTTACAGTCTAGCTAAACTTATTAAAAGTGCTATCTGGAGGACGGTAACATCTTCAGGTTGTTCCTTTCCTTTAGGGAGAGATAGTCCGGACCTTTAGACCCAATTAAACGTCTTTAGGATTCGGCTACCTCAAACTTTAGTTGAAAGTGAACGTCTGGGGAATACGCCTGATCCGGGGTAGCCCTAAAGGGGCTAGGACTAGTAATTATCTCTTCAATTACAGCACTGATTCTCCTTCCAGCTCTCTCTTCGAGCATGCCTCTCTATTGGGAGCACAGAACCAATGAATTTACCCTTAGGTCCCAGTACAGTGACTTCCCATTTGGGTTCCCATTTCAGTTCCTTCCCTAGGCTGAATGGGGAGCTGAAGCAGAGAGTGCATCCATTAATTGGACAGTACTACAGAAACACACTTCTATTTTTGTAATATTTATAATGGCAACAGTACACAGAACTAAAGAGGCCATATTATTAGAATAGATTTTTTTCAGAACCTTGTCCAAAGTAATTCAAGGGAGGGTAGTGCAGGAAATGTCACAACCACAACTGTATATATCATGCAAATAACATATCTCTCACCCCACAGGCATAACACATTGACACACAAATACATGCATTCAAGCATGAGTGTGATACACTAATTTATTTGGCGGGTATTTCTTAGATTTTCACACAAGAAGAAGCATGTACACCTTTACAAAGGGATCACTTAGTAGGTCTGTATGTTCGAATCAGTTAAAAAAACATCTTGATAGAAATATTTCAAATCTAGGCTCAACCCTGCCTATTCAACCCAATATCACCCCTGGTGAGGAAGTGCTTCAGAATTATTGTGTCTGCAGTGCTAATGAGCCACAGGTCTCTGATGTCTAATTGACAGCTTTGCTTTTGCACTGGCAATGTGAAACGTGATTTCAAGTGAATGCTTTAATTGACACGATCTTTTAAGTTAGGCAGTCAGCCAGGTTGATAAACAGGTATGAATTTGTAGAGTGCAGTCATATTTTGCACATTTAACTGCTGCACATTTGCTGTCATACTATCTAGCGAGGGAACAATAAAATGTCAGGAACAGCAGAAGTAATGACAGATGCTGCCTTCAGGTGGGAAACTATCTTGCTAATTAAAGTCTAGATTGGGAATTTTATCACTCCTGTTGAATTAACATATATATGAATTTTTTTTTTAAATGCCTATGATTCCACGTACATAGGGGAAGTGATTTGTTATGGGCAACATTCTGAAATAAATCCCATGATGTTCACTAGACCGTGCAAATTCCCCAGTCAGCCTCGCTTCTCGCTGGCATGTAAAGATGAATGCGTGGCTGGAGAGATGGTGCAGGAGGGAGGGCTTTAGATTCCTGGGGCTTTCGGACTGGTTCTGGGGGAGGTGGGACCTGTACAGGCTGGACGGGTTGCACCTCAACAGGGCTGGATCCAATATCCTTGCGGGGAGGTTTGCTAGTGCTGTTGGGGAGGGTTTAAACTAATTTGGCAGGGGGATGGGCACCAGGATGTAACATTAGAAAGGGGAAATAAAGTGCTCAAAGGATTGGGAGAGGCAGAGAGCACTAAAGTAAGAAATAGTAAGGTATTAGGTGGGGTCAAACTAAGAGAGAATACAGGATGGTCTAAGATGGGTTTACAGTGTATGTGAACGCACGAAGCGCAGTAAACAAGGTAAGTGAGCTGCAGGCACAAATAGCCACATGGGAATATGATGTTGTGTCAATAACTGAGACCTGGCTCAAAAAAGGGCAGGATTGGGTATTAAATATTATAAGGTGTTCAGGAAAGATAGGGAAGGAAAGATAGGAGGTGGTGTGGCAGTATTGGTTAAGGAGAATATTACAGTGCTGGAGAGGGAGGATGTCCTGGAGGGGTCAAGGACAGAATCTATATGGCTAGAGTTAAGAAATAATAGAGGTGCCATTACACTACTAGATGTATTCTATAGACCACCAAATAGGGAAGTTATGCTAAACCTGTACGAACCTTGGTTAGACCACACTTAGAGTACAGCGTACAGTTCTGAACGCCATATTATAAAAAGGATATAGAGGCACTATAGAGGGTGCAGAGAAGATTTACAAGGATGATATCAGAAATGCGAGGGTATACATATCAGGAAAGGATGAACAGGCTGGGTCTCTTTTCTCTTGAAAAAAGAAGGCTGAGGGGTGACCTAATAGAGGTCTTCAAAATTATGAAAGGTTTTGATAAAGTGGATACATAGAGAATGTTTCCACTTGTAGGGAAGAGCATAACTGAAGGCCATCAATATAAGATAGTCACCAAGAAATCCAATAGGGAATTCAGAAGAAACTTCTTTACTCAAAGAGTGGTGAGAATGTGGAACTCGCTACCACAGGGAGTGGTTGAAGCGAATAGTACAGATGCATTTAAGGGGAGGCTAGATAAGCAGATGAGAGAGAAGGGAATAGAGGGTTATGCTGATAGATTTAGACGAGGAAAGATGGGAGGAGGCTCGAGTGAAGCATAAACGTCAGCATGGACTGGTTGGGCTGAATGGCCTGTTTCTGTGCCGTATATCCTATGAAAATAGTGGGAAAGATATGGAGGAGCAAATTTGCAGAGAAATTACAGAGAGGTGCAAGAACTATAGAGTAGTAATAATGGGGGACTTCAACTATCCTAATATAGACTGGGATCGTAATAGTGTTAGGGGCAGAGAAGGGGAAGAATGTTCAGGAGAACTTTCTTGATCAGTATGTTTCCGGCCCGACGAGGGAGGATGCATTGCTGGATCTGGTTCTAGAGAATGAGGTAGGTCAAGTGGAGCAAATGTCAGTAGGTGAACATTTAGGGAACAGCAATCATAGTATCATAAGCTTTAGATTAGCTATGGAAAAGGACAGGGAGCAATCTAGAGTAAAAATGTTTAACTGGGGGAAGGCCAATTTCAGTGGGATGAGAACGGATCTGGCCCAGGTAAACTGGAGTCAAAGATTGGCAGGCAAAACTGTAATAGAACAATGGGCTGCCTTTAAAGAGGAAATAGTTCAGGTACAGTTGAGGTACATTCCCACTAGGGGGAAAAGCAGGGCAACTAAAGTCAGGGCTCCCTGGATGACAAAAGAGATAGAGAATATGATGAAGCAGAAAAAGAGTGCGTATGACAGATGTCAGGTTGCAAATACATCTGAGAATCAGGCTATATATAGAAAGGTCAGAGGAGAAGTGAAAAAGAAAATAAGAGGGGCAAAGAGAGGGTATGAGAATAGAAGAGTAGCCAACATAAAAGGTAATCCAAAAGTCTTCTCTGGGCATATAAATAGTAAAAGGGTAGTAAGAGGAGGGGTGGGACCGATTAGTGACCAAAAAGGAGACCTATGCATGGAGGCAGAGGGTATGGCTGAGGTACTAAACGAGTACTTGCATCTGTCTTCACCAAGGAAGAGGATACTGCCATAGACATAGTAAAGGAGGAGATAGTGGAGATACTTGATAGGATAAAAATTGATAAAGAGGAGGTATTAGAAAGGCTGGCTGTATTTGAAGTAGATAAATCACCAGGAGTGGATGGGATGCATCCTAGGATGCTGAGGGAATTGAGGGAGGAAATCGCGGAGGTACTGGCCATAATATTCCAATCCTCCTTAGATACGGGGGTGGTGCCAGAGGACTGGAGAATTGCAAATGTTACACCATTGTTCAAAAAAGGGTGTAAAGATAAACCCAGCAACTACAGGCCAGTCAGTTTGACCTCGGTAGTGGGGAAGCTTTTAGAAATAGTAATCAGGGGAAAAATTAACAGTCACTTGGACAAGTGTGGATTAATTAAGGAAAGCCAGCATAGATTTGTTAAAGGCAAATCGTGCTTAACTAACTTGATTGAGTTCTTTGATGAGGTAACAGAGAGGGTTGATGAGGGCAATGCAGTTGACGTAGTGTACATGGATTTCCAAAAGGCATTCAACAAAGTGCCACATAATAGGCTTGCCAGCAAGGTTGAAGCCCATGGAATAAAAGGGACAGTGGCAGCATGGATACGGAATTGGCTAAGTGATAGGAAACAGAGAGTAGTGGTGAATGGTTGTTTTTCGGACTGGAGGAAGGTATACAGTGGTGTTCCCCAGGGGTCAGTTCTAGGATCACTGCTTTTCTTGATATATATTAATGACTTGGACGTGGGTGTACAGGTCACAATTTGAAAATGTGCAGATGACATAAACTTGGAAGTATAGTGAACAGTGAGGAGGAGATTGATAGACTTCAGGAAGACATAGACAGGTTGGTGAAATGGGCGGACACGTGGCAGATGAAATTTAATGCAGAAAAATGCGAAGTGATACATTTTGGTAGAAAGAACGAGGAGAGGAAATATAAACTAAAGTGTACAATCCTAAAGGGGGTGCATCAACAGAGAGACCTAGGGGTATATGTGCACAAATCATTGAAGGTGGCAGGGCAGGTTAAGAAAGCAGTTAAAAAAGCTTAGGGGATCCTGGGCTTCATGAATAGAGGTATAGAGTACAAAAGCGTGGAAATTATGATGAACCTGTATAAAACACTGGTTCGGCCTCAATTGGAGTATTTTTAGGAAGGATGTGAAGGCCTTAGAGAGGGTGAAGAAAAGATTTACGAGAATGATTCCAAGGATGAGGGATTTCAGTTACGTGGATAGACTGGAGAAGCTGGGGTTGTTCTCCTCAGAGCAGAGAAGACTGAGAGGAGATTTGATAGAGGTGTTCAAAATCATGAGGGGTCTGGACAGAGTAGATAGAGAGAAACTGTTCCCATTGGCAGAGAGGTCGAGAACCAGAGGAGGCAGATTTTAGGTGCTTGGCAAAAGATTGATGATTCATGTTACTTTTAGTCAGTGGCCCAATTTAAAGTGCCACTGTTCTGTATTGCTCTGCCTGTCGAACACATTTCTATCTAGTGCAGTAACCAGGAAGCTCTCAGCTCTGTACACCAGTACTGTTTAAAGTTAGGCTCTGAATTAAAGCACTGGTGAGCAATACAGATCTGAGTGCTTGCCAATTGTAAGGCCAGCTGTTTACTGTATCGGCAGATTCAGCAAACTCTCCAATTTGCTCACCAGCACTTTATTTTGGAACTACGCCCAAGAGAAAAGTATCTCTTCCAATTGCTTGCAATTTTTGCCGTTTCCCCTGCAACTGCCTCATGATTAATCACTTGCCCAATCCGCACTGTGCATTCCTGATCTCAAGCATACTGTTGTGGGCAGCAGGCAGTGGTGCTTCCCCAGCAGAAAGAAGGAAAAGAATCACAGGTGAAAGCATTACAGCCTGCTCGTGTACATGTTCCAGTGGCAGATTATATGACAGCATTGGCAGGAGCTGTAGGTTACTTTCCAGCTGAAGAAATAAGGATAGTTAAAAGATACACAAAAGGAATGTTTCAAAAAAAAACTTACGCTACTGCTCCACATCTAAAGAAAGACTTGCTTTTATATCGCGCTTTTCACAACCACCAGACGTCCCAAAGCGCTTTACAGCCAATGAAGCACTTTTTTGAAGTGTAGGAAACGCGGCAGCCAATTTGTGCACAGCAAGCTCCCACAAACAGCAATGTGATAATGACCAGATAATCTGTTTTAGCGATGTTGATTGAGGGATAAATATTAAAGTCAACGATGACAACGCAAAGTTGACTCCGGCCACAGAGATGCTGTTCCCACTCATTACCTCGGTGTTGCTCTGAGATGTAGCCAATATGGCTGAAATTTAAGTTAAATAGTAGACAATGTTGGCAATCTACCTCTCCCCCTCTGTTTCTTGGTCTCTCTGCCTCTGCTTTTCCAGCAATGAATCGTAAGCAGTCAGTGCGATCTCTGATCCCTGTTGGACAAGTTCTGCAGAAATATCACACACACAAAATTAGATTGTCAAATTCTTTCTATTATTGGCGTGCTTCATTCCCACCCCCCTCCCCCCCAACCACCTCCCACTTAAACTGTGAAAATCAAAAACATAAGTATGTGACATGGGTTGGTAATTGGTTGACAGGTAGGAGACAGAGAGTAGGGATAAAGGGAACTTTCTCTCATTGGCAGGATGTGACAAATGGTGTTTCCCATGGATCTGTACTGGGGCCTCAGCTTTTCATCGTATATATTAATGACTTAGATGAAAGAATAGAGAATATATCCAAGTCTGCAGATGACACTAAGTTGTGTAGATGGGAGCAGGAAGTTACAAAGGGACATGGACAGACTAAGTGAGTGGGCAAATCTATGGCAGGTGGAGTTCAATGTGGGGAAATGTGAGGTCATCCACTTTGGATCAGAGAAAGACAATTCAGAATAATGGTGAGTGATTAGGAGCTGTGGAGGAGCAAAGAGATTTAGGTGTCCATGTACACAAATCACTAAAAAATGGTGCACATGTACAAAATGTAATCAAAAAGGTTAATGGAGCCTTTATCTCAAAGTGGTTGGAATTCAAAAGTGAGGAAATTATGTTTGAGTTGTACAGAGCCTTGCTCAGACCACATCTGGACACTGTGGTCAGTTTTGGGCACTGCACCCAGGAAAGATATACTGGCCTTGGAGAGGGTACAGTGCAGATTCACCAGAATGATAAAAGGGCTTAAAGGGTTAAATTCTGAGGGCAGGTTGCATAAACTTGGTTTGTATTCTCTTGAGTTTAGGAGTTTCAGTGGTTATCTAATCGAGGTCTTTAAAATGATAAAGGGATTCAATCGGGTAAAATTATTATAATTTTTTTTTATTTAAGGGTAAAATTATTTCCTCTGGTGGGGAAATCCAGAACAAGGGGGCATAATCTTAATATTTGAGCTAGGCCACTTAGGAGTGAAATCAGAAAGCACATTTTCACATAAAGGGTAGTGGAAATCTGGAACTCTCTCCCCTAAAAGTCTGTGGATACTGGAGGACAATTGCAGCTTTCAAGACTGAGATCAATAGATTTTTGTTAGGCAAGGGTATCTAGGGATATGGAGCTAAGGCAGTTAAATGGCGTTGAATGGCAGGGCAGGCTCAAGGGGCTGAATGGCCTCCTCCTGTTCCTATGTTCCAACTAATTGCAATATTAAAGCATATGACATTCCTCTGTCTGCTATTTTAATGGTATGCAAAATAAATCACCTTGGGGGAAAAATTGGGTATCGCCCATTTTGGGGCGCTAATATTGGCCGTGCGCAAAGTTTAGCACCTGGCACTAATTATCGCCTCCGACTGCAAAATTCACCTCTATCGCCCCTGGAGGTGATTTGAGCGCTAAATCAGGCGCTACACACCTCTCTTAAGGCGCAAACGTCGGGGAGTGAGGCGCTACCTCAGAACGCTACCGAAGCTCAGGCAATGTCAGTTACCATGGAAGCCAGACAGACTGGCGTCATCCAGTTCTGAAAGGGGAGGGGTCATCTTGCTGACCAGCCACACCCTGCTCATTGCAGCCTTGAATCTCGGCCTGGAGAGACCTCTAAAGCAATTGTGTTGGAAGCACTAATGGATAGGCCCAGGGAAAGAGCTCAGCGCTTAGGAACCTCAAAAGTGGTGCTGAAGGCCAAAACTCCTTAGGACAGCGTTAAATCTCTCCAGACGTCTCTCTCCCTCTCAAGCTGCGTGTACCAAAAATTTTGCCGACAAGAAAAGGCAGGAAGCGCCTGCCTTTAAATAGCGCTCCCCCAGTCCCTTCCCGACTTGAAAACGTTCCCCTCTACCTGCCGTTCCTAGCGGCAGGTGTTAAGGCAGGAGGCGTGACTCCATATCCAGTCCAGGGCGCTACCGGGGCGTTGCACGCTCGACTGATGTCACGATCTGTGGGCGCAGGAGATCGTGGCAGTAGTGTTTAGCGCCGCCGCAAAACATAAGAACATAAGAACATAAGAAATAGGAGCAGGAGTAGACCAATCGGCCCCTCGAGCCTGCTCCGCCATTCAATGAGATCATGGCTGATCTGATCCAACCTCAACTCTAAAGAACACAAGAAGTAGGAGCAGGACCAGGCCACTCGGCCCCTGGGCCCGCTCCGCCACCCACAGGGCCTTGACCGATCCGAACTCAAACTCATGTCCAATTTCCAGCCCGCTCCCCGTAACCCCTGATTCCCTTTACTTCTAGGAAACGGTCTATTTCTGTTTTAATTTATTTAATGAAGTAGCTTCCACAGCTTCCTGGGGTAGCAAATTCCACAGACCCACTACCCTCTGAGTGAAAAAGTTTCTCCTCATCTCAGTTTTGAAAGAGGAGCCCCTTATTCTAAGATTATGTCCCCTAGTTCTAGTTTCACCCATCATTGGGAACATCCTCACCGCGTCCACCCGATCAAGCCCCTTCACAATCTTATATGTTTCAATAAGATCGCCTCTCATTCTTCTGAACTCCAATGAGTAGAGTCCCAATCTACTCAACCTCTCCTCGTATGTCCACCCCCTCATCCCCGGAATTAACCGAGTGAACCTTCTTTGTACTGCCTCGAGAGCAAGTATGTCTTTTCTTAAGTATGGACACCAAAACTGTATGCAGTACTCCAGGTGCGGTCTCACCAATACCCTATACAACTGCAGCAATACCTCCCTGTTTTTATATTCTATCCCCCTAGCAATAAAAGCCAACATTCCATTGGCTTTCTTGATCACCTGCTGCACCTGCATACTAACTTTTTGATTTTCTTGCACCAAGACCCCCAGATCCCTTTGTACTGCAGTACTTTCCAGTTTCTCGCCATTAAGATAATGACTTGCTCTCTGATTTTTCCTGCCAAAGTGCATAACCTCACATTTTCCAATATTGTATTGCATCTGCCAAATCTCTGCCCACTCACCCAGCCTGTCTATATCCCCTTGTAGGTTTTTTATGTCCTCCTCACTCTCTACTTTCCCTCCCATCTTTGTATCACCTGCAAACTTTGATATGTTACACTCGGTCCCCTCCTCCAAATCGTTAATATAGATTGTAAAGAGTTGGGGACCCAGCACCGACCCCTGCGGAACACCACTGGCTACTGGTTGCCAGTCCGAGAATGAACCATTTATCCCAACTCTCTGCTTCCTGTTAGATAACCAATCCTCCACCCATGCCAGAATATTACCCCCAATCCAGTGATTTTTTATCTTGAGCAATAATCTTTTATGTGGCACCTTGTCGAATGCCTTCTGGAAGTCTAAATACACTACATCCACTGGTTCCCCTTTATCCACCCTGTACGTTATGTCCTCAAAGAACTCGAGCAAATTTGTCAGACATGACTTCCCCTTCATAAAGCCATGCTGACTTTGTCCTATTAAATTATGTTTATCTAAATGTTCCGTTACTGTCTCCTTAATAATAGACTCCAAAATTTTACCCACCACAGATGTTAGGCTAACTGGTCTATAATTTCCAGCCTTCTGCCTACAACCCTTTTTAAATAAGGGTGTTACATTTGCAGTTTTCCAATCTGCCGGGACCTTTGCTGAGTTCAGGGAGTTTTGGAAAATTATTACCAAAGCATCCACAATTCCTACTGCCACTTCCCTCAAGACCCTAGGATGTAAGCCATCAGGTCCAGGGGATTTATCCGCCTTGAGTCCCATTATTTTACTGAGTACCAATTCCTTAGTGATTTTAATCGTATTTAGCTCCTCCCCCACTAGAGCCCCCTGTTTGTCCAGTGTTGGGATATTCTTAGTGTCCTCTACCGTAAAGACTGAAACAAAATATTTGTTCAGCATTTTTGCCATCTCCATGTTTCCCACCATTAATTTCCCGGTCTCATCCTCTAAGGGACCTACGTATGCCTTAACCACCCTTTTTCTTTTTATATAACTATAGAAACTCTTGCTATCTGTTTTTATATTTTTTGCTAATTTATTTTCATAGTCTATTTTCCCTTTCTTAATCAATCCTTTAGTTACTTTTTGTTGTCTTTTGAAGACTTCCCAATCTTCTATCCTCCCACTAACTTTGGCTACCTTATATGTCCTTGTTTTTAGTTGGATACTTTCTTTAATTTCTTTACTTAGCCATGGATGGCTGTCATTTCTTTTACACCCTTTTTTCCTCAGTGGAATATATTTATTTTGAAAGTTGTAAAATAACTCCTTGAATGAACACCACTGCTCATGTACCGTCTTACCCTTTAATCTATTTTCCCAGTCCACTTTAATCAATTCTGCTCTCATGCCATCATAGTCTCCTTTATTCAAGCTCAGTATGCTTGTTTGAGAACCAACCTTCTCACCCTCTAATTGGATATGGAATTCAACCATGTTATGGTCACTCATTCCAAGGGGATCCTTAACTAGGACATTATTAATTAATCCAGACTCATTACACAGTACCAGGTCCAAGGTTGCTTGCCCCCTTGTAGGATCAGTTACATACTGCTCAAGAAATCCATCCCTAAGACACTCAATAAACTCTTCCTCAAGGCTGCCCTGCCCAATTTGATTTGTCCAGTTAATATGATAGTTAAAATCCCCCATAATTATAGCTGTTCCCTTATCACATGCCCCAACTATTTCCTGATTAATACTTCTTCCAACAGAGTTGCAACTATTAGGAGGCCTATATACTACGCCCACCAGTGTTTTTTTCCCCTTATTATTCCTTATCTCTACCCAAACTGTTTCATTATCCTGATCTTTTGACCCAATATCAAAACGACTCATCAATTTTGCAAGCGGCACTAAAATTGCCATGCTCGGGTGCAAAGTTCCTAGCGCCCCATTAGCGCCCCCTGGAGGTGCTAACGGGAGGCGCTAACCAACCAAATTTTTCCACCCTCATGTCTTAGTTAAAATGGTGGATAAAGGAAAGTCATACAACTGTATTGAAATTCACGTGGCAATATACAAACAGTAATTTCTAGACTACAATATTTAGAATAGTTGAAATGGTCTGTTCGGCGATTGTTGCAGATGGTTCAATCATCGCAAAGAAACCCAGTGAGTTGTGCATTAGGCTCAGTTCCAAACTAGAGTGACAACACGGAATGTGCTCTGATATGCTATTGCACAGGAGAAATTAAAAAATCCATGGCAGTGCGATCCAGGCAATTTCGCTGGGATCGCACCTGCCACAGAACTCCGCCAAAGTTCACAGGGTCCTGGGGAGAGGCCTCCAGAAGCAAGCCTTTGACAGTGTGGGGGTCAAATCTAAATGCCCTGGTAACACAGGCAGATGCTGGCCAGTCTGTGGGGCGAGGTGGGGGCTGCTGCTGGGTCTCCCCCACCCCCACCCCCACCCCACCTCAGTAAATGCAGCTTGCAGCCCCAGCTGTTCCTTTATGGTAGGGGGCATCATTCAATTAAAAAATAAATGTCTCCACCACCTCAGTCTTTTGCGATCTAGGCTCCAACTCCAGCCTGGATCCCCCAGTGGAGCCCACTTCCGCCCTTCTGGAGGCCGGTATGCCTCACCTCATTCAATGTACCAGCCTCCAAACAGATGCCAGGTCTCTTTGAGGCCAAGGAAGTGGGAACTCCTAGCATAGGGTGTCGCCGTCCTTTGGCTCTGTCTCCTCCGCATCAGTCGCCTTGTTTTGGGGCAGGTGGAGGCACTGCCCCCAAACAAGGTCGCAGGAAACTCCAGTGTAAGGCTGGGAGACTGTCTCCTGGTCTCCTGGTGGAGTTTGCGGCTCTTCTGCCAGACTCCCACCGCAGTACAGCAGCAGTCCGCACGAACGGTCGAACAATTTCGGCATCATTGTGTATTCGCGTGCAATCTCACAGGAATCGAGACGGTTGAAATTTAAGAGATTTTGCTTAAGTTACAGCCATCAGAACCAGAAAGTGCCATTAAAAAGGGACCACAGTTTCTCTGGTTCATCAAATATTTGGCTTGATTACTGTACTTTTAGTTCTGTTAGTTTTTTTGAATTACCTGTGCTGCTGTAAGTTGGAGGTCCATCAGTAATATTGTCAGGGACCTTCCCAGGATACAATACAACGACTGGGGACAGTGGATGGGGTGCCCACACCAACCTGGTTGCCGTGGTTTCCTGGTGAAATGGGTCTACCTTAATCCAGCCCAGGGGCACTGGTCCAAAGTCTAGAGGACATAATTTTATTGTGAGTACCTTCACATAAGGTGCACGAGAAAAAAAATTCAAAATGAAAATAAGATCAGACTTTAGATATCGTCTACACACAGAACGAATGGATGTGATATTCTTCATGGAATTCAGTAAAAAAAGTCAAACAATTTCACGGCACTGGCTGAGGCACAGCCACATTGATCTATTCTTTTAAATCAGGCCAAGTTAATGAACATCTACAAATGCAAAAATCAAATTAAAACCTTGTCAAGCAAAGAAAATTTAAAACAATGATGCAAAGAGGAGATTCTATTTGCTGTCTAGTCTTTGCGATTGTATTGTACCCACACCTTAAATGGTCTGACAGTTTATTGAGTCAGGTACTCACCTCAAATCACTACACTTGTAGGTTTAATGGTCCAAAACATATAATGGATTTCAGCAGTTATCTGCCATGCCACCTTCTTAGGCAATGTAGCAAGCCAATTACAGAAGAATTTGCATTTATATAGCGCCTTTCACGACCAAAGCGCTTTACAGCTAAGGAAGTACTTTTGAAGTGTAGTCGCTGTTGTAATGTAGGTACATTGAATAGCACTACAGTGCAAGTCTACAGAGGTTATGATAAAGCTTTAGAATGCACTGGCCAAACTATACCTGGAATATTGTGCTCAGTTCTGTTTGCCATGCTACAAAATGGATATGCACTCATTAGAGAGGGTGCAGAGAAGCAAGCGATCCTAAATGTAATGGTGTTAAGTTACAAGAGAAGATTAGAGAAGTTCATGATCTACAGTCTAGACAGGGTTAAAGGAGGGACGTCATTGAAATATATAAAGAATTATATACTATAGATAGTGCTTAAAAGAAAGGCAAGTGAGTAGGGCAAGAGGACATAAATTTTAATTAGTGAAAAGTAAATTTAAAACAGATATTTGGAAGAATTTCTTTACTCAAAAGGTGATAAATGTTTAAAGAAAGAAAGACTTGCATTTATGTAGCGCCTTTCACGACCACCGGACGTCCCAAAGTGCTTTACAGCCAATTAAGTACTTTTGAAGTGTAGTCACTGTTGTAATGTAGGAAATGCGGCAGCCAATTTGCGCACAGCAAGCTCCCACAAACAGCAATGTGATAATGACCACATAATCTGTTTTTGGTGATGTTGATTGAGGGATAAATATTGGCCAGGACACCGGGGATGACTCCCATGGGATCTTTTACCTCCACCTGAGAGAGCAGACGGGGCCTCGGTTTAACATCTCATCCAAAAGAGAGAGAGTTTAGAATAATCTGCCAGGCAAAATAGCAGAGACAAAGACAGGACATTAAAAATCCAGTTGTATGTTAGAGTGGGAGAGTTAAGAGTCCTGGGAGTCAGGCTTCAATGGACTTTTCTTGTCCTTGATTGTCTTTATGTTGCCAAGTAAGTAAAGTGCTTTACATCATTGAGGAATTCAAAGCGGTCTGTCAGGACCAGGTGCAGACTTGGCAACAGCCTAGTGACTGGAGAAGCCCAGTTCCTGCAGCAGAAAGAAAATGCACTGTGGAGGGAGTTGGCAAAGGGGCAAATAAAAAGGGGAGGAAATATTTAAGGATAGAAATTTTAGTGGTGCTGTTGGAAGAGTCGCCCACTGAGCCATCATGGGAGCCTGAATCTTTATATCATACATTAAAAGTCTTGCCTATAGTGTGTGACATGAATCTGGCAATCATGACTTATGAAATAATACTGAGTGGCCTGCGGGTGGCGCTGTCCAGGGAGAGTATAAATACTCAGGCACGGGCCCGGGCCCAGTTTGCGCAGGACATTCTTAACAGGAACTACGAAGGCCACAACTAGACCTCCATGTTGTAAAACAGTTGATTAAAGCTTTGTTTAACCCTTAGACCAAGTGCCTAGTAGTTTTCTTACGTCAGTGTGCACTTTCTCTAGGTGTCACTCTTTCTGTAACACTTTCGTCACAGTTTGTTGATAATGCTCTGATTGTTACAAGCGACACGACAGGAGATCTGCTATCTACATATAATCAGAATGACTGAGTTGCCTACGACCTTTAAGATAAGCCTAACTATCTTTCCAATTACATAAAGTCAAGTAGTCATGATGGGCAAGGAAAGAGAGCAAGAAAATATATATAAATATGTATATATTTTAAAACTCGGTTTCATTTTATAATTTTTTGAAAAACATTTAGACAATAGGCCAACAGACAAATGGTGATATCAATATACTAGCAGATCACCAATGATGTAGCTCAAGGTAAGTCAGATGATAGGAGCTTCATACCATGCAGCGTACAATGTATTATTCTACTGCTAGGATTGAGCTGTGTTTAAGTTAGCCTGTTCCTTTAAAGGTCCAATGTTGTAAGTCAACACAGTGAGGTCAGTCAGAGTTTAATTGCTGTTTGGTGAGGTGAGGGAAGTTTGCAAATTGAAAGAAGCTTGTAAGTTTATAGCCCCAGGTCAGAAAAAACTTGAAATGGCTGCCTTTCTTTTTTTATATATAGTTTCTGACACATTTCAAAATGCAACACCTAAAGTGTGATGTATTTTCTCTAAACTTCTATTTTAAAAGAATCATCACATTGTATTTCTTTTCTTAATCAGATCCTCTTAACACACGTACCTTTCACAGTGGGACAATACAGCAGTCTGACAATGACATATGGTCGGTCCTCAGTTGGATTCATGACTTTGAATTCGGATAGATCAAGCGACTCAAACTCAAACCTTTCTGAAAGAGAAAACACCCAGAGAGTGGTGAACCTGTGGAATTCTCTACCACAGAAGGTAGTTGAGGCCAAGTTATTAAATATATTGAAGAATGAGTTAGATATATTTCTTAAAGATAAAGGTATCAAGGGATATGGGAAGAAGGCAGGTACAGGGTACTGAGTTTGGATGATCAGCCATGATCTCATCGAATGGTGGAGCAGGCTCGAGGGGCCGAATGGCCTACTCCTGCTCCTATCTTCTATGTTTTCTATGTTTCTATAAAAAAGTAATTATTTCTTATTTTAGTTAGCAATGAAATGGGAAAAGAAATCGTTGTGACATTAATCAGCTTTAAAATTCACCATTTGAAATATTCTTTGAATGTTTAAAGAATGAACTTGCATTTATATAGCGGCTTTATCATGTTTATCTTTGAAAGGTAAAGGAGTTGAAAGGGTAGAGAGAGAGAAACTATTTCCTCTGGTGGGGGCGTCCAGAACAAGGGGGCATAACCTTAAAATTAGACCTAGGCCATTCAGGGGTGATGTCAGTAAACACTTCTTCACACAAAGGGTCGTGGAAATCTGGAACTCTCTCCCCCAAAAGGCTGTGGATGCTGGAGGTCAACTGAAAATGTCAAAACTGAGACTGATAGATTTTTGTTAGGTAAGGGCACCAAGGCGGGTAGATGGAGTTAAGCTACAGATCAGCCATAATCTAATTGAATAGCAAAACAGGCTTGAGAGGCTGAATCGCCTACTCCTGTTCCTATTCCTTCCTATGTTCCTCTCAGAAATGTCCCAAAGCGCTTCACACAGGAACCAGTAAAGTGGTCACTGCACAGTGCCCCAATGTCAGTGCTGTTCAGAAACTCCACATGCCTGCATGTGAATGAGCTCATCTCACAGATATGTTTATAACATATAATGTTATCAGGCATCAATTAGATAGAAAGGTAGGATGTTGAAAAGCATTTTCCATTCTGCTGAATCTCTAAATGAACTGCACTGCTATAGAAAGGGACTCAGTAGAGGCCAAGTGGACGTATATCGCCATTCCATTATTGTCGCTGGCTCAAAATCCTAGAACTTCCTATGTAACAGCATTGTGGGAGCACCTTTACCACATGGACTGCAACAGTTCAAGAAGAGGACCCACCATCACCTTCTCAAGGGCAACTAAGGATGGGCAATAAATGCAAGCCTTGCCTGCGACGTCTACATTCGAAGAATGATTCAAAAAAAGAAGTCACTAGACAGGCCATCAACAAATAACGTTTTTTTGTCACCATAGGAGCATTTACATCTAACTCTTACCATCAAACCTAAGGGTAACTTCAGTCACCGCTGCCTCCTTAGATGTTGGTCCCTTACTCATATTCAAAAGGGTTGGCTTAGACAGAGACGACTTTGAGCGTAACTTCAAGTTGCCATAGAACATAGAAACAGTTAACTTCACAGCAAGCGGTTCAAACTCCTTCAACCACTCCTGAGGAAAAACACAAACACTGCGTCAGAAAGAGTCTACTGCATTCCCCTACTCTAGAAGATTAAGCAATGTTGAAGCGCCAAAAAAATTAAACATCATTGCATAATTGCGCTATTTGAAAGAGCCTAAAAACTCGTGGAGAGGAACTAAGTCAAAACAGAAGATAGAGGGAGTAATTTTCTGAGTGGAGCCTTGTTCGACAGCTGCGCAGATCAGAAAACTGCAGACATGCGGTTTTTTGCCTTTTAAAATGAATGGACGAAAAACTGTGGCTGGCACGCCCGTGAGTTCCCAACATGCGCGGCCAGTGGGTGAAACTCCGCACTGGTAGCACAAACTCAGGAATTTACATTAACTTTAGGACTGTGTATGGAATTAGATGATTGGAGAATTCACGAGTATGTTACTCAGTTACAATTTCATATCCCACCACATTCAGCGCTGTATTGTATTATGGGTTTCACACTAATTCCAATCTAGTATGAGTGTAAATACAGAAACAAATTTAATTTTCAAGTTAGAAAAGAGGAACATGTTGCTGTGGAGGTTTGCAGAGATGAACAACTGGCTAAATTAATCCTTCTGTGGATATATCCTCAATTATTGCCCAGTCCCTCCTGTTCAAAGGGAGCAGACTCAGTATCACTGACTCACACCTCCAGTTAACACAACAACCATATGAAGTTGTGATGAACCATATCAGTCCTCTTTCCTCCTCTGCCCCATCACTAGAACCTATAATAATCTCATATCCAAATGAACATATTTACCTCTGATGTGGATGTCAGCAAAATTAGTTTCACTGAAATATTCTTTAGTCCAATAGGTAAGATCTCACCCAGTGTGTCTTTAAGATCTGTGACATTGTTGCTACCTAAATACAAGCAAAACAAACCGTAACTGAGGTACTAAACCCTCCTGAAATAAGGGTCGGTTTCAATAAAAGCAGTGGTTAAAACCACTAAAATGTAGGCCACCTGTATAATATGAAGAGATGGTCAACATAGAAGAACATTATGACACACAGATTGAGAATATTAATGATGATACAACATGTTCAAGAACTAAGGCATGGCATCTCAGAATGATGGGATATGAGCTTGTGCCCATGATTTTGCCAATCAATTGAGTTGCCGATCTCAGTCGTGTTGGTGTAAGTATGTTTAACAGATTGGGGAGGAGCAGGGGACACGAGTGTAAACTATGTAAGAACATAAGAAATAGGAACAGGAGTAGACCATACGGCCCCTCGAGCCTGCTCCGCCATTCAATAAGATCATGGCTGATCTTCTACGTTAACTCCACTTTCCCGCCCGATCTCCATATCCCTTTATTCTCCTAGTGTCCAAAAATCTATTGATCTCAGCCTTGAATATACTTAATGACTGAGCATCCACATTCCTCTCAGGTAGAGAATTTCAAAGATTCACAACCCTCTGAGGGAAGAAATATCTCCTCATATCAGTCCTAAATGGTCGACCCCTTATCCCGAGTAGGAACAGGCTGGATGTTGGGCGGTTCTTCATTTCCCCGAGAGTAGTGAGCCTCTGGAATACATTGCCGGCTGGTGTGGTGGGTGCTGACTCTCTGTACACCTTCAAGAGGGAGCTGGACCGGTTCTTGACTGGGGTAGAGATCGCATCATATACTAGGCAAGTGTTTTTATAGATAACACTTTGTCCGTGTGATCTCCTTGACTGGTTTTGATTGGCTGAGGGGGTCGGAGAGGAATTTTCCAGAGTACTTTTTCCCTTCTTGGCCCTGGTTTCTTCTCTCTGTTTTTTGTCTCTCCCATGAGTTTACATCTGTGCAGGGGATGTGGGGTGTGGGGGGGGGGGGGGAGGGGGTGGGGGGCGGGGTGGAGAGGTGGTGTTTGTCTGAGGAAGCGTTTAGTCATGATGCTCCGGACATCATGGCGTGGAGCATGCTTGATGAACCAGATGGTCGTTTCCTGCCCGTCAATTTTGTATGAATGTAAGAGCCAAGCAAGAGACTAGGCACTTCTCCAAAAGAAAGTGGGAGTGGAGCAAACAGCAAGTGACTCATAGCCAGCCTGCGCTAATACACCTCCGAGTAACTGGCTCAGAGAGGTGCCAGCAGAGGCCAGGACAGTTCAATCCACCTTGTCTGTAAATGTTGTGTGTTACAAGGGAGACGTCAGCATTTGATAAAACAAATTACAGAAAGAGTAATGCAAGTACACATTAAAAACGTTTTCTAAATCACACCTGTCTTAGGATGTCCATTGCCCTGTAGTAGTACATATTATTATTGTGAAAACTAATGACTGTACCTGTCAAAGCCTCTTTGTTCTTTGGGAATGGTCCATACAGATTCCTGTGGATTCAATATTTCAATAAAATTTAGCATCAAAGTGGGTATTTCACTTTAAGTAAAAAGTCATAGGAATTCCACGGATCATTGAGCACTTAGCCCTGTTGGTGCTCAGAGATCCCAGTGTGTTCAAAGACAAATTAAACATGAGGAAATTATTCAACTGGGGAAAATACTAAGTAGACCTGTAAATTAATTAAAACGACAATGCTTGCCAAACCTCACCTGAAATGGATTTGGAAAGTATAGTTAAAATTTTCAAAATGGACATTAACTACCCAGTATATACAAAAGCAAAATACTGCGGATGCTGGAAATCTGAAATAGAAACAGAAAATGCTGGAAATACTCAGCAGGTCAGGCAGCATCTGTGGAGAGAGAAACAGAGTTAACATTTCAGGTCGATGACCTTTCATCAGAAATGGAAAAGGTTACAGATGTAATAGGTTTTAAAGCAAATGCAGAGGCAGGGAAAGGGGGGGGGGGGGATGGGAGGAAAGAACAAAAGGGAAGGTCCGTGATAGGGTGGAAGGCAGGAGAGACTGAATGATAAAACGGATGATGGTGCAAGGCAAAAGTGGGTGGTAATGGGACAAGTGAAGAAACAAAAGGTGGGTCTGGAAGAGGTGTAAATGGGAACAGCAGAATCATCAACAGGTGCAGCTCGAAAAAATGGGGGCAGAGGTTATAGAATAGAATAGAATAGAATCATAGACTAGTACAGCACAGAAGGAGGCCATTCGGCCCATCGAGTCTGCGCCAGCTCTTTCGAAGAGCAATCCAGTTAGTCCCACTCCCCCGCTTTTTTGCCATATCATATAAAAACATATTTTTAGAAACAAATGCCACTGTCATAAGTTAACTGGATAGTTTATGAGACATAAAGAACTGATATAGGACATATGAGCTACACTTAAATATTAGACCAAGAACCATGAGGAGCCTCGTAAAATATCATTTAGGCATCTATAGAGAATCATTTAAACTAGATGGGGAGCAAAGAGGGCAGAGAGGAAAGAGGATCCCAAACACCGCAATCAGAATGGAAGATGATAGCCTACAAGTTGCATAAAGTTGGCTTGTATTCCCGAGTTTATAAGGTTGAGGGGTGATCTAATCAAGGTGCTTAAAATGATAAAAGGATATATGATCTGAAATTGCTGACTACCCAGTATCGTGTGAAGACAATCAGTGTCACACGATTAACTCCATACAGCCTCTACCAACCTCATGGAAAAAATGATCCTGCTTTTGCGCATTAAGGTTGTTTTGCTGACAGTTCCCACAACAGCGCAGCGTGGAACTGAACCAGACAGACCCGAAAGATCAGTTGGTGTTTAGTGCCGCCGGGTTAGAGAAGAAGGAAATAAAAGATCAGTCAAGGTTAATGCTCCTGACCATTAACCAGTGACCATGCTGAAAACGCAACGTTTGCCGAGCTCCAATTTTAACCAGGAGCGGGTTTCGAGCGGACGGGGATCGAGGCCACCGACAAACAGCTCCCCCACCCGCCCGCGACCTCAACAGCGAGGCGCAGACAATTTTAGGTCCTGGGCCTCACTTGCATGCTACCAGCCAGCTGCAGCAGGATGGCGGGCAGCAGGCGGCTCACCGGCACTTAGGTAATTTGTGGGGAGGGTTTTTTGGGAGAGTCTCATACGAGTGGGGGAGGGGGGGGAGGGGGAAGGGGGGAAGCCCAGGGCAGGGGAGGCCTAATTTATTCTGCTGGGGCAAGAGGGTATTTTCTTTGCAAAGTAGTCATCTCCCTATTTTACACAATGACATATAGAAAGTTTTGATAAATATCAGTATTATACGTTGTTTTTAGCCATGCGGAGACTGGCATTTTGCACTGCAGCTCCTCTGCTGTGACAAAGGTTATGAGGCAGTGTGTGTGCATCTGCATCAACTTTAATGTGAGCCAGTGAATTTGGGATTTAGCCTCGGTGCTGATCTGGAGCTAAGCAATCCCTGAAATAAAACACTGCTGGCTGGGTGTTATCCAAACAAATGGGAGTGCAATGAAGGTTCACCAGACTGGTTCCTGGGATGGGGGGGGGGATTGTCCTATGAGGAGAGATTGAGTCGACTAGGCCTATATTCTCTAGAGTTTAGAAGAATGAAAGATGATCTCATTGAAACATACAAAATTCTTACAGGGCTTGACAGGGTAGATGCAGGGAGGATGTTTCGTCTGGCTGGGGAGTCTAGAACCAGGGGTCACAGTCTCAGAATAAGGGGTCGGCCATTTAGGACTGAGATGAGGAGAAATTTCTTGACTCAGAGGGTGGTGAATCTTTGGAATTTTCTACCCCAGAGGGCTGTTTAGGCTCAGTCGCTGAGTATATTCAAGACAGAGATCGATAGAGTTTTGAATATTAAGGGAATCAAGGGATATGGGGATAGTGCTGGAAAGTGGAGATAAGGTAGAAGATCAGCCACAATCTTATTGAATGGTGGAGCAGGCTCGAGGGGCGAAATGGCCTACTCCTGCTCCTATTTCTTATGTTCTTAGGTTCAAACAAATGCCAGAAAATTCTTACCTCAATTTAAGTTGGTTCAATCCAGGAATATCAGATGGTAGGCCACCTTGTTGCAAATGGATCCAAGACCTTTGAATATCTAGTGTATATAGGTGGCTGGCATGAACAAAGAATACCTTAGGAAAAAAACATGTTTCGTAACAACTAAATGCAAATTGGACCAGTTCTGGCACTGAGGCCTCTTCCTTATTGTACATTTCTTGGGACTTGTCTGTAATGACCATTGATTGATATATATGCAGGATGCCCAGCTTTTGCCAAATCTAAAGCCAAGCAGGAAGTCAGACCTTCCAACTCATTTTGAGGCGGACATCCTCATTTCTGAACAATTAGCTTTGTTTAGTTGATACCATACTTACCGCTGGGTTGTGGTTGTCAGAAGGTTGTAGGTTGAGGTTCCACACCAAGACTTGCATAGTATTTACAGCACAGAAACAGGCCATTCAGCCCAACTGCCGGTGTTTATGCTCCACACGAACCTCCTCCCAACCTTCTTCATCTAACCCCATTAACATATCATTCTATTCCTTTCTCCCTCATGTGTTTATCTAGCTTCCCCTTGTTGTGTATCTGTGCTATTCGCCTCAACCACTCCCTGTGGTAACGAGTTCCACATTCTCACCACTCTCTGGATAAAGAAGTTTCTCCTAAATTCCCTATTGGATTTATTAGTGACTATCTTATACTTATGGCCCCGAGTTCTGCTCTGAGCACATACACTAGAAAAGCAGGAGGTTCTCCTAGTGTCTTGGCTAAACATGGCAGCCATTGTTTATGAGGCGTTTGCATAACAACAGTCACTTCATTTCAAAAGTTACTCATCATGTAAAGCGCTTTGAGATGTTTTGATAAGGTGCTATATAAATTCAAATTTTTTTTTCAAATCACTACCATCTTGTAGTAAACATATGCATTTCTCAACATTTAGTTTACTGGTAGAAGTTGCATGAATACATCTGGGGTGGGGGGGTCTTCAACAGCTCCTGATATCTGCTAAATCTGGTTACACCTGAGAGTGCTGCCAACTGAGAAACTGGTAATCACTAGGGATGATTGTCTCTTGCCTAATTGTAAAGCAACGTCATAAACAAATGCAGGAAGATTTCTGTTGGTCAGAAATAAGGAACACTTTATAAAATGACGGGAGGGAATGATCCCCACAGCCAGATTATCTCATCATGCACTTAAGCGTGCTTAAGGAAAACACAAATAGGAAGAGGTCATTTGGTCCACCAAGCCCAGTCCCTCCACAGACCACGTACAACCTGCTCTATAATAAGAACATAAGAATTAGGAGCAGGAGTAGCTCATACGGCCCCTCGAGCCTGCTCCGTCATTCAATAAGATAATGGATTCTACCAAATCATCTAATGTCCTGGCAAAACGTTCTGCAAAATTTGTCCCAAAGATATATCAACATTAAGACATAGAATAGCACTGCAGTAATCTATATTTCTATTTATAACAAAATCATGATTTATAAAGTTGCTAAATATAAAGGATCCCGATGCTGTGAAGTGCTAAGGGTAATCATTCAAACCGTGCCATGAGTGTACAACAGGTTGACAGTCATCTATTATTTTTTCTGAATTACAATAAATATAAGGCCTATTTGACATGAAGGTCATGATGATATCTTCACAGTACAATAAAGACTGAATGAGACAAAGTTACAGAATATGGTTCATATATAAGGGATACTAAGGGACTCAAGGGATATGGGGATCGGGCGGGAAGGTGGGGTTGAGGTAGAAGATCAGCCATGATCTTATTGAACGGCGGAGCAGGCTCGAGGGGCCGAATGGCCTACTCCTGCTCCTATTTCTTATGTTCTTATGCAATAAGTCTTCATTTGGCTAGAATGAAAGTGCACAGCTCCTTTATTTTCAATTTGTCAAGAGAAAATCACCCGACAGATTACCAGTGTCTCAACTGGCAGCACTCTCCAGTGTAACCATATCTAGCAAGTATCAGGGGCTGTTTAAGACCCCAGATGTATTACAACTTAAATGCATTTTATAGTACACTTGAATAATACATTCACAAATATATTTTTAAATTCTCCCAACCCCATTTTTAAGTCCCATTCCTGCTGCTCCCCTGCACCATGATTTATTGGCCATCCAATTACAGAGTGCACAGCAATAACAGCTGATGCAAAGAACTAGGTGATATGAATCTTGTCATTCATGGGAAATGACTTATGACATAATACTGGGTGGCCTGCTGGTGGCGCTGTCCAGGGAGAGTATAAATACTCGGGCATGGGCCCAGCTTGCTCAGGACATTCTTTAACAGGAACTATGTAGGACAACTAGATCTCCATGTTGTAAAACAGTTGATTAAAGCTTTGTTTAACGCTTAGACCAAGTGCCTAGTAGTTTTCTTACATCACTAGTGTTATGGCTGCCGCGAAACACGAATTAAGGCCGAGTCCATGTGTGGAACACAAATGCTTTTTATTACATCTGCCTGCTAAGATGGCTGCTAACACTAGAATCTGGAAGGTTCTGAGGCCCCGTCCACTCCTTTTCTCCTGCCTTAAAGGCAAGGTGCCTTAAAGGCAAGGTGCCCGATTTATTGTCCACGGACGGAAAAGTGGATTGCGCCCGTTTAGGTGGCGATCCGCCACACAGCTCCCCCCAGAATCCGCTTAGGAGGTGTGGACAAGACGGTGCGGCGGTCTGATGGGCCGGCCGGAGCGGCTCTTGTAGGACGCCGGTGGACGTGGAACGGCCGGGCGTGGAGCAGTCGGGTGAACCGGCTTGAGGGCAGGTCGGCCGCGTGGTGCTGGACGAGCTACAGGGACCTGCTAACCGGGCTCCGAGTGTGCTGGCTTGAGTCGGTCAACCGACACTTTTTTGGTCCTGTCGCCCACTTGCAGGGTGAAAAATTTGTCCCCAGCCTGTAGCACCTTGTAGAGCCCGTCGTACGGGGGTTGAAGGGGTCCGCGGTGGGCGTCGTGCTGGACGAAAACGAACCGTGCCTGGTGCAGGCTTAGTGGGACGTGTGAGGTGGATTCGCCGTGTCGAACTGCAGCGCCGGTGAGGTGAAGTCATGGCGTTGCTGGTCGGCTGACCAGGGTGTCGTGGCGGTGGGCAGGAACTCGCCGGGTACGCGCAGCGGCTGACCGTACACGAGCTCTGCTGCCGATGCGTGGAGGTCTTCTTTAACCGCGGTGCGCAGGCCGAGGAGGACCCACGGAAGTCAGTCGGTCCAGGCGCCGTCCTGGAGGCTGGCTCGAAGAGATGCCTTCAAGGATCTGTGGAACCGCTCACACAGTCCGTTGGCTTGGGGGTGGTACGCTGTGGTGCGGTGAATGGTCACCCCGAGATTGCGTGTGATGGCGGTCCAGAGTTCAGAGGTAAATTGCGGACCTCTGTCCGACGTCATGTCGGAGGGGATGCCGAACCGTGCGACCCAGGTGCTGACGAAGGCTCTGGCGATGTCGGCGGTGGTGGTAGAGGTCAGTGGAATTGCCTCGGGCCAGCGCGTGGTGCGGTCAACGATCGTCAGCAAGTGCCTGTGGCCTTGCGACGGCGGCAGGGGCCCGACGATGTCCACGTGGATGTGGTCGAATCTACGCGAAGGGACGGTAAACTCCTCGAGGGGTGCTTTCGTGTGTTGCTGCACCTTGGCCCGTTGGCAGGCTAGGCAGGAGTTGGCCCAAGTACGCACATCCTTGCGAAGGCTGCGCCAGACAAAGCGGTTGGCTACCAATTTGATGGATGCGCGGGCGCCGGGGTGGGAGAGGTTGTGGAGAATCTCGAATACCCGGCGGCGCCAGGACGCTGGGACGACGGGCCGAGGTTGACGTAGGGATATGTCGCACTTGACCGTGACTGCGGTCGGGCCACAGGCGACGTCGGCCAGGCGTAGCCCTGGTAGGTTGGTAGGTGCGGAGAGCAGATCAGGGTCGGTGATCTGGTCTGCTGCGAGTTGAGCGTAGTCGACTGCCAGGTGTGCAGCGTGGATGGCGGGGCGGGAGAGGCAGTCGGCTACCACATTGTCTCGGCCGGAGACGTGTTGGATGTCCGTGGTGAACTCGGACACTGCCGCGAGCTGGCGCTGCTGCCTGGCGGACCAGGGGTCGGTTGTCTTTGCCATTGCGAATGTCAGGGGCTTGTGGTCGACAAACGCAGTGAAGGGGTGGCCCTCCAGCAAAAACCGAAAATGGCGGACCGCCAGGAACAGCGCGAGGAGCTCACGGTCGAAGGTGCGGTACTTGACCTCCGGGGGGGCGTAGTTGGCGGCTGAAGAAGGCAAGTGGTTGCCAGGCGCCGTCGACCCACTGCTCATACACGGCGCCGACCGCGTGGTCGGAGGCGTCCGTGGTGAGCGCTACCCTGGCACTGGGCCGTGGGTGCGCGAGCAGGGTGGCGTTGGCGAGCGCGGTCTTGGTGGAGTCGAAGGCGGCTGACGCGTCTGCCGTCCATTCGACCGCCATCTTGCTGCTCCTGCCCCGGAGGGCTTCATACAGGGGCCTCATGAGGGACGCCGCTTTGGGGATGAAGCGGTTGTAGAAATTCACCATCCCGAGGAGCTCCTGGAGGCCTTTGATGGTGGTGGGGCGGGGAAATTGTTGGACGGCCTGCACCTTGGTGGGCAGGGTAATGGCCCCAGCATGGGTGATGTGGTGGCCGAGGAAGTCGATCTTGTCCAGGCCGAACTGGCATTTGGCTGGGCTGAGGATGAGCCCGTGGTCGCTGAGGCGCCCGAACAGGATGCGAAGGTGTTCGAGGTGTTCCTGCTTGGAGGAACTGGCTACCAGGATGTCGTCCAGGTAGACGAACAGGAACTTCAGGTCCTGAAGGACCGAGTCCATGAGCCGTTGGAATGCCTGGGCCGCATTTTTGAGGCCGAAGGGCATCCGCAGGAACTCGAAAAGGCCGAAGGGGATGATTACAGCCGTCTTGGGGACGTCCGCGGGGTGGACGGGGACTTGGTGGTAGCCGCGCACCAGGTCGACCTTGGAAAAGACTGAGCGGCCGGCCAGTCTAGCCGAGAAGTCCTGGATGTGCGGCACGGGGTACCGATCCGGGGTGGTGGCGTCGTTGAGGCGGCGGTAATCCCCGCAGGGGCGCCAACCCCCGCCTGGTTTGGGGGCGATGTGGAGTGGGGAGGCCCAGGAACTGTTGGAGCGGCGGATGATGCCGAGCTGTTCCATAGTGGCAAACTCGGTCTGCGCGATCTCCAGTTTGGCCGGGTCCAGCCTGCGGGCGTGGGCGTACACTGGGGGGCCTGTGGTGGGGATGAAGTGTTCCACCCCGTGTTTGGCGGCCTCCGCGGAGAAGGTCGGATTGGTAAGGGCCGGGAATTCGGCCAGGAGTGCCGAGTAGTCATCCGTGGCCCGGGCGTGGCACTGTGACGCCATGTCGGCAGGTTGACGGGGGGCCATGGCGCCCAGGATGGGGGACATGGTGTTCATGTCCACGAGGCGGTGTCGAGGGATGTCTACCAGTAGGCCGTGGGCGCACAGGAAATCTGCGCCGATGAGAGGGGAGAGCACCTTGGTAGTGATGAACTCCCATCGGTAGCGGCGACCAGCGAGGTCGAGGGTGACTGTGCGGGTGCCGTACGTCCGAATGTCCGAGCCGTTAGCAGCAGCCAGCGCCGGTCCTCGTTTGCCCTTTTGGATGTCGAGGGAGGAGGCAGGGATGATGCTGTGCTGAGCTCCAGTGTCGCACAGGAACCGGCAGCCGGTTTTGTCATCCGTGACGTACAGCAGGGAGCCCGCGTGGCCCACGGCCATCGTGGGGGCTGGTACGGGGGCGGACTTGAAAGAGCAGGGAGGTGTGCACCGTTGTGCCCTGGCGCCGAACCGTGGGTGGTAGTAACAGTGGCCCGGGTTAGTGGGGCGCGAAGGCCCCATGAGCCTGGTGGCTGGGCCTTGTGGCCGCGTGGTGGCCGGTGAGGGGCGCACCCAGGCAGTGGCTGCCAGGTCCGGAGTAACGTCGCGGCTGGAGTGAGCGGACAGCAGCTTGTCGGCCTCATCAGCCAGGGCTTTCAGGTCCGTGAGGCCGGACGCCACGATCGCTGGGCGGATGCTGAGAGGTAGCTGGCGGATGAACAGCGTGCGGAAGAGGGATCCGGGTGGGCTCTCGTCGGTGAGGGAGAGCATGTGGAAGAGGAGGTCTGACGGTGAGGCATCACCGAGGCCTGGAAGGTCGAGGAGGTGGCAGTTTCGCTGGTATGCCGAGGCTGTAAATTTTTTAAGGAGCGCGGCCTTAAGATGTGCATACTTGCCCTCCCTGGTGGGTTCTGCAGCGCTGTCCAGACCTTTGTAACTGTGGAGCTACCGAGTGATGTGACGAGATAGTCATACTTCGTCCCATCTGTGGTGATGTTTTGCAGCCGGAAACGCGACTCGGCTTGAAGGAACCAGACTTCGGGCTGGTTTTCCCAAAACTCCGGCAGTTTCACGGAAACTGCATTCGTGTCCGCCATTGCAGTGCTCGGAATACGTTCTGAGCGTCGGGGTCACCAATGTTGTGGCTGCCGCGAAACACGAATTAAGGCCGAGTCCATGTGTGGAACACAAAAGCTTTTTATTACATCTGCCTGCTAAGATGGCTGCTAACACTAGAATCTGGAAGGCTCTGAGGCCCCGCAAGGTGCCCGATTTATTGTCCACGGACGGAAAAGTGGATTGCGCCCGTTTAGGTGGCGATCCGCCACACTAGGTTAATTTAGTGATTTAAAAAAAAAATTGCAGTAATAGTTTATTGTTAGGATTTATGAACTTTTAAATGGCATATGAAGGTAAATTCTTACTGTGGATTTATCTAAATGATAAAAATTAGAATAATGCAGCAGCCCTAATTAGAATCAATTAAACAGCTACTTCAGTTTAGCAACTTTTCATAGTGAGCTCCGTGTGTAAACTCCGGGTCTCAGAGATACCCTCCTGGAATCATTGCAAGTTGGAGGAGGGTCTAAAAGGGTTTTTTGGCAAAAATATATTTCTTGTCTTACCTGTTTCAAACTGTGATGATCGTCAGCTGCCATCAAAGGCTCCTTCAGTAACAGGAGGATGGCCAGGCAGAAATCCTCCATCACCTGCGGCTTCCAGTCTTGCATAAAGAGCTGGTCCCAGATCAACAACACCGCTGGCAGGTCTAAGATGCCTACAAAACCCTGTGACATACAGAACAGTTTAGTGACACACAAAATAAGTTAGTGTCCAGCTCATCCAGTGGCGTAGCGGGTAAACTAACTAGCCAGTGTAATACTGGGTCGTACAGATCAGACAGATTCAATCCTCGGCCTGTGCAGAGTTTGTTTACGTCAGCACTACAATCGGCCTCAATGCTCCTGGGCTCAGAAGAGGGAATTAAAATAAGTCAGGATTCGCGTTCCTGATCGCTATGCTGAGAGCTGGAATAGGCATATGTGTGGATGTGGGGAGAGAGCAGACTGGTAATGATGCTCCTGCAGTTGAATAGCTCACTGACCTCACTGTTTGGGCCTACAAGTAAAAAAGCAGCCACTTGGGTGAGGTATGTGAAGGGTGAGCAGTACCCATATGTGAGGCACTGCCTTCAGGGAGGAGGGCAGAAAAGAAAGAAAACGAATTAAAGACTTGCATTTATATCGTGCCTTTCATGACCTCAGGATGCCCCAAATATTGTGCAATTCCCTCCACTGCCCTTACCTCTCCCATCCATTTCCTGAGGACAATAATAGGATTTCTCAACAATTCTTTGCTGATGGGACGCAAATCTTCGGAGCTAGGCCCAACATTGTGCAATTCCTGAGCCTGTGCCTTCTCCCGGGCAATCTGCTCCAGCAGAAATTCCTGAATACAAAAGGAGGAGGAGAAAAATCGTCAACTCGAGCTGGGATAGCATGGAATGGGAGGGCTCAGACTTGCACATTGTTCCCTAAAAGGCAACTTTCTGTTGTTAGCGAGGTCGGTAAGGAAGGCTAGCTGCTTCCTAATGTTGGCTACTCTTGCATAGCTCCCACTGGCTGTTGCAGCATGGTAATGCCAAGCACCTGAGAGCAAGTTGCACACCCACCTTCTGACTCAGAGTACGATGCAGGGTAATAGGACATAAGAATTATGTTATAAAAAAAAATTCTAGAATATGAAGCAGTAAATATAAGCTAACATTTTTAGATCTGACGTAGGCCACTGAGCGACACGACTACACTGAATTCTCAGCCTGGATTATACACTCAAGTCCTAGAGCTTGACTTGAATTCACAGCCTTCTAACTTGGAGGTGAGAATTCTATCAACTGAACCAATTATCATATATTTTAATGGTTGAAGCCCAATTCTTCACAGTAGTTCAGTCAATAAAATCGAGCTGTGGTCCTTGGACGTGATTTACTTTTCGTCACAAGCAAACAACAAAATGAAAAATAACCCCACTACTCAGGTATTTAACAGACTTTAAAAAAAAGGCAAATTCAATACAAACAACTTGTCATCAATAAATGTCATCCAGTATCTGTGGCCGTGTGAATCTCTGTATGGAAAGTTTCAACGTTCATACTGTAAAAGCCCCTCACATTGTAAGAGCAGTACTTGCTCTTTTGCATTAATTTACTGAACAAACTTTATCAGAAGACCGAAAGCATTACTGTAATAGGCTGCTCTGACCTGAAAACTTGGCCAATGTATTAACAGATTAACTGCTATCCATCCATCTCTCCTGAAGGTTCAGTTGGTGAAGCCAGCGTGAAACCAAAACATAATGACCCGTGGCTAATTTGCGGTTTTAGTGGAGTTAACTGCTCTCAGTCAGCATGAAGGTAGGGTCACTATAATTGGCCGTGGTGCTCTGGGAGAGGGAGGAAATAAATCAGCCGAGGTTCTTTTGTCCTGATCACTATCCAGTAACCCTTGCTGGAAAGGGTATGTGTGGACATTGGGTGAGGACATGATTGGTCTCAGCTGTGATGCTCTTCATAGGAACAAAGGAACATAGGAACAGGAGGAGGTCATTCAGCCCCTCAAACCTGTTCCACCATTCAATTAGATCACGGCTGATCTGTATCTTAACTCCATCCACCCGCCTTGGTACCGTACCCGTTAATACCCTTGCCTAACAAAAATCTATCAATCTCAGTTTTAAAATTTTCAATTGACCCCCAGCCTCAACAGCTTTTTGGGGAGAGAGTTCCAGATTTCCACTACCCTTTGTGTGAAGAAGTGCTTTCTGACATCACCCCTGAACGGCCTGGCTCTAATTTTAAGGTTATGCCCCTTTGTTCTGGACTCCCCCACCAGAGGAAATAGTTTCTCTCTCTCTACCCTATCAACTCCTTTAATCACCCCTTAATCTTCTATACTCGCGGGAATACAAGCCTAGTCTATGCAACCTGTCTGTGTAATTTAACCCTTTTAGCCCCGGTATCATTCTGGTGAATCTGCGCTGCACCCCCTCCAAGGCCAATTAAATAGTTTGCCAGCATTACTGTCGAGATTTGCACATGAGGAACAGCTATTTAGGAGAGGTACCACAGGGTAACAGATGCATCTCGAACCATAGCCCATCACATAGCAGCACCTTTAGAAAAGGAGGGGAGAACATTAGAGAGTAAAAATGTTAACAACATGGAGAGGTAACTACAGTTATGTGCATAATTTTTTTTAACAGCAAAGGATAAATTCTGCGAGGCTATGCTCCTGGTATGGAACCTCACTGGATGGTATCAAACACAGAGGTCAGTATGTCCTGCTGAAGACACTCCTGATCAATTGTCAGAAAATCATGAATCGGGCATGCTGACTTCCAATTCTCTAATCCACACTCCCTTCCAGTGAGGCTTCATTCCCTGGGAACAGAGCCTCACAAAATCTTCAAAGTCTATGTGGTGCCTTTTTCTCATTTAAGTGCAACAATAATATAAAATACTTCGAAATGTAAAACACACATTTTGATGTTACAGATTTATTAGATTAATAAAAATTAAACAACATAGCAACTTTAGCAACAGTATGGAGTGGAAGTCAGCACGCCCGATTTGTGATACTTCAGATTTTCTGACAATTAATCGGGAGTGTCTTTAGCAGGACATACTGACCTCTGTGTTTGATTCCATCCATTGAGGCTCCATACCAGGAGCATTGTTTTTATATGGTAGAAATGTTAATGGTTTTCAATTCTAATTTTTTGGCGGAGAAGAATTTGTCTCAAGTCTTTCAATGACCTCTCACCTTGGGGTCAATCAAGTTGTTGTTAGTGAAACAAGAATGAAGGTGGGCGAAGAATTTGGGGTCTTCTTTTTCTAGGCGATTCATGACTTGTTCTGCCATTCCAAAAACCTCTGGCCAGGTTGGGAATAGATTGCGAATGAGCAGCTGCAGATACATTGCTAACTCGTATGGATGTTCAGCTGTTGCAAAGGAAAGAGAAGTATATACAATATAAAAAGAGACTGTATCACAGGATAGATTTCAAAGGAATCAACCTCACCCCTAGCCTCCAACCTCTTTCTACATAACAACCCTTTTTTTGGTCTTTATTTTGATTCTACTGGCTCATTACTTCTCTGAACTTTCTTCTCTTGTTCCTCCTATGCTACATGCTCTCTCTTCTCCCTGTATCCTCATTGTGCTAAAAATCACAGTCTTCGTAGAATCATAGAAATTTATGGAACAGAAGGAGGCCATTTGGCCCATTGTGTCTGTGCCGGCCGAAAAAGAGCTATCCAGCCTAATCCCACGTTCCAGCTCTTGGTCCGTAGCCTTGCAGTTTACAGCACTTCAAGTGCATATCCAAGTACTTTTTAAATGTGATGAGGGTTTCTGCCTCTACCACCCTTTCAGGCAGTGAGTTCCAGACCCTCACCGCCCACTGGGTGAAAAAAGTTCTCTTCAACTCCCTTCTAATCCTTCTACCAATTACTTTAAATCAATGCCCCCTGGTTATTGACCTCTCTGCTAAGGGACCTCTCTTCTACTCCAACTCATTCTTTCTCAGGACTTCAAAACAAAAACATGAAACTGTTTATCTCCCTCAGTCTTGGCTTCCCCCTACTTTCTGCAAGCTTTTAAAACCAATACTTGCTATCAACTAATCACTATTTCTTTCCTACTTTTTTCAACCTTGGTGCTTTCCTGCACCATGGACACTGCCCCTTCATCTTAAATTGATTGATTACAAGACAAAACAAGCAGTCTGTGTTGAGTGGTTTCCATTTGCTTTGCAATAAAATGTATTGGCAATGGAATAATGCCTTTGAAGTGACATTTTGCAAATCAGACAGCGATGTGTATTGTCTCAGCCTGTACAGAACAAGTCAGCAAAAGCCCACAGACAGCATGGGGATTCTTTCTTAGCATGTATTAATCAAGTTTAAAGCGGCCAGCCAATCCTCATAGGTAAGCTAGAAAAATATATGGAATTACTTATGACAGAACTCCTATCCATTACACTCTGCTCTTGAACACTTTGGTGAGTCATCGATCATTGCTTTGGTTATCTTTAAAACCTTCGGCAGTTCTGGCACTGTGCATATCTAAACAAGTTACCATCATGTGGCCTCCCACCAAAGCTATGTTCATGGCTATCTAGTTTCATCTCAGATCACTTTTATCTGTGCTGTAGTTGATATTTCATCATCTGACTGTTTCCATTAATTCAGAAGTTCACCGTGGCTCTGTCCTCTCTTCTTCCTATTTCTGTTCCTATCCCACATTCATCATTCAAGCCTATCTAGTCTTCTGCTGATGATTTCACTCCATTAACTTTCTTCAACTGCACACTTACAGTGCTTACAACCTCCCACCTCTCTCAGCGTGATGGGTGCCGCACTATATCTTGATCTCCTCCATGCCCATCAATGGGACAATGAAAATCTTGTTTCTTTCAATTCTCGAAAGACAGTTCTTCATATGTCTCATGTCTAACCAATATCTGCGACCTCTTACCTTTGATGGCTCCACCCTTAATCTTTCTTCATAAATAAAGGAACAGGAGTAGGTCATTCAGCCCTCAAACTTGTTCTGGCATTCAATTAGATCATGGGTGGTCAGTACCTCAACTCCATTTACCCGTCTTTGCTCCATATCCCTTGATACCTTTACCGAACAAACGAATCAACATACATGGCCTCACTATCTCCTCTGACCTCAAATGAAACTCCCAAATTTCCTCCGTTACTAAAGCTGCCTCTTTCAAGCCAAACACTTCTTTTCTCCTGAACAACTCTTAATTTTCGACAAAGCCCAAGTCCTGAATATTGTTCCAATATCTGAAGAGGCTTTTGAAGTACATCTTTCACACTCCTGGTCAAGAGATAGAAAAAAACCCACAACATTTGCTGCCAATTAATCTATCTCGCCTCCAGCTTCTAATCTCTCTCTCTCTTTCGCACTTTTTCTCATTTTTCTCTATCTTATTGATACTGGTCATGATCAATGCTTTTCTGAACTTTCCTCTTATTCCTTCTAAGCTGCAAAAACTTCTTCCTACATGTTCTACCTCCTCCTCTGTTGAAATCAAGGCTCTGTACAATTTGCTGCTCTAACTTATTCATTCCTAGGATAAAGATTTAAAATATTTTACAGGTTACTTTTTTGCCAATATTTTCATCTCTTTTCCCACCTCCTCCTCCTGAAGCCTCTGACTCATAAGAACATAAGAAATAGGACCAGCAGTAGGCCATACGGCCCCTCGAGCCTGCTCCGTCATTCAATAAGATCATGCTTGATCATTGACCTCAACTCCACTTTCCCGCCCGATCTCCATATCCCTTGATTCCCCTAGAGTCCAAAAATCTATCTATCTCAAGGACTGAGCATCCACAGACCTCTGGGGCAGAGAATTCCAAAGATTCACAACCCTCTGAGTGAAGAAATTCCTCCTCATCTCAGTCCTAAGCGGCCGACCCCTTATCCTGAGACTATGCCCCCTAGTTCTAGACTCTCCAGCCAGGGGAAACAACCTCTCAGCATCTACCCTGTCAATCCCCTTCAGAATCTTGTATGTTTCAATGAGATCACCTCTCATTCTTCTAAACTCCAGAGAGTATAGGCCCATTCTACACAATCACTCATCGTAGGACAGCCCTCTCATCCCAGGGATCAATCTGGTGAACCTTCGTTGCACCGCCTCCAAGGCAAGTATATCCTTCCTTAGATAAGGAGACCAAAACTGTGCACAGTACTCCAGGCGTGGTCTCACCAAAGCCCTGTACAATTGTAGCAAGACTTCCTTACTCTTATACTCCAACCCCCTTGCAATAAAGGCCAACATGCCATTTGCCTTTCTTATTGCTTGCTGTACCTGCATGCTAGCTTTCTGTGTTTCTTGCACGAGGACACCCAAATCTCTCTGAACAACAACACTTAAAAGTTTCTCACCATTTAAAAAATGTTCTGTTTTTCTATTCTTCCTACCAAAGTGAATAACCTCACATTACCCTACATTATACTCCATCTGCCACCTTACTGCCCACTCACTTAGTCTATCTATATCCCTTTGCTGACTCTTTGTGTTCTCGTCACAGCTTACTGTCCTACCTAGCTTTGTATCGTCAGCAAACTTAGATACATTACACTCGGTCCCTTCATCTCGGTCATTAATATAGATTGTAAATAGCTGAGGCCCCAGCACTGATCCTTGCGGCACCCCACTAGTTATAGCCTGCCAACCTGTAAAAGACCCGTTTATCCCTACACTCTGTTTTCTGTCCATTAACCAATCCTCTATCCATGCTACTATATTACCCCCAATCCCATGAGCCCTTATCTTGTGTAATAACCTTTTATCTGGCACCTTATCGAATGCCTTTTGGAAATCCAAATATACTACATCCACTGGTTCCCCTTTATCTACCCTGCTAGTTACATTCTCAAGAAACTCTAATAAATTCGTCAAACACGATTTCCCTTTCATAAAACCATGTTGACTCTGCCTAATCATGTTATGATTTTCTAAGCGCCCTGATACCACTTCCTTAACAATGGATTCCAGCATTTTCCTGACGACTGATGTCAGGCTAACTGGCTTGTAGTTCCTCATTTTCTCTCTCCCTCCTTTCTTGACTAGCGGTGTTACATTTGCTACCTTCCAATCCGCTGGGATCATTCTAGAATCTAGGGAATTTTGGAAGATCAAAACCAATGCATCCACTATCTCTGCAGCCACCTCTTTTAGAACCGTAGGATGTAGGCCGTCAGGTCTAGGGGATTTGTCAGCTGTAAGTCCCATTAGTTTCTCTAGTACTTTTTCTTTACCTATATTAATTACGTTAAGTTCCTCACCCTCATTAGACCCTTGGTTCCCCACCATTTTTGGTATGCTTTTTGTGTCTTCTACTGTGAAGACAGATACAAATATTTGTTTAACGTTTCTGCCATTTCCTTATTCCCCACAATAATTTCTCCTGTCTCAGCCTCTAAGGGACCAACGTTTACTTTTGCTACTCTCTTCCTTTTTACATACTTGTAGAAGCTCTTACAATCTGTTTTTAAATTTCCTGCTAGTTTTCTCTCGTATTCTATTTTTTCCCTTTTTATCAATTTTTTGGTCATCCTTTGCTGGTTTCTGAAACTCTCCCAATCCTCAGGCTTACTACTATTCCTTGCAACATTATAAGCTTTTCTTTCAATCTAATGCTATCCTTAACTTCTTTAGTTAGCCATGGATGGATCACTTTTCCCGTGGAGTTTTTGTTTCTCAATAGAATGTATTTTTGTTGAGAATTATGAAATATTTCTTTAAATGCTAGCCACTGCTTATCTACTATCATACCTTTTAATCTATTTTTCCAATCTAACTTAGCAAACTCGCCCCTCATACCTATGTAATTGGCTTTATTTACTTTTAAGATTCTCGTTTTGGACTTAGGCAAGTCCCTCTCAAACTTAATGTGAAATTCTATCATATTATGATCACTCTGCCCCAGAGGATCATTTACTATGAGATTGCTAATTAACCCTATCTCATTGCACAATACAAGATCTAAAATAGCCTGGTTGGTTCCATGACGTATTGTTCTAGGAAACTGTCCCGAATGCATTCCATGAACTCGTCCTCCAGACGACCTTTGCCAATTTGATTTGTCCAGTCTATATGAAGATTAAAGTCCCCACGATTATTGCATTACCTTTGTTACAAGCTCCTACTATTTCTTGATTAATATTCTGTCCAATGGTATAGCTACTGTTAGGGGGCCTATATACTACTCCCACCAGTGTTTTCTGCCCCTTGTTATTCCTTATCTCCACCCATACTGATTCTACTTCCTGATCTTCCGAGCCGAGATCCTTTCTGTCTACTGTACTTATGTCATCCTTTATTATCAGGGCTACCCCCTCCCCCTCCTTTTCCATTCTGTCTGTCTTTTCGAAACGTCAAGTATCCTGGAACATTTAGTTCCCAACCTTAGTCACCTTGCAACCACGTCTCTGTAATGGCTATTAGATCAAACCCATTTATCTCTATTTTTGCCACTAGTTCGTCTACCTTGTTACGAATGCTTCATGCATTCAGATAAAGAGCTTTAAATTTAAATGTTTTACCATTATTCCCTGCTTTGATCTTATTCTCTGCTGCACTGCTACTGTTAAACTCTCTGTCCCTTCCCGTCACACTCTGCTTATTTTTACCCAAATCGCCACACTGCTCTATTACCTTGACCTTTCTTTTTAGATTTCTAAATTTCTCCTCACCTGACCCCTCCATGGGCACCTGTTGCCCTCCAATACCTCGCCCAAGTAACCATCCTTCATCGCCAAACTGCTGACCACCCAACTTCCTTTTATGGCTCCCATGTTAGCTGACATTGTTAACAGTTCTCTCTCCTCAGGTACTGTCCCCCTCTCCCTCAAATCTGCCGTCATCGCCCCCCTCCTCAAAAAACCAATGTCGTAAGAATGAGCCTTACGCGTGGTGAACTTAAAGTAAGCTTTAATCAACTAAAAAGGTGCTACATACAAAAGAGGTCTTACTCTATGCCTCTCCAGGATCCAACTGCTCAGTCCAGTATTTATCCTGGACTAATCACAGGAAGTGATGCAATAAAGTTCGAGTCACAGGAAGCTGTATTGTGTTACCACATTCTCCCCCCCCAAAAGATTAGGAGGCCGGGATGCTCCCTCCATTTCGTAGCCGCCGGACGAGGGAGAGCCGCACCCGTTTGGGTTCTCATAGCGGTAGAGGGCCCCTAGCCCGTTTACCCGCCGTGGGCCGTGGACCAGAGTCCGAGTGATCCAGCCCGCTCTGTGAGGGGTCAGGACGATCCTGACTGTGTACTGGTGCCCGAACGGGTGTCGGGCAGGGCTGTGGCAGATCAGTTTCCGAGCGTATGGTACGGGGTGGATCGTGGCTGCGCGTGCGAGCCCCGACGGGCTCATAGTCAGTCTGCCCCAGGTCGGCACGCTGGAGTGAGGTACCAGCCGGCGTCAGATCCAGATCGTGATGAGAGGCACCTGGCGAGCCCAGAGATGTGCCTGGTACAATATCATCCCCTGGTGTCCCTCTATGTTTCGGCGGGCAGGGAGCCAGATCCCGCAATGACACGGTAGATTCCCGACCGTCAGGATATCGAATATAGGCGTAGGTAGGGTTGACGTCAGTGAGCTCAACCTCATCTACCAGGGGGTCATTCTTAGACGCCCGGACATATCTTCGGAGTAGCACTGGTCCCGGTGCAGTCAGCCACGACGGGAGAGATATCCCATAGGATGAGCGACGCTGAAATCGGAAGAACCGTTCATGAGGCGTCGTATTTGTGGCGGTCGAAAGGAGGGACCGTGTGGAGTGTAATGCGTCTGGAAGTACTGCTTCCCATTGCTGGTTGGGTAGGCCCCGAGATCTCAAAGCCAGACGTACCGCATTCCAGATGATAGCGTTAAAACGCTCGACTTGCCCATTCCCGACCGGATGATAAGGCGTCGTTCTGCTGGCAGCAATACCCCGTTCCGAGAGATAGGCCTTGAGTTCTCCTGACATAAAAGAAGGGCCCCGATCCGAATGAACATAGGATGCCATGCCACAGAAAGCAAATACCTGCTCAAGGCAGCTGATAACCGTGGTCGTCAGCATATTGGGGCAGGGAAAGGCAAACGGAAAACGGGAATACTCATCGACCATGGTCAATAGATAAGTGTTGCGAGTTGAAGAGGGCAACGGCCCCTTAAAATCGATGCTAAGCCGTTGCATTGGCTGGGTCGCATGTATGAGTATACCACCCGAGGGGCAGAAAAACTGAGGTTTCA
Source organism: Squalus acanthias (assembly GCA_030390025.1). Lineage (NCBI taxonomy): Eukaryota > Metazoa > Chordata > Chondrichthyes > Squaliformes > Squalidae > Squalus > Squalus acanthias. The sequence continues at coordinate 4,290,430 of CM059448.1, forward strand.
ATTCCGCACAGACTCTGCAGTCCGAGCACATCTTCTTTACATCCCCGGTAGAGAATGGGAGATTTCGGGACCGCACGAAGTGTAGCATGCGAGTAACGCCCGGATGACACAACCCATCATGGATGTCTACGAGCGTAGAGGGTGCCATGGCGGAGCAGAATGCTCGTGTGAGGGTATCCGGAGCCACATTCTCCTTGCCAGGTCGATAGTGGATGGTGTAACCAAAAGAGGCCAATTTCGGCCGCCAAAGCTGGATTTTATTATTTTTAATTTTGGTCCGTTTTCGATTATCGAGCATGAAGGCGACCGATCGCTGGTCCGTGATTAAGGTAAAGTGCTGGCGAGCTAGGAGATGAGTCCACTTCCGTACTGCCTCTATGATGGCTGTAGCTTCTTTCTCAACTGGAGGATAATGTAGCTCAGCCCCTTGAAAAGTCCTGGACAAAAATGCCACCGGACGACCTTCTTGATTCAGAGTGGCCGAGATCGCCACCTCCGAGGCATCACACTCAACAACAAAAGGAAGACTCTCATCGATGGAGTGAAGAGCCGCTTTCTCCAACTGTTTTTTCAGAAGGTTAAAGGCTGCAACAGCCGCTGTGTCTAGTGGGAATGTGCTGGCCTTCAGTAGAGGTTGGATTCGGTCCGAGAAGTTAGGAATCCATTTAGCATAGTATGCAAACAGGCCGAGGGCCCGGCGCAAGGAGGCCGGATTCTTAGGTGGCGGGAGCTCTTGGAGTGGGCGAAGCCTTTCAGGGTCAGGTTTAATGATGCCATTGCCCACACAATAGCCAAGGATGTTGATGGTTGGTTGTGACTCAATGGATTTAGCCGCATTTAATGTCAAATTACGGTGCTGGAGTGCATCCCAAAATCGTTGGAGATTGGCGTCATGTTCCCGCTGATTGCGACCTGCGACAGTAATATTGTCCAGATAAGGAAACGTATCCTTCAAGTCTTCCTGTTTGACCAGGTCATCCATTGCTCGCTGGAAGACAGCCACTCCATTAGTGACCCCAAAGGGGAGGCGACGAAATTGATACAGCCGTCCATTGGCTTCAAAGGCCGTATACTGCTTGTCTGAGACCTTCAAGGGTACCTGATGATAGGCACTTTTCAGATCATATGTTGAGAACACCGTGTACTCAGCCAGTTTATTAACCATATCATCGATGCGCGGCAATGGGTATGCGTCCAAGTCCGTATATTGATTGATGGTCTGTGAATAGTCAATGCACAGCCGTTTCTTGTGAGGTTGTAGAGGGTTCTTAACAATAACGACCTGGGCGCGCCATGGCGACGAACAAGGCTCGATGATATCCTCTGCTAAAAGCCGAGAAATCTCAGCCGCAATAAAAGACTGATCTTCCTGACTGAAACGTCGTGACTTTGTTATAATCGGTTTGCATCGAGGAGGGATACTGGTAAACAGTGAGGGTTCATCCAGTGAAGCTGCTGACAATGCACAGAACGGTAATCGAGGTCGTATATTAGAAATAGTGAGTTCAGGTTTGGATCCGCCGAACTCAATGGTGAGCTTCTTATGCTGCTTTTGAAAATCCAGCCCTAAGATAAGATCACTACATAAGTCCTTGAGCACCGAAAGCCGGGTGGAGGGATACCTGTGACCATTAAGTGTTATTTCAACCATACAAAAGCCAGAAATTCTGGTATTAAGTGATGACTGAGCCATCGCAATTGCCTGGTCCGATGGGAAAACATGTAGCTTTAACTCTGCAACAATCTGTTCCCTAATGAAACTATCAGTGCTACCTGAGTCAATTAAGGCATCTAAAGTATGTCCATTAATTGATGCTTTTGTAGCTGCATGGAATAGGTTCTGAGGACAAGCAGCTGTAATTGGTGTCGTTGCACAAAGAGTGGCTGAAACTCTAGGTGTGTTTCTTCGAGAGAAAACCCGAGAGGAAGCACGATAGATTTTAGCCGGAACATCTTGATAGGCCCTTACCGGGGCAGTTCGGTAGGACTTAGCTTGATAAGCCCTCGTAGAGGCTCTTGATAGGCAAACCTTTGCAAAATGACCCTTTTTGTTGCAATGACTGCAAAACGCATTGCGAGCAGGGCAGAATTTCCGAGGGTGAAACTCATCACCACAAAAGAAGCATTTCTTAGATTGCCAAGAGGCTGCCACAGTGGGGTCATCATCCTCTTCATCAGTGAAGTCATCAGATTGATCGTCAGGGATAAAGTCCTCCCTAATAGAGTTCACCTGTGGCCTCTTAAATTGCCTGACTGTAGTTAAGGCAGCAGACCGAGGTCTGGGCACTGTATAAAGGTCTGCATTTCTTTTTGCCAGATCTAGAGAGCAAGCCATGTCATAAGCTCTCTGAAGCTCAAGTGTCTTACTTTCCAGTAGACGCTGGCGTATAAATGGGGAGGCAAGCCCGCAGATGAAAGCATCATGGATCATTTCTTCACGGTACAGCTCAGCTGAGGCCACCTGAAAGTTACAGTCCATACTAAGTCTGCGAAGCTCTTGGAGGAATTTATCAATGGATTCCTCCGGCCCTTGTTGGGCTGTAGCTAGTAGATGTCTGGCATAGACCTCATTCGGTGTCTTAGTATATAGTCTTTTAAGCGTCCGAATTGCCTCCTCGTAACTGCCCCATTCCTCAACATACTGAAATACATTCGGAGTGACACAGTTGATGAGTATCCGCAACTTTGTGTCATCATCAGCCTTGCAATATTCGAGAAAATTGTCCATCGTGCGATACCAGTGTTTCCACACCTTACCGGCTGCTGGGGTGTTTGGGTCCAAGTCAAGACACGATGGTTTAAGGATGTTTTCCATGATGGGTGATTCCCTGGATCCTTAGTTCCGAGTTCGTCCAAAAAGTTTGAGTGCGAAGTTTTTCAAAGTTGATTAAATTGTCGTAAGAATGAGCCTTACGCGTGGTGAACTTAAAGTAAGCTTTAATCAACTAAAAAGGTGCTACATACAAAAGAGGTCTTACTCTATGCCTCTCCAGGATCCAACTGCTCAGTCCAGTATTTATCCTGGACTAATCACAGGAAGTGATGCAATAAAGTTCGAGTCACAGGAAGCTGTATTGTGTTACCACAACCAACCCTTGACTCCTCCGTCCTTGCAAACTACCGCCCCATCTCCAACCTCCCTTTCCTCTCCAAAGTCCTTGAACGTGTTGTCGCCTCCCAAATCCGTGCCCATCTTTCCCGCAACTCCATGTTTGAATCCCTCCAATCAGGTTTCTGCCCCTGCCACAGTACCGAAACGGCTCTCATCAAAGTCACAAATGACATCCTTTGTGTCTGTGACAAAGGTAAACTATCCCTCCTCGTCCTTCTTGACTTGTCTGCAGCCTTTGACACGGTTGACCACTCCATCCTCCTCCAACGCCTCGCCACCGTCGTCCAGCTGGGTGGTACTGCACTCGCCTGGTTCCATTCTTATCTATCTAATCATAGCAGAGAATCACCTGCAATGGCTTCTCTTCTCGCACCCACATCATTACCTCTGGTGTCCCCCAAGGGGTGGTATCCTTGGCCCCCTCCTATTTCTCATCCACATGCAGCCCTTTGGCGACATCATCCGAAAACACAGCGTCAGTTTCAACATGTACGCTGATGACACCCAGCTCTACCTCACCACCACTTCTCTCGACTCCTCCACGGTCTCTAAATTGTCAGACTGCTTATCCGACATCCAGTGCTGGATAAGCAAAAATTTTCTCCAATTAAATATTGGGAAGACCGAAGCCATTGTTTTCGGTCTCCGCCACAAACTCCGTTCCCTAGCCACTGACTCCATCCCTCTCCCTAACATCTGTCTGAGGCTGAACCACGCTGTTCACCTTGGTGTCATGTATGACCCTGAAATGAGCTTCCGACCACATATCCGCGGCATAACTAAGACCGCCTATTTCCACCTCCGTAACATCGCCCGTCTCCGCCCTTGCCTCAGCTCATCCGCTGCTGAAACCCTCATCCATGCCTTCGTTACCTCTAGACTTGACTATTCCAACGCACTGCTGGCTGGTCTCTCACGTTCCACCCTACGTAAACTTGAGGTCATCCAAAACTCGGCTGCACGTGTCCTAACTCGCACCAAGACCCGTTCACTCATCACCCCTGTGCTCTCTGACCTACAATGGCTCCCAGTTAAGCAACGCCTCAATTTCAAAATTCTCATCCTTGTTTTCAAATCCCTCCATGGCCTCGCCCCTTCCTATCTCTGCAATCTCCTCCAGCCCCACAACTCCCTGAGATATCTGCACTCCTCTAATTCTGCCCTCTTGAGCATCCCTGATTATAATCGCTTAACCATTGGCGGCCGTGCCTTCTGTTGCCAAGGCCCTAAGCACTGGAATTCCCTGCCTAAACCTCTCCACCTCGCTACCTCTCTTTCCTCCTTTAAGACGCTCCTTAAAACCTACCTCTTTGACCAAGCTTTTGATCATCTGCCCTAAATTCTCCTTATGTGGCTCGGTGTCAAATTTTTTGTCTTGTAATATTCCTGTGAAGCGCCTTGGGACATTTTACTATGTTAAAGGTGCTATATAAATACAAGTTGTTGTTGAGTTTGCCCAGACAGCGAATGTTGGCAGTCTATTCATGAATGGGAGGTATCGCAACCGAGCCTGATTCTGACATCACTCAAAGTCTACACATAGGCACTTTCCAGCAGGAGTCACTGGACATCAACCGGTCGCAGTAACGTTGGCTGATTTTCTCTCTCCCTAGCCCAAGGACGCTGAGTCCAATTGCAGGGCGCTTACTGCCACACGAGCCGAGATCAGCACAGAACAAGAGGCAAACCTGGGGTTGTCTGTTCCGTTTGACTAAGTTACACATTGTATTTATCATCTGACCCATTGTGGAGCTTTGCTAATCTAATCTAATTTTAAATGTCTTCCCAATGTCCTACAACTTTTCGGTTACTCACCCTTAGCCGATGCCTGTTTGAATGCAATCTGGAGAGGAAAGAGCCAGTAGATTAGGTATGGTTCATATGTTCCATCATAAACGTATAGTACGTTGAGTGTTTTGCTGGCCTCCAAAATCATCTGCTCATCGGTGGCAAATGGCTGCATGCAGGGTGTCTTCTCAAATTTCTGTTTGGATGGAAAAGGTCACCATGATCCACTGAGGATAAGCTCGCAGTTAAGATTGCTTTTCAGCGGCTTGTGTACAAGACAGTTTCTATTTGTTATAATGTATGACCAAATCCTAATTAATGTCAGGCATTTTAAGGTCCATGAGTTCAACAGGTATCAGTAATGTATGCAAAAAACAGAGAGTGAGGCTGCCGATTAGTGTCCAACACCTTCTGGGGGAGCGCTGCACTGTCGGAGGCGCCGTCTTTTGGATGAGACGTTAAACCGAGGCCCCGTCTGCCCTCTCAGGTGGACGTAAAAGATTCCATGTCATTATTTCGAAGAAGAGCAGAAGAGCCCGGTCCCCTGGCCAATATTTATCCCTCAACCAACATCACTAAAACAGATTATCTGGTCATTACATAAGAACATGAGAACTAGGAGCAGGAGTAGGCCATACGGCCCCTCGAGCCTGCTCTGCCATTCAATAAGATCATGGCTGATCATCGACCTCAACTTCACTTTCCCGCCCAATCTCCATATCCCTTGATTCCCCTAAAGTCCAAAAATCTATCTATCTCAGCCTTGAATATACTCAAAGATTCAGTATGCACAGCCCTCTGGGGCAGAGAATTCCAAAGATTCACAACCCTCTGAGTGAAGAAATTCCTCCTCATCTCAGTCTTAAATGGCCGACCCCTTATCCTGAGACTATGCCCCCTAGTTCTAGACACTCCAGCCAGGTGAAACAACCTCTCAGCATCTACCCTGTCAAACCCCTTCAGAATCTTGTATGTTTCAATGAGATCACCTCTCATTCTTCTAAACTCCAGAGAGTATAGGCCTATTCTACACAATCTCTCATCATAGGACAGCCCTCTCATCCCAGGAATCAATCTAGTGAACCTTCGTTGCACCGCCTCCAAGGCAAGTATATCCTTCCTTAGATAAGGAGACCAAAACTGTGCACAGTACTCCAAGTATGGTCTCACCAAGGCCCTGTACAATTGTAGCAAGACTTCCTTACTCTTATACTCCAACCCCCTTGCAATAAAAGCCAACATGCCATTTGCCTTCCTTATTGCTTGCTGTACCTGCATGCTAGCTTTCTGTGTTTCTTGCACGAGGACACCCAAATCTCTCTGAACACCAACTTTTGAAAGTTTCTCACCATTTAAAAAATATTCTGTTTTTCTATTCTTCCTACCAAAGTGAATAACCTCACATTTCCCTACATTATACTCCATCTGCCACCTTACTGCCCACTCACTTAGTCTATCTATATCCCTTTGCAGACTCTTTGTGTTCTCCTCACAGCTTACTGTCCCACCTCGCTTTGTATCATCAGCAAACTTGGATACATTACACTCGGTCCCTTCATCTAGGTCATTATCACATTGCTGTTTGTGGGAGCTTGCTGTGCGCAAATTGGCTGCCATGTTTCCCACATTACAACAGTGACTACACTTAAAAAGTACTTCATTGGCTGTAAAGTGCTTTGGGGCGTCCAGTGGTCGTGAAAGGCGCTATATAAATGCAAGTCTTTCTTTCTTTCTAACAGTTAGCACTTTTGTGGCATGGAGCAATGCCCACTAGGAGCTGGTTTGTGACTGATCCAACTCTTCCCATTTAGAACCCTTGTATCTGTTATAGCGAGGAGACTTTCATCCCAGTCTGGTAAAGGAAATCAAAACAATTAAGAATTAAAAAGAAAATATACAAATCTCACCTCAACCACAGCATTTTCTACCAGTCCTGAAACAGGTGACCGTGTTGCACTTCTCAGTTTCAGTTCGGCCACTCTGCGTTCAACTACTCGCCCAAACTGCTCCCTGATAGTTTTCTCAACACTTTGGAGAGAAGAAGAAACGTTTGCAAGTACAGCTGTCAATCAGCAAAATCAACATAAAAACATGAGAAACTACAGAATGTAAAAAGGTATTCAGTCCACTGATCCTCTGACCCTTAATCTTTGTTTCAGTCCCCCTCGGCTATGTGTAGTCACAAGATAATTACAGATTAATCTGTTTGAAATAAGTGTCGACACCTCTTAAAATAGCTGACAAATGAATGTTTTATGAACACGTTAAGCTAAAGTTAATACCACACGCAGTAATTCTTGGGCCAGAAAACCTAAATATTGAATCATCAACTTAAAATGTTAAGATGGGGTGACAAGTAAATGCTTCTTACTCTACTGAGGCAGTGGTCTGGTTCTGTTTATCCATTTGCAGCAGCTTATCCAACCAGGTGAAGCTCCTCAGTGTCATTGGAAGCAACTTCCCGCTCAGCCGTTCACAAATGACAGGCATCTGTTCACGATCTGATCTGAGGATGGCACAGACAGAGTCTGCAAGTACCTCACTCTGCATGCAGCTCAGCGGTGGAGGATTCAGCTTGGGCTCCAGGTTGTCCCCATCTGTAAAACTATTTAAGTCATTATACTGAAGAGAAACAATTCCTCACAAGAGTATAATGTTACCACAATGTAAAATTAAACGCTTAAAATAAGGTATATATTTAAGCAAGTGAGAACAAAATCAGTTCGGAAAGCACACTGTAGTTTAAATATTAATGATCATACACTTGGTTTCCAATGTGCTGTGGAATAAGTTACCACTGGAGAGGGAATGGATTGAAGGATATGATGAGAAGGTGGGTAGGTTTGAGATCATTTGAAAAGGGACAGCCTTGTTGCGCCAACTAGCTTTTCCTGTTCTTAAAAAAATTCTTATCTTTTCACGATGGATGACTTTTGTATACTGTAACATTTGAAATGTGTGTATTATTGTGTGGGGGATCCTCAATTTTCTTTTTCCCTACTCTTTATATCCTGTCACCCAAGATAGGGTGAAGAATATTTGCTCCCAGACCACTGTCAGTGATATTCAAAATAAATGCTAAAAGTCTAGAAGGTGCATAAGTGAGCTGTTTCTGCAGAAACATCACCCCAAGGTGCAGTGAGTTAAAGCACCAGTTCACCATGCCATTTTCCTACCAAGACATGGGCTGGCTTCTACCCATTGAGAGTCAATGAGCAGAAAATAGATAGGGTATCAGTGAACCAGTTGGGTTTTTACCACAATCTGGCAACTTTCATGATTACGTTCTGGTGCTAGCCCAAAAATGAGCAGATTTATTGATTTCAATTTCACAACATGCCATGGTGGAAGTTGAATTCATGACCTTTGGGTTGCCTGTATGGGACCATAGCCTCTAGGTTATGGTACCCTATTAAGACGGGGCCAAGGATAGGCAGCCAGACAAAGCCTCATGTACCGGTACACTGTGATGTGAGCTTGTGCCCCCGACTCACTGAACGGGAATGAGAACAATTGGAACCACCCATGTCGACGAGACAGAAGCAAACACTGGAGAGTTTTAATCTGTTCCACTCTCTTGCACCTCCTAGAAGTCCAATCCCATGGGAGCACCAAAAGAGCTCAGAGAACAAGTCACTTCCTTTCCATATTGGTTGGGGGAATAACATCTTCAGGCACCCATCATTTATGATTAAACCAAGAGTTACGGCTATAAGCTACTGCTACAGTTTGTTTAATACCGTTTGATTTTGACTGGAATGTAGATCCTCGCCGCATTGTCAGGTGCAGGTCTTTACTCTCCACTGACTTTGGGCGTCTCCTGGCCAACTCTGCCCATGAGGACTGCCACGTGATTGAGCGTTGTGCCAAATCGTAGTCCGGATCCTGCCAGAATTAATAAATAAATAGGAGCTGTGAAAACTGTGACAACTGATAACCATTGTACCCTCAAGCTAAAAGGGATAATTCAATGCAATGCAGAATCTTCTCACCTCGGTGCAGAATTTTGAACTGGTTTGTTGTTCTTTTCTATTGAAGCCTATATAAAATATTTAAATATTTTGGGCTAGAAATTCAGTGCATTTGTGCCTCTTGTTTGCTGTTCAAACAAATACATTTCTTAATTTGGAATTGTAAGTTAGAATATCAGCCAATACGTCTTAAAATTTACCTGCAAGGTAAAATGCACACTCAGATCCCTCAAACTCAGGGAAGTGTTAGACTGAGATTTATGAGAAAGATTACAATTTAATTTAATATATGGAGTTAGGCTTATTTTTCTGGTTGAGATATGTCAGAATAGGTTTGATTTTTAAACCAAAATGAATTAGACTTGATAGAACTGATTTTCAGCAGTAAGTTGTGTGTGGCTGGAGGAATGTTTATTAATTTTACATTTTAATGAGGAGGTGGGGGTCTTCCACCCAAATCATTAAAGTTACCTTTTTGATTAAAAAAGATGCTGCAGAAACTAATTGCTCATCACAGCTGAGTTCTGGGAAAAATAGGCTCATTCTCCACAAATGGGATGTCTGTATATCTCATACAACAATGGATTGTGCTCTGATACACACAAGGGGATATCGGGGCCATGTTGTTCACATAATGTGGCTGTAATAGTATACCTCTTTCAGGTACTTTATTAAAAAAAAATTATACGTTTTGATACAGTGCGTGATTGTTGCTGGCACTTTTGGAATGTAGAGGCTGCAGATGGAGCTATTCCAAGCTTTAGGTTTTCAAACTGGGGTCTGCAGATCCCAAAGGATCCAAACTTCTGTCCATCTGAGACCAGGCATAGTGGGGGTAAAACTGGGCACGGACGATGACACAGAAACAGGCAGTATTGCATTGTCGCCGGTTATATGCTCCGCCTGATAGTCAGTTCCACTGACTTCAGTAGAACTGATTATCAGGCACGTCGTATAAAAGAAGAAAGAAGAAAGTCTTGCATTTATATAGCACCTTTCACAACCACCGGACGTCCTAAAGCGCTTTACAGCAAATGAAGTACTTTTTTTTTGAAGTGTAGTCACTGTTGTAATGTAGGAAACGCTGCAGCCAAGTTGCGCACAGCAAGCTCCCACAAACAACGTGATCATGACCGGATAATCTGTTTTTAGTGATGTTGATTGAGGGATAAATATTGGCCCTCGGACACCGGGGGAATAACTCCCCTGCTCTTTTTCGACGTCAACGGTAAAGAATATTGGCTGGAGGGTAAAACAGGCCGTCGATTTGCTCTCGCCCATTTTGCGTTGCCGCCTGACGAATTTATATCCCGGTGAGTATTGGAAGGCTATTTCTCCCCTGGAGGCATCACAACGGAGCCTGCTCCTGTCCTAATCTGACCTCCACCCACATGCATATTTCACTGGATCAAGAGTGGGAACCCTGGCAGGTTTTTGCTCCCCCTCCCGGATCTAGCATGGGGCTCCATGGTTCAGCACCACACAGGGTGGTGCGTTTGCACACCGAGATATTCATCCATCTGACTTGAACAGAATGATATCAGGTTTTATTTCCCTACATGTCACAGGGGAATTGCATCCCTATATTACAAGTACACAGTAGGAGTCGTTTTCCAATTACGTGCTGGCAGTGGGGAAGCTTCTGATATTTGCTGGTGTCAAAAAAACACCGAAACCCCCATACTCCTCTAGCTAAGAATAGTGGTATTGGTAAGTCTACAGAATACGTCCTTTTCTCTTTTCTTTCACTTATGTTTCTCTGTCACACTCCTCTTCATTTATATTTTTTGAATTCGCTCTTCTCCTTCACTGGTGCTTCTCTCTCTTTGGGCTGAGTTTTCCGGGTTGGTAGCGGGCGAGATCGGTGGCGGGTCAGGTGGGAAAGTTTATTTCTGCATCAGGTCAGGAACCCGCTGTCATCTCGCTGCGTCTTTCCCACAGGCGCGTCTGTCATCGCGGAGCTGACCCGACTGGCAGCGGCGGGGGACCCAATTGAGATCATTATCAGATAGTTTACAGGCACTTAAGAGTCTTTTCTCACTTACTTTTTAAATTTCCCTGCATGGCCACGGGATTCACGCAGCTCGGGAACCACGTCTGTCATCCTGAGGCGTAAGTTCCGTGGCCATTGCTCCAGCTGATTACTTGACAGCATGAAAAACAAACCAAAATAAAAACATGTTGATTACATCAGCTAAGAGATTGATGGAGATTCTGTTCTACTTGAAAAGCTACTGGTAAATGTTAATTCAGAAATTCCTGAAGGGATGTGAGTGCTGAAGGGTCCCATCCTACCCTGGATGGTGAGGGAAATACATTTTTCACTGGCCATTCTTGGCTGTTGCCTTCCAACTCAACAGTAATTGCAGTGAATTGATCTGCACTATAAAAAATGACATATACCATTTAAATAAATTTTTGTGTTGTTTCTGGTCAGGTTTTTCTCACAGTATACTGTGATTGTCCAGTTACACATTAAATCAAGTCATCAACCATAACAATTTCATTCTCATCACTCATTCCACTGGTTCAATTTGCTTTCAGTCCCTGAATATAACAAATGTAATTTATCAGTCTGAGACTCTGGGGGTGACTTTCTGCAGAGGTTCTCTCACTTGTCCATTGTTAACTTCAACAGAAGAGCTGCAGAAATTCCAGAAACACATAAGCACCACTTGCACTGTTTGTCAGGGTTTCCGCAGCTCTTCCACTGAACTTGCATAAGATTGTAAATCCACCCCTTTACAATTACAGTTAAAATCTGCTTAATTTTATATATCATCTATACACACACACATCTTTTATTTATACCAGTTACTAATACAAAAGTCTATAGATTTGTGACTAAAGCACCAATAACTTACCAATTAATGTACTTTTAAAATTATGTTCTTGATCGTATTTGTAGATGGCGTCATATTACTTAATGATAATATTATTTAAATATTTCTTTGTCACTCATATATAACTTTTATTATATTATTGTAGAGTAAAAGATTCAACACCCACTTTGTTAGATTAAATGTCAAATGTAATGTGGCCAGGGTCCCTTTAAGGATCCTGGCTGAAAATGCGTCATGAATGACATCACCAGACCCGCTCCATCTAATTGGGCTGGGTAACGCGCTGGGTGGGCTTAACGGCCCTATTAAGGTAAGTTCATTTTCAGCAGCGGGATGGAACCAGCAGCAGGGTTGGGACCTGCCACGGACACCGCCCACACCAGACCCGCCCAGGTAGGCAAAATTCCGGCCTTTGTCTTCCTTCATTGTATCCATTGAAAGAGCGTGCTTCAACAGTTCATGAATGCTCTCTCAATCGGAGAGGTGGTATGTCCTTGAAACACACACAGTCTGTGTTACTCTACAAGTGATAATTATGTAATTGAATCACATGATTTGAACTGAAGTGACGTCAGGTATTATCTCGCGACACATTATGGGGAGGAATAGCATTGGCAGTCGGCAGGAAAAAGAACACCTTCTTGGGCTAATACTGGGACTATATTGTACAATTAACTATCCTGTAATACACAAAACAAATTACTGCAAAGGTTTTCTTAAACTTAACAAAATATAAATTCTTCTTCATTAAAGCTTCTTTTTCATTTTAATCTCATTTTCACTTTGTTATTTTCCTCTCCTCTTAAGTCTCCCCAACTACATTGTGCTCCATTCCCATCCTGTATAAGATGGTAAGGAGGCGATCTACTCCCTAGGACTGTCAGGACCACTGTGTGACTAGTCACTGCTAATGATCACTGTCACCTGATAGTCCCTCCCTCCACTTGACAGCCATGCCCGATTGAGAACTCACTGTGGTGAAAGAATTGCTCTGGACACTATATAAAATGCACATCATAAATGCATTCAAGAAGAAAATATTTTACAATTTCACTGCATGAAGAATCACAGACTCCCACACCTCCACACAGTGTGTGAGTACACCAGGGCAGGTGTAGATTTGCACTTTACATCATGCCTATATTTTGAAAGTGTTGTTAAGTGAAATTCACATTACGTTTTGCTTTGCCTCATGTCTTGCCAGCAGCCGTTCCATCTCCATGAAAACCAGATTGTTGGTGTCGTCAATGAAGTTGATCATCTCGGACGACAGGCCAGAATAATCACCACCTGTGGGTTATGGACAAAATAGTGAACTGATTTGATTTCCAAATCTATCTATAGATACTAAAAATAAATGGAAAAGTGAGTGTGAATGGTGAACTGTAACTCACAAAATCAGGACTGCAGAACAAATTGCTCACAGCACTACAAAGCTTCAAAGAAACTAGAAAAACCTCTTTAGTTAGCACCTGTGGTAATTTGGTCAGTAAAAATGAAGATTTATAACCTCAGATTTTAAGTTTGCACATTATACACATGTTCCTAATTATCACAGTGAAATTATAAGCAGCCAAACAATACTAAAGAATTTTTAGGAGCAGCAAAAAGCCATCAGGCCATACAAACCTATGCCTCTTTGATAGATCTAAACCCACCTGCCCACCATACCCACAATCCCTTCTCTCTCCAAATATACATCCAACTGCCCCTGAATCCATTTACGCTGTCCAATTCAAAGGCCTTTCCTGGTAATTTGTTCCAGAATTTTATTACCTTATATGTGGGGAGAAAAAAACTTTTATTTGACTTTCTTGACCTTGCCTTCCTAATTTTTAACTTTTTTTAAAATTCGTTCACGGAATGTGCGGGCGTCGCTGGCAAGGCCAGCATTTATTGCCCATCCCTAATTGCCCTTGAGAAAGGGGTGGTGAGCCGCCTTCTTGAACTGCTGCAGTTTGTGTGGTGAAGGTACTCCCACAGTGCTGTTCGGGAGGGAGTTCCAGGATTTTGACCCAGCGACGATGAAGGAACGGCGATATATTTCCAAGTTAGGATGGTGTGTGACTTGGAGGGGATCTTGCAAGTGGTGGTGTTCCCATGTGCCTGCTGCCCTTGTCCTTCTAGGCAGGTTTGGGAGGTGCTGTTGAAGAAGCCTTGGTGAGTTGCTGCAGTGCATCTTGTAGATGGTACACACACGGTGGAGGGAATGAATGTTTAAGGTGGTGGATGGGGTGTCAATCAACTTGTTCCCTGGTATCTGATTTGAAACAATGTGGTTCAATCCCTACATCTGAAATAAAATCAACTTTCCTTTTGCAAAGATGTGTTAACTTGCACCAGGATTCTTTTATGATCGAAGAGAGAGGTTAAAAAAAGATTTAGCTAAAAGCAAATCACTGCAACAAAAGACACAGAAGATCCAAGTGTGCTTGGCAATTATAGCCTCGGATCTAAAATTACAGTTTTGGATCTAAATTTATGTTGTATGTTTATTATAAATTAGTACATAGATTAGTGAAATTGTGGGATCCACGTGGCTGAAGGAACTGGCATTAATGGGTAATAAAAGTCAGCATTCATAAAACCAGTAGTATGCAGGAGTTGATAATGGCGACAATTGAAGAATGAATTTTAACACAATCTCTCTACCAATTTACAGTGAACATCCCAGCCCAGTGTCTTAATCAATGTTTTCTCTCATATCCAGCACTGGAATGTTAACTACAACCACAATAAAATTAAACACAGCTGATTTTCTAATCTTTATTTTACATGTACATCACCGAATATGAATAATGGTGTTGAAAATTTGATGGAATCATTTTATAATTTTTAATGATTGTATAAGACTTGAGGCAAGCAGTCGTACTTTCCTGTTACAAACGGTTTCTTTTTATTTTCCTCGGCACAGCAAGGTCCCACAAACAGCAATGAGATAAATGACCAATTAAATTGTTTTAGTGATGTTGGTTGAGGGATAAATATTGGCCAGAACACCTGGGAGCACTCATCTGCTCGTCTTAGAATAGTGCCATGGGATCTTTTACATTCACCTGAGAGAGCAGATAGGACCTAGGTTTAATGTCTCATCCAAAAGACGGCACCTTCGACAGTGCAGCACTCCCTCAGTACTGAACTGGAGTATCAGCCAAGATTACATGCTCAGGTCCTGGAGTGGGGCTTCAACTCACTACTTTTTGACTCGGAGACGAGAGTGCCAAGGCTGCCGCAGTTAAACAAGTGCAAGACTATGGGCTGGATTTTGATACTGGGGCGGGTTGGGGTCGTGTCATCCACCCACCTGACTGCAATTGGATGTGGGAGATTGATGCAATTTTCACCTAATTGGGCAATTGAGTTCCAGCATGTGGGAACCCATGAACCAATTAGTGTTTTCAGTCTGAAAGTCGCCTCTGATGATGTCATCATTGTTGCTGCATTGCAGGTCAGAGACTGCCTGGCCTTTGCTGTGAGAGGACCTGGATGCAAAATGAGCATCAGCTCTAAGGCGAGAGAGAGAGAGAGATTTTTTTGCATCCAGGTCCTCTCCCAGCACAGGCCAGGCAGTCTCTGAAGACCTTCAATGCAGCAGCATCAGAGGTGACTTTCAGACCTAATACTACTACTACCTTCATCACATCTCCGTTGTAATAGTGGACCTGCAGCTGATAGTCAGCTATCCAAATGTGCTCCCACCAGGTTTCACAATCGTGGTTCAGAACAGGCGTGCTTCACGCAGATCAAGGGTTAAAATCACAAAGGCCTTTCAAAATGGCATTATAGAGCCAATTTAGTGCTTGTTAAGGGCCTTAACAGCCTATCCCGTCTCTTAAAGGCGGGACGCAGTCGGGACCACCAGACACGATTTCATGAAAATTGCGTGGAGGCGGGATGGAGGCGGACTTGTGCCCACCCGCCAGTTTTCGCAATTTTAACCCCCCACACGCCTCCAAACCCGCCTCCACGGGTCAATGAAAATCCAGCCCTATGAGACTACAGACGTAGAGAATGAAAAGAGAAACAGTTGCCCTGTCAATGACACTCTACAAGTGGCTGCTGGGAGAACCATGAGAAAGATCCAGGGTAGTCGCTTATAATTTTCCTCATTTCCTGTGGGAAAATCCCTGGCATCCACTCAATGCCTCCATAGGACTGTATATCTGTGATAGAAAACACATCCGTTGAGACATTGAATGAAAGAAAGACTTGCATTTATATTGTGCCTTTCATGACCTCAGGACGTCCCAAAGCGCTTTACAGCCAATTAAGTACTTTTGAATTTTGTGGATGCTCAGTCGTTGAGTAGATTCAAGACAGAGATCGATAGACTTTTGGATACTAAGGGAATCAAGGGATATGGGGATAGTGCAGGAAGGTGGAGTTGAGGTAGAAGATCAGCCATGATCTTATTGAATGGCGGAGCAGGCGCGAAAGGCCGAATAGCCTACTCCTGCTCCTATTTCTTAAGTTCTTATGAAGTGTAGTTACTGTTGTAATGTAGGAAACGTGGCAGCCAATTAGCGCACAGCAAGATCCCACAAACAGCAATGTGATAATGACCAGATAATCTGTTTTAGTGTTGTTGGTTGAGGGATAAATATTGGCTAGGGCAATGGGGATAACTCCCCTCCACTCTTCTTCGGTTAGTGCCAAGGGATCTTTTACACCCACCTGAGAGGGCAAACGGTTTAGCGTCTCTACAATAACGGAGAGCTTATAAGCTTTTAGTTAGAGGACCCTGCATCCTTACTGTTTCATGCACAGTGATGCAGAACCTCATGTCTATGGCTACAGCAGGGTTGGCAGAGACTGGTAATTCTAATGACAGAATTAACTATAGTAATACTAGTTAAAGGACTATTGTAGGAGGTTTGAATCAACAATCTCACCTGGCCTTCTCTGGCAGCCACACTGTTCAGCTGCCTTCATCACCACACCTTGGAGCCAGACTCGTGTATCCTGCACCAGAAGCTCACGGCGACTAGCAGTCATGTTGGGTGGGTGCTGTTTCAGAGGAAGACACAGAGACAGAGAGTAGAAAAATTACTTGTTCGCAGTCCAGAAGTTATAAAGAATTCTGAATAACGTTAACATTTAACATTTCTTTTTGGAGCTTTTAGTTAAAACAGTGAGTGCAACTGACACTAGAGGAAGGGAACTGGCTTCAAGAAGACTCTTGAAATTAAAATGTGGTCCTTTGAATATTAGCTTTTGACCACTTAACGCATTCATATGAAATTCCTTTGCTATTTTAACGGCGTCATGAACCCACTTATACTAGCGCTCCATTAAAATAACAACAAAGGAATTTCATAAAGCATTTGTGAATTAATATTCAAAAAACATAATTTTAAGGCATCCGAGGTTTACACTATGATAACAGCAGCAGTTATGATGAGGTGACCACTGAAGCATCCTTTGTTAATTCCTCTTTATACTACACTTAATTAGTGTGAAACATTGGATTATTCTCCTACCAAGCCCACCACTTCAACTTCTTTTTTTCCTTTTCGAAATATTATTGGGTTTTCGTATACGTATTCATTCATTTTTAAAATGTTTAATACTGTATGTTAATTGTAAAATAAAAATTATGTTCTTTTCCGGCAATTTCAGGCCACTTCATGACATAACCAAACGAGTCAATCCACAGTCTATTACTAAGTACGTTCTGGAAATAGACAAAAAATAATTACGGTATAAACAAACTTACAGTTTTACTGCTTTCCAGTGTGGCATCAATAGAGTGCACATCAGGGGCTGGTATTTTGGAATGAAACTCTCCTATTGGCACTGAATCTTGCTGTGGTACAGTACTATGGACATTGGCACCCACTCTGGTACCTTCCCCAAGTGGTTTCTTCCAGTTTGAGTTTGGATGGTGAGTGTCGATAAGCGATTTTACCATGGAGGACATCACAGCCAAGTTTGGTCCTGTCCTGCCTAATATCCAGACGCACATGTTCTCCAGCAGGTGTCAAGCAGAAAGCCTGGCTGATTTTCTCCCTCTAGTTAAGGGATGCCAAATCCAATTATAGCATCCTAACCACTATCAGCTAACTCAGCACAGACTGGGAATAGAGCCTGCAACCTTGTCATCTTACCATGCTGGCCAAATCCTGAAGGACACAGCTGTCAAACTGGGTCTATGTCAGTTGGTGAAGGAACCAACACGAGGAAGTAACCTATTTGACCCCGTCCTCAACAGTATACTTGTCACAGACATGTCTGTCCTTAATAGCATTGGCGTTAACGGCCACTGCACAGTCCTTGTGAAGACAAAGTCTCTTCTCCACAGTGACGACACTCTCCATCGTGTGGTGTGGCACTACCACTGTGCTAAGTGGCACAGACTATGGACAGATGTAGCAGCCCAAAACTGGACATCCATGAGGTGCTGTGGGCCATCAACAACAGCAGAATTATATACCACCACAATCTGTAGCCTCATGGCCCAGCACTTCCTTCAGTCTTCTGTCACCATCAAGCCAGGAGACTAATCCTGGTTTAATGGGGAGTGTTGAAGGGGGTGCCAGCCTGCCAGGAGCAGCACCAGGCATGCCTTAGAATAACGTATCAACCTAGTGAGCTACTACACAGGGCTACCTACACGTTTATAAGTGTCTGCCTTGGGTCAGTGGTAGCACTCTCGCCGCTGATTCAAGAAGCTCACGTGTTCAAGCAGCACTACAGAGACTTGAACACATAATCTAGGCTGACACATAATCTGCCCTCTCATGGTACTATTTGAACAAGAACAGGGGAGTTCTTCCAGTGTCCTGGGCAACGTTTATCCCTCAACCAACATCACTAAAACATACTATCTGGTCATTTATCACTGCTGTTTGCTGGTGCAAATTGGCTGCTGCATTTGCCTACATTACAAATGACAACATTTCAAAAGTACTTCATTAGCTGTGAAGCACTCTGCTATGCCTGAATGACAGGAAAGGTGCTATGAAATGCAAGTTCTAACTTTCTTAACCACCAAAAAGAGCTAAGCGATCCCACAACCAATGGATCAGAGCAAAGCTCTGCAGCCCCACCACTTCAATCAAGAATGGAGGTGGACAACCAGGCAACTAACACGAGGAGGAAGCGCCATGAACATCCCCATCCTAAACCATGGTGGAGCCCAGCACGTGAGGGCAAGAGACAATGCATTGCAAGCATTTTCATGGCAACAAAGGAAGATGGTTGCAGTAGCCAGAGCCCAGTCATTGCAGTCCCAGGACATCGTTGCAGGAGTTCTCAGGGAAGTGTCCTTGACCTAACCATCTTTATCTGCTTCATTAATGACCTTCCCTCTGTAATAAAGTCAAGAGTGGGTTGTTTGTTTATGATACCAGTGTTCACTCCTCTGATCATGAATCAACCCATTTTTCCTATTCAAGTAAATAGTCAATTCCCTTTCAGGCATTGCATTACAGCTCATAATAACTCACTGCGTAAACAATTCTCATCTCCCTTCTGGTTCTTTTGCCAATTATCTTAAATCTGTGTCCTCTGGTTACCAACCCTCCTGCCAGTGGAAACAGTTTCTCCTTATTTACTCTATCAAAACCCTTCATGATTTTGAACACCTCTATTAAATCTCCAGTTAACCTTCTCTGCTCCATGGAGCAGTACCCCAGCTTCTCTAGTCTCTCAACATATCTGAAGTCCCTCAAACCTGGTATTATTCTAGTGAATCTCCTCTGCACCATCTCCAGGGCATCCTTCCTAAAGTGTGGTGTCCAGAATTGGACGCAATACTCCAGCTGAGACCTAACCAGTGACTTATAAAAGTACAGCATAACTTCCTTGCTTTTGTACTCTATGGGCTGGATTTTCTCAGCCCCGAGGAGGCGGGTATGGAGGCAGGACTGCCGGTAAAGTTGCAGAATTTGGGGGCGGGTGGCAAACCCGCCCCCAACCCGCCTCCGTGCCCTCTTGCCAGGAGGCGGGAAGCCGTCCTGCCCCGGGTCCCGTCTCCTCGAGGCGGAAAAAGGATTAAAGCCTATTAACTGCCTGTGAACAGGTAGTTAACTGGCAGAAAATAGGATTATCCCCATTTTTCGTTCCGAAGTGCAGGCTTCCCGACCTTGGGGAACCCCGCCAGGGTGTAGGAGACGAGTAGGAGGTCTGCGGGGGTCGGAGGGGTCTGAAAGTGCGATGTAGAGGTGAGTGATGGGTGCAAGTGTGGAGTGGTAAGTATGTAAGGTGAGTGTAAAGTGTTAGAAAATGTTCACTTACCTTTGTTTCTGCCTACAGCCTTCAGCTGCTGTGGATCCGGAGTCCTGACATCTCCATTGTAGATATCACAGACTGGCTGTTGGATCCTCCAACCCAACAGCCAGGTGATTTCTGCAAAGTTGAAAGGTTTGATGAGTCCTGAACACAAGGACTCATCAAACTACACAGAATGTCAGTGTTTGACAGCTTCACAGAGCTGTCAAACGATGACATTTCTTCTTTCAAAAGTTTTTGACAGATGGCACGTCATACGTTGACGTGCTCTGTCACTGATTTCCCTCTAATTGGCCTGCTGAGCCCGCTGGGCGGGCTTAACAAGGTCAATCAGGGGAAAATCCCGCTGGTTGGCCAGAAGCTGATGGAGGCAGGATTGAAAGCCAGCAAGCAGCAGTCCCACCTCCAAAAGCTTCCCATTGGGAAAATCCAGCCCTATGCCTCTATTTATAAAGCCCAGGATCTCATATGCTTTTTTTAACAGTCTTATCATCTTGTCCTGTTCCTTTGATTAACTGTGAGAGATTCACTAAACATTATAAAATTCCTGTCCTTATCAAACAACATACTTTTAAACTTCCTGTGAACAACCCACTGGAGTTCAAGTAGTAGAAATATAAAACTGAAACATTCCTGGGGTGATTAATGGTAAGTATTTATTTCTCTCCAGTACTCACCAGCAGGCTGGGCTGATCCAGATAGTTGCTGAAGTGCTTTTGTACAAAAGGAAACCCCAGAAGTTGGAAAATGATCTGTCTTTGTTCGGGATTCTTCAACTGACCCTCGACCTCATGAGCAAGAGCGGACCCCAATTTCTCATATACCTGAGTTAACAAACACAAAGCTCAACGATACGAACCATGAAACCAACTTTACACAGAAGCACCAGTTTTAAAATCAATTACTACTTTTTCCCCTCCATTTCTTTTGATGCTTATCAATATTTTTCTTTAAACACCGATTTGTAGGAGGTGCTGTCTTTTGCAATGTGAAGAAGCTGAGCGAGTATCATGCGATGAGAAATCGAACTGGTGTGATGTTTGAGAGAGCAGAATCTATATTATTATATGTACATTTTGTTCATCGCACTCAAGATGTCATACGCCATTTTGTTAAAGATGCAAAACAATCTTTAAAAAAAGAGAAAGAAAGCCAGCCACTTGATGTTGGTTGCTTCTGACCTGCAGCATGAAATTTGCAAGCATTTCCCAATCTGCACAATTTCCTCACCAAACAATTAAATTCTGGTTCACCCAGGCTTTGTTTACTTAGCAACAATTTAATACCTTAGCAACAGAGTAATACATTGCTCATTACATGCTATAACACTCATGTCATTATTAAATGACACACCATCCAAATTAGCATGAGCAATGCCATGGGAGATCCACTATTAAAATGATGCTTCAATTTAATTGAGCACCAGGCATGGCACTGAAGTCAGGGGGAGCAAGGACTCGGTCAGTGTTTGGCACTTGTAAATCATTCTGCATCACCTTAACAGGAGCACTCCAAAAATCAGGACCGAACGATTCTGATGGCCACAATGATTAAGACACGTGGTACCATCATCCCAATGGCTTGGTAGGTAAATGCACTACCTGGTGTGGCACTGACTCTTTGCTGGGCTTTTGGTTGCACAGGCACGGTTGCCATTTGGTACCCCATCCAAGTGGTTTTCTTTATGTATGAGACTTGACAGTGAGTGTTGGCAGACTATTTGACTGTGGGGAGGGATCACAGTTGAGCCTCATCCTGTCCTCACCCACGCAAGCTCATTTTTTGCCTGGATTGCTGGATAGTAATGAGGAGCAGGAACCTTGGCTAATTTCCCCCTCCCTAACCCAAGGACAGTTGAGGCTAATTGTACCACCCGTAGTACTTACCCCAACTGATCTCAGCTAACTCAGCACAAACCAGGGGTTGAATCTGAGTTAGGGTATCTCAACCCAGGCAGTGGTAGGGCTGCTACAATTGGCTTCAGTGCATCTGGATTAGGTAGATGAAAACTGGTCATGTTTCCTGCTTCGAATCAAGTGGCCTTTGCTGGATATGCGCATGTGTGTGGACATCAATTCAGTGCAAGGCTGGGCTCGGCTACAATGTCCGCCCTCCAACCAACACTAACTAGCCGAGCTCACGCATGATGAATGGCCAATCAGGTAAGGTGCTGGTGAGCGCTCATCACCATGGAAGCATAACCAGCAAGAAATCAACCATTCAGGAGGAGAGGATAGAAAATTAGCAGAAAGATAAGAAAGAAAAAGATTCCTTGTCAAAAATTAAAGTTCTTTTCCCTCTTTTTTTTTCAGGTTCTCAGTTTTTGTCTTCTCCAAATTATTTCCAGGCCCTCTGATTTTTTTTTTCCTCTCGAAGGCTAATTACTGTTGCAGAGGAATCTGAACCAAAACAGAATTAATCACTCACATAAAATGAAAACCTTGCACGTTATAACAGACCCGCAGAAAGTGGATTTAAAGGCAATCAAATCTCTGCTCAGGTGACAATTATAAACTTGCCTTGTCATCACTTCCAAGTATCCATTTATTCCACAATTATCTTGATATTTCCAGGAGCCATAAAGTTGTAAAACAAACGGTGTCAGAAGATTGAGTTATAACGAAAGACTGGAGAATGGCCTGCTCTTTAACTTGAAACTGATAGGGCGCCTTTAATGTAATAAAACATCCCAAAACTTGCAACAGTCCTAAAGCCCTCCACCTTGCTATATCTCTTCCCACCTTCAAAAAAGCCTTCTGAAGATCTATTGCTTTGAGCACACCTTTGGTAACCTCTCCTCAGTGTCTGTTCTCCCCCCGAGAGTGTTTTGCTACTGTAAAGTCCCAAGATGTTAAAAGAAAGACTTACATTTACATCATACCTGTCACACCCTCAGGATGACCCAAGTGCTTCACAGCCAATTATATTTTTTTCTTGAAGTGTAGTCACTGTTGTTACACAGACAATCACAGCAGCTAATTTGCACACAGCAAGATCCCCAAAATAGCACTGGGATGAATCACCAGTTGGTGGTGTTGCTTGAGGAACGAATATTGGCCAGGAGACTGGGAGAATTCTCTGCCCTTATTTGAAAACGTGCCACGGGCTCTTTTACACCCACCTTGTTTACAATAGAACAAGGGGGCGCAAGCTAAAACTGGTGAAATGTCAGTTCAGGACTGATGTCAGGAAGAACTTCTTCATTCAAAAAG